>JAMYCR010000008.1:11200000-12400000 GCA_028830335.1 Eucera pruinosa | reverse complement strand
GAATCATGGTCTCGTTCCTTCTGCAATTTCAGTCATCCTGCTGACGCACCATTGCCTACTCGAGGACACAGAGTCGCGCTCACCGTGAAATTCTTTTCACGTATGCATCAAACGAGAGGCGCGACTTAATCGAGTTTAATCGTCGATTGCACGGACAACCAGACGCAGGGTGCTGCCACGTTTTTTAAAAAGGAAGAAAGGAAAGAAAACAGACGGTACGTGAGCTGTTCCCTTATTCTGCCTAACATATACGGCTCCCACTGTTTCTTTTTCTCTGCTACCGTCTATGTCTATACGAGCACACCCACGCAGCTATGGAAAATTCGAGGACAAAAATTTAGTGCCACACCAGTACCGGTTAATCGAAGTTTTACAAACTAATCCGAGATTCGAGCTTTCCGACGATCTTCCACGGTATTTTTTCCACCTCTGATCCATAGAAAGAAACTTATTGGCTATTTCGAATACAGGAGAGAATGCTAGGTCAATGCTACAACAGATTCCAGCTAAGAAGCTGCGAGATATCCGTCCGACGATCGCAGACATGTTTTTTCTCTTCAATCCAATCAGGGGAGTTACAAGATGCCCGGCATCAGATTGTTGTACTATTTCTTCTTTTTTTCGCTATTTTATTCTCCTCGACAGCTAAACAAAAAAATCTGCGATCGTACTTTGTACAGTAATGAGCTTTTAGCTGTACACAAGGTAAATGAATAATGAACATTATTCGCAAGCGACTTGGGTTGCGGGCGAAGAGTTACCGCCACGCTTCACGATTCGTTTCTACGTACTATCGTTATCTCTGTACCTTAACGAGGTTACCCGTTTAATAAATAAATAGATAGATAAATAAGTAAAGGGGAAAGTGGAAGCACAAAGGCGAAGCGGAGTAAAAGGTGGTAGTTTGATAGGGCCAGTTCTAGCGAAACGGTGGCAATAAATTATATCGCTTTCGACGAAGCTACTCCGACTCCCGGCTGCGACATTCGAGGATACAAACGCGCGCACGCGACGGCGCGGCGATACACTTCGCGGAATCAAACGAGTTTGCGTACGGTTTATTAAAAAGCTCCAGATTAGAGTTTAAATCTTTATCGAACGGTGGGAAGGTCGTGGAAAATGTGAAAAAGCGAGAAACCGTGGCGGTCCGCGGACACACGGCGCGCGGCGCGACCGGTTTACGTAATTTTCCCTGCTATAAGTCACGCTTTTCTTTTAGCGAAAAAAGGCAGAGCTGCTGCGAAATCTGTGTCATTCATTTTCTACATAAATACTCTTTGCTGTATCGATTGCGTTACGTAAACATTGATTAACCTAGGTACCGCTGATGCCGAGAGTATTCTCGATAACGCGGCCGATTCAATAATCCAAACAGAATATTTCTATTCGACCGATAGCCCGATCTCGTCGTAAAAACGTAACAGCTTTGTTTTGCGATCGACCCGATCGCTGCACGATTCGATTGCTTTCTCGGGCAAACGTTGCTAACGAAGAAAGAGAAACACGGGCTACGGAAAAGGCAGCGAAGCGCAACTTTCACCTCTTTGCCCGTCTGCTTTAAAAATCGGCGGGAACACGCGTCGCGATAGCTCGTTCAAAATGAACCCCGTCGCTGCCGCACTTTAACAACCCCTTGCCGTACATTCGGACGTTCACTTTTTTTCTAATTTCAATGCCGCAAAATATGATAGAAAATAAACCGTAAAATATACGCAAGTTTTATTCGATAGCCTTCGATCTCGCAAACCGAAGCTGCACGTGGAATTAAAACGAATGTTTATTGGAAAGTGCAGGATGTTTTTATCGCAAGTATACCGTAGCTTGTACCACACAAGGCTAACTCGTCGTTACACGGCAACGGGTTGAAACTAAACACTAAATGCACACATAAAAAGTGGCTTCTGTTAATGTGGCAGTACATGGTACAAATATACATAAGTATTCGGGTGCCCTGCCTGATTAATCGCAGAGAGTTGTCGCGCTAATTAAACCAGAAACGGTATCGGGAACGGTCCGAAGAAAATACGCGTACGCTTTTAATTAATGATTCTTCAATTTCTACAGACGCGTAGGCGCGTCCTTGGCAGCGAGAGAGTTAAGCGAAACGAAATTGACGGTCGATGTTAGAAAAACCATTGATCGACTTACCAATCGGGAATGGATCCCTAGAGACGAGAGAGAAGCGAAATAGTATCGGGCGAGGACCGCGAAATCGCGGTAGATGAACTGAAAAGCGCGTAACAAACAAAAATGCGATTTCCTTGATTTATAAAGTGGCGTTGGACGGCACGCGAGAGCGCGTGCGCAAATTGTACGGCTCGAAATCAAACATTCGTTAATGACCACGTATTCTCCGCGTAAATAGTCGTTTAATAGAGGCGCGACGTTGCTCGGCGTTAAACGAAATCGAATTTCCGGGCGGTATCGCCCGTAACCCGGTAACCCGTGTTATCTTGATAGATCGCGGGGGAAAGAGGGGAAAAAAAAAACTTGCGAGAGAGAAATTGCGGACGAAGCCGGGAACCAGGAGAAACGGGAAACGTAATGCGAAACGGTCCGCGAAGCAAGCGAGTTTCGTTCGGGTTACAGAAGAATCTGCCTTTCTCGATGATAGACTTTCCCTCTCTTCTCTGAATATCCTTGAACGAGCAACAACGTGGATAGGATTACTATTAATAAAGTCGTTACGAGCTGTGCACCGAGTTACATTCGATTCCAATACGCAACTTTATTCGCGCGCAAGTTACCTTAAATTCCTTCTATCCTTGATTCCATTCCACGTACTTGCTTGCTTGTATTTATCCTTTGCTCGAATACGAATACGAATGCGAATACGGGTACAAGCCGATCAACGCCAACGCGAGTAGGCGAACCATCGCAGCAACAGTCTTCTTCTAAGTATATCGTCAATATTGTTTAAAAATATTTGCGCGAACGATGCGTCAGGTGCTGTTAACCCTTTCGCTACGAAGAACGCGCGGACATGCCCCTCGTAAATTGAATCATCGTTTGCTAAAACCGTACGCGTATCTTTTTTTATAACTCGGTATTACTTTCATTGCCTTTCGCAGCATGCGTAACAGGGCTGGGGCTAATCGGATAATCCGAATTTCGCTCGGATCTACATATATATACATATAATTACGTCTTTAAGCGAAGATACGGCTATGCAAATTCTGCTCAACGATAATACATTAGTCGCCCTTAATATAAATGTTGCCCTCGCCTAAAGCATTCGGAGTGCCTTTCATTTTTAACCCTGCAACTACCAAGGCCGTCAGAGCAACGGGTCGTTAATTTCCCGTAAAAGTTACATCAAATTTTCTGCACAAAATATGAGTAAAGATTCGTTTCGGTTGCATCATGTATTTCTTTCAATCGTTAAATCATTTCTATTTCTTTGTGACAAACAAGTATATTTTGGCCGTTGTTAAGACTAGTGTTAATTGCCGAGTATGTACACACCGGGCTACAATTACTGCTACGGAGTATCTCGATATTTACATTCGCACTGTTTCCATGTTAATTTATGCAAAGTTGCCCTCATCTATCTTTTAAATCACAAATCTTCTCATGAAGTTCTCTAACTTTGAGAAAGGCATAAAGAAATTATAAGTAAAACGTGCAATTTACCTGTATCTATGTTGCAGTTTCTCTTTCTCAAAATTAGAAAACATTTCTAAAGATAACACATTGCGATCGAATCGAATAAAATCGTGACGACAGTTGCAGGGTTAATTTTGAAGTGGCGCAACAAGAGGGTTAGCTGACGTAACTCGCGTTTCACTTTTCACCCGTAAATTCGAATACTCGATGCTGTTGCGTCTTCCTCACGGTTTAACCCTTTACAGATACAGCCGTTAATGGCCGAGTAGTTTTGCAAGCTTTAATATCAACGATTACGTTACGACAACGACGAGGAACTTTCTCCCAATTATTAACCGAAAGATTTATCAGCGATATTAATATAAGGTCTCTATAAAAAAAAAGAAAAAATGGGCTGGTTATTTGGCGACACTCGTCCGCAAACAGTTAACTCGTTTAGGAGCAAGAACGTTTGCCTTGCGATTTTTTTGCAAGAAATTTGCATCACCGAATTGTTCCTTCTCTCCCTGCGGTCGCATACGAGCGTTTCAAGAACTCGTAGAACTATTTTTGCATCACTGTTTCTTCTTCCAATTAGGATCTGCCGTTTTACGAAGAAGTTCGAAGAAACCGCAAATGAAACGTTGCGTCAGCGCTACGTTGATCCTTAATGGGTTAAAGGAGAATATATATATTGTGCGGCACAGTGCGCAGCAGCTACTTCTTCACAAAAGTTCTCAATCCAAGCAAGGATATATCCTTCGTAGAAAGATACGCGGATTCCATTATAATTCCGATGACCGTACATTCCGAATTTTCGTCCCTCTTACGTCCCTCGCTACTCACACCTATTTCCGACTTCACGAAGCTCGAAAATTCGTCGAGTTTCGAATGGTTTAGAAGTTTCGAGGTTTCGAATATCACATCCCTATCTAAGACCAAATATACCCAGGCTTTTATTTACCGCGCGCCGTGCAAAGTTTGCACGATGAAAACGCGCAGATAAGATACCGCTATTAATGCATGCAACTGTTTGTTACACCTGCTTGACAAAACGAACTGTGCACCATTAGAATTATGCACGGGGCACTTATTATCGTTGCTCAAGCGTATTTGCATGTTTGTAGAAAGCAGCCGCGGCCACGCAGCGCGCACGCCGCTTGTATCCATGATATAAGAGTCTCCGGATTCAACTGATTACCGAACTGGGAACAAAGTAATCGTAACGAGACGAATTCTCGCGCGAAAACATGGATCTCGCGCAACAACGCGACGCACACGTGGGTGTTTCGTTCGCAAGGTATTGGCATCGATCATGCATAGGATGGACTTATTCATTCCCGTACGGAATACAGAATCATCCGGGGCTTTCTTGCCCCCTTATCATTTTGTCCTTAACTTCGCGTGCGACATTGTTAATTTAGAGTCTGGATTGCCCGGAAAGTTCGTGCCGAATTTCTATTGAAAAGGTATCGTTGTATTAAATGAAATTCAATTCGTGACATTGTTAATAAATAGGTCTTCCAAATAAAACATTTTCGCGTAAGTTTCAACCCCTCCATCCTATTATTAGAGAAGTTACAGGCGGAAACGTACGTTACAGTTTAAGCTCCATTTTCTTTGATCTCGCGCGTAAAAAGTTGTAAGAAAAATCGGAGATGCTTTATCCAGTGACGTATACATCTTGAAATTTTCTCAGACTTTTGAAACGCAGAACCGACGTTTTAAAAGAAATGGCTCTGCAATGTAATTCCGAGTAGCGTTTGGTTAAAAGCATTGAAATTTGTTATAGAAAAATTAAAGATCTTAGAGTGCTCCTTTACGCTTCTGAAAGAGGGCAAAAGTTGACAAGGATTACTTCCGTTACGAACGCTTGAAGTGTTATCGATACGCGTGATCTTTGAAATTCAAATTTATAATAATCCGTATATTAAGATACGGAAATCAAATTGTAAGACACCTTGGAAATTTCTGAGGCGAGGGCTTAATTTTATACGTATGTTAAGGATGCGTCATCCGTCAAATAAATCCATTTATCGTTGGCCAATACCTTAGGAAATTAAACAAATATTGCAACAAATCAATCAATCATATTAAATTAAACAAATACACGTTCACTCGGACGAATGTATAAGACGCTATCTTTGGTAAATAAAAATACGTACACGGCTAATCAAAGGTGACTTTTTTTCCTGATGCAAGGAACGATTAGGCCCCCCTTTAACTTACACTACTTCGGGTATTCGTGTTCGGTAAACTTTTGTACAGTTTTATTGTACAAGTTTGGTGGAAGTCTGAGAGCAGGCACGCGCGTTCGCATGTTTCCTATGTATATAAGTAAAACGAATGGTCTATCCCGCAGTTATTAACACTAGGAACTACCAAACCAGTCAAAATGACTGAGTACAAATTTCACAAAAATATTATATAAACTTGCAACGACGGTACATTTTCTAGAATATTCCGTGATTTTCGATACAAAATATTAATGGAGATTTATTATACTTCAATCGCATTTGCTCTGCAAATACATATCTCGCATGCCTATTTCTTTGGTACAAATAGGTATACTTTAATCGTCGGTAGTTATAGTGTTAAATGGTAAAATGATCGCGCGCGTATTATCGAGCGTTCCTCAAATAGCGATGCCAACTTTCCGAACAACCTAATACATTTCGATCGAAAGGAGGATGCTGCGTGCCGTTGCCGTGTGCGTTTATTCGTCGTTGCTCGTTACCCGCTATTAATTTTGCAATCGAGAACGCGGGGCAAGTTGGCAAGTTTCTACGTTTCGACCATTGTTACGCATCTTTCGCTTGCTCATTCGTTTGCGATCGCATCTTTGTTAAGATTATTATATAACTGCCAAGATAATGGATGTGCAATCAGTATGCGCAACTATTGTACGGTGCAGAGGATCGTGTGCCCGTAGTTGCAAAAAGTAGGCAAAATGAATTGTCGTGCGCGATAAATTGAGCAACGTTTGCGACACGTGTGTCGATTTAATATGACCGAGATTTTGTTGCTCGCTGTTCGCAACGAAACGCCAAATCGTTGTCGCCTCCACGCGCAAAATGTCGGTGGTCCCGAATTTTTCTTTGAAAAACAAGAGAAACGCGCCGCGATCCCGCAGGCGAAATGGTTATTCGAGGTATTGAAGCGCAGAAAAAAAATTCGCGCGACTTGACGCAATCGGGAAAAGCAAAATCCGAGGGAATGACGTTTGCCAGAATTTCCGAGGCAGCATCGAGGCGAACCGATAGCTCAAAGTGAAAAAACGCTTTAACGTTCGCGTGGCCCCGATTTCATAAATACCGAATGCAAACCGAATTAACCGAACCCGGTTTCGGAGATAGTCTAGAAATCCGAAGAAGCGCAAGTTCAACGACCAGCTTTTCGAAATCCGCGGACCGTTCCACGATAAACGTCGCGAATCTGAATCCGTGTTAATTGCAACGGTGGCCGAAATTGTGGCAAAGTTTCCAAACGGAACTCTTAGCGAAAAGGAACGTTTGGCTGCGAAAATTTCAGACAAAGATGTAGAAAATGGTGTTCTCGTGCGTATCGCGGCTTTCGGCGATAAAGAAAACTGTCAATGGACAGACAATGTGACATTATGCGCACGGTTACATAGACGTATAGATATGAACGGCAAATAGAACACGCGAACGCTTTCTATTCCTCGGAGTTGGCCACGGAACATGCAAATATAAATACGATAGGTAGGTAAAACGCTGACGCTGACATTCCGGGTATCGTAGTAAAATAGGCAAAGAAACGGTCGACGAAAAGTAGAGAGACAGGCGAGCAAGTTGTATCGGACGCAACATTTATGCACGCGTAAAAGAGTAAAAGCGTAAAACGCGTAAAAATGTAAAAGCGTATAACGCAAGCGTACCTTGGTATAGTAATGCACTTGGTGTTGCAATTTTGCGTAGTAATGGCCTTCTCCAGCTCCTCGAGGCCACTGGACTTTTTCAACTTTTTAACCAGACTCTTAACAGCCTTCTCACTCCATTTGTCCTCTCCTTCCGCTTTTTTCCAACCCAACAATCGTCTAACGATAGGCGGGTTAAAGCTGGACAGCATCGAAGTCATGATTTGCGTTACAGGGATTGCGCGCGACCTGCATCGGGCTGCCTCGACGTGCCACCACACGAAACAATTCCCACTCGCGATTTCAGCCAAGCAACACGACCAAGGCTACCCTATCTTCCACCTTCACCCTCAACTATTCAATTTTCACCAATGCCAATTTCTCGTACAGGCGGCGAAAACTTTGCCACGGCCACCATATTATTCTTTAACCACATTCGATAAACCTCGGCATTCTTCGGCCAATTTCGACCGGTCATAGAACACGCGATAAACAGAAGGCAACATCGTCGTACGATTGCGTCAACTTAGATAAAAAGAACACTAACCTGCTGCGGATTATAAGATTCCATTCAATTCCGTCGCAATCTTTTTCCTTTAGATAAGTTTTACGATTCTGGGAAGAGGCGCGTTCAACGCGTAGATTGATACTTAAAATTGGGAGCGTTAATCTACCTGAATGCCGAGAAACGTTTGATAGAACGAGGAACACGTTTCGAGTAAAAAAAAATAACCCGAATACCGCAGCATGCCAATTTATCGGAACGAAGTTTTAAGCTACATTTTAGAGCAGAGAGACAATTCTATCTTGAGATATCGTAACGAAATGATAGCTATACCTGTACAGAGTGCGCGTAAAGTTGAATCAGATTGCAATAAAGATTGCGTTCATTTTGTAAAGTACAGCAATTGGTTAATTCGGGACGACTAATCTAAGAAAATAGCAAGGTGAAACTGAGGTAGCCAATCGCGCCTGTTTCGAGTAAACGAGTAAATTGATCCTCGTTTCTCATGAAACTAACTCCTGGGACAAAAATTCATGTATGTGTGGAAGGGGTAGCACTCCCACTTCTACCCCAATTGTTGGAATGAAGTCGTAAGAGGTCCTCTCGTCCGGTATCCCTGATCTACCCGACATTTGGTTTTAAACCACCGCTCCCACGAGTTGAACACCAACCACCGGGCCAGGGGAACCCTATCCTAGGGCTCGCCCGAATCCCGCGGAACCAGTAATCAGAGGTGCCACGCGAGCGGAACTTTAATGACTTTCTCCCAGGAATTGGGGTAGTAGTGGAAACGCAGCCTTATGTCGCATAAGTTATGCGCATGCTTTGAAGCATAGAAAAGCTCGTATTCGTATTACATTGTGACGTAATATTTATAGTTAACTTAAATAAGTAGAAGGTTTGTGTTTAATAAAAGTTTAAATTTGTATAACTTTCATTAATTATTCTGTCTATTGTAAACAGATCAACTAGAAATATTTCGTTTCAATATATTCTCATAAATATTATATATTGCACACTTCTTGCGTGTTTTTCAATCTTTATAAACGCTTAAACAAATTGTAATTATATGCATGTTAATAACATACATGTTAATATTAATATGTATATTATTCTATGCACATGTACTTAATCTGGGTTATAATTTACTAGTTTTGTACTTCAATAAAATATGGTTAACCTTTTCGGTATTACCGACGGATATATCCGTCAGACAAAAGTCATGCCAGTGGGCTGGACATCAGATTTTTCTGTTTTCACGTAAGCAATATTTGTCACATAAATAGTAGTAATTTTTGTTGATCTAAAGTCATAGTTCAACATTAATGGCTAAAGCTATGACACAATATTTATGGATAATTGTTTATTCATTTCTTATATTATTTAAAGTGCAATTGTAAATAAAGTATTTGTTCATCTCAAAGTGTTTAATAGTGACAACTGAGTGAACACCTAGATGCAACAATATTATAAAGAATGTAAATCAAAATAAGGATTTCCAGGTTCATCAATATTAAGACTTATGGAAAAGCATTTCTTGTTCCTTGTAATGAAAACAGAGAAAATAAAGTTGTGAAATTTCTTCTAAGCAGAGGAAATTTAAGGAAGTGAAATTTTAATGTGATAAATGTAACATTAGCTTGTGTATAATACCTTGCTTTAAAATATTTCATTCAGAGAAAGATGATTGATTTATATATTTATTTTGCCTAAATAATCATGTATTTATATATTACATTCATAATTATTATTTCTTAATTAAAATTTTATAAATTATTTGGTACACTTTTAGTAACAATGGGCAAGAAAAATGGACTGGCCCAATAGTCTGACTTTCCACCTTATTACTTTGTACCGAAAAGATTAATATTTATGACACATAGTTTCTCAACTATAGTGTATAATTACTTAATTATTAAATCCTCATAATGATACGTTTTCAGTTAACATAAGTCACAATGGAGTCTTCAGATACTGGTGGTGTAAAAGTAGTATCACTTGGTGGCCGTTTAGACCATGACAGAGAACGGTTAATTGGTATGACAGAAGAAGAACGTGCATACAGAGCACGTTTTCTCAAAAGTCAGAATCTTGCAGCAGAGGAACCATTAATGACAAAAGAAATCTATAAAGAGTATTATAATCCAATAAGAAGAGCTTATAAAGCACCGTTAAATGTGGTTGAAAAAGCTTTAACTCCACTTTTAGTAAGAAAATTAGATTTTCATAAATACAAAAAAATATCATTGATTCATATTATATTCCATCAGAAAAAAATACGATATTTTTTTATGTAATTTTTGTATACAGGATGACCTGCATTTTTCTGTTCATACTTTGGCACTGTATATATATATATGTTTCATATTTGTTATAATTTCTTGAAAAAGCATTTATGGACATTTTCTTATATGACATTTTGATCTTAGTTTTACTTGTAAAACACACTGCTAAAGTGTGGGCAGTAAAATGCAAGACACCCTGTATATTATATTTGCTTATAGGGTAAAACTGGTGCATTTGTTGTACGTAATGTATCATCAAGAGTTGCAGTGGGTATTATTGCTATCTATTGTGGCTGGTATTACTTCAAATATCACAAAGCCGTATGTTAAAAGTCTTTTAATGTATATTGCAAACACGACATTTAGGCCTGAAAAATAATATTAAATAAACGTTTTCTTTATAGACATGGTTAAGGCAGTCTGGTTGGAAATTTGCACCAACTCGTACTGAATCAATTCCTGGATCTAAAGGCTATAAAGGTCTTGAAAAGCCACCAAAATTTGCTACATATGGCTTTGAAAATACCCCTATATAAGAATTATTATCATTGTTGTTAAATAGTGTATAAACGTAATAAAGTAATCATTCAAGGTATATTGCGAGTATGCTTCCAGTCTTATAATATATACAATATTTCGTAGCAATAGAAAAATTATTAAAAATTACATTATGTACCCCTTTTTTAAGTGCCATATCTTTGTTATTTTACATCCGAATTAATTGTTCACGTATGGTTAGATTAATGTAACAAATATCAAATAGATATGAATAAAAAAAATACTGAAATTGTAATGTGATAAAAAAACAACATGAACATTGTGAAAATCAATGCATTTATATGGAAAAGTTAGTTATATTTGGATTAATTGTTATACATATTCATCTGAGAAATCCAAATATCTGTTTTTGTCGTCCAAGTTGACTTTCCTCATTTAATGCTTTCATAAGACCTTCATTTAATCGTAATCCTATGCTTTGACCCATCTAAAAACATAATATTATTATTAACTCTTTGGGGACAGTACCTTTTTCGCAATTCTATGTGATATGATACGCATTATTATGATCTTAATCCAATGTAATCTCATGTAATAAATTTTATATATATATATATATATAAAATATAGTTACCTGCAACATTTTCTTAAGTGTATTAGGTTGAATACTTCCATAACCCAACTTAACCATTGATGAGACTTTACCATTTGGTAATACAGACATAACTATACTACTGCCACTGCATACTTCTTCTTCTGAACTTGGATCCACGATATAATTATCACCAATCTATAAAAAAAAAAAAAAAAAAGAAGTGCAACATTTGAATGTTTCAAGTATAATCCAAAATTTTTGTTTTTAATATTTATAATGTAAAAATCATAAAGTAATATAAATTGATAGTAACGTACTTTACACAGTGTTACAATGACTGGATAATTGCTAGTGTCTAATTGGATGCAGTCATAAGAATCATCTGATATTTGAATATCTGGTTCTCCACCATCAAGAGTTGCAGCTGTAATTTTTGGTATTTCTGTGCTGTTTAATGCAGCCTTAACTGCAGCTCCTACAGCATCAAAAAGGTTACCGCCACACTGAAGAATCTATATTTTGTATTACTATTATGTTACTAAAATGACTTTTTCTTTTAAAGATACATTATTCATGTGTATTCCAGTAAACTCGTATAACGCGAATTCGTACAACGCGCTATACGATAAAATGTGAATATACTTCCTGTTTACTTCAGTTGAGCATATTTCAATCTGTTATGTGTACTATTCACAAAGATAGTTCACTATCTTATTGTTAGTAGGTAAGACATAGATATGAAAATTTGACATAACAATAGTCATCCCAAACATGTTATTTATATTATTCGTGTTATACGAGAATTTTCTTCATATAATACAATTTATAGCAACGCGATTTCATGTAACGCGTAACGTATTAACCGCGTTATACGGGAGTCTACTGTATTTTATTTACCAAAACATCAACAAATATTTTCCAACATTTTTTATGCGGTAAGATACACAATGTTTTCAAATCAACAGCATTGCGGGTTTGATAAGCAACTGTTAAGGTATTGCTTATTTCAGTTGCTAAATCATCTCCACCTTTTCCTTCAAATGCAGGAGTTGCAGTAGCAGAGCTAAAATATAATAAGTAATGTAAAAATATATTAAACAGCACCAGAACCAAATAGATGGTTCAGAATATGATTAAAATAATCTCAATTTTTAACTATTGTAATAAAATAATTACACGAAAATATGTACAGAATATTAAACATTCAATATGTGTTACAAACACAGAGAAGATATAAGTAGATAAATCACTTTATGAGAATTTGTGTCCCATGTTTAGAAATAAATACCAACATCTAAAGAAAAATCAGAATTTTCAAAAGAATATCTTCCTTTCTAATACCTTGAAGAGAATTTAAATACTTCTGAAGAATTTCGATGTGCAAAATGTAAAAGCAAACACATAAACTATAGAATTTATGCAATTGAAAAGGTAAAAGTAGAAATGGTAATGGAACTCTATAATCCCAGGAATTCGGGTCACAAAAATACATTGCACGATTGGTCTACTTTTATACCTAGTTGGTGCTATAAATAATATTATATACCAATCAACAAAAAATTCTATTTTTCCTTCATTTGGTCTATCAGCATGAGGTACATCAAGTTCTACTTTAACACCAACAAGTATATCTGTGTTTCCTATACGTAATCTTGCTGATCCATGTGTTTGTGGCATCAATTTTGTTTCAACTTCCATTGAACGATATTCACATCGCCGCCTACCATCGTTTCTGAAGTCTACCTTATAATTATAAAGTTGAATTAATTATAAAATCGGTGTAAAAACAAACCTATAGGTTATACAGACTTTTGTCAACTTACATCTGCACCATGAAGAATGAATGTTTTTTCGCCAGAACTTAATATAACTTCTGCCATTATAAGATATTTTTCAAGTTTTTTTTCTTAATATAAACCAATTTCGATGTATTTGTTATATCAACATTCAAACATATGCAGTAAATACAAGTTTGCCACTATTTGTGACTGTTGATATACAATTGATGGGGTTACCTATAATAAAAGATGTATGTATTACTTTTTATTCAATTAATGATATGATAATAAATAGACCATGTGGATAAGCCGTATGATTACTTGAAATATTTAATAATATATATTGCAATTATCATAAAAAATAATACATTTATAATAAAATAAATATACTTAAAGCTGCTGGACGATTTTCAGTGAGAACCACTGTATTTTAGGGTCCAGTTTTGTCATTAAATTCCTTTCATTGAATGAACAATGACGAAAGTCAACATGGCGGTTATTATATATGTACATACTCGTAAAATAATGCACCTTTAACGCGCGCAACTTTTGATCCCATGCATTCCTAACATTATAAATGTCATTTTTTGAATGTACACGTCAAATTCTGCCAGATTATGTAAGAAACCTTAATAATTTTTGATCTCGGAAAGTAAAGTGCAGCTCTTGGAGCTCCGTAGCTAAAAAGCCCAATGAGGCGTATATAACAATAGGAGAACTATTGGCTTGCGTCGAGATGGATTAGAATCTTCGAATCAGAAAGAACATCCTTCGGCCTTGAAAAAGCATATACAGTTTTGTCTCGAAATAAGTATAACACGTTCGATACAGACGAGTTGCTTATTATTTCGAGACAGAAAGTATATAGTTGCTTATTTCGAGACAGAAAGTAGTTGCTTAATTCGAGACGATTCCCATTTCTTTCAAATTCCTACGCTACAGAAAAAATGAAAACTTTGTAGTCTAAAATGTAGTCCAAGATATGTCTCATGTTGTGAATATAGTTTTTACCCCCCTCCCATCCGTTTGCCGTCCGTCAAGATCACCGAACAGTTTGTTGAAATAATTTACTGGAGTTAGCTGCAAACATGCAAAGCGAATAAGTTTCAATGATAATCCGAAAGCATTATTTATTGCACATTACTTATATTTATTTGTATATTATTATACATTATATGTAGCTTTTCGTAGAGTGAATTTTTTTAAGCGAGATTCTCTTTACTTTAAATGTACTTTATAGAATTCTTCACAGGAAATGGAGAAATTGCATTTAACTTGTAATATTGATTTTAGCGTTTTCACGCTTAACTTTGTGCTTCGATATTCGAACCTTTTAATATTTCGTATAAGGTAAAAGGTTGCTGAAAATACTTCGTAATACATTCATTGTTCAACAAAGTTTCGTTTCTATGCGCCTTTAAAATATGACACTACTTTTTAGCCAACCAAATGGAATAATAATTTAATTTCTACGTAATATATTTCGTATCGCATCTTTCGCTTTTTGAATGCCAAGGCGAAACTGTTCATATTCTGGTCGAATTCCCATGCCACGATAGTAATAAACAAGACTCATTTCAAAATCATCGAGATGATATAAAGCTTCTGCTTTACAGTACATTGCGTGAGCCACACTTGCATTCTTCATCTTGCGTTGCAGCGCATTTTCAGCGTCTTGCAACGCTTTTCGAGGCTCTCCTAGTAAAAGATAACATTTACTCCGCGCAATTAATGCACTGTTATCATTTGGCTCAAGATCCAACGCCTAATAAGAAATAATAGTATTAATTACATAACGTAATACAATACGGTTAAAATATAAAAAAAGCAGGCGATTAAACAATATTATGTATCGACAAAGCATAGGATAGACTATCCATTCGTATATAAAATCATCCGGGGTCTACCATTTTAATGTCACGTCATGGAACATTAATAATTTAGACTAGAATAAGAAAGCAGTGTCTTTAAAACGATGGGAATTATAAATAAATATTGCGATACGCTCGTGTCTTCGATATAATTGATCAGTAAAATCCAGGTCTATAATAATGTGGATATATATATTTTTTCATACGTATTGCACGTCTATCATTTAATCCTCTATAACCCGAATTTAATTTTTGCTTTTACGATAGCATTATAGAACATTAATTTTACCAAACTTTGACGGTCGAATTGACACTGAACTTGTTAACACAGTTTCGCGTTTACGCGAATTTAAACGGTGGCAAAACTTTCTGGCTAACTCAATAATACCGATAGGATGAAATAGCGTAAAGAAAATGAAAAAATGAAAAGGAACCTAATTAAAAAAAAAAGAAAAGAAAGAGCAAACGCGAACCTTATTAATACAATTCATTGCTACTTTAACGTCACCAATTCGCATCTCACGCAATCCTAACTCTAGCATAGCTGTTGGCTCGGTGTCTTCGGGTAATTGTAAATTGCGGTCTTGTTTCTGCTTCATTTTCAACGATTGTTTAATGTCTCTGGTGCCCATATTTACAGCCGCTGCACGGTCCTTATCGGTGTATACTTCTTCTTGGCGGCGAACACCGTTGCTCTGTCGGCGTCATTTCTTTTTCTTTTGAATGCTCATCTCGGATTCGACGGACAATTTGCTCAATTTACCCTTTTGTTGTTTCTTATCGTTCCTTTTCTTCTTTCTCTCACTACCAACGCGACTTTCTTTATCAGCGTCATCGATAGATTCTGTGTCGAGGCAGGTTCCTAAGGAGGAAGGAGTCTTGTTAAGATTCTCCGATTCTTCGGATTGTTTCGAATTCGAAACGCTCTCCGCGGGTGCTCGCACGTAGCTTTGCAACAGATCGTGATGGTGCATCGTCGGATTCAGGATGCCCATAATTTTCGAATTAATGGTTTCTTGCATATCCGTGGATTCCAATTGAATTGCCTCGCCCATTGTTCAACACGTTTTATCTTAAATTGATTTGTCTTTTATTTAGTCTTTTAAATCGATTAATGCTTCTTTCGAAGGGGAACAATTGATGTTATATATTTTTAATTATAATTTATATAATTTACATTTTTCTCTTTATTCTTCAGTAAAATAGGAAATATTTTCAAATATCACTGCTGTTTCGTGTGTCTTGTAGAGGAACGAAAATACTTGTATTTCATAGATGAGACTAGCTTAGAATGCAAGGTACTTTTTCGTGTGCCTTGCGTGTAGAACAGACGTGTGGTTATCGACACCTTTTCCAGGCGGCTTGTTTCCTTAGAAACAGTCAACAATGCAGACAAATTCGGTATACGAAAATCTGCGATCGTACTTACATCCATTCATTCAAATCAAAACGAAGTTTGGGTGCAGTATGCAAGTTGTTTTAAGTGTGCTCATGAAGGCTTTAGTGGTTCAGAAATTGAACAAATTTGCTGCTAGAGCTAGTATTTGATGCTGTACCCGGTTTTACCCAGGCCATGAGGTAAAACCGTAAAAAACGAATCATATCTTACATTGTTATGTTTTTATAATTGTCGTTCTATTAAAAAAAAAAAAAAAACAAATGAACATATGCTACAATTTAATAAAGAATTTATTCCAATGAATTCCAATCGCAATTTTATTTTTACGTTAATAATGTGAATGATATGGGATTTTACACTTAGCGCTACGGTTTTATCCCGGTTTCCCCTGTATCTTACGAATTGATATGATAAAAAATGAGAAAATACGTCGATTTTTGTAAATTTGTTAACAAGATCTTCCATGAATGTTGCACGCATGAAATAAGTGTATTCTTCTTTTCAATAAGTAGCTTGTAATAAGTAGTAGTTGTTTATTCAATTTTCAGCCTTCTCGGCTTAGAAAATGGACTTGGTTTACATTCTGTCTTAACCCCCCTCATCCCTCCATACTTTTCTCACTCATATCACCTAACTGACTCCTCTCTCTCTTTTTTCTCTCCACCTCGGCTAACCAATTTACAATTCCCTTCTCTGTTGCTCCCGACACTACACCTTCACATCTGAGTTCGCATCTTTCCAGTTTCCTACACTCTTCTATCAGATGTGTTGGATTATTATTTGATTCTAACGCAAAAATAAACTTTGTGTTGAGAGACACTGGGTCTGTAATAAAGGAAAACCTTAACTCTATTACCAGAGTCATGGGCCTCTGGCCCATGTGTCTAAGGGCCTGTGTGACAGACACGTTGCAGACCCAGGCCGTTATTTTCTTTCTGAATTGGGCGCCACATTTTCTACGTGCTTGAGAAAAGCCTTCACTTTTAGTTCGATCTTCGTAACGTTAAGACGTCCTTTCTCGTTACTAAATAAAATCATATCATATACAATAAACCGTATTTTAATTAATTTAACCCCATATCCCAATAAGATGTTTTAAAGTGCCCCACCCTTCCTTACATAATTCACAGCTCCTGTTTTCTTCCTCTAACCAATATCTGTTCCACGCCTCTATATTGCCACATCTCACTCTTGTAATAAGCCTCTGGCTTCCTCCGCTTCCTAACTTATTCAAATACTCCGGCCTAGCTTGTAATAAGTATTTATGCTATAGTTACAATTTACGAATTCTACACTATTCAATTTAATTTTACTGATAAATGTTTTAACACTTTGCATTCTGTCGGCGCCCCTACGGCGACGTACATAAATTTTCTCGTAATTCAAGATTTAACATTTTTATTCATTTCTACTAACACTCAATTTCGATTTCTTTCGAAGCAAAGCAAATTAAAGACTACTCTTCCTATTTCCAAAGTACGGAATAACGCTAAATTCTTATAAGAGCCAGAATAAGAGTATTCAAGTTACCGGTAGATTATATTATTAAAATAGTTTCGGAGTGCAAAGGGTTAAAGAAACGCATATTATTGCCTTTTGTATCGATTGCAAATTTCTTCTTTTCGTATTTTTAAACGTAACAATGACCACGCGAACGTGGCCATTAGCAAGAGAATTTTCTTATAGAATTATCAGTAAAAATTACTGTATTATTTCTTTTCACGGTTCTTTTCAATATTCCGTTTGTTAATGCTTACCTCGTTTATGCAATAAACATGCGTATTATATTAGGATTATAATTATTGTTGATTTTACTTTGAATTGTGTTTGGGTATTTTGATCGTTCTTAGACTAGCAGGCATAGGCATACCTGGAGCTGGGTGTCCGAGAGACAGCATGCTTTCTGACCTTTGCACATTTGGTGCGAAGGCTGAATTTCTACATTAGTACACGTGCATTTTTGGTTCTTGCTTCCCCTCCCTGACCGTCGTTTTATGGCATGGGCCATTCTTGTACACGAGCCGCACGTTCATGCAGGCGATTTTCGTCACTTCACTGCGTTTCCTCAGCAAGGAAACATCAACCAGCTTTGTATTTAGTTTTACTCTTATTAAACGTTTATTTTATTTCGTTTCAATAAAAACTATATTTGGAAGCTAATCCCAACAATTATAATTATATTAGAATAACAATTTGTTAATCTTTACATTGTTACTGATAACGAAATCAAGAACAATTTATCTCGATCGAATAAATTATAATAGCTTGTACAAAATAAGACTTTTGATGAGTGACGTGTTTTACCGATGTTATATTTGCTTATACAGATATAACATGCAATACTATGATCACGCAATCTAACGCTGTAATAATAAGGGAGTATCTTTTTTTTTTTTTTTTTTTTTTTTAAAGCGAATAGGTTCTTTTTATCATCACTATAAAGTTAAATATTTATATATAAATATTTAACGTTCAACATGAAATTGGTAAAAATGCACGACAACAAGTTATTGTATTAATAAGGTTCGAAACGTTTTTTTACAGAAGGAAATGATAATATAGAATAATTTATATACCATAACAATTTTAATAATTTAATATAGAATAAATCTATAAAACTAAAATTCTTAATAAATTCGAACATATAGATTACAAGTGGAAAATTATTGTTCTATACTTTTCTATAAATTTAGCTACGTAATGGGAACTGTTTCAAAGTTAAAGTTGAAAAACTTACTTTATCATACAGATACAAGGCTTTATGGTAACTTCCATTTTTTACGTGGACCATTGCTTCATTTACCAATATTCTTTTTTCTAACGCAGCGAAACGTTTTATTTGCAATTCCGCTTTACGGTGATTTACCATACTGATTCAAGTCCTACAATACATTTTCTTAATCGTTGAATAATATATTAGCATACGTAAATAAAGAAACATGTAACGAAACATTGAAATGTTTACACATCAGCAAAGTATAGTATTCGTTACATTGCATTAAAACAATATTGAGCAACCTTTGTCCTTTGGTGGGCTAAAATTGCAAACTCAATATTTCATACGGGTCATAATAAACGCAATATTAAATACCTAAATGTTAAGTGTAGAAATTAATTCGATTTTATTAGGTTGTTCGGAAAGTTCGTAGCGATATTTGAAGGATACTGAAAGTTTTGCTGAATAATTTTGCGCGTAGTATTTGTTGTTTGGTAATTCTACGACTATCAACAAAACTACGATAATCCCATTTTTTCAAGAAATTTTTTTCAAGTTTCTATAAGGTATTCAATTTTTGGTTATCAATAAAGTTTTATAATAATAGAATTTTCCAGAAGATATCTAACAATTTTTGTTAGTATCGATATTTGTTAGTAAGATCTAGATTTATCTAATAAAAAATTGTTGCTTTCCTTCTTAATTTCTTTAGACATACAAATTTCATTCGAAGTACTTCCTTGATTATGCTACAGACGAAATAATCATACAAAATCAACGATGAATCGCGACGAAATATTGAATTTATTTTTTATTAATACAAATTGACTAAAACAGTATAAAATGTATATATAACAGTTCCCAATTTCACTACTTTTATTGATATCAAATATTACAAATATCAATTTCAATTAATAAAATTGAAAATCATTTATGATATATAAAAAATAAGCGTTATTTATAATAAACGTGATATATAAATTTTAATAGAGTTTAATGAATAATTTCATTTCTCGTGAAAATCAAATTAAAAGGAATTGAAAATACAATTACACAATTTTACAAATATAATTAATTCTAATCAACATTGTTTAAACAGTTAGAAAAACTAATAAGTACTTCATTGAATTATTATGTGAACGAGTACATTCAAAACACTACGATACATATGTAAGTAACGAAGTGCGTTTAGAAGGGGAATAATGTAAGTTTCAGAAAATTATTTTTTATTGATATCTGTCGTGTCACTTACCTCTAGATTCCAATCTTCGTGAAAACGACTTTTCTACTCTAGCCTATCTTATCTGTTTCTACACGGGACACATTTTCGTATTCACCCTTTTCAACGTTTATGGGTAATAAAACCCCGCTCAATCGGATGACAAACTTTCTTATGCTATCTTTAATACTTAACTTATGACCGAAACTTTTCCGCCTATACTTTTTGTACTATCTCCCTACTCCAGATAATCAGGACTAATCAATATGACAGTAGTAACAGAAAACAAACATGACAATATTCTTTCCGGACTTTCTTTTCTTCTCGAGAACATAATGGAAGGAATTCATTGATCGCTATTAGTTTCGGTTTGTGTCTATTATTAAAAAAAGGTTCGTATTCCAACAAATTTAATTAATGTACTTCTTTGCAAATCGACTATTATACTATTTAGTATTGCAAACGAACGTTCGTAATATTCCAAACATATGGATAAATAATACGAATATAAGGGAAATGTATATACGATGCAAATTTTAAACAAATCGTTTTTAGTTTATAAATGATGTAAACATTTAAGGAAATCCTTTATTTATTTTTCAATGGGAAGTTATTGCAATTTCGTAATAATTTATTTAAAGCATAATCGTAGCACAGACAAGGTACAGAATAGACTTACATATCAATCAATGGTATTAGGTTGATGCATATGAAATGTCGTTTCTGTAATGTCCGATTACAGAAAATTCTATAAAATTACTGCACAATGCATTATTTTAATATACTGTAAAATTCGATTAACGGGTGAGTATTATTCTTTTAGTTTTCGTTAATTGTTAATTGTAACAAATCACGTTAAAGAAGGCAAAATTTATACTAATACACGCGTATGCAAAATATTAAGGGTAATTATAATAAAAAACTTGTGAAAATTTTGATATTTGACATCGCGAATAATCGGCATATTTCCGTAATTCCTTAAAGAAGTTTAAACTTGTTAACCAGACGATGTATACATCTGTGTCGGCATTCGAGCATGAATCCCTTGTCAGTTTTGACCGCAGAATGACGACAGGCCTGACGCGAATCTGACGCCAGCCTGATCGTAATATAATAGCAGATCCTGCTATTGAAGTGATTTAAAAATAGCGGAATTCTTCGTATTCTTTTGTACGTCACAGGAAAACAATACTTGTATTACAATATTGATGTTTAGTGAAAAATATTTACAATTTAGATATTAGAAAAAGTAGTTCGTACCATAAACATTAATCGAAGAATTTGCAAGTATATTTCTAAACCAATTTAAACGCGCCAAATCAAGAAGAAGTCATGAACCATATATAGCAGAGGTGCATAACTTGTGGCCAGCGGGCCACGCATGGCAACTTCCTCACATTTTCAGTTCCACTGAGCGAGTCATACAGCCACATTCCCATCTATGTCTGCTACACTGAACTGGGGTATAGGCAAAAGGATAGAGAGGTAGATATCGCACCCTTTATAGGGCAAATCAATGTAGACACGTTTTACAAATCTTAGGTTGATAATGTATGCATATGACGATGAGTTGGATGATTTTGGTTGTTCAGATGTGGAGGCTAGGGATATTGAAATGAACGAATTGGTGTGAATTGAAGGAAAATGGTTGCATTGGGAATTCAAAAGTTGAATGATTCGAATGTAAGATATCTTTTGGGGAGCACTAATTTTGTAGAAGATTAATTTCGGGGGATGCCCTTTTTGTGGTGCGCTAATTTTACGAAGGGCTAATTTTGTAGAAGATTAATTTTGGGGAACGCTATTTTTGATGTGCGCTAATTTTACGAACGACTAATTTTGTAGAAGATTAATTTTGGGGAACGCTATTTTTGTTCAAAATTAATTTTGGGAGACTCTAATTTTGTTCAAAGGTAATTTTAAATGGTGCTAATTTTGTGGGAGATTAATTTTGGGGGCTATTAATTATATGTAGAAGATTAATTTTGGGGACTATTAATTATATGTAGAAGATTAATTTTGAAGAGCGTTAATTATGTGGAAGGTAAACTTTGGGTAGCGCTAATTCCGTTAAACGCTAACAATACATTTTTCTAACCATATAACATTACTATTAAATGATAAACAAATCGATATAATAATACTTTATTGGTTTCCTTTCGGATTACAAGTGACAAATAAATATATTCAATCCTAACCAATTAATATTTAAATATCGAGCCAAATACAGTAGCTTATGCAAATGCTTTTTGCATCCATTGTATGCAAATGTCACTAGTGATACAAATAGCGCTATAATAGTACCCAGAAATGATACTAAGTAATAGTAATATACTTTAACAAATCATTAAACAATGTTCCAGATTATAAAATTCTTCCACAACGAAAGAATTAATAAATTATACAAAATTCAAAGAAAATTCGAATAGTAATTCACTCTGACACGATACGCTCGCGCCGACGGCTGAGCGTCGACTGTTCTGCGCAGGACTACTAACTGCGCAGAAGATCGTATGAACAGTTGCGCATCAGTAATCGGTCACCCGTTGCCGGAAGCGTGTGGAGGGGGTTTAACGCGTTTTCATCGAACAATATTGCTACTTACATTAGAAACGCTACCCGCACGTTCTTAAATGATTAACAACGCGTTGTAAATAAACAGAAATTGGTTTTCCAAGAATATTGCGGCGTTCAATTTAATCGCAAATTAAATCCAAACGGGGGCTTCGTATAAAAATAACTAACCGCGGATAAATAGTCAATTAAAGCAGTAATAGCGGCACTGGTTTAACAAGCAGCTGATCTTTGTCCTCTTATCGCTATGTTCAAGTCGGAAAATGTGTGATGGTGAGGTATTTTACCACATTGCAGATAAAAACGGCTACGAAAGATTACGAAAACTACCGAAAAAAGTATTGTAATATAAGATGAATTCGTTAATTCATACGAAAACAATGGTGTCCGGCCATAGGACAGCGATTCGCCGTATGTACAATTAATTATATCCAACTGTAAATAGGAATATTAATGTTTAACTTTTTCCGATACATATATTATAGGCATTGTACGTGTTACATTTATATAACAGGCAATTTTGCAGTTACGGCTATTAATATCTCTGACAAATTAACAGAAATTTTCCACTTTGCAATTGTCGTTTTGTTGATGATCCATGAATTTATTTTGGATCCTAGGTTATGTTGCGAAATACATAAGTATTACAGTAACATGATCAGCATTTTTATGCCGAACGATCATTTTTTTTTAAATCTACTGCTAATTATTAGACTGCATATCTTTATGCGAATTCATGTTTTTGTCAACGAAATTAAAGAAATGGGATTTAAATCAAGAGTTGTTTTACAATCAAAGTAAAATGATTTGTACTTTAATTCGAATATTTTGTATAGTTTTAGGTATTACACGCATGTTGAAGAATGTGAAGAAATGTTACATATTTAAGTTTCCCATATTTTCATAAAAATCCACAGTCTATTAATTGTTGGATTATAACATAAATTCATCCTGTTTTTATCAAATCTCTTTTAAATGGCAAAGATTTTATAAAAGAAAAACCCTTCAGCTATTAGGAAAATAAAATAAAGATTGTTGATAAAAATAGCACATACACAATCAATTAAACTTCTTCCCGAATTTCCAACTAAATGATCTTAAAAATAACAGTAATAAAATGAGACAAATTTATGTTACAATTCAATATAATTCCAATATAAAAGTTTTCACTGACAATCATTTATCAGCTTATCTTATTAATCACTCGGTTAATCATTTTTTGTAAGCTGTGACAATAATTGCATCGTTTGATTTAAAAAGGGGGAATTTGAATTATTATATTTAATTGGTAAGAATTCGCAAAATTTCGAATGTTTTACAGAGCATATTTATTGCAGAGTATTGCGGCTTTAAATTTTGGTATAATAGCAATCAAATAAATGGCAGCCTGGCATTTATCTACACGGGTCAAAGGGATCCCAAAAGTAACAGACTATTATTGCACTCTGCTCTAACAGAGAGCAATGGTAATTTATCCTATGTACAATTTCGTACATTCTATTTGAGCCCATTGTGGCATGGGAAAGAATCTTCTTCCAAAGTGGAAGACACCGTGAAAAATCTCAAAGAAGAGAAAGAGCTGAAAGCTAAAGCTCAAGGAACCGTAGTGCAAAGTCCTCCAAAAGCTGTGGTAGAAAAATTATCTGTATGGCAAAAAGTCAAAGGGGAAATAATTCACTATTATCATGGATTTAGATTATTAGGTTTGGATATGAAAATTTCAGCCAAATTGGTATGGAGAATTCTGCAGGGTAAAGAGCTCAGTAGAAGAGAACACAGACTTGTAAGTTATGGTACACATTAATGCCCGCTTTAGCGTCTCTGCAATAGGGGCCGAATTCGGACAATTGTGTGGGCAGGCGAGTTTTAAAAATCCAGAAATTCAGCTAAAACTGATCGTAAAGATTCAATCTGAGAGCTAAAACCTTCCAAATAATTTAGTATTGAAAACTGTATAATGACGCCACGGATTATTCGCAATAATCCGGATTTTAAATATTTTAATTCTTTCCCAAAAGATACGGATATCCGTATTTTAATTTTAATTTTAAATATAAAAAATGTGCCTTTCGTTTTCTTACTAAGCTGGAAGATTTAAAGCACATTTCCAAAAATTGTTGGTAGGAATAGCGACGGACGCTAAAGCGGGGAAAAACGCGGACACTAAAACGGTCCCACTATACTTGCAATGAACAACTGTAGACTAATGACAATTATTCGATTGCTTCAATTATCTTTTAGCTTATAAAAACCACGGGAGATTTGTTCAGACTTATTCCGTTCTCCGTTTTCATTATCGTACCCTTTATGGAATTTTTGCTCCCACTCGCAATTAAACTTTTCCCCGGTTTACTGCCATCCACTTTCCAAACGGCGATGGAGAAAGAGGATAAATTAAAGCAAGCATTAAAGGTACACATGTTCGCCTACAATCTTCGATAAGAATCTTCTATTTTCAATGAGAGGCTTGGATATAATTTTTCCTTGGGTTTCAGATCAAAATTGAGATGGCAAAGTTTCTGCAGAAAACATTGGACGATATGGCAGTACAATCGTCTGATTATAAATCGAAAAAGGCCAGAGAGTTTGCCGAATTTTTCTATAAAGTTCGATCCTCCGGCGCTGTCGCGTCTAACGATGAGATTATGCAATTTAGCAAACTTTTCGAGGACGAAATCACGTTAGATTCTCTCACTCGACCACAGTTAGTCGCGCTGTGCAGAGTACTGGACGTTCAAACTCTTGGAACGTCGAACTTTTTACGGTTTCTACTTAGAATGAGGCTCAGGAGTCTCACCGCAGACGATAAAGTAATTCCTATAAATATATTCTCTCGCGAGATAGCAACGAATAGACTGCGGATTTTTATGCACTTTCACGTAACGCAAAGTTGAGATACAAAGTATTTATTTGCAAATTTTTGCATATTTTATTTATTTATTTATTAAAGGGAGTAACCCGTTAACTCTTCCGTTTTAATTGCAACTGTATCTTCTGAGATACATGCATGAGAATTAAAAATAGGATAACATATTGTTTACCGATCTATACAATGTTATCTTCTCAGCTATTTTTAATTCTAAGCTACGTATCTGAAAAAGTAAAGATTGTACAGAAATTTACAAACGAATACTTTGTTTCTTAACTTGTGTACATGAAATTTAATTGCGCAAAAAGGCAGAAAGTATTCAAACTAAAGTACGCGTTATTGCAGGGATGGCAAATAAGTTCAAGCTTGCCACGCGCGAGATTTTCGACGGCACCCTAAATTTATGTTGAGCAAATATTATTGCGACTTGTTTTAGATGTTATAGATTGTGTTTATATTCAGCTAGCATTATTATATGCACTGATATAGACCCTGTACATAGGTACTGGCACAGGGAAAAAAATTGCGTTCAATTTTATTTTATTTTAGCATGTTGATGAAATCCTATTTGCAATCCCTGACACGAAATATTCGAAGTAAATTACGCGTTATTATATTTTGATGGTGAAACAATTCTCCGCTTAAATTCCGTTCCTCTAATTTTATTAATAAAGGTAGAACTGTACATGTATTTCTGTTCACAGCTAATAGAAAAAGAAGGAATAGATTCGCTTACCAGAAGCGAATTGCAGCAAGCTTGTAGAGCGCGCGGAATGCGAGCGTACGGTTTGCCCGACAGTAAATTAAAAGAACAATTGTCTCAATGGCTAGATTTAAGTTTAACCAAAAAAGTACCGCCTTCGTTGTTGCTGCTATCGCGGGCGCTTATGGTTCCCGAGACGATACCTATGTCAGACAAATTGAAGGCTACCATTTCTGCCCTTCCTGACACCGTTGTCGCGCGCACTCAAGGTGCGATCGGAGAGAAGGAGGGCAAAATGGACCACAAAACGAACATCGAAATTATCAAAATGGAGGAGCGTAAAATCGAGGAGGAACGGCAAGAGAAAGAACCGCAAACTACAGTTTCTTTCCAAAGCCACAAAACCGACGAGATTACGAACTCAGATGTGAAAGTTTTGGAGCAGGCTTTAGACTCTCTTGGAAAGGTTTGTAGGAACTGTGATTCTCACCGAAATACAATGGTACCTCGATATACGTTCGTTTTGAAACAAGTCCAACTTGATATACACCCTGTTTCGACGCGAAGAATTTTGTTTGGTATTCGACTCGCGTCGCATTTCCGAAACACCCTGAAGAGAAGGCAGAAGTTCTCTGGACAGATTTTTTTAGTAAACGTTACCCTCAACCAGGTCCAAGTAGAGAAAAGGGACAGAAAACAGAAAATTAAATTTTGTTAAATTTTCATCTGTGTCATCTAATTGCTTTTGCACTTGTGTATTTTATACAAATTATTTTATTTCTTATGGGATATTTCTCCCAAGATTTAGAATGGATTAAGGACGTATACCGAGGTACCGCTGTATTAGATTAGTAGTTTTGCTCGTTATTTTTAAAAGTAAAATACGTCTGTAATTTCGTAAAGGATAAGAAAATATCGGTGGAGAAGGAAGAATTGAAGGAGTTGAAGGAAGAAATGGCCGAGTATCAGGAAGATATCAAAGAACTTAACGAGATCAAGGCTGCTGCCAAGGGACAGAAAGATATAGAGAATATTAAAGTATCCAAAGGTGCTACGCGATTGTTCAAGAAAGTGAACAAGATGATTAGTAAAATGGACATGGTGTTGGAGCAGCTAGAAACCAAGAAGCAGAAGAAAGAATCGCAAAAGGTAGAGACTGTTAACAAAGAGCAAACTGCCACTTCTAAAGCTGCCGAGGAACTAGTTAAGATAGACGAATTAATCTCGGCGATTAAGAAGATGCAAAGTGTACCTGATCAGCATAGACTGCAACGCATCACGGAAATTCTAGCGAAGATCGACGACGATAGAGACGGAGCCATAAAGATCGAAGATGTCTTGAAGGTACGATTTAGTATGAAACAAACGTAACTCAATAGAATTTATAATATCAAATTTAATTCGTGAAATTGAATTTCGGCGCTATTTGGAATATTTAATTATTTATTGATAAGAACTAAATCACAAATAAGTGAGGAAACATGATGTTATTTTAAATTGTGTTTAGCAAATTTTATTCTAGATAATGAACAAAAAATGACGAATAAGTTTGATTTAGTTATCATTCGTAAATATTCTTTAGTCTGCATAAATATTTGCTTCAAATTCTAACAGTAATAACTATTAATTATCAATAATTGTAATAATCAGATATCCAAGATAGCGCTGAAATTTAGTTCGCAACCTAATTTAATTTCAATGAAACGTGGCCGCCGTTCTACAGGTGCTTGAATTAATCGGCAAAGAAGACATCAAACTAAGTAAAAAGCAAGTAGACGAGCTGCTCGACTTGATAGACAAAGAAGAGATTCTAGAAGAGAAAGAACAGAGTCAGAAATCATTACAAAAGGACCCAGCCGAACTTAAAGACGGAAATTGTACCGAGACGAAATACGTTTCACCTGAATCGCCAGTTCCTGCCACACCTGTGACCACCGAGAAAGGATTCGGCAAAGAGGAATTAGAGGAGGAAGTTGGAGAGTCGAAGAAAAGTTACGCCGCGCACAGCGAACAAGAACGAGAGAAATCGGCAGCGGTTCTTAAAAGTAATTCCAGTTCTGACCCAGTCAGAAACGCTCCGTTAACTCCCGGCGTTCCACCACCGACAAAAAAAGCGGAAGGCTCTAAGCAGCTGTGATTACCGCACAATGAAATAATCATTAATGTATGTAATTATGAATACACAACATTTTTACTGGGTAATAATTTAGAGAAATATTACATTCTCATCTCTAGATTATATTTCTACCTCTAATAGTACGATATTACTGTAAACATCATTTTCTTTGCAAAACGGATTCTCACGATTAGTATGGAAATGTTCACTAGAGAAACACGACTACAATAGTTTCATGCGTGCATGTGTTGTAGTAATGAAACACATCACGATAAATGCCGCTATTATATATACATGACTATTAGCCATTTATAACATTTGATTAAAGGATGAAGGAAATACTTAGGGGTGGGATAATCGGAACCTCGAAACTGGAAACTTTGTGCTACAGCTGTCTTACTAATTAACCCTTTCGCTACGAAGGACGTGTATATACGTCCTGAATAATCGCGCTATCATTTGCTAAAATACTTTATTATCATTGGTACATATTGGATTTGAATTAATGACGCTAAACATCTAAATACTTGCACTTAAACTGTTCTTAAATTAATCAAATTTAATCAGAAACGTTTTTCAGTTTTAAGATGACGTAGCGAAAGGATTAAATGTAAGAGGAATATTTGAAGTTGAATTTTCTCACTTTAAATTATAATTACATTTAAGATCCATTTAGTAAGACTCAACAAGTCTGGTTTAAATAAAATTTGGTTTTCTTGAAGAGATTTATTAGGACTTCAATTTTATTCTTTGCAAACGAAAGGAAATAAAATAAGGATTCGGAGTTTCGAAAGTTTCGAGTTTCGGGAGTTCGCAAAATTTCCGGATTCGAGTTTGCCGCGGACGCGGCAATTAGGTTTCGACCCACCTCTATAAAATATTAATATAATTTTTGTATTTATGACTACTAAAACAAACGGATTCTGAATTTTTAAGACTGTGATGCATTTAATCGGCATCAGTGTATTATTTGTTCTATGAATTACAAGATAAAAAAATGTGCTGGACACAAAAACTATAATATTTTGCATGTAAATTTTCGATTAATGCAAAGAAATGAGTTTTTTTTTTGGAAAAATTCTACGTGACAATATTATATTACTACTGGTTAGTGGTGAAAACGCGAGACGCAACAGGAGTACAACACAGTTTTTATTTCACTAAATCCGAATTATTCCGAAATATTTTTAATAACCAATAAGGGATCATTCCATCTGTTTTCAAGTATTGATCGCTAATTACACCATTGTAACGCATAAATTATAGATCACTTATGTTTCGCTTTAATATAGAAAAAAAAAACGTGTACCTCGGGAAGCGTAGGTCACAAAGAAATCATGTACATTTATAAATAAAGTAATCAACTGCAAGAATAGAAAAGAAAAAACACATAGAGAACGTGGCGATTACGCGTACGTACTGATTACATAAAGCTACATAATTATGTAACAAAGTGTACAACATTTTAGTGATAAGTACTATATAATATTCGCGATAAGAGAATGTAAATTAAAGAAATCGATGTTCGCTACTAAATATTAATCCAATTTGAAAGTATGCAAATGAAATTTTATCATTGATGGGAATAAAAAACTGATCCAAAAAAAAAAAACAAAAAAAAACAAAATGAATGTTAAAATATAGAATTTTCCGCAATAATTATTATTAAACGATAAAACGATACGAAATTGATTTGATCATGCTTACGTGGTAGTATATATGTATATTTGCATAAAGTGACAATATAATTCGAATCGTATATTGTTATATAAAAATTGTTTCATTTCAGGAGAAAAACGCGAGCGGTAACGATGCCCAGGGTATAACGTAAAATTTTTCTTTTTCTTTTTTTTTTTTTTTTTTTTTTTTTTACTTTTGTGCATTAAACTGCCAGTTTATGTAATAAAGTATTTCTGTACAAAGTTCGAAGGATTTTTTTCTAGTTTAAGCGTAAGTCTACAGTTTAATATTATTTTAACCATTTGTGTACCTTTTTACTATAATTTTTCGATTTTTTATCACGATATCTTATCGGATATAAAAAATAATAAAAATGGATACATATATAGTTAAATAAAATATTTTAAATCACATATGCGTAAATTGATACAAAAGATTCTAATTCAGACTTGTCATTTTTTCTTTCTTTTTTTATCAAACATTTACGCGTACGTTTTACATCTCTAATTATTAGAACAATTCTTTAATTAATTACTAATTATAGTTTAACCATTTTTTATTAATTATCATAGTAGTTGAAAAATTATAATAATTTCTCAAATATTTACGTATATTTTATACCTTTAATTATTATATTGATTTCTTTATTAATCACTATGATAATTAAAAGTATAAAATATATTTAAATGTTCGAGAAATTCTTATACCAACTTCGTATTAATTATTATAATAATGAAAGGTGTAAAATATGCACGAATGTTTGAGAAATTATAATAATTTCATTATCATAATTACATTAAAATCTCTTCATTTTGCAAAGATATTTAACATATATTTTTTACGAACTTCCAAATATAAATATATAGATCTTTATTTTGCCCTACTGTTGTTTCAATTTAAATTGCTTTTATTCACTTAAATGTGGATATATTTAAAACTGCCTGAAACAATAGAAATTTTATCTAAAAATAATGTTGCAAACCTTTGCGATAAACGCGTCCGCGTTGAATAGTGTTAGTATATCTGTACGCTGAATGCCGGTCAACGCATCTAAAAGTATCATAAACTCGCGTATTCAATTACTCTACCCACATATATATATATATATATATATATATATATATATGCATATTCCGCTCAAGCACTGATTTTAAATATACACGATCATGCAATATATATTATACGTACGATAAATAATTGCATCGAGCTGGAGTTTATCCGAAAATTTGCAAACAAGTGGGAAATGGAAAGATGTAGCAGAGATTTACGTGCGATATGGAATTCCAATTTGCAGCACATGTGTGGATGTAGAGTGAATTTGTACTTTGTACTACCGGTTACCTCGCTATTTGTGTAAGAGGTGCAGGTTTCACCCGCATATCTCATCACAATGACTGCGTTAAGCGGTTTCATGGAATTTTTCCAAAAAGGAAAGGTAATCACGGATTCCCGTTTATACGTTAAATTATTAAATCACAACGAAAATTCTAACCTGCTGCGAGATTTCACCGATTCATTTTTATGCTCCAATGCACTTTGTTTGCAATACGCGGCGACACGATTTTTCTCTTCAATTAAATATCTCTACGATCTATATTTAAACTTTTAATTCCTCGTCTACGTGTAGCTTAAAAAAAATTGCTGACAATGTGTATGTTAATTTATGCAACATTGTAGACGTTCAGACCGAAAAAGAAGTTCACACACGGCACGTTGCGTTATTCTTTGCACAAACAAGCTCAAGCTTCCTTGAATTCTGGCATTAATTTAAGATCTGTGGTGAAATTACCTCCTGGAGAAGATCTGAATGACTGGATTGCTGTTCATGGTATTGAAAATTTTGATCAAAAATTGCCTGCTACATGATGAGTAAACTGTGGATTTTTATGCATTTATAGGAAATCTAAAGATGCACGAAAATATGATATGCAAGATTATACGAAATATCCAAAGTACAATAGAAGCTATGATAGTTAAAGCATTGACCAAGCATAGGATAGACTATCTATTCTTATATGAAATCATCATCAATCTTAATCATTTTAGTGTCCATTATTAGATCAGACTAAAATTGAATGGCAAAACAGTGTTTTTAAAATGATGGGAGTAATTGCCTACCATCAATACAATAAATCAAGAAATGAATGGAAATAAGATAAATACAAGTGAGAATATGCAAATAAGATAAAGTTCAACAACCAAATCAAATCTAAGATCATCTAACATGATGATCTTCTAATCTGTGATAAATTCTGTCACTTGATCAACCTTGGTGGTTGGATTGAATATAAATACTTAGAATCATCACTTTCAATTATAAGGGGTGTAAAAAGCCTTTGATTTTTTATACCTGATCATGTGACTTAGTAGATACATGATGATCATGATTTCAGTATAAAATTCATGTTTCCTATAAATGAATGGTCTATCCTGTACTTAATGGTTAAAGGTTCAAGCAATCCCCAATTTAAGTCCTGCCTTTTCAGTATAAGAATATGAATATGAAATATAATATTTATGTATAGAGAAATGTATGAGTTTGCATAAAAATCCACAGTCTAATGAAATGACAAATTATAACAGGATAATATAATTCCAGTGGTGGACTTTTTTAATAGAATAAATCTTATCTATGGCACTGTTTCTGAATATTGCGATTCTGCATCTTGCCCCACCATGAGTGGTGGAGCACGTTTTGAATATTTATGGGCAGATGGTGAAAAGTACAAGAAACCCACTGCATTGCCAGCACCCCAATATGTCAGTCTTCTTATGGACTGGATCGAAGCACAAATTAACAATGAAACCATCTTTCCAGTCTCAACAGGTATTAAAACGTCTGCAATTTAAATGCTAGTTAAATTATTTGGTAATTATTGAGAGAAGGATCCTTTTTTCTTTTAGAAATTATATAGAAAAACTCACCTATTTTTATGATTTATATACGAAATTATATGTATAGGAAAAAGTTGTTCAAAATGTTGATTTCTATAACATAGTCGCAAATTATCGAAATCACCCCCTTTTTTCTAAATAATTGCCAATTATTTGATTGTGGATTTGCATTCAAATTTTCCTTTGCAGATGTTCCATTTCCAAAGACATTTGTGCCGCTTTGTAGAAAAATTCTAACGCGTTTGTTCCGAGTTTTTGTCCACGTTTACATTCACCATTTCGATCGTACTGTGGCAATAGGAGCGGTAAGTTTCGTATTCCCATATATACAGGATATCATGTATATAACTATTGCTACAACCAACAATTTTTAATATGTAAATTGTGTGAAGTATTTATCGTATTCAAAAAAAGTGAACCATCCTTACATGAAGCTTTTTAAATAAGTGAAATTTAAAATTTCTATACTATTATTTAACCAGTTAGCCGCGATTGACGAGTATACTCGTCACGGAGAAATGGAAATAATTTGTGTTACGATGAGTATACTCGTCGCGCGTAAAAAGTAGTTACTATTGGATATTTAGACTGTAATTTTAATGAGAATTAAAATATATTCGCGACACATTTAGGTGCACATTTTAAAAAGGGGCCAATACAGCTAACTGGTTAGAATACTTCGGCAGGCCGTAGTTTGCCAACCCCTGAGTTACATGACACCCTGTATATGCATTGAAGCGTAGCCCTACCTCAATGTAATCTGAAATAATTATTTTCCATTCTAGGAAGCACACGTGAACACGTGTTACAAACATTTCTACTACTTCGTAACAGAATTCGAATTAATAAATACGAAAGAGTTGGAACCATTGGCAGAAATGACTGCCAAGGTTTGCAAAGATACCGTGTCACCGACGCAAGCTACAGCACCATCGTATAATTCTAGATAGTGGCGATCTCCAAAGCGCACAAAGCCATAACCAAATTAGGATTAACGATAATTTTTTTTTCAATGTAAGTGAAAAAAAGATTATAAAATCATCGATTCGATTTCTTGAGAATTATTAAGAATCTTATATTCATAGGACGCCAGAAAATATTTGTATACTTTTCGTTGCAATTCGCGAAATCGAAGAATTTCATTGATAGCTTTATTATGTATAGTGCTTGTATCCTTCCATTGTCGAACTAAGAATAATCTATCCGCTTTGAGATAAGCTATTAATGTAAGTTTATCTCCTTCTATTTAATCGAATTAAGTAGGTAACGAATTATACGACTAGGTTTTGAAAATCCGAATTTTTTTTCGTGGATAAATAGTCAAAGCAGTAAATTATAGTCCTTTGTATCGATTACGCGTTTCGATATTATTTATAGAATTATTTTATGAACGTATGCGAATGTATATATCATTTTGTGCCATTAAGATGCTTCTGTAATAATAATCTTATAATAGTGTGATCAGAAGCTACGAAAAATTTTGTATGAAATCTAATATTACTGTAACGATAACACAGAAATAGAACATCATATATTATAAAAAAAGAAAGAAGAGTACAAAGTTTTTAAAATAATAAAACATAATAAACCAGTTTCCATCATAAAAATTTGTTTATTATTTTGTAACTAAATAAATAATCGAGAATAACTGGCTCCAAATGAAATTAATTCCAACGATTTTTTAAAATAATTTCACGGCCCTTCTTGCCACAAATTATAAGTCGAACAATGAATTTTTCGGGGATAAATTTATTGTAATATTTAAGCCAGATATTACATGGTTTGTAAAATGAACTATCTGTTGACCGAGATTAAAATACGACTATAAAATAGCACAGAATGCCAAGTAACAAGTTTTCGGTTGTATAACATTAACAACGAGTATTGCAATTAAAATTGCAGTCGCGTGATTCCGATTTGGTTCACTCCTTTTATAGTCTCATTTTAATCTAAATTTTTTTTTTTTCTTTTGCTAGAAATGGAGTTATTTGCAAGTTGCTCTAAGTTCCTCGATAGAAATGTGTTTAGACTCGTAATCTGTACATGCCAGAACGGATAATATTATAATCTGGCATGTTTTCAATCGGTCCGACTCCTGCGATTACCGGGCACTGATCGTAAATATATTTCATACCGACATCCTGAATGTTACTTGCAGTAACAGCCTGCAAAGAATCGTTATTGTTGCGAAAATAGCATTGCAAAGTATCGGAAAGATCTTCAAGCGTGTTACTTACGTCTATCCTAGCCACAAGTTCGATAAGCGGTATACGCCGGTTATAACAAAGTATTTGTCGGCCAATATCTTCGCAAGTTGCGGTTGTTCCATCCAATTGAAGCAGCATGTTCGTTTTAAGAATATTTTTCGCGCGGTTCACGTCTTTCTCGGTTACCGACGTGCACAATCTTATCCATTCGCGTTGGATGTTATATATAAAATCATCGATCGACATTGGATCGCATACGAAGTACACGCCCCAAAGACCCGTGTCCTATACAATGAGAAATTAAAACGATTATAAAATAAGCCAAATCTTTGTAGACCGTACGCGTGCGTTAACAATTAGCGAATTTTCACCCGATCTATTTTCATTTTAATTCAATTAATCCTTTCGCTACTATGGACGTATATATATACATTTTCAAGAATTGTACCGGCAAAAATGGCAAACGGCGCGATAGCGCTTTTCTTAAAAGACAAAATATCTTTAGTTTATTGAATGAACTTAATTATAAATTAGTCTATCTCTGTACAGGGTTTACACGAGAAACGCGAAGAACAACTATCAGCAAAACTCAGAGCGTAGATTTCGACGGAATTCAAACGCATCGTCAAACGCGTACCGGCACTTTTCGACGTGAAATTCTGAACAGCGCGATCGCGTTGCGCGAAACTCAGATGGTTAAAATTTATTAGGGCGATAAAGATGACCGTTCCTTCCTCTCGAACTCGCCATTACATAGCATTGCGATTTAATAGCAAGTACCTTGTAACAAGTGTTGAAACTTTGGTAACTGTGGCACATTCCTTCAGCAGCAGAAGCCTCAGCCAACATACTGATATTGTTCACGCCACCCCCTTGGCTACGATCCCATGCTCCCATAAGGGTATTTGCAACCATAAGGGGAATGTTATCTGGATCAGTCCAACCAGCACCTTCAACAGCAATGGCAACGTGCGCGAGCGGGATAGTATCGTCGCGTACTCTGATTTCGGACCCCGTGTAACGGCACGGTACTATCAAAGGTGGTATTTCGTCATATATGGGCCCCTTCATTTGTCCAAAATGTTTCTCGCCTAATTCTACTAACGATCTGTGATTTACACCACCCGCGCCGGCTAAAACAAACCTACGGAAACGATTGGATGTTAGGTTTTACAGGAGGTCCTCCAATTATTTAACCCCTCGCCCTACGATTATTTTATTACCTACGCGTGCTAGCGTTAGCTAGTCACCGCTTTAAATCGAATATCATTGACGAGTTTCATCCTGTAACTTCGAATATTATAATACGAAGCTAAAATTGAAGTTCATATTTAATTTCACCGCCAAAGGTACCCATCTTTGTCAAATCTACACCATAATTCGTAGAACGAGAGTGACTCATTATTGTAGTGCAAGGAGAAAATAAAGTTGGACCCCTATTTCCGCGGATAATAGCGAACGTTACATATACTGCAGATACTTATGGGTGTACAATGTATTTATATACATAAAGTTACATGAAATATAATATCTATTACTGGTACCAACTAACGAATAAATTAAAACGCAAAATGTAATATAATAAATCAACAAGTACAGCGTGTATAATGAAAATTATGTAATAATGTAAAGTTTCTGTGGTAATATGAAAGTTGTATATTTTATATACGTTTATATATGTACAAATTGAGTGATTAATATGACCAAATTTTGGCTAATATATACAGAGTGAGTGAATAAGATCTGAAATTACACCTTATTTATTGTTTGAATAAAAAAGAATATTTTTCTGAACTACACTGTATTTGATTAGGCTGTTTGACTGAATATATCTCGATCTTATTATGTATTAAATTTTGTAACATATCAAGGAGCTTGTTTTTGCCAGGATGAATAATGATTTCATATGATAGTTCTTATTAATTCACCCTGCACGTTATATAATGTATACATCAGGTTTTTTTGTATTCAATTTTTGAAAACCATGTGGGTGGTGTACCCCTTTAATTAGAGAAGACCTGATTACATACCTAGGTGGACCATAGTGTTCTTTAACATAGTTCTGGAGATCTGCTCTAGTGATGCTTTTAATATTTTCAGTAGGGCCAAGAATTGTCCTTCCCAACGGTGTACCCTGATAAGCACTAGAATGCAAATGATCAAAAACAACTTCCTGCAGATTTGTTTCAACCTCTTGCATCTCTCTCAAGATAACACCACGTTCCCTTTCAATTTCGCTCTCTCCAAGCTTGGAATTTTGTACAATGTCGCTTAAAATTTCAACAGCTTTTGGTACATCTTCTGACAAACATTTAGCATAAAATACTGTCTGCTCCCTGCTGGTGTAAGCATTCAAATGAGCACCCATGTTCTCAATCTCTAACTCTAAATCAGTTTGCGAACGTTTAGTGGTTCCCTGTTGATCATTTTCTCATTTCAACTACTGCTCCATGAATCCATTTTATCTCCAAGAAATCGCGAGTCTCTGCTTGTTACTTACTTTGAAAGCCATATGCTCCATGAAATGAGCAACACCGTTGTTCTCATCGGTTTCAAATCTACTGCCAGAATCAATCCATAGTCCAACTGTGGCTGTTGGAGCTCCAGTGTCCTCAGTGGCAATTTTCATGCCACAGTCCAGTTGGGTGAATTCTGTGGCTGGTTGATTCATTATGATTTGCTGTACGCTTGTTGACGCGGATGCCCATCTTTTCTGGACCTTAATTAAATTATAGATACATTAATTTACAGATCATGATAAATTATAGACTATGAAAGTTATAATTTATCGTTAAATTTATTCACGAATTAACGTGGTACAATTTGATTTAAAATCGGACAGAAATTTAAGTACGCAATTGAAAAATCGAATAAATATAAATTCGACGATAGTACAAAATGTCTATAGCTTCTATATGAAATTAATATAATCGTTCGAGTTATCTAAACGAAGGGAGAAAAAAAAGAAAAACACTGTACCTGTCAAATTTTAATTTAAACGAGTAACGTTACGCTGCGAGATAATGTTCGCATACCAAGGTTATGATAATTTGACACGAGTAAGTACTTCCATATAAATCGTACGAAATAATTCGTTCAACTTTATTTGTTATCGATTAAACGTAATTCGTCACGTTTCATTTACTTTTGTGGACTTTAAAAAAGAATCATTGTTATTACGTAAGGAGTAAATGGATCTAATGGTTCTTCGCGAAGGAAAATTCGGCGGATTTGAATGTAAATCGCGAGAAATTCATCTGATACGATTTAATAAGAAGTAATCGGCTCGTAAATGTTCAATTTTCTTACCTTTACACGGCTGGTTTTGTTAGAATAAGTCCGCAAAGCGGAACTAACTTTTAGCAGACGAGTCGCCATTTCTACGGTCTTCGCAACTGCACAACCTTATGACAAGAATGGTGGTGTGCTATAATAGTTAGAAATAGTATTTGTAATTTATTACATATACATATACAAATAATTATCCCCTAAGAAATAATTAAAAACTTGTACGATATCTTTGTAATTGAATTGTACAGAATTTGAAATGAAATAAATAACTCAATCTTGGTCCTTTTAAAATTTGAATAAAAATCATTATTCGATCGCATTTCGCAAAATATATACGATATGTTTAAATGAACGTAAATTTTAGACAACAATAAGGGAAGAAATGTGTTTATACTAAACAATGATGAATGTTAAATATTATATCGTAAATGGCTACATATATATATATATATACTTTCGCTACGGGGATTAAAAATGATTGAGATATTTTTACATAATCTCTGGTACATTTTAATGCGTAACATCTAAAAATCGCAATTTTAACGTTACGAACGCACGGGATCGACAATTATGATTGTTTAAAGCTACGACTTTCGCTAGTTATTTCAGCCGTTATAATTACTGTTCTGGCGGTTCGTCCAATCAGAATAATTAGTCACTTGCTAGTGATATTGCAGACTAGATACAGCATAGACTTTTGTAAGCTTACGGAACTTTGTGTCTCACATTCTGAAGTACTGATTCCGATATGAGGCAAAATTTGTAGCCCACCCACCCTTCATGTATAATAAACTAAAAACTAAGAAAAGAAAACTGTTTTTTTACGCCCGATTTCAATTCAGAGCGGTGAATTTTGAAAATACATACGATTCGATGTTCCAAGTTGGGAAAGATCGCCATCTTGTCGGTGAAATAGATTTCCTTTATCCCACGAAAATGCAGAGCGTAAAATTTGAACAGTTGTATAATAAATATCCGAAGAAACACATAAACTATTACACTTATAGTTGTAACAAAGTCTCGAAAGCATATAGTTGCAGTAAAGGCGAACTAAAATGAAATACAGTATAAAAGGAGTTAGTAGTAGAATTAGGTTTAGAATAAATAAAAGAGTAACGTAGCTTTTTTAAAATATTTAATTCAATGAACGACAGTAACCTTCTAATCGTCCAGTACAACCGTGATAGTAACCAAACGTGAAACAAAATTGCGCGCGCACGTAACTGCACCATACTGCGCATCCGCAATTTTTACGCGGGAAACGACTAACCGGAGGACTAAGGTTAGGAAAGGAAAACTGCTCGGCTTCTAATAGTTCGTTTACGCCGGTCTAAAATGAAAGTACGGGCTGCAGTAGTTAATTATCAGGCTAAAATGAAAGCGTGGAATGCCGCGGTCAATAATCAGTTGGATTTATTCGGATACGTGCATCGGTTCGCAAAATATCAGGAAATTCGTGTGACGCGTTAAGTGTTCGATCTCGATACGATTAGAAGAATGCTTAGATCTCGGAATCTAAGCGCGCCACGTTAACGAAACCAACAAAATACGAAAGTGCGGAGTGCAGTGGATAATAATCCAAGGTGTCATTCGAATATTTGCACCGGTTCGCGAAATGTAAGAAAATTCGTGCGACGCGTCAAGTGTTCGATCTCAATAGCATTAGAAGAATGCTTAGTTCTCGGAGTCTAATCGCGCGACGTTAACGAAACCAACAAAATACGAAAGTGCGGAGTGCAGTGGATAATAATCCAAGGTGTCATTCGGATATTTGCACCGGTTCGCGAAATGTAAGAAAATTCGTGTGACGCGTCAACTGTTCGATCTCAATAGCATTAGAAGAATGCTTAGATCTCGGAGTCTAATCGCGCGACGTTAACGAAACCAACAAAATACGAAAGTGCGGAGTGCAGTGGATAATAATCCAAGGTTTCATTCGGATATTTGCACCGGTTCGCGAAATGTAAGAAAATTCGTGCGACACGTCAGGTGTTCGATCTCGATACGATTAGAAGAATGCTTAGATCTCGGGAAGAGCATCGAAATCGGCCTACTAGAAGCCGAGTCGCACCAATAATATAATCTACAGCCGATAGATCGCATTTAACACCCTTCAGTCGATATATTTTCTTTCACAACAAAATGACAATAAATATAAAAAGAGATAATCGTAACAATTTACATTTGTACACAATGATAGGTGAAATTTGTAATAATTTCTTCGTTACGTGTTGGTAGAGGCGTCTCGCGCATCGGTCAACGATTCTGTCCACATGAGTGCAGTTGAAATCGGTTGCACTTCCATTAACCGAATTTCCGGAGCACTAAGCGCGCGTTCCGTTCGCAGTTTCCATGCCTCTTCGGTTCGAATTTCTCCTAGCTCACTGTTCACGTTATTCTTTAAGTTGTTCATTGTTCGAATTTTTGGCGTCGATTTCGCGTCTCCAGTATAATCGACAGGAGTTTGGGAAGTCGACGGTTTGGTGAGCGATAAAGTATTCTCGTTCTCTTTTCCGGAGAATCTAGCAAACGATAAATGCGTTCGACCAATTTCTCGGATAATGGAGTTAGGAATAAAGAGAGGGCATTAACCCTTTCACTGTTGAGACCGTATGTGGTATGGACACTCCTAAAAGTATGAATCGATGATAGAGTATACGAACGAGCTTTCCGTTCAAGCCAAGATCTTAACAGTGAAACGGTTCAAACGAAGGACAATGATTTATTTAGCTTACTGGAACGGTAACCACTTGGAAGATTCTCTGCTGCATTTCTTTTTACTTTGCGTGGCTAATTTCGCGATAATTTTTGCATCCACGTTTATCGACTTCGGCTTTTGCGCGGAAGTCTTTAATTTCTCGATGTTCAAAGTCAAATGTTGGATTTGTATCTTATTCGTTGCATTTTCGTGAACTAATCGGGCGTTTCTTTGTACCACCTGAGAGTCCACACAACAAACAATGATTTCTTTTGACGAAAAAATATAAACACGTTATACAATTGAAGAACGGCGGGAAATGATAGGATTGTTTTCTTTTTAAATTCACCTGCAAGAATTTTGCTTTGCCCAAAGGCAGGGGTTCTTGGAATTTTTCCGACACAATTATATTCAGCTCCTCTCTCGCTTCGTCTAACTTTTCCATCGTATCCGCCATTACTTGCAGATGCTCTTTTAAAAGCTGATCGAATTTTCGCCTCAGCGAATCTTTGGCGTATTTCATGCGCAAAAATTTGATACACAAGTTATACGTTGTCTCAGCTTTCTCTTTTAATTCTTCTCGCAGCGATTTGTTCTCGTCTTCCAAAGATTCCCACGTCTCTTCCAATTCTTTTCGTCGTTGATGCAATTTCGAGGCATCGCTCACGCATCGCATTTTCTGTCGCTGAATTTCACTGTTAAAGTAATCTTTTTCTCGCTGATAGAAGAATCTTTCGTCATCCAACTGCTCTGGAATTAATTCGATACACTTAAGGATCGCTACGAGCTTAACACTAGAACTACCAAGCTGGTCGAAATGATTCATTCGTAATTTCCCGTAAAAATTGTACAAATTGGTAGCGATGCAGAAATTTTCAAGAATTTCTGTCTTTTATGGTAAAGCGAATAAATAAAGATTTGTCTCTCATGAATTATACGTTTCTTTAACCCTTCTTCGGATTATGCGGGTAACAGATTGAAATTCAACACGTTTCAATGTTAAACATTTAAACAAGGTGATCGAATTAGGAACAAAATGAAATCGTGAAGTAAAGCTAGAAATCCGAAGGGGGGGTTAAATATTTGTCATAATTTCTTTAGTACAAACAAGTGTTATTCTAATTGTTGATAGTTCTAGCGTTAAACGAAAATTTGTCTAATAAGTCTTACGTTTGAGGCTCCTAACGTATCTTTGTTGCTTCTTCGATTCGATCGACAATTGTTTGTTATCTCGCTGCATATTTTGCAATTGCATATCTTTTATTTGTATAATATTTTCTAGGGATGTAACTGTTTCTTTCAGATCCGTCACCTTGTATTATAAATTATTATAATATAATATATAAAATTAATATAATATACTTGTATTATATTAAAATGGTTAATTAAACCATTAAGGAGCAACGTTGCGTTAACGCAACATTTTATTCGTAGCTTTTTCAAACTTCATAAAATTGCACAATCTTTTTGTAAATGCAGTGATAAAAAAAATGGAATTCAGCGATGTAAATCGGCTAGCAAAAATGACGAATGAAATATCGCATCGAAACACGCGTTGGTCCTTAATTATTTAATTATCGATATGGAACGACTAGAAATGCTCGTACTTGTTGGCGCAAATTTTTTACTTCCTCGCCGATGATTTGACATTGTGAATTGCTGCAAAAAGTCTTCACCTCTTCGATCAAGCTTTTCTTTGAACTAATAATATTCTGCATATCATAATAGCGAATATTACATTCTAACGGCGAGTACAACAATTTTCTTCACCTTAAACCTTAATATCGCGTAACGTAAAATATTTCATAGCGTCGCTCAGTTTACGACAGATCTGGGCATTTCTGACATTACATTATTTCAAATAATTATCAAATAAAATGATATGTTATTTGAAATAATATTGCATAATTATTTTCAGGCCCGTGACTTTTAAAACAACGTATTTTAGATATTATTTCGAATAACATGTTACTTTATTTTATAATTACTTGAGATAATTGTGATATTGTTGGAAATCATCGAAATTATAGGTGATATGATTACCAAGTCTAGTTTTGGCTAATACTTAACACTATTTTGCTTATTGATATGTGTTTCTTCGTATACTATTTTAAGCATTATATTACTTATTTTCATTTCAAATAAAATCTGCCCAGGTCTGGTTTACGATCAATCGCTTACCTCGATAATACAAGCAAAAATTTAGTTGTTCGAATGATTCATAAATTTGTTTAGGTTCTGTTTATTTACAAACAGTTTCAGGGCTCTCCTTGCGAAATAAGTTAATGAATCCTTCGCACGTTGAAAATATTCAACATGATCTGTTTATTTATTTCTCCGAGGATCATAGGAACGGGCAATTTCATTCCGTCACATAATGACGAAAATTCATTCTCATTGAATTATTAAGATATCATTGATTGTATAAACAAATGACAAACGATTGTCATCAAATCTATATTAACCCTTAATTAATATCGTAGGTCTACGAGATCGCTGTTAATTATACTTATTCATTTCTATTTTCCTTTCTACATTGATTTACGAGCTTGTCACTCTGCATACTTTACAATTACAGTATAATATTCTATTACTGAAATCGGACTTGGACTTCGATTTTTTATTCGCCACTTTTATGTCAATGATAACGCAATAAACATTAGCGATCTCGTAGACCGTTAATAGTAGTTACGTAAGTTTTAACGCTTTGAGCGCAAAGCTATTCCGATTTAGAAGTAGCACTTTTACGTTAAATGCTGATTAAAGTTATTATTATACTTATTTATTTACGCAACATTAAGTAGAATATTTATATTTTCCCCAAACATATGTCTGTTTATTTGAAACATTGATTTTTATTCGTGTTGCGTACATTCGCCGACGTATGCATATCAAAGTTGAACATATTTTATTCGAGAAGTTATTCGAATAAAACTGTCCGACTTTGATATATAAGTTCTCATAGTATTGAAATGGTTAATAGGTTTAATAGTGAAGGGTTAACTTACGGGTAGAATTTAATCTTGATCTCTCGTATAAGCGACGGAAAGGTGCACGAAATAAATTACATCCTGCGCTACTGATTAAAAGTTGTGAAATTTTTTATTGTATCGTATATGTACAAAATAGGTGTACAGACTACTTATCAATCGCAATGGGCGTGCTTTATACACGCTTTACATATGCTTTTTATCGCATATAACACTGATGTAAGAGCATCACATTGTGTAGTACACCTGTGTAACCCCCTCTTCTGTTATCTTTCATCAAATGGAATGAATGTCGAGATGACGCGTAAATATGTTTCTTTTTCTTTTCTTTTAATTATTATTCTGATCTCATCGTTTTTTTTTTCTTTTCTTTTTTCCCCTTCTTTACAGTTCGTTTATTAACATTCTAGTTATAAAGGGTTTTCTGTGACTATTTACCCCTTTCCCCATCTTGTACACACGAAAATAATAAATTACACTGGAACGTTATTCTTCGCAATTTGTTATTTTTTTTTTCCTTTTAAGAGCGTAATAATTCGTTTTTTTTTCTGAATCGCGTTTACATGACTACATTAGAATAGTGTACATTCGCATCACTGGAAGTGTGTCGATGTGTGAACACGGCATTGGAGAAGACAAAAAAGGAAACAATACGAATACACCTCACTGTAGGTCCGCCCGTGCTTTCCACTAATTTTATTAACAACAACTGGGCCAAATGTCTGTTTGTCTCTTTTATTTATTTCGTTTTCACGTTCACCTTTAAAAACCCCGTGCATCCTTACAAATTGCACCACGAAATTCTCGGTACTTTCATCTTTTTTTTTTATTTTTTTTTCCATTTCATTCTCAAAGTCCTCGTAACAAGATAAAATAAGGTAGGACGTGCGATCGGCTCTCAGAAGAATGCCCTCCGAACTTTTCTCAACTCCATAAAATTTTGTCAAAAAAATAATTTTTGATTCACATATCCTTAATATCGCGTAGAGTTTGTCTAATACGTTTTAAGGGCCATTCCTCTAAAGCGTCTTGAAACAAAAATACGGTCGGCTAAACGTCGAAGAGATTAATCGGGATGTTAAGAAAATTGTCGCGCGTTCCCGGCTCGCGTTTTAAACGTGTTGCATGAGTGAATATTAAAACGTGTACGTGTGGACCAATAAAACGTGACGTTGGTACTTCGTAAACTATTATGTGTTAACATCTTATTAATATTTCATTGGTCCAGTTGTGTTGTTAGAAACGTGGAAGGCAACGTTTGTCGTCTGATAATCTGGTGAAACGATACTAGATTCGCAAAAAATGCGGATGATAATGATGGACTTACGCTTATTAGCCTAACTTAAAAGTTTGTTGTATTTCCATAATATTAAGGCTCATGCTTATTTTTTCTTGTTCTTATTAGCTTGATTTTTGTATTTGGCTGCAGTTGTTAATTTGGCATTCTTCTTCTTGGGTTCGTCTTCGTCGTCTTCCTCATCTTCCGGTTCCTAATATGTATAGAATAACACAAACAATACAGAGATCTATGATGCAAATATGCTTCAGAGATTGTTTAAGTAGCACCAACATAAAAACTGCCATCGTATTTAAAATATAAAACCTACGGGGGTGGCGTGAAGTTTTATCTTTTAATCAAAGATTGTACCGTTCACTGACATTCTATATGCGTTTTTCGTTTCTCCCTACCATCGTCGCATCGTTCGAACGAACAAAAAAAAAATGGAAAAAAGAGGAAACATGATGAGTAAAGAACAAAAGCAACTGTTTCAAAATGGGATGATTTATTATTTGTGAAGAAAGAAAAGAGAAAAAAGAAAAAAAAAATAAAGTAAAAACAGAGACATATGGAATGAAAACACAAACGCAGAAAGTTATTATCCACGATTTTCATTTATTCCTTAAACAGTCTTCAGAGCCCTCCCGCCCCCCAGAAATTCTTACTATTCTCATGTAACGTGACTTTAAAATATTCTTGGTAAAACTTGTTTTTTTGCAGGATGATCGAATAGCGTCATTTTAATATTAGGACTCTATTTGTCTACAGCTTCATCCAGCCTGGCACGCTTCGTGCCATTTTTTTTACCCTCTGCAGAATGCTTTCTTTTCTTTTGCGGTGCCTGAAATTTGTATTCCTGGTATATAGAAAATGAAATACTACCACTTCTATTGATATACATAATAAAAGCATAACAAGGACTGTTAAAACGTCAAAACTCGTATATGCGATTCTTTCGGTCGAAAATATTCTGCATTTTTTTTCTCTATATCAATTGTCAAAAAATTCTTGCAAATTCCCAATTAGAATGTCAGTGATTAATACAATCTTTTTTTGTCTTTTTTTTTTGGGTTGCAATTTTTTGAATAACTTTTAATATGTACATGTGGATAAATTCAACTAAGTTATGATAATTATTGAACGATTTGTACCTTATCGTCGTCGTCATCGTCGATGTTCTCCTCCTCCATTTCATCATCCATATCATCAAACTCTTCCATGTGTGTACCTGAAAAATCAAAAGTAACACCAAATTGCTTACTTACGTCGTTTTAAATTTTATTTTCCTCCGCTGAAAGTACGAAAATATTCCAGGGAAGCTATTGCGCAAAATAATTAATCTAATTAAATAAAAGGACTAAGTGACCTGGATTTTACAATATTTGGCTTGTAGGGTTGGTGTTTAATCATTTTTGTACATCACAAAATTCAATGTACTGCAATTACCCCAACTGTTAAAAGGCGTCCAGGTGCTATTATCGCCCTTCTAAATACAACTTCTGATTACAGCACAAGTAAATATATTAGTATTTTAACATGCAATTTTACCACAAATTAATTAACCGTGTTACACATCAGATTTTTATTGTACACATACATACAGAAGATTTAATATATGCAAACAGATAATGAGAATACTTACCAAGGAGATTATGTCCTACTATGTGAACTGGGCCACTTCCTTTAACCAGAGTAAATGTGACTGGAGGGTCGGGAAAACTAAGGTCCAGAATAATCTGTGCAGTTTTTCCCATCTCCAGCAAAGCAATTGGTGTTTTGATAGGTCCCTTTAGTCCCATTGCTTCGACCTGTAGTACATTCAGCTCACCAGGCTTGGCCTCTGGGCCTAAAAGTGCCTTTAAGAGAAAACAATAAGAAACCAGGTAAAATCCACCTTCAGCAAACCTGGTGACTATGTAGAAAAAAATAATAATAGTGTGAAACAGCAAAAAATAATAATAATTGGACTGCAGATCTTCATGCAAATTTATATTTTTATTAACGAAACTGAAGAAATGGAATCTTTGTTTTACCCTTCAAATGCAATAATTTATACTTTATTTCGAATATTTTGCATATTTAAGTTTCCCATAATTGCATAAAAATTCCCGATCTAATAATAATTATTATAAAATATCTATAATATTTCTATAGATAACATTGGACGATATTTTCACAGGAACAAAGTTTCTCTATATATATTTCGAGTAACTTTCGATTATGACTAATACAAACAACTATAGATATAAGAAAAGGTTGTCAAACATTCTTAATTAATATACGTTTAAGAACGTTGCACCTTTTATACAAAACCAGCGAGCATTCATACATTAAAATACTCGTGAACGCGTTTAATTAACGAATGCACAACTGTGGTACATTCGTCGAACGAACAAGGGCATCGTTGAAAAAAAAATATATACCCATTCGTTCGGTTTCTCGGAAATTCGGGAACAAATAGGGGGTTATATTCGTGGCACGCGAAATGAAAGAATGGAGGCATATTATAATAGTTTCGGGATCGCGGTTAAAAATTCGCGCGCAAACGTAACGAGAGGTGATGAAAGCGCTCGAAAAATCGGGATTACCAGTGACGCCAAATATTGGCCATATATTTTTACACGGTTAATAGAACACGATACACCGACTCGCGCTAGGAATACTATCCGCATCAAATTCACGAACATTCCGTATCCAAATAAATGGAAGACGTGGATCGTGGATCGAGTTGGGAAGAAGACCGTTGGCCGTAAAATCGCGCGTCAACGGGAATCCGTTGGTCTTACGCGAAACCCCACGACAAGTAAATGAAAGCCCATGAAAGTTAGGAAGAAACGAGAAAGCGGGAAGCGAGCAACATCGATCTCTCCCATCGATATTTTCCACTTACCATTTTTATGATAAGCTTCTGATCGGCGCCGAAATGTTGGTTCGTGCCGTCTGCGTCGTCATTCTTGTGTTCCGGATCCCATACTTCGCTAGAGTTGGGTCCTTCGAGAGTGATTCCTGGACACACAAATCACAATAGTACGCACACGGAATATCGCAAATGCTTGCCGTTCTATCATAGTTAGATAAAAAATGCAAGTTCGTTAGCTGTTTAGGGGGACAATGGGGCTCGTCACAATGGCCGAAAGCCAGCCGGCGTCCCAACCATATCACCGCTCGCGTCCAATGGCCAACGATGGCGAAAGTAATCGCGTGCGCCACGAAATAAACGGGCCGCAACGTTCACGATAACACGGCCGTTCATATTTACCGTAAAGATATTCCTCTGCCATGGCGATCGACTTGATATTAAAGGATTTCTTGTTTAGTGGATGTATAGAAGGACCCCGTTGGAGTGTGCGTGCCGAACAAGAGTAGAGAAGCTAAAGACGCCGCGCGCACAACGGTCACTGCGCGAAGAACAGTGGTCGCACGTGTTAGACGAACGCGTAGCAAATGAGTTTCGCGTACTCAGCCTTGCGCGCCTAGAATACGTTCTTCGCTTTGATTGGTCGATGCACTTTTAACTATCCTCCGCAACGTTGCCATTCAACATCATCCAATTGCACTGAAGGCGTTACGAGAGGTATCATTCACCCCCTTGCAATAATGTATTCGTCGAGCGAAAAATGCATCGCTGAACCGGCGAATTTATGTGCGTTTAAGGGAAATTTAAACTTGCAATGGCCTTCGTGATTTTATTCGATTCAATCGTACCCTCTCTTTTATTTAGAAACGTTACAATGCGTGCAATTTAAAACTCGATCTTTTAATGCAATAAATTTGTCGCCTCGTTTGGAAATAATGGATTACTTATTGACACACCTAATAATATAATATTCAGCGGGTAAAGTAACTCAATATCTTATTAGGTCATTTCATAAATTCGTATCGAATTTTATACTAAAAGAATGTAATTGAATTAGCGTGGTAAATCAAATGGAACTTGTGATACGTTAAGTTTCAACCCTTTATTCTTAACATTAGGAAGATTTTAAACCGAAACGTGATTTGCAGTTTAAGTATTATTTCTTTTGTTCGATCGCTTAAAAAGTTGTGAAAAATATTGGGAATACTTTAGTCAACCGGATGCACGTTGCAGAATTTTTTCAGACTTTTCAAAGTAGCAGAAGCACGTTTTAAACAATTCAGTAGCACCGATTTTTTTATTGAAGTTTCTTCAATTGCTTCTACAGTTTCAAATACGTTCCTTACCATTAAATTGAACTTGAACTATTACGTCAAAGTTCATTCATCGAAAATATTATAGGATGACTTAATTACTTAAGTTTCTCTTCTTCAACTTTGTTAACAAAGATGTAAATTTTTAAAAAAATCAGCGATCTATCGATCACATAGAAAATAATATTCTTTAATTTTGCATTCTTTTCAATGAGAAAATCGTGTAGAGATTAAGTAGAGCAGATTTTTTAACAGATGAATTTAACAAGCGTGAATCTAAAAATATTTGTTGCTGCTTGTTAAATATAGGAATCTTTTGTAATAATTTAAAAGCACGTTTTATGAATAATGATACGATTTAAATAGAAAAATTTGGCAACGTCGTGTTGAAATACTATTGGCCTGCGTAATCCCTGGTGGTAAGAGCATGAAACCAGCATTGACACACTGACTGCATAAATATCGGGCGCAACACGTGAATAATACTTAAATTGAATCAAAGCGCGATGATAGAATTTCGTAGGAAAATCGTATGATCAGCGCGACTCGATTAACGTTCAATTCATTGCGAGATTTTCGAATAAGTCCGCGAATAATTCATCGTCGTATCTTGTGAAAAGTCATAGCCCTCGGTCAACGACAGGAACTGATCAGAATGCGAGCCAATATAATTCTTCTAACTTGTTTACTTTTGTTGCCGACGATTTTCGGTAACACGGAAAAAAACAGCACGACATTTGTCCCGACTCGGAAATGGCAGCCTGTGAAAAGAGGTAATTAAACATTTATTTAATCTTACGTGTACTACGTACAGTTTGGGACTACTTTTTTACGCAACTGATTGTGCTCTTCCTAAGACCACGTCAGTCAAATTTCACGTCTTCGGTTCTTTGAGAAAATAGCCAAAGATTTTCACGCCCCTTCTTTCATGCAACGTTATTAATTGATGACATTATTTAAAAAAAATTTTCCACGATTTTTCTTACCTATTATTGTTCGAAATACATTTAATATGCGGGACTACGTTTTCCTACTAATGAAATACCGCAGTGACGTATATGGAATTTTATTTAAGGGTGCAAACACGGATTCGCCAATTACCTGAATATTTTTATAATTTATTTTTTGCGTATATGTAGAGAAACGCAATATATTTCCATGTTGCATCAGTTTCTCTTTTAACATTTTGTTAGGTACACTTTTACCTAAGGGCCTCCATGTAAGGTACAATTTTCAAACTGGATTGACAGAAGTCAAGTTAATGGACAGCGAAGATGAGGATGAAAAAGATTTGAATGAGACCTCGAATAGCACGAGTGTAAATTCCCTGACATTGCATCCTGAAAAAGCTATCTTTGAAGAGAAGGATCCTGTACCCACAGAAAAATCCAATTTGTTTAATCAACCTATGGAAGAACTGAAAGCTAGACTAAAGAAGATTAAACAGGAGGGTGGGGAAAATATTGCTGAATTAGATGTAATTATTTTTTACTCTAAAATCGAAAACAATGGATGAGAAACAATTTTTCTATGTTATCTACATTTTTAGGATGAGCGCGCTCAACAGATAAAAAGCAAATTTAGGGATTATGAAACTTTGAAGAAGGAGTTCAAAGCTCTTGAAGTAAATATTACCACTGATTCAGAATTGTTGAGCACATATTTTCAGAAATTTCAAGCTCATAAAAATGGGGTCACCTTGGGCACTTTAACTAATACAGAAATAGAAGAAGTTTTGGATATTTTGTACAATTTGGAATACCTGCTTCATCATATCGACAATGCTAAAGTTTTTGCAGACATGGAAGGGTGTGTATTGCCCTACAAAGTTAAAATGTCTTATCCTGCATTTTTTCATTGTTTCAGATATATAAAAATATATGAACTTCAATTCAAGTCCCACAAACTTAAAAGATAACAAAACAAACAAAAATAATTTGTAAAACAGAGTATGGTATATTCACGAAACTATAATTATTCGTATAGCAAAAAAAAGCTTAACAAAATTTTTAAACTCGCTTATCGACGAGACTCGTGTTTCGCGAAAGTTTCGCTTTGTCGTCTATATTGACGACGGCCGTAGTTTAAACGGTTCAGTACAGTTAGAAAGTCCTAAGTACTTTGTAGAAACCTTAAAATCAATATAATCATTTGCTACGTTAATAATGCAACATTTTTGCACAATATCTTTGCTTCAAAAAAATGATTTACACTGTTACAAAATAGCGATTCAGTTTTTTTTAACTAAAACTCGCAAAACGAAATAATTAAATTACAATTTTCTCGGATGTCTCGGAATGGTAGGATAGGATATTTTAACTTACGAGAGCGTGTATAAGAATAAATTTTTCCGCAATGAAAAATCGGCACGGAAAAAATTTATTCGTCATTTCTTTTTTTTAATTTCAGCATGAGCAAAGTTATATACCCGTGTCTGAATGGAACGAACAATGAAATTAAAGCTGAAGCTTTAAGGCTATTGGGTGCAGCTGTTCAGTCTAATCCCAAGGTACAATTGAAAGCATTGGAGAATGATTTTGTGCAAAAGCTATTGCACATATTGTCGACGAATACGAAAGTGGAAGTAAAATCGAGATGCATGTTTGCTCTGAGCGCGCTGATAAGACAGTTTCCGGCCGCTCAGAAAGCGTGGATCGATCACGGGGGAGTAGAAATATTCGGAAAGATTCTAATCGACGATACAAATAAAATACAAATAAAAGTAATGAAACTAATCAACGACTTAATCATAGAGAGGCAAAACTTGCAAGAGAATACCAATGCCGCGCAGCATCAATTAAAGGCGAACGCGTATGCAACCGCAGATATCGAAAAGAAATTACTCACGTACGAATACTGCAGTCATTTGATCAATCTGATGATAAACAATTTCAAAGCTGAAATCAGCGATGAGCCGAGGACCGATAGTTACGAATTTCTCGAAATTGTTTCGGACAGCATGGTCACCGCCGCTCCGGTTTGCATAGATCGGTTTAAGCAAAGCAAAGAGGAACTACTTCCCATCATGCGACATTTATTGAAATTTTTCGAGAACCTAAATTTATTAGTCGACAAGCTTCAAGCGACGGACGAACCTCGCGATGAATTGTAAGCCTAATACTAGATCTGAAATCGAGTCCTCGCGAGAAACCGGAGCTGTGGTATCTAGTTTACGTTGCAAAGTTACACTTGTACAAAGTTTTATATGTAATCCCTTTTTGGCATGGATACTTCCCGAGTATCGATTGTTGATATTCCACAAAGATTGTTACTAAATGCGCATTTGGTAACAAATGTAGGGTATCCTATTTGTTGAGATTTCTTGTATCGCATCATTGTCGCGCATCGTTCAGTGATACGATGCAACGACGTATAATAATTTTGTTACAAAAACGTTTTGTCAATAGCTCAGTCAGATTCAACTTTTTTCTTTGGCTAAACACGTGCAACATTGCGCAGGCTGCAACATAGTGCGCTATAATATACATTATAATACAATCATTCAAAGAATAAAACTTAAAACCGAAATGTTGTAATATTTGATGTTGGGGCAAACTTACGCGACTCGCGGGTCGTAATTCGAGTATAGCTGCATTAGACTCTTCTATAACTAAGCTCAAAATCAAGCGATTTTAATTGCTTTTTAATTTGAACTTAAAAATTAATATGCAACGGTGATACGATACACGGATACGCAACAGATAGATGCCCAACTCCTACAGGTTCTAATGAACACGTGTGTAGAATGTATTATAAGATGTATGCATGTGTGCGCGAATGTGTGTTAATTAAGCTACCGTGTATATATAGCGCGTAAGGTATTTATGAGTTACCTATCCAACAAACAAAGAAGCGTTATGTTTTTTTTTATGTTGTAAGATTATTTAATAAATTATTTTGTACCATCTATGCTGGCGTTGTTTCATTGGACAAGGTAATACCGGGAACCCGTGTTACAGAATAAAATACTTTATTTACAAATCGTAATGATTACATACAAACAATTTGCTCGTGTAGTCGTAGTTTATAGAAAATATACTTGCCAAGTGGCCGGTGGTACCAGCTTTGTAAGTTCCGAACTTCTATTTACACATGTGCTTAAAAAGGATGTTCAATGTACAGCGTGTGTTACAAACAAGTTGCGAAAGTATACCTTGTTTCCCTTAAGTACAAGGATTTCAGATGAATACCACGAGGCTATGGAGAAATCGATGGAACTCCTTCGTTCGATTCGAACGGCACATTCGCAAACTTCTCTAAAATATGTACTTCTTTACGTGATCTTTCAATTTTTATTAAATACAACGACTCTATATATCTACGTATACCACTTTTACGGACCTTACACAATACTTTTGTTACGAATGCTTTTCATTACGATCTGATATACAAATTTTTTTTTTTTTTTATATTTATCTTTAGAAATATTATCCTTTTTTTTCGTTTTTGTTCTGCTTTCACAATAAGATGGAAAATTCGATACGTTATTTACATGTACACTGTAGGAACTTAAAATATACATCTATCGGAATGCAAGCGTCAAACGAATCGACGACTCGAATTCGAAAGTACGTTTATATTTCTGTGCGTAATTTATAGAATTTTCTTTCCTTTTTTTTCTTCTTTCCAGTTTTCTTTTTTTCTTTTTCTTTAATAATAAACAAGAAAGCATAAACATTATGTACACGGTGACCTGGTTTTCACAACGTGAAAGTTATACGTCAATACTGGTCTTACAGTGTAACGCTTAGGTAACAAAGTTTTAAGTGCAAAGTAAGTCGATATCATAGAAACGGAATGAACGTTTCCCGCAACACGTTTTCGATAGTTTACGGAGGAACATACGTATGTATATTTGCGTATAAACTATGCCAAGGTTTATAACAGTATTCCATAATAGCGATAGAAATCGATCATATCGAAATATCAATGATACGATCCCCGATAAACGATCGAAAAATATAAATGTAATTCATACAAACATCCCTCTTTTATTTCGTTCTGTACCCTCTCACTATCAGAAGAAAGTGAACTACGGCAAAAGAGGAGATCGACGATCGAAGAAGACGCGCTTTATAGAAGCAAGAATGAAACGGAGCTTTGCTTACGGATAGGGCTGACATTCGTCCGGATTTGTCCTAATTTTCGATGCTATTCGCCCATTTTCTTCCCTATTCAGCTTGTCACTCGTCGCACTTAGCTGGAGTGTTCATAGTTTCAAAATAATGAAGCAAATGTCATAACTGCAGGCTGCGGATCTTCATGCATTTTTGGGAGATTAAAAAATATAAAAAGATACGCGATGTATACAATACGTAGTACTATACAAAATATCGAAGGTAAAGTGCACTTTTCTAACATTTAGAAAGTGAAACTAATCGCTATTAAGCCTTTCGCTTTTTCATTTGCGTTTACAAAAATATGAATTTGCATAAAAATCCGCAGCTTAACCGTAACGGCTTCGTTCTACTTTTATTTCTTGATCATGATTACAGTTCGTAATTTAAAGGAATTCTTTTGTTTAAATATCATACCTAACTTAAGAAATAATTAGATGTGTCCGGGGAAAAGTCCGTAGCTTGAATACTCTTCGCCGTAAGGTTTATGATTTTATAGATGACAGCCCTACTTAAGAACGACAACTTAAACACTGCAATTAGATCGAACATAAAAGTACTAGCCACGTTTCAAGTATAACAGGGAACTTAGGAAGTCATATTTCAAACTAAATCCGATGGAAAAGTTGCACGATTCATACGAGGGATTTGGTCAGTAGTCAATCTTCGTTCCTCAATTTCTATATCGCCCTCCGACGTAGATGCACCATCATTGAGCAACAAGTATCACGCGGTAGACCTTGTTATGGCAAACTCGAATTACTCGTTTCGAAACGTATCGAGGGACAAGGCAACAGATTGAAAAACCTAACACGCTACTGTAACACACGAAGAAGTAACCCTAGTCGCAAAGGATCGTTAAGACCGCCATTACGGTAATACCGAGGACCAGTGCGAGCGTTTGTTTCAAGGATTCTTTCGGACTAGATTCCTTCAGCAGTTCAGGTAGAATGGTTACCAAGCCTATGTGAAGGAAACCACCCGCGGTGAAGGGTAATATCCAGCTCGTCTTTGCTCCTGAGAAAGAACAATAGACACGAATGTTAGAAAAGCTTGTTCGTGCAGTGAAAATATTCTTCAGCAGCATTTAATGCCCGAAACGCACTATTGGTTTAGTCAAGTGCATATTGGATAACTACGAAAGTTAAGCACTAATACGCAACGCACAGCACTAGCTATACTTTCGTAATATACCTTGAATCCAAACCCAAATGTGTACCAAAGATACAATTGCTTTTCGTTTCAAACTACGGTATAAGCATTTAGCGAATTAATGTTAACTTTAATATTGTTTAAATAAGGAAAGCTTTATACTTTACATTTGTTTAATTTCATATATTTTATTCTATTTCTTTCTCGATAGTATATAGTTTCTCGTACTCTGTTATTCCTCCATCAGTTGATTTCTGTAACTTTAATTAAGGCAACGTCGCAATTACGCCATTTTGTAAAACATGTATAATATATACCAATGTCTAACATCCAATGTAATAGGAAACTTTCCTGTACCACGTTAAATAAATAATAATAAGTGCAAAAGTTTTGATGGATTCCAGGTATATGGTGAGAAGTGCTCACTTAAAATACTAGCTATGTGAAATATTTGAGTATGTTGGTCAAGTCGATAGTGTGTTTCGGGCGTTATGGTTCGCAGGGGACGCAACCCAGTAGGTAGCCTACCTACCCAGCAGGTAGTAGTACCTACCTACTTCACCGCAGGAGAAGAATACCGCTGACATAGCCCCAAAAATTCCACCGCTAGCAGTGACAAGCTGCGCCCGCGCAGCGTCCCATCTGTTGAATCCGCTTCGTAGTAGAATAGCAAAATCGCCCACCTCGTGAGGAATCTCGTGAATGAGGATGGCGAACGTTGTGAGAGCACCCAAACGGAAAGACACGAGGAAAGAACCACCCACGGCCAATCCGTGAGTGAAGTTATCTATGATATTGGCCATCAAATTAAGGTAGCCAGTTACGTGTTTCGATTTTTCCTTCACAACAACAGTCTTTTCATCGCAAGCGTTTCCTCTAATATCTTTCGAAGGTTCAGTCGAGAAACCATTGGTCTTCGCCAGTTCCTTTAAACGCTCTTTAGCTTCGTCCAACGGCAAATCTTTCAAAGTGCTCGAAAGCTCGTTACACATTAATACTGGCTTAATGCCGTTGGTAACGAAGCCGTTCTTGTGCGTTTCTTTGTAGCCGTTTGGCAATTGAGAGTATCCGTTCTTCTTTTCCAAGAAAGGCTGCATCTGCAATAGAAGTATCCAAACGTTTGTATGTGTAAGCATCATTCGAGCTGCTTTTTCTTTCAAACGGTATAGGTCTAATTTCGAACGAAAATAAGTTAAGGCTAGAGGTTTCGTAGTTATACACGGATATCTTCTTTTAAATTCTTAACCGTTATGCGCTGTTAAAATAAAGTTTACGTTAAAACCTTTGGATCAATACTAAAATAACAACTATTTTACATTAAAACTTAATAATACAATATGATGTTTTTACATATGGAATATATACTTCTCAAATAATCCTAAAGAAATGCGTAAACTTTACGCGCGCATTATATATATTACGAAGGAATTACTTAATGTCACAGAAGTTAAATATCTTAGTGCACGAATAAATGGACTTATACTATTTTAGAAACAAAAAAACAGGTCATAAAGGATTTCATTCTGATATATTCGAGGAATTTATGTATTACTTCTTCGATGGCTTTCGAAAAATCCTCGGGATGTTTCTTCGAGAAGCTATTCTTCGGACTGTTCCCGATTAGATTAATGCAATTATTATTCTCCATCTCTTTCTCAGCTTCGATGCTGTTTTTCTCGCACGTTTCAGTGTCGTTCGAGGAGTCATCCTCGTCTTCAGCCTCCTGCTCGAAGGCGAACAGCTTCTCCACTATGACGAACACCAGGAAACCTCCTAGCACCCACAATCCACAGGTCATCGATGGATGTCCGGCATCCGATTCTGAAGTAGAAACCATTTCTTTGAAATAAACGAACGATATTGCATTATTCGCAATCGCTTGCAGGGATGAATCGGAAGAATTGGAAAAAAGCTGCGAATCCAGCAAGTTCAATTACAGCAACGTATTCAAAATTCTTTAAAAGAGCAGAATATTGAAATGTAGAAAGCGGAACGCATGTCGAACATGTAATTAACTCTTTGCCCTACGACTTCTTTCAACAGTTACACGCGATAGCAAATGTTATTACCTACTTTAACACCGTGTCAAATATTAATATATTATACAGTATTTTGTATTTGCTATAGTAATTACAAGAAGTTCAAAGAAAATTAAACGTTGTTATAAATATCGCGATTTTAGAAGCTAAACGTTTCGTGTTTCCACTACTGTATAAATGGAGTAACACGATAATAAAAGTATCGCGTGATACCGCGTTTTGAATTCGTGTCTCGATGTCTTCGATATAATACGGTGAACAAAACGTACGCGTTCAACACTTGAATATCACGGGGTGTACGAAGACTTTCGTGAGCGAGCGTATATGGAACGGTGTTAAGTTCCGAGTCGAAAGTTTATTACCGCGTCCATCGATATTCGAAATAATTGCCCCGATAATGTGCAAAAGTAGAAGGCGGGTAAAGCAAGTTGGAAGTCGTAAGTGGACTAGGAACGGAACGGGTTTAATGCAGGAGAGGACAGCTAGCAATTGAAATCCGCAACTGAAGCACAATAGAGTTGCAGAGCATCGCTTGGGCCGCTCACAAAGCGGTCGACAGAGGTGAAGGATCGCCTCGAGCCTCGCCTAACATAGCTCTAATACGATGAATTACAGTCTGCGGCCTAAGTGGCGTGTGCAATTTAGATATACGATCTTCGATTGAAAAGAAATTCGCGCATTGTTTGATATTCAATACTATCCTAGCCGCGCTACGAAATCTAAATTATACCGTCGTAAAAGCCTCTTCTATATGGCTCCAAGTACAAGGAAAGGAATGAAAACGCGACTCATTTGCCCCTAATAAAATGATTTCGAGGCTTTTATTGCATTCCCGAGCTTGCCATGGTACTTGGAATTCTTGCAAGAAGTTACCAGAGGACAAGAGAGTTCAAAACGATTAAAAGTTTTGCGGATGGCAAGCGTGAAGAACCGCGCGCACAAATACCAGCGCTTCAACGACCCAAAGAAACCAAGAGATCGACCATGTTTAGCGATGGAATTACGAAAGCTTCGAATGGACATTGTGTCTCATTTAATATCTTTTAATGTCTTGTATTTTACTGTACAATTAAAGGGGCATTTAATCCCGTTTAATAAATCTATTATTATTATCAGGCTATAAATTCGGATCACTTCGAAAATGATTCGAAGCCTAATAGTCGCAAAAATCTGGATCGTCTTAGAAATAATTTAGAACCCTTTTCTATGCTACTTTAGAATATTTTCTTCTTCTCATTTCCCAAATATCAACATTCGTAAAAGGTCTACTAATATTTAAACCGATTGGCCGATCACGAATCGATGTAGAATAAAATGAAACGCGACTATTGAGGACTTTCAAGATTTTTAAAACTTCTAACACTGTCAAGACTTTTAGGCTTCGAATCGTATTCGAATTCATTCGAATTTTTCGCCATTTTACAGATTCGAAGCGTTCCAAGTTCCATCCCTAGCCACGTTACATGTTCGATACGCAGATATTAAGTCGCTCGATTGATCTTGTGACTCTGTCAACTTAATCTTTGACTTCTCCACAATTTTTCACTAAACTCATTCGTCCGACCTACTCGTGGCACGATAAACTCGATAGACTCTGTTTTCTGGTTGGATCGTTCAAGGCTTTAACCCCGTGCGACTTTCCGATGGCTTCCACCACGCACACCGTTCGACCTTTTGCAAACTTCATTGTTGCATAACTTATTATATCACGCAATGTTTGGTCAATAACGTATAAAGAATTTGCAAAACTAACGCGACTATTCTAGAACCGTAACGCGCGTCACTTCCGTGTTATCGTTTTAAATTTAGCGATTCGCTTTGCCGTGAATTTTGTTGCGATTCTAGGAACTCGCATGGGAAAAGTGGAGCACAAATGGCAAGAGAGAAAACATGTGAATTCGTTGCAATTGTAAACTGCGAAATGATAATATTCATAGCGGTACGTTTAACCCTTTCGCTACCAGGCGAAACATTTGAAACATCTAGGAAAATCTAAAATATTCAATGCGATCTGTTTTATTTTAACAGCTCTATTCATAAATTCTACGTTGCTATTTGTCATTGTTTCCATAATTTCTTTACGACGAAAGAAATACGAGAAAGGCGTCGATTCAGCAAGATGCGATAATAAATAAAATTGCGACTCCACTGATTACCGAAGTTAATAGCAGAAAAATATGTTAACCCTTTGCAATCCCAATCCTTTAAGCTACTTAGAACCGTTTTCGATTGCAGTCCATCGCCATTTTAATGAATGCTGAAGGGGTTAAAAGTGTCATGGGTTTAGGGTTTAGTCTCCGATAATGATAAAACTACAATTAAATTGCACGCGTTTTCCCAAATTGAAAAAGGGAGAATAACAGAAGTGGATTCGTTTGCAACATCACCGATACGAGCATTACGATTGGTTCGTTCGTTATTTCACGTGACTCATGTGTTCCGATAAATCGCGAAACGCCCCCCTTGCCGTTTCGCGGCGCGATATTGCAAGCAAGGACGAGCCACCAGTTGCTGATACTTTATTGCCGGACAGAGGGACTGTAACTCTTCCTTCGATTAAACGCGAGATTACCCTGGTGGCCCCCAGAGATTCCCTGTAATACTTATTTTCGCGCATACCTCCTTTCAAGGTCCTGTTCTCCCATGCTTCCGGTAGCAGATGCAGGAAAACGTCGCCCAAAAGACCTCCGACTGCGAAACTCAGCAATACTTTCAGCGTACCAGCGCTATCTGCAACACGGAACGATTAAAAAAAAATGTTAACCACGGCGAATTGAGTTAGTGAGATTTATGAATAATCGAATTCTGATTTACTACTAGAAACCGAAGACGCAGAAATTTGAGGCTCGGGACTGATAGTGTTTATAGTTTTATAGTTTTTACGGCCTTAAGTTCCTAGTTTAACCCTTTGCGGACGAGGAAAGATAACACTTAAGAAACTATTTTGGCCTTCAGTTCCAAACCTTCAAATTCCTAGCTATCGAATTGAAAGCCATCGGATTCCCAAAACTTTGAAGCGTTCATTAACCATATTAATGTGAATATTTCGCTTTAAAAATCGACGTGCGCCCAGAAAACTAAGAAACGACTAGACAGTTATTTGCAGACACTCGTCCGCAAAGGGTTAAAGCTAGATGCAGGTGGTAGAATTTAGTAATGGAAATCAGCATATTTCCTGTCGTTTATTGTCCGCTTTATTTCATGTTCTAGTTATATCTATGTTGTAAATAGTTGAAATCAAACGCGTTACATACTAGATTAAGCTAAGATTTGATTTGGAATGACTTCTACTATTCTCACTAGGCTGTATCTTTTTGGCGTAAAATTCATCACGCACTTATGCGACGACCTAATGAAGTAAGACATAGGATGCGACAATTAGAAGCTAGCGAGAATTAAAAAAATACTGCGGAGTATATCGAATAGATGGTAGATGTTCTAGAAACTTGTTACGAACCTCGACCTACGCACAAATTCACGCACAGCCATGTAATAAGAAGAGTATGGATATGGATGATAGGTTTCTCCTGCATGGCGCTGATAAATTTCAAAGCTAAATTGTGTGGCGCTACAAATTTTACCGTCGGTTGATTTTTTCGCATGCGTGCACCATTGATATCCCGTTAAAATACAATTTCAACCCTGTTTCTTTCCCTCCAAACAATCGAGCACAGTTTTTCTCGAAGAAATATTAAAAATATTAAGAAATTTTCGCAACGCGTGGATCATCGATCGAGTTGAAATACAATAATTTAAACCCTATTTTCCCCCCTTCCAAATAATAAAAAACAGGTTCTCAAAGAAATACTAATAGAAAAAGTCTCGATAAAAAGTAGACGTTATTAGAAAGTAAAATTCCTCGAAGTTCTCGTGTGAAATATCGAGTTATCTGAATTTCCTATCAGAAATGATTTCATCGTAATTTATCAAAGTGCCTCGCATATCACTGTGGCCCGATCATCAAACACAGTATGAATTTCCATTACGCTCAGCGGATTGCCAATTACGTTAATATTTGTGTTAGCAGATCGGATTAGACTGTACTTAAAATTTATCTCGATTTGTGATTCACGATCCGATTTCGTGTATTATTATCTTTCGGGTTATGTAAAAAAAAAAAAAAAAAAGAAGAAGAAGAAAAGAAAAACACGTTTATCTTTATCCGTTGTCAAATAAGTGAAGTGCGATCGTCTTACTACTGCGAGATCGTTAATCCTAATTGGTTTCCAATGGACGTTTCCGATTTTTCGCCAATTAATTCAGATTAGTCATCGATACTTTCTCCTCGAGCCTTGTTTCGTACGACGAATAAGAAACCATTGGAATTTTTGTCGAAAGTTAAATGAAAAAAGTGCAACGACTTCGTTGCAGACGAGATATGTAATTACTCGACAAGACCTTGGTCTAGTTTTTGTAAGAGAGACTATTAAATAGACTGTTAAGAAGAGCGATTGAACGCGCTCTATGTCCTTAATTCGCGGTAGGGAAATTCTTTTTTTATTCAATTCTTTGCTCCTTCGTACCTTTCGGTTTTGAAAGGCTTTCGATTGCATCGAATCTTAATCGTAACTTCTTACACAACCTAACTGTATAACACGACTTAACTGATCTAAATTTATACTTTATAATCATTTTTATTACCACCTAGCCATAAACATAATATAAACTTGACCTTAAAATATGCAATGTGAAATATAATATATAATTCATAGAAAAAGCCTAAGCTTAAAATTGAATCCCCTGTACTTGTAATATCTACGTATTTACATAATCTATCCTATTCAGGTTAGTAGTCAATAGAGAATAATTTTGGTTAGATATTTTTAGTATATTGATTTAAATTCATGAAAAATGCATAAAAATTCGCAGCGTCTAGTTATAAATATAAAACAGCATTATTATTAAAAACTTTGGTAAACGTTTCAGAATTATTTTAGATCTTTTTAAAAGCCTGAAGAATTGAAGAGACTCGGAAGAATTTGTCTCTGCAATGGGGAGAAAAATATGCTTGCCCACAGATTGCTAATTATTGCTGCTAATTAATCTATCCCATAAACGTTTATTAGTTTCAAGGCAGCCGATAGACACGCCGAGTACAATAACCTCCTATCGCGAACTATTATTGTTACAAAAATCTCTGCTATCCAACTGTAATTAATGCGCACCTTTTAATTTCACCCTCCAAGCTTCGTCGATCGATCGAGAATCAATTTCGAAAACGTCGTCGGTTTCGGCGAAAACATTATTTTTGCATTAGCGAGAAACTTCACTCAATTATCAAGGGTTAAGGGAAGCGCAACGTCGTATTTCTCTTCGCATTATAAATGTATCGTGACTTCTATGAAATATTCCCTGGTATATACGATGAGCGAGCTCAGCTTTTTAGCATTTCTCTTCTCGGTATCGCGAACCTTGCACCGACCTCGTGATCGATGTATCGGATCAATAAATTTCATGCTCCCACGGTTACTTTTAAAACCGTTTGCAACGCGATTCATTGTTTACACGTTGCACGCGCCTCGTGCGAGCCACAATTAAACGTCCTATCTCGATGATTATTTCTCTGTCTATCGAGAAAAAGTTGCACCATTTAGCGACGCGCTTTCGATTGCCATCGCAAATCGCGAAAGCATTGCGACATACTGATTCCGTAAACAATGAATCATTAGTATGTATATGTATATATATATATATATATATATATATATATAAATATACATATAAATATAAAATTAAAAATGACGTATGCTCGCCATAAACGGTCATTGGTTTGTTTATATTCGCGAACGGGTAAACGGACGGTGTCCAATTACGCGCGCTCATTTTCGCATGTTACGTAACTCGCGTAATCGTGAACAATCGCAGAGAAATTGAAGGTAGCAAAAAATGCAAGATAGCCGGAAACTTTACGATCGAAGCGCGTATAGTAAGGTTGAAGCGGCTGAAGACTTCCATTTTACGCGGCTAGCGACAGCAATCGCCTAACGCTTTCTACCTTTCTACAACTATAATTATATAGTTATACATAACTACAACTATATATTTTATATATAGAATTTAATCCACCAGGGGTAGAATCTGTGTTGTAGAGAATCGAAAAGATGGACCACGATATTTTCGAAATATTCAGTGCGTAGAGATAAATGAACTTTAATGTAGCAGATCCAATTCAGTTCAAGCAAAGCATTCGAGATAGCAGGATGCTTTAACTAGAACTGTTCGAGCAATTGTAAAAATATAAATATAGCCATTTGAGAACTGATTGGTTACGGGTCCATCTTTTGCAACGCGAAATTATAAAAATTACCAGGAACGAGGAACAATATTGTACGGTATACGCGGCGATTTTATCCACCTTACGTAGTAGAATCGAGAAAAGCAGATGTTCCATTCTACGGTTAAAATGTGCAAGCTGATCGTGCATAGCACGAGTCTAACGTGATAAAAACGCATTCTAATTTCAGCGATGCACTACGAGTCTAGCTCGTTTCTATTCCGTTTAACAATTAACTTCTGCATCGTCTTGTATTCAAAGAAATTGATATAGAAGCGTCACTGATATTTAAAATTCCCCGCGATCTAAATCCACACTCTTACTAATTAGATTTGCTACTCCAGTTTTGAAGTATCCGCAACGAGACCGAAGATAATATTAAAACGTCCGCTCATTAATAAGCGTTCGTGGGATTCCCCACGATTCATAGAGACTCTTCGGAAAGATAAGCTTTCGCAAACAATTCGATTACACGGAATCTTGGGAGCACCGCGCGTATATTCGAAGCACAGCCCGCGTTCAACGTATAATAGTTTTGATGCATCATCGGCAAACGATGCTCGTAAACAAGGGCAACGAGGAAACGAGGAGTTTGTTCGTGGCGCGTGTTCAAATGATAAATCCACGTTATTTTGCAGTAGCCGCCGAATTGCATCGCGCGATTACGAATCGTCGGAGTTGCTAGAAGCACGCGTTCGCAAACAGCAACCGAGATCCGCCGCCCCAATGGATTTTCATTTCCGCGTCGCGTTTTCACGCGAATAGCCGCGTGATGTCTTCATTCTGTAACACTTCGACACAAATTCCTGGAACCGTTTACGACGGATCGCGTTGTAGTTGTTACATGATGAAACATTCGAGCAATGTTGCAAAACGTACAATTGCACACGATCACGACTACGTCTCATTGAAACCTAAGAGTTTGCACATATTAGAATATCGATCGCTAATATCAATGCCTTGATTACTACAGAAGAGAATATCTAATTCTTATTCCATGAAAGAAGAGGAAACACGGGGCGTAGATTTTCGTACGAGGCGAGCTTCTGCAACGCGTCGAAGATTGTTTTGAAGACTGTTTTCATACGAAGGCCACAGGGAAAGAACTTGATAAATAATATTTTAGAGAACAATCTTCAAGTTCCAAACGTTCTAAATCGGTCCCATATACTTATAAAACTGTTTTGGTATCAGGTTTCCGGATTATGCCAGGGATTTTTCTTATGTTGTTACAAATATTACGCGGTAACTTAAAAATGCAATGAAGTCAGACCTTGAATAAAATGATGAAACAATAAAATTCATTGTGGACTTATATTATTCGTCTGTTTCGCATAGGAGTTGCCAAGTTATTTCTCTATACGCGTATTATAAAAATGCTTCTGTATAGGAGTGTGTAATACTCCATTTTAATTATCAAATGACATAAAAAAATAGAACGCTTATCAAGTTTTCCCCCCCTATAGTCTTCGTATAACGCGATTCCTCGTGCAACGCGCTATAAGTACAATAAAACGCGGAAATTCCCTGCGCTCAAACAACACTAGATTTGTTTCAGTTCAACGCAACGCTGTTAATCTTTATCGCTACTTATTTTCTTCGCTTCGTAATTCTTTTATTTTTCAAAACATAGAAAAGTTGACACGGCAATAGTAATTCCAAACGCGTCACTTTTATATCATTCGTACGTAACACGAGTTTCAATAACATGTTAACATATTAACCACACTATGTGGGAGTCTACTTGTACTTCAATATGTAGTCGCGGTTGGAATGGGGATGTTTTGTTCGGAAAAAGCCAAATCGCTTGACGCGCGCGAAGTGGACTCGATAATTGAGATAATTTTTTAATAAACATTGCGGTTGAAACAAAGGGAAGCGAGATATTTTTTGCAGAAGAGTAAACGCGATGGAATAATTACAATGTCGCTACAAAGTTATCGATGAATTTGATACGGTATCGATGATCGATCAGAGCACAGTATCGGCGTTATTGTTTCGCTTATTTTTCACTGCTCGGTATCAGGGACAATATATCTGCCGATAGTTACGCAAGATCAATGTTAGATTGACATCGAATTTCAATTTTTCCCGGTCCAACGTCGCGTCAATCTTTTACCTTACGATTTTGCTCCGGTCGCTGTATATATTTTAGCGAAAACTATACGATGTATCAACGAATAATCCGCTTCTTCTTTTGGTTTAATTCGATATTTATTTTGAACAAAATTGGATAGCTACTGAATCTTAAACATAATCGCTGTTAGTTGCTATATTTTTCGGGCAAGCTATAAATTCCTGCTCAAATACGATACGTAATTGAAATTTAATATAGCAACTATCGAAGCGTGAAGAGTATTGGAAAAAGTGAACGAATCCTTATCGGAAATATTGCGAGTATTCTCGTTCCATTTGATCCGTAATTTATGTCACGCGTTGAACTGGCTGTTTTAAGGCAATGGGTTAATCACTATCTGCGAAAGAATCTTTATGTTTCCTGAACACGTGATAAACCATTAGCGCAGTTTCACGCAATTACCTTGTTACGCGAACGTGTAAAATAGTTTTTTTCCCTACTCTCGGCGTTCTCGGTGTTTGGAGAGCAGTGTAACGGGCAACGGTATTTCGCTTACTCCGATTAAACGGTCGTTAATGACGAATGCAAAAAGATGTTTCGCGGATGACCGAAATAATAAACTGTGATGCATCGTTGAACATTCATAGGGAAAAACGTATGATAAGAAGCTCTCTGCTGATAGAAGAATTGTCATAGGAGGAAGCACAATTAGAACAGTTGTTAAAACTAATTGTCTAACGAATTGTCGGCAAACGCAATTCCGTAATTGTCTCTGGAATGACTAACCGACGAGATACGAGTACTGTGAATTCTAACAAAGAGAAATCTACGGTTTGTCAACGATGGAAAAAAATGCATTGTTCCAGCTCTGTTTTACTTTATTGCTAAACGCGGTGCTTATCGAAAGAAATTCGTCATAGAGCCGTGTTCGCACGCGAACTTTTACAGTGGCTACGAATATCATTTGCAACCATCTGTTTTAACCCTTTCGGCGTTGGTTAAAATGACGATGTGCTGCAGTTGTAAAGAATTCTAAGTAGCATAAAAGTTAGAGAAAAATATTCATTTTTTCTCTGCAACGCCGAAAACATCGAAACGATGACTGTATTTAGTATTTAGAATAAGTTTGTCTGTATATCTCTATGTTATACATTTATTTATTATAACTAGACTATGTATTTACAGGAAATCGAAATGTTCAAAACGTTACCATTTTGCTCGCAGCGAAGGAAAAATATGCGAAATATCCAAAGTGAAGCACACGTTGTAATATTTAGAGGGAGAAACACATCGCTATTGACGTCCAATTCTTTTAATTATGCTTGTAAAAGTAGAAAATTGCATAAAAATCCGCCGTCTAATGATAACCATAATAGCTGTTAAAAGACGCGCGCAAGTTAAAACATCCGAAGATTTTGATGCTATCATCAAACGTTACCTCCTCCAAAATGTTAGCGTCTCGGAAATGAAATGCGGAAACCGAATAAGAAATCAGCCGGTTGCAAAAATTTGGGAAATGCGCGAATACTTCTAGTAACCGCTGTACAAGAGCAAGAAGGGTAAACGGGTGTACCGCGTGCTTCTAAAATAGAAAAATCGATTGGATGGCGTGTGAGATTATTCGGAGGAATTGGCGGAGTGACTCGACGCAGCCAGCAATGTTGGATCATCGAGGAACTAAGCGCCAATTTAAAAGTCCAATTGCGATCGGATGGAAGGGAAAAGAAATGGAGAACGCATCTGCTAGCGGAACGAATCGTGGGCAGAGCAACGAGATACGAGCTAGATAATAGATTCATTCCAGACCATGCTCGTTCCCTTCGTTAGAACGTGTGGCAAGCGTCATTTTATACGCCAGCTGAACCACACACAGTTTCCAGATTTGTTCGTAACAATTATCGCGCCCCAAATGGAGCAACGATGGCTGGACCAATGTGGACGTACCAGTTACAGAACTCGGAGAGATTTACCTCCGATCTTTTCAATCGCAACGCTGTCAGATTTACCTCCGATCTTTTCAATCGCAACGCTGTCAGATTTTATCGGAGTATAGGTCGAAGGGAGGATAAAAGAAGAAGAATTCTATCGATGATGAAATGCATAATAGAAAGTCTTAGAAGTAGCGATGAGACTTAGTACGCTTCGAATCTGTGAAATGGCGACGAATTCAAATCATGTCGAATATAATTCGCAGCAAAAAAGTCGTGGAAGTATTGAGGGTTTCGACGAGTTTATAGAAAGCTTCGTGAAAATTCAATATCCTAAAACTGTTTGTATTATTTTTATGCGCGTAATATTATTGACACGAAATATTAAAGAAACTCTGCAAATTTGAAGTTATCGATATACAATGACTACAAAAAGTATTCGCGCGCCACTGTATTTTTCGAGTTTAATACAACTTAGTTATGTTCGACTATATTCAATTTTGCATAAACGTAAACGATAGAGAACTTAATACAGTTGAATTTAATTAAGTAGCACTTAAAATGCAAAAATACAGTAGCATGCCGATACTTCTTGTAACCAGTGTGCTTGCAGTATACGTTACGAATTATGAATGTCGATATCTTGCAAATGAGAAAAAGAAAAGAGAAGAAAATAACATTGCGAAGAGTTCCCCCAATGATTCCGACTAAACTTCTAAGACGATATAGACTTTCAAGAGTGTTAGGTTTCGAATCATATTTAAAGTGATTCTAGTTTGCCGCTTGATACGCGATATCCATTCGAAGCGATTCGAATCCTATCGCTGCTTGGAGCATAGAAGATAGAGAAGGATCTAAGCGACGGATACGAAGGAGAGTATAGGCCAGATCGTGCGGTAGAGATCGACTTGCGAAATCTTGCATCATCGATTTACAGCGTCGCGATGTAAATGGGACACCTTCTTCAATCCCTCCGCATGCATACCTCGGATACGAGCAAAACAACGAAAAAAAGAGACGAGTGATTGTTCGCGAGGAAGGTCGATGACCAAACGCGGTGCTTAAGCTGACGAACACAAACGAGCAGAAGGATGATTCACGTGACTTTATGCAAGTTGAATTACCAAAATGAACAACCAGTTTATCGATCTATTTTCGCAGCTTCTCGCCTAAATGGACACGATCAGGTGCGATCAAAGATGGGAGTGAAAGGCAGATGCGACAGCTGCGCTTCGTTCGTTCTTCGATGAAAGACTCTGGGTTACCTTTGGGCATCAAAAGATCCCCTTAGCATTTTCTGTAAGAAGTTTCGATGTGAGAACGAATGGGAATTATGGCCAACGAAATGTTCTAGATTCGGATCGCGAGGTTATTGTAGGTGGACCATGAGACTAATTAATATATTCGTTATGGAACATTTTTATCCATTGGAAATTGCCAGGTGTAGTTCACTTTCCCGTTACAATGTACATTATAGCCGAACTTGGCAACCTTATCAATAACAAGGACAACCAGAATGAGTGGCTTATAACAAACAGCACTTTACTTCGATTCTGCAAGAGGGAAAGTTTAATCAACCACTTGTGCATGATTTTGATAGATAATCTTCTTCGATCTTTTTGATAGTCGAAGGATTTCTCTCTCGCGGGATTCTTGAGATTCGAAAAACAATCTTTACAAGATTACAAGATTTACAAGACTCAATATTTCTCTTAAACGGATCATAATTTTGACGCGGCCGCGTGAAAAAACGTTTCGCGAACATTTTGGACAGTGGATCGCGAAAAATGACCGTTCTCAGAAGTGGGCCTCGGGTCCAAAGAATTTGGTAATCGTTGTTGTAGAGGATCAGTTAACGACTTCGTATGTGCAACAACGTAACGCGTTACCGTAACGCTAATATGCAAGCAATAATCAATACGGTGACACCGAAATGGCTCCGAAGAGAGTACGTGCAACAGTTGCATGCCACCCTTGAATTCTTTCTACTGGTTCAAATCGTGTTACGCGTTCACTCGTGTACTTATGTACCTCCCACAGAGGAATTGGGAATTTCATTTGTATTCTCCATTGTGTTCAACAAGTTTCGCGACCTTCGGATTACCGTGTGCGCCGTGGCACACTATTCACACACACCTGAACTTCATGCGCTCTTTCGCACGCGCGATTCAACTGCTTTCCGCCTAATTATTTGCTCCGATTCGACCTTTAAGTATTTTTAAACGCTTCTCTCTATGGGAAGGAAGGAAGGATTTATAGTCCTTCGAATTCTTGACTGCAGGACTCCATGGCGGGCGAGATTTATCTTAATCGAAGTGATCTTCTTCAAAGATTGCAGTGACGACCGGTAAAAAAATATCGAAAACTCGTAGTCTCCAAAATATTAGCACCGCTACGATGAGCGAGAAGAACAAAAGATTCGACCAAAAAGCTAAGTAAGAAAGTGCACGTTTTCTCGCAACGTTCGTCTAAACGTGATCCAAATACATAAGAAATCAAATTTGCATTCGCTGGTCGGTTTCTTAGTTCGTGGATCCTATTGTTGCGATGCTCGTTGTCGAGAACAAGTTCTACAACCTTGCCAGCTCGCACTGGCGTGGAAACAGCAGAGCGTTGCGCGTTAACACGAATCGTGGATTCTCCCTACCGCGTCTCTTGCATACAATGGACCATCATCTTCTATGCTATCTCCCTGCCCACGTTTTCACTATTTCACTTTGTACTTCAGCTTAAAGCGTCACGAGGATTGCGAGGACGTTTGCGACGCACGGCAACGCTGGCAAACATGGCGTCGATACGGAGGATCCTTAACCGGTTGGACCAGCTCAAAAGGAACCCTCGGCATTCCTTTTCAGAATAATCCTAGTCTTCTGTCATGGCGACTTTTTTCGTTAGCTCGTTCGACATTTTATTTTCACCTACAAGTTTATCGTTTGGTCGTTCGCCAGTATCCTTGGGATCTTCTAACTTTTTAACCTTCGTAGTAGGATCGAGCGAAGTACAAGTGTACCTTTCATTGATCGAATGGTAACATTGCTGTAAGATTATTTCACGAATAGTTTACCCTCGCACGACGAATGCAGAGTCATTTTGACGCGTGAACGGTAAAACACCTCGGAATGCGTAGAATCATACAAAAAATACAATCATTTCACGTATCAGGTGTAAATAGAGAAAACTAAGGCGAAATAAGCATATGTTGCTCGAAATCCTTTCCAACCCGTCGCGGTTATTATTTATTACTCAGGACTGTTCGTATTATTCGTGCTTGTGGCCGACGTAAGATGCAAATAATACGCTGTGCGTGAATTTCTCGAACGTCCACAGGCGTTGGTAACAGTGAAAGGGTTAAGAAAACAGTGAAACGCGTAATTGTGGCGACGTTTACGATTTAAAAGGGAACGAGTACCGTTTCGGGAATGATCTCCAAAATATTCTGGCAAGGTTCGAAGCGCGTTCCACTGAAAGAGACTAGATTAAGATTCGAAGGAAAACTCTGGCACGAACATCGAGCGACGCGGCAAACAATATGCGCAGCAGAATCGTTCCACGTGGCCAGAAACGCTCCTTTTTCAGCACCCGAGGGGATCCTATTTGACGTAATAACGCGTCATTATTTTTATCTTCTTCGTTGCGCGCTATCAACATTATTCATGTATCACGAATATTTCTTGTTCGCGCAAAATTCTTACCGACTTTCTTAAAACAAAAATAGGAGGTCGTAAATAGGCATTCGACACACAATGACGATAATTTCCAAGAGCTTGCCCAATTCCTATTTAAAAACGCCGCTGAGCCTTTTTATACTTTGCAAGGTAAGTATTTCGTAGAAGTTGGCAAGAATAGCGTAAGAAGAAAGTGGTGAAACATTTGCAATATAGTTTTTGTCCCCTTTCGAACACAATTCGATTCGATATGGATATGGAGCGTTGGTTCTCATAGTGGAATCGCAACAAACGATTTGTGGTACGATAACTCGTTTGTGTAGTGGTCACGGTATAATGATCGAGCATCGACACCGGTCAAAGAGTGAAATTGTTAATGGCGAACCTTACGTAATCCCTTGCAAATGTAAACACGGCTCTGAAATATAGATAGCCCCTCTGCGTTCGCAGACTATTTAAAGAATAAGATGAAAAAAAGCACGTAACTATGTATCGTTTCACTGAATATTCATCTGCAAGATGATGTAGGAAAATGATCTTCGATTAACACTAGATTTGTGGAAGCCGTTAATTCCACGAATTGCAGGAAGCATAAATATTTTTCTTCAGCAGCTTATGTTAATTTTAATTGATAAAATAATATGGATACTCCTCTTCGTATTCTCTAATTTGGAACATTGGTAATAGTTTGCCTATTATTACGAAAGCTCGTTGAATTGCTAATTGCACGATCAATGTCCACAAATCTGGCGTTGCATTGTTTGATAATATCGAAGAAAAGGTGAACAAAGTAACGAGATAGTTGCCTGGAAGCTCTTTGAATATTAAATGCTAATAATTAAGTGACCCGAGATCTAAAAATTGTAGCGTATCGCTACCTTGAAAATATTTGCTTGTTTTTATCTTACTTGGAATGAAAAAAACTTTATACTTTTGTCAGCTATGTTTACGTAGAAACAATCATCCAATAGCAAAAATAGATGTAGAATAAACAGAAAATTATAGATTCTTACTGAAAGCGATTCGTTATTATCGCAAAAAGAAATACATTTTACTTTGAAATAATCTTTAAATTCACAGCGGTTTCATTATTTGCGCTTTATTGGTCTTTAAAAATGAACGTATCTTTGGTGGGTGACGAGGAAACGCGACCAGGTCGCATTTTAAAAAAAATCTCAGCTTTATCATTAATCGAGTTCGAGAATATATGTGATTTATATTATCTTTGTCAAAACAAATACAGAATAAGAGATTTCTTTTACCTAAAAAAAAGAAGAATGCAATCTAACCGAGGTCCAAGATTTACTAATTACGTATAAATGGCAATACTTTGAAAGTGAAAACATGTGACTAACTATAGTACAATATAACGTTGTAATGAGGTAAAAAATGTAATTGTGCCCCTATCTTCTCTGTTGGCGTCTTTTACGTACGCGTTAAAAATGATTAAAATATTTCTTTCTTCTATAACTTAGCAGAGAAAGTCAACAGATGATGATTGCGTGTAATTTGCTTGAAAGAAATTGTTAATTTATTGCCTTGCAACGACGAGCGTAACTCGCGACGCAGATAATAGCCTGAATACGGTAAATATACACTGTGTTTGCAATAAATTATAACTTCGATTCTAACCGTGTTATCAATAGAGTGCGGCGGAGGTTTGTGCAAATGCGTATGTTGATAGAACAATGTAATACGAAACGGACAGAAATCTGTTTTCTCATTAGGTGAACGTAAAAATGTGTTTTTTTAATCTACGTAAATTGCATAATACATATGCTTTGCGCAGTTTACGTTCAAGAATATATGTACCAACGTTTTGCATGTTTTTTTATATGTATAATATATCAGGTCTAGTAGTAATTAATTGTATCATGCGTTTTTAAAGTTAAAAAAACGACACTAATTATTACATGCGTGTTCCTTACATATTTTAGGCGCATGAACATCCGCACTTTAATTATCAAGCCACAAGATTGCGAATTAACAAACGCGAATCGCGCGGAATATTTTGAAATTCCGTATTCGAAGCATTGCTAAATAGTCCGTGAACAGCCGACAAACATTTCAATAACGAAAAAAATGACTAAAGTAAGGGGTTAATTTCATCGGACGTTATTCGCAATCATACTTCAGACGCCAAAAAAACAACATTTTCAACGCTAATCGATGTTCAGTTAAAGAGTTCCTGTTTCTTATTGGCAATTCGTACGCGTACATAACTTATTGCAAATTTCCATTGCAAAAGGCCGTGTATTGTTCGATAAATTTGAAAGGATCTAAGAAGCGGAAGTGGCCAGTTAAACGCAAAGAGACACCGAGTCGCGATGTAACGAAAAATCTGATTGGTACAGATCTCACCTGTACTAACCTATTGTGAGCAATTTCCCGCGTGCGCGTTAAAATGTACACATAACCTCCGTGGTTTGCGATTCGCCAGAATCCCTCACAGCAGCGTAAACCATGATTCCACGCGAATTATGTCAGCTGACAACGAAAATGCTACCGATAATGAAACGGAAGAGATGATATTGTTTAGGTGTCAATGGAAGGGATGCGTTACCTCCGGTTTTTAAATCGGCACCTTCGTCAATGGGGATGATCAACAGGGGGAAGATACCAGTCAGTCCAATCATAGTGCTCCCGAGTAAGGAAAACAGCCACGGAGTATAATCGAAATACTCCACCGCGGCTTCCCACGGCGTCCATATTTCTTCCGTAATCATTTCATACAGAAATCCAGCCGACTCGGTGCAATTCTGTTGCATGCACATGTTTGCCGCCATATTTGTGCGCTTTGTATCCAACACTTTGTGCTCTTCAAAATCCCACGAATACTCGAAAATCTTCTATCCTTTCCTCGACGATCTGTGTCTCGCTCGACTCTAGGATCTTTATCAAATACGTTGAAGAATGTGACCAGTAGAAATCGCAGATTTCTATAGCTTTCTGTACACGATTTGTTTATCCAAATATAACCTTCCCCTTCGAGAGCAGCCCCGAAGAATCGTAATTAAAGACGTGCGAAAGTGACACTGGAAATGGCGAGAGGTTCCTTCGAGCAACTAAACGTTGCCGTGTTGGATTGGGATTTGGGTAGAAGAGATGAGGCGTTGGGAAATCGTCGAGACAACGACTACCGAGCGCCCGACTAGCCTACACTGAGGACTGAGTACGGACGCTACGAATCAGGCGGTCGCCGCCTCTACCGTTGTAGGTTTTGTCGATCAAATCAAGCCTCTTGTTATTTCATACCGCTGCAATGCGGCGATGCGATGGATAACAGCTCGTACCACCAGCAATAAATATGAGAATGACTCTGTCCGATTACGCACGAGTCCGTTCCTCTTGCGCGCCTCTTCTATTATTTCTATTCTTACTCGCTGTGCAACTTCTTCCGTTCGTTCGATTCGCGTTGCAGTGGAATCTCATACCATCCGAAATGAAGGCACGATGAAAAGCGACGGTAGTCTTTCTCAAAATGTCAGCGGAAAAAGGTACACACGCGCGCACAACACCTACCTCCGAAGTTTCTTCGTATCTTCGAATTACGTGTCGTGTAATCGGCGACGAATCGAAGCGGCAACTTTTACCGCCACCAGCTGATAAACATACGATTGCACAACGCTATCGCAGCGTGTATACTATTCTCCTGTTTTTTTGTTTGGTTATGTGCGCCACCAGTTTCTCGTTTTTCCACGGAAACAAGTACAACTCGCACTGTTCTCGACGATTAAACTCGTAGCGTTGTTATTATTTCGTTTCTCGTTTGACACTTATTTTGGCCTTGTTGATGATGAAACAACGTGCATCATCCGCTTCGTGGAACAACGCAACGACTAATGCGCGGTGCGACTAACGACATCCTCTTTTATAGCTACTGGAACACTCCACCATGTCGCTGCGAACGATAGAAAAAGATGGAAGATAAATGCGCGTCGCTTGAAGGAGGAAAATAAAGAATGGGAGAATCCAAAAGCTACGAGGGGGAAGGAAAGACAATGAACGTGAACTTAATGCAATTCGATGACCGAACGATTAATTATTATTTGCTTCGGCTTCGGATGAAAACAAAGCCGACATTTGAAAACGCGACGCGGAGGAATGCTAAGAGGAAGTTCATCTTCATCGTTACTGAACATCGAAATCGATAGAGGCGCTGGTGTACTTGCAAATATTTTTGTTTGCACTTACAGCACTGTGCAAAAGTTAGCTGCATTATTTGTTTCATACTAGCACGCAATCCTTTGCGAACGAAACGAAATATTTAACGAATTATCGTTCGATTAATAACCATGTGAAGATAGATTTTTACGAATTATTCGCCACGATGTCTATGAATGATATCAATCTGAATTTTCTGCTTTAAAAGTTGATGTGTGTTGAAGAAATCGAAAAAACTTGGAAGGCTATTTGCGACATTCGTCCGCAAAGGATTACGCATAATTTTGGTATCCATTGGCAAATTTCAATCACGTGAAAAGAAACTTTTAAGTACTGTCTTCGTTGCACGGATACTCGCGCCTATATTTGGATACAATATTTTTTAAACATTTTACAACAAATGCAGCCCTCATCGAAATATTAGAATCAAATACTTCGTAAAGTATAAGGAAACAATTAGAATAGTACAAATTATCTTTAAATACATTTTTGAAATAGCAAAACGTATCGTCTGCTAGGCGACCTAATATTTTTGCACCGTATTATACTTACACGTGAATAAAACGTGAAAATAAACAAAAATGCAAACACCAATACTTGCATAACTATTTCGAAGATAAAAAGGAAATAAAGCGTTTAAAACATTTTGCGCGTTACTCGGAGTAATATTAAAGGATCGAAAAATTCCGATGGAAAAATTGTCAATCTTTTAAAGCTCGAAGACTCTACTTTCGCACAAATGAACAAACATTTTCCTAAAATTTTCTTACTTCGAAGAGTAGAGTGGAAATCCTAAGATAGCCTCTTTTTTAAAAAAAAATATGGGGAATTGAAATGACTCTACAGACCTTAATAATTTTTTTTTGCGATTTACTTTACATTGTTTTTGTAGAGAAAAGTCTGCCCTTTGCAACGAGTCCCTGTAAATCGATGCAAGATTTTTTGTTGTCGAGTTATCGCAGTTCGAATGAAAGCAAAATGTATTCTGCTAGAATTTCAAAGTAGATTTAATCCGACGCTTTGATTTTGTTACGAAATAGCCTTCGTATAGCAATTAACTTAATCACAGCGATATTTAGCATTGTTATCGCGCCACTTCTACGTATTATCTTTTCGGTGAATATTGCCGCCGACAAGTTCGCGGAGATAAAGAAACATTAATATCATCCAATTTATCTTTCTCTCGATCTATCGAAAGCAAATTCGCCGCGATCTATTGCGAAACACCACTTTCGCGAGCGCCATTTTGATAATAGATTAACGTACACTTTTCTTTACAATTAGATAACACACAATTCTCCGTCAATAACTCTGTTACTGATAACTCCAACAAATGTCAAGACAAAGACCGGAAAGAATCGACTATCCCGATAATATTTATATTGCGATTGCGCGTAGCCAATACGCAAAGAGCGAATCGAAAGAAAACCGGGATTTTCATCCGGAAAAGTGCGCAGTATTAATTACAAAAATACCAAAACCTATTAATAAACATCCTAGCGGATTCTATCTCCCCCTCCCTTTAGATTATTATATAAATAATACATTTGCGATAGAATAGGAAAACAAAAGAGTATGCTAATAAAATAATTTATACAAATATATTTGAGGCGTGAGAATTGCGTCTTCGTGGATCCACAGACGAGGTGGAGAATAGACGTAACATCTCACGGGATTTTCTGTACCACGTTCTGAAATACCGACCAGGAAAAAAATTCCCTTGCATTTTACGCCATCTACGGTTTAGAGCGGTGAGCGCAGTAATTACGATCGAATGAATCAACCGAAAAGATACAAATCGCTATCCCGTCGGCAAAATAGATATCGTTTATTCCGTGTAAATTGAAAGCCAGAAAATCATCAATAAATGTATAATTTACTATATTTATGGTTGCAATAAATTCTCTAAAGCACAAAGTTTCAATAAAAGTGAAACGATTAGAAGTCAAGAACTAAGCATTTCTCTAGTCTCATCGAGATTGGCGTTTTGAAGCGTCACACGAATATCTTAATGTTTTACGAACCGATGCATGTATCCGATTAAATCCAAGTGATTATTGACAACTGCACCCCGCGTTTCCATTTTAGGCCGATTTCGACGGAAACAAACGGTTACAACTTTAGATTTAGGCATTTTTCTAAGCCGATCGTTAATGGCGTCGTGACTCGTTACACGTCGACCGTTAACTAGTCGTTTCCCGCGTAAAAATAGCGCATGCGGATAACCGAGGCAAAGTTTCGTGCGCGCGCAATTTAATTTTACGTGTAAGACTAGCAACACGAATAAACTCGACGATGAGAAACTTCTTCTCGTTTATTGATATAAACATTTTAAGAAAGCTGCGCTACTCTTTTATTTATTCTAAACCTAATCCTGCTACTAACTCCTCTTACACCTCTATATATCCGTACTTCGAAATTATTATCGCATACGTCACTCGATGCCTCATCTTTCTCTTATCGTTTCCCTATTTTCGAAATTAGTATTCTATCTTAAGTTTACAAAATTATTAAATTCTCGCCCTAAGATTAATTGCATGCAAAAATCGTTATCCCTATACCCATTATTTATAATAAAACGTAATAACCATATCCTATTGTCATATGCTACGCGTATTAATTCATGCGACGTGCCTTCTATCCCTCATACTTTTGCATGCTTCTAAATAATTAAACTTTCGTTCTAAAGCTAAATAAGTATACGCAAAACGTAGTATTTCTATGCGCATTGTTTGCAATACGATTAATAATCGTATCACATTGGTATACGTTACGATTATTAATTTATGCAATACATCTTCTCGCGCTATTATTTTTGCCATCCTCTAAGCTCTAAATAGTTAAACTTTCGCTCTGAAACGAAGTATGCGCAAAGATTGGTATGTCTAAGCGCAGCCATTCGCTCGCTACTATTTACGATATAATTAATACGTGACGTATATTATTATACGCTACGATTATTAATTGTACGGTAAATAATAACGATTGCCCGGGTCCCACCGATCGTGGAGGTTGCTGCGAAATGGGGACCCACCCTAGCCACGATCCCATCCACCCTCCTTTTAATCAAATTTTTAACAAACATTTTATGTTATCCTTTTGTCGAACCTTAGCAAAACGTTCGCCGTTCGATCGTTTTGCAAAGCGCACGGCAGAAGGAACGTATAGAGAATCGCGATAAACTTACAGCGAAAAGTAAAATACACCCTAAACCTTAACACGTTAACTGCCATGGGGGTCACCGGTGACCGATTACGCTATGATTAACCCTTTGCGGACGAGAAGTAATGACACTTATGGGAGTACTTTAGTTTTGAATTCTACAACTTTGAGTTTTTCACGCTTTTGTGTTTCAAACCATTTCATTTTCAACGATTTCAAATGTTTATTATTACGTTAAGTATTCATTGCATTAAATTTCGTGCTTTAAAAGTCGACACGGGTTCGGAAAGCTAAAAAATGATTAGGCGACTATTTGTCGACGCTCGTCCGCAAACGGTTAACTAAAGCATTCCAATCAAATAAACAATCGCAGCATTTCTAGAAATTTCACCGCGTTTGATGTTACACCAGCAATATATAGTATCGGAAGTATCATAGAAAAGTTAAGTAACTAAATTTCTTAATACAATAACTGTAATACGTGTATAATTATAATGTACTCTACTGAAACAAGTAGAATCGCCGTGGCGGTCAACGTGTTAACTTACAACTTGCGGCCAAGTTTAAACCTTTGCACTCGAGAGTCATCAAGACTTCTTTGTTTACTGAAAAGGGAGAAATTTTATACAAGATTACTAAACGCCAACGATAAACATGAAGAGAGGAATAAAAGATACAATTATTTTACAATAGGCGTACGAAACGCGAAGACAGAGAACAATTATGGCGACTGAGAGTCACCTTTCGAGTGCAAAGGGTTAACTACGTCGTATGATTAATGATCTCCACTAATTATACGTATAGCTTTGTAACCTAAAGCATGCAACCCAACTGGAACTTAGTTTAACATAAAAGTAACCTCCACCACTTACGTCCGACGTAACTCAGGCTAACTTAAAAGTAACCTCCGTCAATTATGGATCATGAGACTCACGATTAAGCTAACTTAAAAGTGAGCTTCGCCAACTACAGACCATGCGACTCACGATTAAGCTAACTTAAAAGTAACCTCCGCCAATTACAGACAATGCGATTTATGATTACGCTAACTTAAAAGTAACCTACGCCAACTACACGTCATGCTACTTACGATTAGGCTAACTTAACAGTAACCTCCGCCAACTACAGATCATGCTATTTATAATTACGCTAACTTAAAAGTAACCTCCGCCAACTACACGTCATGCTACTTACGATTAGGCTAACTTAACAGTAACCTCCGCCAACTACGGATCATGCTACTTACGATTAGGCTAACTTAACAGTAACCTCCGCCAATTACAGATCATGCGATTTATGATTACGCTAACTTAAAAGTAACCTACGCCAACTACAGATCACGCGATTTATGATTAGGCTAACTTAACAGTAACCTCCGCCAACTACGGATCATGCGATTTATGATTACGTTAACTTAAAAGTAACCTACGCCAACTACACGTCATGCTACTTACGATTAGGCTAACTTAACAGTAACCTCCGCCAACTACAGACCATGCGACTCACGATTAAGCTAACTTAAAAGTAACCTCCGCCAACTACAGATCATGCGATTTATGATTACGCTAACTTAAAAGTAACCTACGCCAACTACACGTCATGCTACTTACGATTAGGCTAACTTAGAAGTAATCTCCACCAATTACAGATCGTGCACCTTAATCATAAATTTACTTTAACTGAAAAGTAATGTATTTAACTAATGATATTCTTGGTATCGTTATGCTGCTTGCATAATTGATTCCATGCTAATCTACGCGTCGTGCGATCTGCAAGAAGCTTGCGTATCGGATTAGTGCGCTGAAAGGAAGGCAGATTAGACATAGAGAAATCCTAACTCGCGATTATCCGAATATAAAAGTGATTCTATTATAATTAGACTGCGTATTTTTATGCATTTCTGGGAAATTTCGATATGCAATAAGACATGGAATGCACGCGGTAAGCAAAAATATACAAAGTATCGAAACGAAGCTGTGTTTCGCAATTCTTTTATACGTTTTTTTATACTGAATAATAAAATGTGCAGAAGGCACGCAACGCGCAATAAGGAATACTTTATCGTAATATTTAGAGGGTGGAACGAGTCTCTGTCAAGAAGAGACGCAAATTTGCATACAAATCCGCAGTCTAATAATTAAATATTCGCTCGCGAACGTTTTGCTTCGATACCAAAATCAAAAAGGAAACGATAGAATCGCGTATGACTTTTTTTGCACCTAAGTGCGAACTTAGTCGCCATATCGAACCGACTTTGAAACGGTTAAACGATCGCGCATCAAAGCTAATTAAAGTTCCGCGAGCAACTAAAAATTGGAGTAGCTATATTTTGCTGCACACTTTGTCTACTTTATTTTTGCAAACACGAGACGAGCACGCGAAAACTACGCGCGGAACTTTGGCTGCTAACGCGACGCGCGCGACGTGCGAGCAAAAAACTATTTTCTTATCAAAGGTAAACGATAGGCGCGAGAGAACTTTAATTTTCGCAAGCCAATTCTAACACGTCGTGACATGGATCTCTACTGCTAGACGAGGAAAAATACGATAGCGAACTTTGAATGAACGTAATTTCGATAGCGAAAAATCGTAGCGTAGCCTATGGTCTCGAAAAATGCTCATCGTCTTTTAATTGAAACTTCAAATAAACTATGCGCAGCTCTACTCGATTTGCATTACTCCGTACCATACTTTAACCGTTAGGTGTATTCCGAATTCTGAATCGCTGTACGTTTGCTTCGCGAATCGTTACTCGAATTCTTTACTCTTAAAGATATGAACTACTTTTAATCGCGTTTCCACGTATCATTTCATTTCGTATTTATTTACGGGTTTATACCGTTTAATATGCACGAGATGCACGCAAAAATTAGGGTAACTTTACATAGTAAATGTAACAGATTCTTCGATAGTAAGGAAATTTGTTTTGTAGCGGTATTTTTCTATAACAAATGCTCGATCAACAACGAAACAATAAACCAGACACAAGTGACATAGAAATAACACAAACGAAATAGCAGCCCCTAAGAGGGCTGCAATAAAATGTAAAAAGCAGCCCCGAAGAGCGCTACAAAAAAATGAAAAAGCAGCCCCGAAGAGCGCTAAATGAAAATGAATCGAGTGGCCAAAAGGGCCACTTAAAAATCGTAAACATCCACTCGTAAAACCGATCAACCCGCGAGTGGAACATTCTTCTTCTTCGCAACGCTACTTTACTCGATCTACTTATCGAATAGCAAATTCAACAAAATAAATCGCGAAAGGTGCTTCATTCTATTGCAAAAGCTACTTTACTCGATTTAACTTTAATCAAAGAGGAAAGAAAAGAGCAACATCGCGCAAGCGTCCATTCCTGGACGCTTCGTTGACCCTGTAACGCAACGCTAATAAATAATAACGACTAATCTATGCACCTATTCTTTTTCAAAGCGCAACACTAATAGCGGAAGTGCAGCGTGCTCAATGCACAGCTGCCGTTGACTCGTCCATGGTCCATCGATGACTGAATTCCACTTTCTCAGTGGAACATCGTGGGCTTTTCTATCATATACGCAACGCTACGTGCAAAACGCGATCATTTCGTGGCGCAACGCTAACTGCAAAGCTAAACACGCGCGATGCAAATGTGTCGCAACTCTAATATTTTAATTCATTCAATGGAAGCTACTATTTTCGTGTAACGGAAGCTGCTCTGATTAATCGCGATGCTTACAATTAGAAGACGCGATCGATATTATCGCAACGCTATCAAATATATTACGATGTTAATCTCAATCAAACTGTGGAACGCGATACTAAGAAATGCTAAGAATACGCGTAACATTTCATACGTCGCAACGCTAAATCAATCGCGATAATCGTATCTTCGCAACGCTAATGCAAACCCGTGAATTTTTCATTCGCAACTCTAATATCACCTCGCGATTTCATTGATTCGCAACGCTATGTCAACCCGTGCGTACGTTCTCGCAACGCTACGTAAAAAAGTACGCGGAGCCCAGATGTGGAAGTTGAAGAAGCTACGCATGCAAATCTAATAACGAGTACAGTGACAAAGTAATAAGAGTAATGACCATCCATTCTTTCGTAAACCGAAAAAATGAACAGCCATTCGTTGCTGCCCTCTTCGTGACAATTTGTCGGGCCTCTTCTTTTCTTCGGGCGCCATGCCCGCAGGAACATGAATTTAAGCTCGAGGTTCTCAAAAAGCAACCCAGGAAAAGACTCAGAAAAATGGAATAAAAATGCATATCGAACAAGTTAAATAGCACGCAGACGACCAACGACTCTAAGAATTCTAAGAAACTAATCTAAGAATTCTGAACATCCTTGTTCGTGCAAACGTGTCGAACCTCGAGCTGAGTATATACGTTCGTTTCGTGCACATCGCGACCGCGTCCGCGTGACGATTCAAGATCGCCGGATTCGAAAGATCGACATTGGCAAAGACCGGAAATGACCTGCATTCTCCAGGTCAGATCAGTTCGCCGTCGATGTTCAAATCAGATTCCCTGAAACAGGTTGACACGCGCACCCCCCATTAAGTATGAAACTCGCGACCCGAGACCATATGTCAACCTGCCCGGCCCTACCTACTTAAAATTAATACACATTCCAGAAAGTATGCTACCTACCTACCTAATGCTATATTTAAAAAATGGCAAATAGGCACACAAACACAGGCATACACCCCACCCCCCACCCAGCGGATCACACGCATACCACCCGGGTGCAAAAGCCTAAACTAGGGAGTAACGTCCCGGGACGCCTCCGACACCCGAGTTTAACATACAATTCACACACACTCTAAAGTAAAAAAAAATCCTGAAATCGGCTAACGTGGGTAGCGACCATTGCGTATTATATGATTTCAAGCGTATGCAACTAGGCATATTCAAATATACTTCGAGCATTTCACAAAGAAATGTACGTCGATAGCAAACGTGTAAACCGATATATATTTTAGGCATTTATCAAACACGTAATTCGATAGCAGAACTGTAAACGATACAGATTGATAGCATTTATGAAACATGTAATTCGATAAGAAAATTGCAAGATATACTTTAAGCATTTATCAAAGAATTCAATACGAAAACCGAGAGCTGTGTTTGCAATAAATGGTTCATTACTATTATTGCAAATATAATGGAAACTACTGGTACCATTGTATTAAAGAATAAATTGACCGAGAAGTTAATCAAGATTATGAAAAAACGACGCAAGTCCACAGCCTAACCACACACACACACACAATGTGGAAAATACGTCGCGCACGATACGCTACCCACGATCAGCCGCCACACAAATATTAAATACCAAATATCAAAATAAGAAAAAAAAATGATCGTGCCACGTGCTTTTCACCCGCTCAAGTAGCACCTGGGCACGTGAGCGGGATCCCGGCAAAACGGCACGAACCGACGCTGAAAATCCTAGCTAAAAAACTTGCTAACATACGTAATCAGCTAACGGACTGTGATTCTACTTTTCCAATGCGTTTAAAACAACGAGACTCTGCTAATTAAATTGAAAAGAAGCTACGTTATTTGAAAACAAGAAAGCAAGAAAACTCGAATGCAACGTGAATTTAAATACGCGAGACTGAGAATAGTAAACGCGAACAAGTGACTCTAAATTAAAGTAAACAATATTGAATGTTAACAAGAGATTCTAAATTGAAGTTAAGAATACGTTGATAACATAAAACAAGGGACTCTAACGTGAAACTGTAAGTGCAATCCCTTGGGCGACTCCCTTATCAAAAGTCGTAACTTCAACATAACATAGCGTTCAAGTTTGCGACTTCGATTCGGAAATCTACCCATCGCGAAATGTCTTCTTGCGCATTTTACTTGGTATCGTTTTTGTACGAGAAAAGAAAAATCTACTGTGTCTTTGTATTTTAAATCGAGAGTTGAAGCTACTACGAACCGCGAGACGCTATGTTATTCGATTCTTTTACGAATTACGGGTCAAGCACGGAATTCTCATAAAATATTATGTATATACCTGCATGTATTCGTATAGTAATGATAATACATTTTCTTATTACTATTGTGCAATGAATACATCTATAAATATAATTGCAAGCTACGAATTACAAGATGCTCAAATCTAGGAGCATTCCACTTTAATAAATATCTTTGGGGAACTTTCATTGACTCTACTTTTACGTGCATCAATATTTAAAAAAATATTTGTACTACGTAACTCTACTATTGACTCGAATTCGTTTACTAACATATAGAAATATTTAAAATCGCGATGCGCAAGAAGACCTAGCCTAATCTAATAAATACAACACATACAAGAAATAAAAATGATACACGGGTATACGATCGTATACCCGCGGTCACTGTACTCGTTTATGCAAAGTCTACGTATACAACCAGTCGCCCGTGCCGATTCGGACCTTTCGTCCTCGGCATGATTGAGCGACCGGAGGGACTCAAAATGCATGCCACTCACCGTTAGACGACTACGCTGTCATCTACTGCAGCCAGGCGGATGATAACCTGCTGATCATCGTCATCGTGTGAAACCGTGAAGTCGTGGAGTCGTGAAGCCTTGAAGTCAACGGCATGAAAATGATGTCGCGAAGTCGTGAAGCTGCGATGCCATGTCCTGTGGTCCCAAGGACAAGAAGATCTGTGGAAGACCTGTAACATAGAAAAGAAACAGAGAAGATTATAAATTTATTCTTTTAGTTTTCTCGACGTTTCGGATTAAGAAATTCTAAAGCTTGACAAACTTGAAATCTTTAAATAATTCTACTTCGTATTTGAATAAGAGGAATTTTTAATAGCTTCGACTACATGTTTGAATTATGAAAAGTTAAAGTAAGATGCGAAGATACTTACATTGCGAGCTTCAGAGGCCCAGCGAGATCATCTGCCAACAGCCGAAGAGTGACTCTAATCGCGAGTATGAATATTAAAAAATAAAAAAAGGGAAAAATAAAAGACTACGTTAATTATATGAATGATATTTGGCGAGCAAATATTGACTCTACTCGCGCGAAAATGTATTAAGTATAGTTAAATCTACTTAGAGCAGCTGTGCTCTTTAAGAAAATCAAACTAGTTTTACATCGAAACAAACACTGACTCTACAACCGCATTGCGCGCGGTCACAAATTCTGAAAGAACTATTTAATTAGCAGGAAGGGGTGGGTAGGTACAAAATAAAACACCATATTCTCTTATTATTCTTCTCTTATCATCGAGCATTTGTTACGAAAAATATCTAAACTCAAAGCTATACGATATATTTGTACGTTATCGAGAGATACGCACGTCCGTATATCTTTATATTATATTCTTATATATAATACAAGAATAGTGTATCATATATAAGAATATAATACAAAAATATCGAAGATAGTAGAAGCTGCTAGCAAACAAGCATAAATTATACTATAAATATTATCGAAATATTCTTGTATCATATTCTTATGTATAATATATTCTATTCTTATATATGTATAATACAAGAATATTATATTATACGTAAGAATGTACGACAAGGATACCAAAGACACGATAATATTTACTAGCAGAGACGAGAAAGCTATACAATGAAAATTCGTTATCGAAATTCTCTAGTTATGCCGGTCGCGAGTCACGAATTCTCGGAAGTCAGCTGCGCGACCAAGTTCGAAACGTAAACATTCTCGAGCCACCCGAGGTCGCGGCGCGTTTTTTGTTTACAAGTTCGGCCAGCACGCGCTTGCCAGCCAAAGTTTTTCTGGTCAATTTTAACGGTTAAGCTATGAACTAATTCTAAGACGCGACCGAAATACAGCAAAATATAAACACTACTTCGATGTTACGTTTACGTTGACACGTGGTAACGCGATCCGATTACTCTACTGCAAATTTCCGAATTGTTGAGACGTCGATTTTAAAAGTAAACCAAAGAAACAATACGTATATCCCTCCCACGTTCGATCAATAGTTGCAAACAAGGTTCGTTCGATTTAATAAATTTTAGCACGATTTAATGACTCTACTATAGCGTACCGACTCGTCGAGAATTTTATTTTAAAGTAAATCAAAAAAACGATTCTATCCCTCCCAATTTGACTCGGTAGTTGTAAACGAAGTACAAGTAAATGAAAAATTTTGAAAAACGAATTAAATATGGAAAGTTACCCACTAACAATGATAGTAACGACGTATTATTACGTCTACCAACGTTACAACCACGTGAATATTACCAAATATGCAGCAAACAGATCGTTCCTGGATTAGGCGTAGGCATCTGGAACACAGAAAATAGAAATCGTAATTTAAAACAAATGCATCAGAGAAGCAACTGGTGTACACGCGACTATTAATTGACTTCGCGTTAGACGAAAGCAAGCAAACGAGTAATGATTAATTCTATTCGAGGTTCACGTAGCAAGAGGAAAAGGCCGTATGATAATTAAAATACGCGTCAAGGAAGAAATACTATTGAAAGTATATAGAAGAAGGACGCTTAAGATGCCGGTGAAATGCGTGAATAGGCGAAGATTACGTACCACGTGCTAAATCTTTGACACGTCTAGCCCTTACAGCGCTCCAGATTCGACTGATGCTGAACGCCGCTCGGCTCATGCGCCAACCAAGCTCCAAGAGTGGGGAGACGCGTCAGAGGCTAGCCGCGAAACTGGTTAGAAATTAAAAATTTATTCGGCTATAAATCTTTTCTAAATTCACGGATATTATACTTTACATTAAACTCGGTCTTTTCGCACATGCAAAAATGAATACATAGCTTGTATCGATGATTAAAATTCAATAAATTTAATTAACACAGTCCTACGTGTTACTATTTACATATTCTCACGCGCCTTCCAAATGTAATACAAGATCGAAGCAAGTAAACGAAAGTATAAGGTAAAATATAAACTAAAATATAAAGGATACACGTTAATGCGTAGTTCTTAGCTTGGTATCGTTTTCGAAAGAGGTTTCATTCTTTGGAAAAGGATACCAATTACCAGGTCTCACCACGAGGAGGTGACTACGCGTCGAGACCCACCGAAAACCATTCTACGCCCTTAAAGTTTCTCGAAGAAACTTTAAGAGAACATAGAATGGATTTCGGTTCACAAAACTGTACAACGATGCTTAACCCTACCGATGTATTCTGTTTCTAAGATACGCTTCACTAACTTGGAGCCGACGTACGAATGATAAGAGACTCTACTGACACTTTGTTATAACGCTAGTGTCTTGCAAAGAGGAATTTAACGCGCAAAACTAAGCTCTACTTTACTGTACGCAACGCTAAGCAAATAGAAAAATCGCGAGCAATGCAAACACGCACTCCCATGCGCAACAAAAGCCTATACTCGCGCGCTCTATCATGCGACTCGCACTCAGCCGAATCGAAAGCGAAATTCGAACGCGACTTACACGAGTCTAAGAAATCGCTTACGAGACCGAGATGAAGTTGCGCTGCTCCGCGGAGGAAATAGCGGCCTAATAGTCGGATCGCAAGAAACTAAACTTTGAGGGCAGTAGCGGACCACTGATGCCGTCTGAACGAAGACGTATCCCCTGCGACAAACAGAAGGCCATACTGCGTACCCGCGGTAAAGATGCTTACGATCCAGCCTACAGGGCCTTACACCCCTATCGGGCACTTTCGATAGGGGCTGCAAGTCCTCGCATTGCAAACGCCGCTCCAACTCGACTCGCAAGCGATCTCAAAGACTCGAGGCGCGAACGAACGTTGATCGCGATTCGGAATGAGATTGAAATCGTATGACAGAACGACTTACCAAGCATAGAGTTCGATCGTGCATGACTACCCTCGAACAGCGCGCCTGTTTGAGAGCGAGTGCGTGGAGAATGGATATCGTGTACTGTAAAGAAAAGTTAAGGCTTTTTGGCTCCAAGTTAGGTAGCCGTCGTAGAACAAAATACATGCACAGTAATCGAGGTACACGTTACTTTCACTAGATGTAAGTATCGATACGCTTTTCCAACTTACAGCCATATTACGAACAGCAAATATAAAAATCGCAAGCAAAGTAAAAACAATTCACTATCTCTCGAAAGAACCAACGAGCTTCGCGACGCTCTCCCATGCGCAACAAAACTATACACTCGCGCGCTCTATCACGCGATTCGCACTCACGTCGAATCGTAAGCGAAATTCGAACGCGACTTACACGAGTCAAAGAAAACGCTTTCGAGATCGAGGTGAAGTTGCGATGCTTTGCGGAGGATCTAGCACAGGCTAATAGTCGGATCGCAAGTGCCCCAAACCCTAATGGCAGGAATAAAGTACAGAGCCAGCATTACCTAGAAACTACTGCAGCTGCAACATAGGGTTACCAAACCCTTACGTTCCAGCCTACAGGCCCTGACCCCCTATCGAGTACCTGCGACAGGGGTTGCATAATCCTCGCATCGCAAACGCCACCGCACCTCGACTCGAAAGAGATTTCAACGACTTCGAGGCGCGAACGAACGTTGATTACGATTCGGAATGAGATTGAGATCGTATGACAGAACGACTTACCAAGCATAGAGTTCGATTGTCCATGACTACCCTCGAACAGCGCGCTTGTTGAGAGCGAGTGCGCGCGAAGATCTCGAAGGGATCGAGCGATTGCAAATTGATAAGCGCGAGCAATAATGGGATGATGGATATTATGTACTGTAAAAGGGAAGTTGAGGCTTTTTGGCTGCAAGTTGGACAGTGATCGTTGAACAAAATTTACGTTGACTAGATATAAGTAGCTTATATGTACTTAAAATTAGACGCACGCATCCCACGATGAATCTTCTTTCGATGACTTCTTGTTGAAAATTATTCTTAAAGTATTTCTTAAAGGTAGTGAATATTCGCGCGAAAAATAATCTGTTTCTCGAAGAAGAGAACATAGAATAAATTTCGGTTCACAAAACTGTACAACGATGCTTAACCCTACTGTTGTATTCTGCTTCTAGGATACGCTTTTCCAACATAGAGCCATATTACGAAAAGCAATAGACTCTACTGACACTTTGTTACAAAGTTCGTGTCTTGCAAAGAGGAATTTAATACGGCAAACTAAACTCTACTTTAATCTGTAAGCAACACTAATTCTTTTAACATTCGTCCGGAAGTGGGCGATGAAAAGGAAATATAAAAATCGCGAGCAAAGCAAACACAATTTACTACCTCCCGAAAGAACCAACGAGTCACGCAACGCACTTGCATGCGCAACAAAACTCTATACTCGTGCGCTCTATCATGCGACTCGCACTCACCCGAATCGAAAGCGAAATTCGAACGCGACTTACACGAGTCAAAGAAATCGCTTTCGAGACCGAGGTGAAGTTGCGCTGCTTTGCGGAGGATCCAGCACAGCCTAATAGTCGGATCGCAAGAATCCCTCTACATCGAGGGCAGTACATAATGACCACTGATGCCGTCTGACAGAAAGTTAACATTACGTTAACCCCAGCAACAAACAGAAGGCCGCACTGCGTACCCGAGACAGAGATGCGTACGATCCAGCCTACAGGGCCTTGCACCCCTATCGAATTGCTTCGATAGGGGCTGCAGATCCTCGCATCGCAAACACCACAGCACCTCGACTCGAAAGCAATTTCAACGATTCGAGGCGCGAACGAACGTCGATTGCGATTAGGAATGAGATTGAGATCGTATGACAGAACGACTTACCAAGCATACAGTTCGATTGTCCATGACTACCCTCGAACAGCGCGGCTGTTTGAGAGCGAGTGCGTGGCGAGAGTCTCGAAGGGATCGAGCGATTGCAAATTGATTAACGCGAGCAAGAATGGGATGAAAGATATTATGTACTTTGAAAGAGAAGTTAGGAGAAGTTAAGGCTTTTTGGCTCTAAGTTGAAGAGCGATCTTAGAACAAAATGCATGCACAGTAATCGAGGTACAAAATACTCTTATTAGATATAATTAGCTTATTCGAACTTAGAATTAGACGCACGCATCCCACGATGAATTTTCTTTCGCTGATTTCTTGGTTCTTCTTAAAATTATTGTTAAAATTCTTCTTAAAATTCTTGAATCTTCGTGACGAAGTTAATCTGTTAAAGTGAAATTAGTAGGCCACGTAATAAACTAATAAAAGACAAAAGTAATTAATAGAATAGAATGTAGGTACAAGAAACGAGAAATAAAGTAAAATGTTAGCAGAATAAAATGTAAGCAGAGTAACATTTAAACAGAATGAAATATATAAATTATTAGAAGACAAACGTAATTAATAGAACAGAATGTTGATACAACGAAACAGAAACAAAGTAAAATGATAGCAGAATAAAATATGAGAAGAATAACATAAATAAAATGAAAAATAAATAGAATAACGTAATAAAAGTTAGTGGGTAGCACCTGCAATACAATCATACATGCACAGATATACGTGTATCGAACGTAATGGGTTAAATTTAATCTTGAGTCTAAGAGAAATTAGTAGTAGGTGGGTGGTGGGTGGTGGGTGGTGGGAGGTGGGTGATGGGAGGTGGGTGGTGGGCTGGCCCCTGTGGTCATCTCTGGTCATCATCTACCTAAAAATTGAATCTGTGATATACAGATCCGATCCGATCCGATCCCTTCGGGAGCACCTGCAACAATAAGAGCGCGTTGACCTCTTCCGCTGCTTATATAGGCAAGGAGATGTCACGTGACTCCCCTTCTTCGGATCACTCGTGAGAAGTGACATTTTTCAATTTACCACAATTTTTCTAGTACAATACGATAACATATATTAATTTTTATATCTTTATTGTACTTTTGCGCTCTCAGGAATTTGTTGTAACAATGAATACAATATGTTATACATTTAGCGTAAATAAAAGACACATTTAAAGTAGAACGGTGATAGTTTTCGACATAGAGATACATTATACTGGAGAAAAGATTAATTTACGGTACGTACATTTACGTGGCAATACACGTGCACGTATTGAAACGTACGTTGATGATTTTATAATGCTATTATAGCGGTAATGTCCCCCAGAACTTTTAGTAGCGATGAACGCGACGATGAATTTATATATTTGTTGTAACGAAAACATACATTTACCGAGATATAGCATTAGCCGAACGTATTAATTTACGCTTTGCACGAGTACGTGGCAATCCGTGTACATGCATCGACATGTAATTTATTAATGCGTTAGAAAATGTAGACGTAGAAGCGCGAGAAAATGCCGCGAGTCAATTGTACAGTAAAATGGTTTTACTTTTCATTTCTCTCTGCTAACAACTTCGAAGTACGGATGACGCATAGAAGGAGTTAGTAATCGAATTAGGTTTAGAATAAATGAGACAGTAACACAACTTTTTTAAAATATTACGTTCCATGGACGACAATCTTCTCATCGTCCAGTACAATCACGTTACTAGTCGAACATAAAACTAAAGTGCGCGCGCACGAAACTGCACGAGTCTGCGCATTAGCAATTTTTACGCGGGAAACGACTAACCGTTAGACCGTTAAAACTAACCTAAGAATAGGAACGGAAATCTGCTCTACTTCTAAGAGCTCGTTCGCGCCGGTCTAAGATGAAAGTACGGGCTGCAGTGGTTAATTATTAGCCTAAAATGAAAGCGCGGAGTGCCGCGGACAATAATCAGTGAGATTTAATCAGAAACGTGCATCGATTCGTATAATATGAAGAAATTCGAGTGTGACGCGTTAGGACGCCAACCTCAATAGGATTAGCAAAAAGCTTAGATCTAGGTTTCTAATTGTTTCTCATCGACTACATCGATAAAAATGAAAGGGTTTAGTGTCGCGGTTCAGAATTAGTCGGTTTTATCCCGATCGATTGAGTGGTTTGTTAATAGTTAAACAATTTATGTTCGGTGGCAGGTTGCGGCTCAAGTGAGGATTAGATAGAGCGTTAGATTTTTGCTTCTAAGCATTTCTAATCATCGAGTCTGGGCAGAAAAGAAAGTGTTTCGTGCCGCGGTTCAGAATTAGTTGGTTTTATCCCGATCGATTGAGTAGTTTGTTAATAGTTAAACAATTTGTGTTCGGTGATAGGTTTCCGCGCGAGTGAGGATTAGATAGAGCGTTAGATCTTTGCTTCTAAGCATTTCTAATCATCGAGTCCGGGCAGAAATGAAAGTGCTCAGTGCCGCGGTTCAGAATTAGTTGGTTTCATCCCGATCGATGGAGTGGTTTGATAATAGTTAAACAATTTGTGTCCGGTGACAGGTTGCCGCGCGAGTGAGGATTAGATAGAGCGTTAGATCTTTGCTTCTAAGCATTTCTAATCATCGAGTCTGGGCAGAAATGAAAGTGCTCAGTGCCGCGGTTCAGAATTAGTTGGTTTCATCCAGATTGATTGAGTGGTTTGTTAATAGTTAAACAATTTGTGTTCGGTGACAGGTTACCGCGCGAGTGACGATTAGATAGAGCGTTAGATCTTTGCTTCTAAGCATTTCTAATCAACGAGTCCGGACAGAAATGAAAGTGCTCAGCGCCACGGTTCAGAATTAGTTGGTTTCATCCCGATCGATTGAGTGGTTTGTTAATAGTTAATCAATTTGTGTTCGGTGACAGGTTGCCGCGCGAGTGAGGATTAGATAGAGCGTTAGATCTTTGCTTCTAAGCATTTCTAATCATCGAGTCTGGGCAGAAATGAAAGTGCTCAGCGCCATGGTTCAGAATTAGTTGGTTTCATCCCGATCGATTGAGTGGTTTGTTAATAGTTAAACAATTTGTGTTCGGTGACAGGTTGCCACGCGAGTGAGGATTAGATAGAGTGTTAGATCTTTGCTTCTAAGCATTTCTAATCAACGAATCCGGGCAGAAATGAAAGTGCTCAGCGCCGCGGTTCAGAATTAGTTGGTTTCATCCCGATCGATTGAGTGGTTTGTTAATAGTTAAACAATTTGTGTTCGGTGACAGGTTGCCGCGCGAGTGAGGATTAGATAGAGCGTTAGATCTTTGCTTCTAAGCATTTCTAATCATCGAGTCTGGGCAGAAATGAAAGTGCTCAGTGCCGCGGTTCAGAATTAGTTGGTTTCATCCAGATCGATTGAGTGGTTTGTTAATAGTTAAACAATTTGTGTTCGGTGACAGGTTACCGCGCGAGTGACGATTAGATAGAGCGTTAGATCTTTGCTTCTAAGCATTTCTAATCATCGAGTCCGGGCAGAAATGAAAGTGCTCAGTGCCGCGGTTCAGAATTAGTTGGTTTCATCCCGATCGATTGAGTGGTTTGTTAATAGTTAAACAATTTGTGTTCGGTGACAGGTTGCCGCGCGAGTGAGGATTAGATAGAGCGTTAGATCTTTGCTTCTAAGCATTTCTAATCAACGAGTCCGGGCAGAAATGAAAGTGCTCAGCGCCGCGGTTCAGAATTAGTTGGTTTCATCCCGATCGATTGAGTGGTTTGTTAATAGTTAAACAATTTGTGTTCGGTGACAGGTTACCGCGCGAGTGACGATTAGATAGAGCGTTAGGTCTTTGCTTTTAAGCATTTCTAATTATCGAGTCCGGGCAGAAATGAAAGTGCTCAGTGCCGCGGTTCAGAATTAGTTTGTTTCATCCCGATCGATTGAGTGGTTTGTTAATAGTTAAACAATTTGTGTTCGGTGACAGGTTGCCGCGCGAGTGAGGATTAGATAGAGCGTTAGATCTTTGCTTCTAAGCATTTCTAATCAACGAGTCCGGACAGAAATGAAAGTGCTCAGCGCCATGGTTCAGAATTAGTTGGTTTCATCCCGATCGATTGAGTGGTTTGTTAATAGTTAAACAATTTGTGTTCGGTGACAGGTTGCCGCGCGAGTGAGGATTAGATAGAGCGTTAGATCTTTGCTTCTAAGCATTTCTAATCAACGAGTCCGGGCAGAAATGAAAGTGCTCAGCGCCGCGGTTCAGAATTAGTTGGTTTCATCCCGATCGATTGAGTGGTTTGTTAATAGTTAAACAATTTGTGTTCGGTGACAGGTTACCGCGCGAGTGACGATTAGATAGAGCGTTAGGTCTTTGCTTTTAAGCATTTCTAATTATCGAGTCCGGGCAGAAATGAAAGTGCTCAGTGCCGCGGTTCAGAATTAGTTGGTTTCATCCAGATCGATTGAGTGGTTTGTTAATAGTTAAACAATTTGTGTTCGGTGACAGGTTACCGCGCGAGTGACGATTAGATAGAGCGTTAGATCTTTGCTTCTAAGCATTTCTAATCAACGAGTCCGGACAGAAATGAAAGTGCTCAGCGCCATGGTTCAGAATTAGTTGGTTTCATCCCGATCGATTGAGTGGTTTGTTAATAGTTAAACAATTTGTGTTCGGTGACAGGTTGCCGCGCGAGTGAGGATTAGATAGAGCGTTAGATCTTTGCTTCTAAGCATTTCTAATCAACGAGTCCGGGCAGAAATGAAAGTGCTCAGCGCCGCGGTTCAGAATTAGTTGGTTTCATCCCGATCGATTGAGTGGTTTGTTAATAGTTAAACAATTTGTGTTCGGTGACAGGTTACCGCGCGAGTGACGATTAGATAGAGCGTTAGGTCTTTGCTTTTAAGCATTTCTAATTATCGAGTCCGGGCAGAAATGAAAGTGCTCAGTGCCGCGGTTCAGAATTAGTTTGTTTCATCCCGATCGATTGAGTGGTTTGTTAATAGTTAAACAATTTGTGTTCGGTGACAGGTTGCCGCGCGAGTGAGGATTAGATAGAGCGTTAGATCTTTGCTTCTAAGCATTTCTAATCATCGAGTCCGGGCAGAAATGAAAGTGCTCAGTGCCGCGGTTCAGAATTAGTTGGTTTCATCCCGATCGATTGAGTGGTTTGTTAATAGTTAAACAATTTGTATTCGGTGACAGGTTGCCGCGCGAGTGAGGATTAGATAGAGCGTTAGATCTTTGCTTCTAAGCATTTCTAATCATCGAGTCCGGGCAGAAATGAAAGTGCTCAGTGCCGCGGTTCAGAATTAGTTGGTTTCATCCCGATCGATTGAGTGGTTTGTTAATAGTTAAACAATTTGTATTCGGTGACAGGTTGCCGCGCGAGTGAGGATTAGATAGAGCGTTAGATCTTTGCTTCTAAGCATTTCTAATCATCGAGTCCGGGCAGAAATGAAAGTGCTCAGTGCCGCGGTTCAGAATTAGTTGGTTTCATCCCGATCGATTGAGTGGTTTGTTAATAGTTAAACAATTTGTGTTCGGTGACAGGTTGCCGCGCGAGTGAGGATTAGATAGAGCGTTAGATCTTTGCTTCTAAGCATTTCTAATCATCGAGTCCGGGCAGAAATGAAAGTGCTCAGTACCGCGGTTCAGAATTAGTTGGTTTCATCCCGATCGATTGAGTGGTTTGTTAATAGTTAAACAATTTGTGTTCGGTGACAGGTTGCCGCGCGAGTGAGGATTAGATAGAGCGTTAGATCTTTGCTTCTAAGCATTTCTAATCATCGAGTCCGGGCAGAAATGAAAGTGCTCAGTGCCGCGGTTCAGAATTAGTTGGTTTCATCCCGATCGATTGAGTGGTTTGTTAATAGTTAAACAATTTGTATTCGGTGACAGGTTGCCGCGCGAGTGAGGATTAGATAGAGCGTTAGATCTTTGCTTCTAAGCATTTCTAATCATCGAGTCCGGGCAGAAATGAAAGTGCTCAGTGCCGCGGTTCAGAATTAGTTGGTTTCATCCCGATCGATTGAGTGGTTTGTTAATAGTTAAACAATTTGTGTTCGGTGACAGGTTGCCGCGCGAGTGAGGATTAGATAGAGCGTTAGATCTTTGCTTCTAAGCATTTCTAATCATCGAGTCTGGGCAGAAATGAAAGTGCTCAGTGCCGCGGTTCAGAATTAGTTGGTTTCATCCCGATCGATTGAGTGGTTTGTTAATAGTTAAACAATTTGTGTTCGGTGACAGGTTGCCGCGCGAGTGAGGATTAGATAGAGCGTTAGATCTTTGCTTCTAAGCATTTCTAATCATCGAGTCTGGGCAGAAATGAAAGTGCTCAGTGCCGCGGTTCAGAATTAGTTGGTTTCATCCCGATCGATTGAGTGGTTTGTTAATAGTTAAACAATTTGTGTTCGGTGACAGGTTGCCGCGCGAGTGAGGATTAGATAGAGCGTTAGATCTTTGCTTCTAAGCATTTCTAATCATCGAGTCCGGGCAGAAATGAAAGTGCTCAGTGCCGCGGTTCAGAATTAGTTGGTTTCATCCCGATCGATTGAGTGGTTTGTTAATAGTTAAACAATTTGTATTCGGTGACAGGTTGCCGCGCGAGTGAGGATTAGATAGAGCGTTAGATCTTTGCTTCTAAGCATTTCTAATCATCGAGTCCGGGCAGAAATGAAAGTGCTCAGTGCCGCGGTTCAGAATTAGTTGGTTTCATCCCGATCGATTGAGTGGTTTGTTAATAGTTAAACAATTTGTGTTCGGTGACAGGTTGCCGCGCGAGTGAGGATTAGATAGAGCGTTAGATCTTTGCTTCTAAGCATTTCTAATCATCGAGTCTGGGCAGAAATGAAAGTGCTCAGTGCCGCGGTTCAGAATTAGTTGGTTTCATCCCGATCGATTGAGTGGTTTGTTAATAGTTAAACAATTTGTGTTCGGTGACAGGTTGCCGCGCGAGTGAGGATTAGATAGAGCGTTAGATCTTTGCTTCTAAGCATTTCTAATCATCGAGTCTGGGCAGAAATGAAAGTGCTCAGTGCCGCGGTTCAGAATTAGTTGGTTTCATCCCGATCGATTGAGTGGTTTGTTAATAGTTAAACAATTTGTGTTCGGTGACAGGTTGCCGCGCGAGTGAGGATTAGATAGAGCGTTAGATCTTTGCTTCTAAGCATTTCTAATCATCGAGTCCGGGCAGAAATGAAAGTGCTCAGTGCCGCGGTTCAGAATTAGTTGGTTTCATCCCGATCGATTGAGTGGTTTGTTAATAGTTAAACAATTTGTGTTCGGTGACAGGTTGCCGCGCGAGTGAGGATTAGATAGAGCGTTAGATCTTTGCTTCTAAGCATTTCTAATCATCGAGTCTGGGCAGAAATGAAAGTGCTCAGTGCCGCGGTTCAGAATTAGTTGGTTTCATCCCGATCGATTGAGTGGTTTGTTAATAGTTAAACAATTTGTGTTCGGTGACAGGTTGCCGCGCGAGTGAGGATTAGATAGAGCGTTAGATCTTTGCTTCTAAGCATTTCTAATCATCGAGTCTGGGCAGAAATGAAAGTGCTCAGTGCCGCGGTTCAGAATTAGTTGGTTTCATCCCGATCGATTGAGTGGTTTGTTAATAGTTAAACAATTTGTGTTCGGTGACAGGTTGCCGCGCGAGTGAGGATTAGATAGAGCGTTAGATCTTTGCTTCTAAGCATTTCTAATCATCGAGTCCGGGCAGAAATGAAAGTGCTCAGTGCCGCGGTTCAGAATTAGTTGGTTTCATCCCGATCGATTGAGTGGTTTGTTAATAGTTAAACAATTTGTGTTCGGTGACAGGTTGCCGCGCGAGTGAGGATTAGATAGAGCGTTAGATCTTTGCTTCTAAGCATTTCTAATAATCGAGTCCGGGCAGAAATGAAAGTGTTTAGTACTGCGGTTCAGAATTAGTTGGTTTTATTCCGATCGATTGAGTGGTTTGTTAATAGTTAAACAATTTGTGTTCGGTGACAGGTTTCCGCGCGAGTGAGGATTAGATAGAGCGTTAGATCTTTGCTTCTAAGCATTTCTAATCATCGAGTCCGGGCAGAAACGTAAGTGCTTAGTACCGCTGTTCAGAATTAGTGGGTTTTGTTCAGATTCTTTGAGCGGTCCGTTAATTGTTAAACATTTTGTGTTACGCGTCACTTAACCCTTTCAGTGTAGGTTTGAAAAATGCTTAGTTCTCGGCTTTTAAGTGTTTCTAACGAACTCTCTTTCTTTTTTCTTTGACAGATCTTCCAGAGATTTGCTTGCCGTTGGAACCACAGGATGTCAATCAGCAGGTTTTCATCCGATTGGCTGCAGCAGATGACAGCGTAGTTGTCTAATGGTGAGTCGCATGCATTTTGCATTCTTCTGGTCACTCATGTATGTCGTAGGATGAAAGGTCCGAATTGGCACAGGCGACTGGTTGTATACGTAGATTTTGCCTAAACGAGTACAGTGACCGCGAGTATACATTATAGTCGTGTACATTGTGCGCTTTATTTACTAGTCTAAGCTAGTTCTTCTTGCGCAACGCGTTTTTAAATATTGTAATATATTCGCGAGTTATTTGAGTCCACACTATAGTAGTTGATTAGTATGAATACTATTCTGAATAGACGTGCAATTAAAAGTAGAGATAGTAAAATAAATTCTTAATTCATTACTATCTTTATTATTTATGTGTCATTATCTTTGCACGTTACTATATTTAACTGTTTTTATTATTTAGTTGCAAGATTTTGTTTAAATGAATTGTACATAGTTTGTAACTTTTAGCGGTGAAGTCGAAGATCATTCGACTTCGTTCCTTTCTTTGTTAGTAATTATATTTGTTGCACTTCTCCCATGTTGCATCCTTAATCGTCTGCGCGCGTTCAGTCTGCCGCTTTAGAAATTTTTCGTTCACCTTTATACGTTCCTCTTTGGATTGCGATTAGAGAACCTCGAGATTAGATTTAAGTTTCTGTGGGCATTGCGCCCGAAGAAAACACGCAAACGGAATACTTATTTAAAAATTTGCAATAGCCGTGCTCGAAACGTTCATAATGGTGCTATCAATCGACGAATCGAGTAATTACCGAAACCGAAAAAATACAACTTCAATTGACTAGTCACTACTAGTGTGAACTGGTAATATCGCATATGACACTAAAATGGTAAGGGGGCCAGCTGGCCCCCTAATGATTCCATATGGGAATGGATAATTCCCATTCTATACTTCGTCAGTGATTGACGATGAATTACTCGTTTTCTGCGATTAAAGTGCGGAGCGCAGTGGTTAATAATAATCAATCGGTTTTATTCGGATACGTGCGTTGATTCGTAAAACATGAAATTCGTGTGACGCATCGAAACGCCGATCTGCATACGTTTAGAAAACTGCTTACATCTCGGCTTCCAATCGTTTCACTTTTATTGAAACTTTGCTCTAAGGAATTTATTGCAACCATAAATATAGCGCGTTATATATTTATTGATGATATCATTGACCACAGACGAGGTACAGGATAGACCTATGATCTTATGGGACTTCGTGTCACATGCTCATGCCATGTGTAACAGCGTAATATTAAAATAATTTAAAGAGTATACAAGATACACCGTGAGATTAATTTGTTAATGATTTTTTAATTCGCCGATAGTGTAAATGTTCCAACGTGTATATAAAACTGTATATCCGACCATATTTAAATTGTTACTGATGTAATAGTTTTAATTCTTATCATTTGCAGCGCTGCACATTTATTTTATGCGTTGCCTTTAACGTTGGATGTGACACGAAAATGGTAATGGGGCTCATGAGTCCCAAAATCGTGTAACAAACAAAAGCATTGGATGAGTAGTCTATCCTGTTCTTAGTCAATGGTGTGACAAACAAAAGCATTGGATGAGTAGTCTATCCTGTTTTTAGTCAATGGTGGATCTACGCACCTACGGTTGGTAACTAGGAACTTGTAACGCCATCTTTAACAACGGTTTGCAAATATACAAACTCGTATAAACTAATTTCTCCAGCATTTTTTTTAAATAAATTAAATCGATAAAGATATCAGCGATAAATTTGTTCCCTATTTTTAAGCGAATTCAATTGCTTCGATGAATCGTTGGAAGGCACGTTCGACGTAGGAAAATGTTTATATCGGTGGATTAATTATAAACAAACTGGGGACGGTAAATTTACGTCGTGTAAGATCTTGTAATTCCCCGTCATTTGTACCTACATTTTACGTGGCCTTAATTAATCAAATTTCTACTGGCGCCTAGCCAAATGCTACCTATTTGGCCTGCAATCAAAACGATATTCAACAACTGCCATGCGTGCGCGGCGTTTGTCATTCCAAAAAAGTTTGAATTACAATGGTCAAAGAATTCGAGTGATCCAATATTAGAATTCATTGCCGTCTCATTTATCGCTTTACTCTCCGAAATTCCTCATTCCTTTTTGCGGAACGCGATTAATTACCGGAACAATAATGACCCTTAATGGGTATAAGTAAGTATTTGATTTGCGTGCTGTAGAGAGGAAAGAGGAATTTCGGAGAGCAGAACTCTTATGTGCTTATTACTCTAACGTCATAAGTTTATTTCTTTGCCATTGCAGCGATAGCAGACACTCGTACGGTAATTTATTAAACCGCGTATTTTTTATGCGTTTATGGGCAAATTTAAAGTGGCAAAAGGAACAGATTCCGTACGATATGTTCTATATTGCAACATTTAGAGGATCGAACAAATCTGTATTAAAGTCCATTCTTTCAATTTTACCTAAAGACTACTTATCTTTTTACTACTTATCACATTTGTACATTTTAATGGATATACTGTCTTTTTCAACACCAAGTTTACGGACGTTACGTGTATACGTCGACAGATTTCGGGAAAAATACGTATACTGCATATAAATATTGGAAATTAGAAGCGCGATGACGAAAAGAATCACATAGAATACTTATTCATACCATTGTATTACGTAAAGTTAACATAAAGTACTGAAAAATAATATTTATGGTCTCTATAATTTTAGGTGTGAAATCTGAACGGCGTCAACGTGACGCGTTCCGTAAACCTACTGTTAAAAACATTTAAGTTGTCACAAGCTTGTCTCTCTAACTTTTCCTTTATTTTACCTACGTATTTTCCGACACGTCTTGCAATGCATTTGTATAAAAAAATAAAAGTTATGCTTCGATTAAAAGAAAAGATAATAATCTTCAAAGAAAAGGTTCGTCTAGTACGAATTTGCCAAGGATTCTTATCGTTCGTCCCCAAAATGTAATTGTCAAACGTGATACCGCGAAACCGAAGTGGGATTCTTTACTTTTTCCAATCAATGTTTCGCGGACCCATTGATTACGACAACAATAGCCGCGTGATAAACTATTATCCGTGATTATAATAACCGGATTGCACTGTATCGCTAAAGATAACCGCGATGCAGGCACGGTGTCAACGATGAGAGGCGAAAATTCGCGTTCTATTTAGTTGTTCGATTTTCGAAAAGTCCCGCAATGTAGCATGACCGGCCCTCTGTTGGCTGTGCATCCTTGCGTGGCACAGCTCTCCAGCGGTCTATTTTAGGGAACGACAGAAAGTTAAGATTATTTTAGTTACATTTTTCACCTCCGATCTAGAACGTTAGGGTTGCTTAGCATAAGAACATCACGATGGTTGAGTAGGTGGATTTTCGGCTAGAATCGAGGGTTGCATGCGTTCCAAATCAACACCGAAAGTATACATTTAAAACGAGAAAAAGAGAAAAGAAAAGAGGAAGCAAAATCGACTTTTGGAGAAATGTTACGCTTCAGTAACGTAATTACATAATTCAAGCTAACCGAAAGAATATCTCTAACAAAGATGGATCGTTGTTGCATCGATACACAGAAAAAGATCAACGACGAAGAACGTACGCAATCTCGATCATCGTGTTTTATCATAAATCGTGTGATACGTGTGTTCTTGTGCTTGTGACACATGCGTTTTGTGTGAAATTTCCATCGTACACGGTTTTCCTATCGTCCGTCCGAGTGCAATTACATGTTAAACGCGTTTATCGATACATCGTTGCGACAGTGTATTCGTTTATTTTCCCTTCTTTCTATTTTTTCCCATCGAACATTGTGATGTCAGAGTGTAACCGTAATCAGCGTGATGCTTGCAGAAGGATATACGTTCCTATGCATTTTCGAGTACTAATTTGTTGATGTTTAAATCCGTTCCCGATCGATCGGTATCCGTTCGTCATGGATCTACGAAGAATGTCGAATTGGAACGTGCTGAGCGTGGAAGCCGCACTTCAGCAGCTCAACACTTTCGACGAGGACAACAATGAGATCATAAGACGACCGAACACGGTAAAATTATCCATGCGTACATCATTTTCCTCGATAGCGTAGAGGAAACCTTTCACGCTTTTCTCGTCGCCCCGAAAACGGCCGCTTCGATATTATTACATCACGGCTTTTTTTAAACAATTACGAGCTTCCTGATTCGAACGGTTGCGAAACTGCCGAGTTCTGACGTCACGTAGGTAGACTTCTTTTCGAGATCGCGTTGCTGTTGCTCGGATGTACTAATATGTTCTACCTATTCTCGTCTCCCCTGTCTGCCTGACTGACTGCTTGTCTTTATTTATAACTAATTAAGCCACACTCGGTTTGAGGTTTCTTAGCGTGGTTCAGTCAACCAGCGGACTCCTGACAAATTAGTCCCACCTCGGCGACTATTTTACAGATCGCGGTGCCTTTGCTTCCCGTAAAATATGTTGACACGAACGGGGGAACGTTGATCTATTTCGCTAACTTTTTGCATTCTACGCGGCGGTTGCGGTGGTTTCGTCGCGAAGTGATTTATTTCGGTGTGCCAGTGAACAGTCCATTATCGTTGTCGAATTCGGTATTTATTTTTCAACGAGATCAAAGGTGCCTATTTTGATTGAAAGTGGCCAATAATTCGCATCAATGGCGATGATGAGCACCTGGCATCAACTGGACGTGGAATTCGCCACTAGTGCTATATCTAGGGAGGATCTCGGTGGTCACAGTTATCGGAAACGAATCGTGTCCACTGCGGTAATTATTTGATCGAGATACACCGATCGTGTCTAATATTCGTCAACAGACGGCGCACTTTTATGCATCCGTTGGTAATTTCAATATGCGAACGGAGAAAAATCTGACTTTTAACCCTTTGCGGACGAGGAAAAAATAACACTTAACAAATTTCCATTCAGTTATGAATTAATCACAGACAGAACTTAATAATACTTAATCAATTTTCGCCGAATTATTATCAAAAGTGCTTATTAGTATCACTAGTTTCTTATATTTATTATGTCATTTCTATTACTGTCTTTATATCAGCGTCACAAATTTCTTGTTTTGAAAATCGACATTTACCCAGAAAATTGAGAGTTTCGGCGGCTATCTGCCGACACTCGTCCGCAAAGGGTTAATCACGAGCTGCTACAAGCCCTTTTATAACGTCATTTATATAAAGTTTCGAGACGACGAAACGAATAGAGTAAACCGCCGAGTAAATTGTGGTAAATAATTGTGAACAAATTTTCGTCGCTTACTCGATAAAACAGAAGCACCTTTAACCCTTTCGCTACGGCAGCTTAAAGTTCGAAAGTGTTTCTAATGCACAGAGTTTTGACGAATTTAGGAATAGCGCGAGGATAAATATTTAGATACTCGGTATTAGTGACTGAATTGTAATACAGCACGACGAACAATTTAAATATTCGTGAGACGTGAAGTAATGTAGTGAAACAAAGAAACAAATCGTAGTCGTGTTTTAATAAACTATGGCTAAGTTTTTGAGCACGAATATATACGTCCTTCGTAGCGAAAGGTTAAAAACAAAGGCCCAAATCTTTACTGAATCTTGGTCGAATTTTAAATCACGATTGCGCGTGGTCATTTAGTAGACTTTCACTCGTATTACACTTCATACTTAATACCAAAATAATACGGAAAGAAAAGATACTTATATTCTTACGAATAACTGAGAAGAAGTTCATCCTAAGTTCAATTCCAACAGTCGTTTTGTCGTTATGAGTGACTTTATTCAAATATTCATCTAAAATGTGCATAAATTCGGGAATTCGATCGTTCACTGGTTGGTTTACCCTACGTACTAATCAGCGTGACGTCTTCTGATCGCGAAGATAATATTTAGAAGTTGAAACAAGTCAACAATAAGATGCCACTTTTCTAATTAGCGAGACGTTTGGACAACAATGAAGTTGCAGAAAAATCCGCGGTATATGCAAAGTTGTAGCATTAAGACGACACGAGATGTTTAATTTACGAGCTTGCAACGCGTTCGTGCAATGCTATTCTTCGCGTTGTATAATGATTGTTACAATCGTTGGAAAAAAACGTGTCGGATTGGTAATAAAAGAAACCATCTGAGTACAGATTTGTTATTGATTTCTATGACGTGTCTCTATTCATTATCGCACCGCGTGATCCATCGGTTTTTCTTTTTCACGACAGCATAGAACACTTAAGAGAGATAATAAATATTAATTGCGGGAGAAAAAAGAAATCGCATACGTATTGTTTAACGAAAGCGTAATTAGAACGGCGTTTTTAACCATCTTGTTATTGAATCAAATCACTCGAAGTTTCTCGAGGTAATTACGCCGATAATGAGATAACAAGTTCCAAGTATTTCAACAGGTAATAGGGATTTGTTCCTTTAATCACAGGCGAGGAGAAATTTGCATTAACTTCGTAAGATAATGTTTAGAACGCTTCTAAATCAACATCTAACACAAAATTCAAATTAATTTCACGAGATAAAGTTTAAAACCTTGCCGAAGTCAAATTTAACACAAAATTCAGATCAACTTAAGGAGATAAAATTTGAAACCCTTCCAAACTAAAATCTGACATAAAGTTCGGATTAACTTTATAAGGTAAAGTTTAAAACCTCTGCAAACTAAAATCCGAGACAAAATTAAGATTTTAACTTGACGAGGTAAAATTTGAAACCTTTTCAAGCTAAAATCTGATACAAAATTCGGATGGATAAGGATGCATAAAATGGATTTAATCGAAGTAACTTTGGACGTGAGAAAATATACCAAGGTCCGTAGCGTGTACGGATTCCGACTCTGAAGGGTTAATGCTTAAGGGAAGCTTTTTGTTTTAGCACATATATCTTCGCGCAAGCACCACGTGCATGAATCTGTCTTGTCGTTAGGTCTCGTGTCGGATAAGTTCCAAGTCTTACGTCAACTACTGCTGTTCTGGCAGACCTCTGCAAAGCTCGCGATGCTTTACAGTCTCGCAAAACGATTTCCAAAACCTTTATGACATTCGCTGCAATGTACACGAAAAAGAAAAAGAAAATACTAAAGCAAAGGAGGCAAAATATTTCTGATAAACGTGGTAAATTTAGAGCATTGTTAAATTCTAGTGATTCTAGCATTGACTAACAATAAGTACAGGATAGATCAGATCATTTATAGGAAACATACATTTTGAACTGAAATACCGATCGCGTACAAAATCAAAGGTTTTCTTTACACCACTTACGATTGAAAGTGACGATTTTAAGACTTAAGATCGAAGTTAATAAAGTTAATCTTCTATAATGCCACGAGACTTAGAAATTATATACCCATATATATTTAACCATTTCGTTACTATGGACGTATATATGCGTCTTCGAGAACCGGACTGGCGTTTGTTAAAAGCATACGTATACTTTTTCTATAACGCAATATAATTTCTTGAATCATTCGCAGTACGTTGATATTACGTTACACGTAGTTACGTAGAGTGTCCAAACATTTATAGCCACATCATTGTTATATTAATAAACGTTATCGTTGCCTACGCTTTTAATCTTTAGTTCCAATGTGCCGGTAGCGAAAGTGTTATAATTTTGTTGAATTTTATCACATTTCCATTCAATCTTCTCATTCTATAAAACAGCTACTACACCTAGCTGCACTTCTCAGTAAAATTTGATTACACTTATATATCTCTCTCTCTTCCCTACTTTTCTCTGTTACCATTATCACCTAACCCATATTTTACCATTTTACCATTGTCACCATTTCATGTAATCATTTTTCTTGTAATTCTCAAACGCGTCCTCTCGTACAAATAAATAAGTAAACAAATATTCTTATATATATTTATCTTGCTCCCGTTTCTCTTCTCGATCGTTGTATCAATGATAGACACTTATTTCTAGTATTTTAAAAATGCTGCTGCTTTACTCTAGTCTGATCCAGTAGTAACATTAACTCTTTCGCCACGGAAAAAAAAATTGTACAATCATTCATGCGAAGCACGCGTACACCTTTTCTTTAGTACGCTACGGTGTCTTGCCAATTCGTGCAACGATATTGCACTGTAATTAATAAGATGGAACGCCTAAATATTTCTACTACGTATTTTCATATCAATTAAAGAGCCTCCCCTTTATGCTCAGAGTTCTTTATTTCAAACTACCGCAGCGAAACGGTCAAACGAAAGAACGAATAAGTCTGTCCTATGCCTCGTCGACGATTCCAGCTTCGATTTTCGTACTAACTTTTCCCACCGCTTTATTCCGGTAAATTTAAGAAGCGAAAAAAAAAGTCTTGACGGTGTTGAACACTTGACGACGGTGTGCGAGCAAACGTCTATTTTATCGTACACGCGCGCACGTGCAACGAGTTGCAAAGAAAAGTCGGCGCGAATGTTTTTCGGGACTTCTGAAATCTGACGTTTCGCGGGAAACAGAAGGAAATGCACCTTGGCTGCTGCAGGTGACGAGTTTAAAATTAAAGCAGAGATGGGTCTTCCAAGTCTTATATTTAGGACGACGCGCAGGCGCGATCCGATTAGAAATCCCGTGGAAGACCTACGCGACTTCTGCTTCCTCGAAATCCGCCGTGCGACGCGATTTTCGCCAACCGTCTCTCTGTCTTTCACCGTCCAACCGAATCCAGCCATTTCCCTCTCCCCTTTCTTTCTCCTTTACCGTCGAACGTGTTTTTTCGAAGCACCGAGTCGCGCGCTCGCGGTCGGATCACGGATCCCAAGTGTCACCCTATAGATCACGTCACCTGGAATCGTTGTCGATCGAAGTACGCCCCGTGATAGATAGCAGTTCTTCTCGAGAAGGGAACTATCCGCGTGTTTGTCGTGAAAAGATAAGAAGATGGATCTCGGGGGTGTGGATGTCTGGGGTCAGATCGCCGTGGAAACGTCTCAGATGTTCGTTTCCGAGGGCGGCGTGGTTAAAAGTCGCTTCGCGGGGACAGTAAGTGATCGATCATCGCGAGCAAGCATCGAGCGAGATCGTACAATTTTCAGGTTTCACTCGCGCGCGTTTTTTTCATCGGTTCTGACGGTGATCGTGAAAGCGGTGTAAGTTTCAAATTGAAACGATATCGAATTTATTAGGTACTCATCTCCTATTAAGTCCTTTTGCAGGCATTTTTCTTAGTATTCTATTACAAGTTCTTAAATGTGGATCCTTATTCTTGATCCTAATCAGAATTTATGCGACACATTTTAACATTAATATAGCTGTGAATATTTTGGTTCACCGCGCAAATGGTTAAATTGATTTGCATCGCAAAAATATGGTATAAGCTTTTCCCCCTCTTTTTTGTTTTTTTGACTTATATCGCTTTCATAATTATCGGCACAATTATTGGACGAGTACCTGATTGAGCGGTGCTATTTCTCTTCCTTCTAGACGATAGAAAAGCTTCCGGATAAGGTGTTGCTGAACGTGTTCAGCTACTTGTCCCATCGCGAGATATGCAGGGTGGCACGTGTGTGCAAGAGATGGCGGCAAATCGCTTACGACACGCGATTGTGGAAGCACGTATCTCTTAGACCGGAAATCAGTGGGCTACACGTGAACTCTTTGGACAATCTGCTGCATTTGATCAGGTAGAAGTTGCTTTCTGGGTATAGAATGTTGGCAGGTAACGTTTGTCCCCAAAATTCGAGCCAGAATTCTTGCCACTTGCCAAAATCATATGTAAACAATACGAAGGATCGAGGAATGCTATAGAGTAGCCATCGGTAGACTGCGGATTTTAATGCATCTATGGAAAATTCATCTGTGCGAAAAAAAATACAAGGTTGCCGTAATATACGAAGATACATAAAATATACGAAATAGAGCACACGTTATTTGATTTAGGGGGTGAAACTATTTTCTATCTAGGTTTTATTGGGTTTTTACTTCTTTCACTACGGCGACTTTTAATCAAAGAATGTACAGAAGTCGTGAAAATATCGAATTGCGCTAAAGTCATACTCTTCCTTCAATTCTTCCGTATTCTTTAAATAAGAAAGTATTTCAAGGGTTTCAAAATACCTATACGCGTCGATAGTAATGAAAGGGTTGAAAATGTGAATTCGCATAAAAATCCGCAGTCCTTCGCTTATTCGCGTTTCATTTAATTAAAATTTAATAGCGATAATAATCTCTATTAAGTCAGATAGTAATCTATGCATAAGTTATCATGTTTTGATTAATATATTAGGTGCGTGAGTTAATTCGGTAGCCGTTTCCATAAAATTCGATGCCCGTTTACACGAGAATCAAAAAGCACAAATTTCAACGTCGAGTGAATGCTAAACTATTTTGCATTTACGCGGTAATTGAAAAACTCCTACTTCGAAATACGATGGAGGTTTCAAGTTGGCTAATTCAATGTAAAAGCCGCGAATTAATTAAAATATCGCACCTAATATTTAAATATTTAATATTGCGTTCATTACGACCCGCATAGAATATTAGGGCTTTAATTTTGGCTAACTAAAGAGTAAACGTGATATTCAAATATTCTTTCTCGATGTTAGCACACGTTTCGGGGCTTCGCTGAGGTACATCGAGCTTCCGATCGAATTGATCACCCACACGGTCCTCCACGAATTGGCAAACAAATGCCCAAATTTGACTCACATGCTTCTGGATTTCTCCACGGCCATGCAGCTGCACGATTTCTCGGAAATGCAAGCCTTCCCGACCAAGCTCAAGTACATGTGCATCTGTCTGTCGGAAGTAATCTTCATGGAAGGTTTCATGAGGAAGATTTACAACTTTATCAATGGTTTAGAGATTCTGCATCTGATAGGTTCGCGTGCGATTTCATATCCACCTGTTTAAACGACAAACTAGTCGAGTCATTAACGCTAGAACTATCGACGATTAAAGTATACTTATTCGTACGAAAGAAATAGACGCGCGAGATATTTGCAAATCGCCTGCGATCGAAGTACAATAAATCTCCATTAATATTTCGCATAGAAAATCACGGGATATCGTAGAAAATGCACCGTTGCAAGTTTCCGTAATTTCTACGGCGAATTTGAAGCCGGACATTTTGACTGGTTCGATAGTTCCACCGTTAACGAGTAATGGAACAAATGAAATTAATAAGTCGCTTTTCCAGGCACGTACGAAAAGGTGGAAGAAGAGGAGGAAGAAATCTACGAGGTGATAAACGTGCACAAATTGAAATCAGCCACGCCTAATTTGCGAGTGATCAATTTGTACGGGATCAATTTCGTGGACGATTCCCACATCGATGCATTCTCTTCCAACTGCATCCAGCTGGAGTGTTTGGCCGTGAATTTCTGCGCCAAGGTCACCGGCTCCACGATGAAGACTCTATTCCAGAGGAGCAGGAGACTGAAATGTCTCCTCATGCAAGGAACAAGTAGCTAAATCTTCGTCGAACCGTACGATCTCGTTTACGCGAAACGCGAAGAAATATACCGATGTTGTTTGCAGATCTCCAAAGCGAGTACGTGATGCAGGTAGAGTGGGAGAAGTCTAGTATCCAGGAGTTAGACGTGACCGGGACGGATTTGTCGACGGAATGTTTGATCGACATGTTGAGCAGAATTCCAGGCCTTCGATTTTTGAGCGCAGGCCAGTTGAACGGCTTCAACGACAGCGTGTTGAAAGCCTGGGCCGAGATGGGCAATCCGCGAAACCTGATCGCTCTAGACTTGGATAGCTCCGATAATCTGACAGACGATGGTCTGCATAAATTTTTGTCCAGATACGGCCATCAACTGTGGGGACTCGCATTGTTCGGCATGCCTCACATCACCGATCAACTGTGGCAGAGCGTCTTGCCCATATTGACCAATGCCAAGTATAATATACTCGTATTCAGTAGTTTCCCTTTCCTCGCCTATTTCCCACGCCTTCTTATCCCCTAGTATTAACCCATTATTCCAGCCTATTCTACGCCGTCTCCAGAACTCCTATAACGCTGCTCTATTATCTATCCCAAACTAACGAAAAGCACACGCTTACAATCGACGCACATTTTTCCGCTACCACCAAGTCCTCGTATTCGTATCCAGTATAGAAGAATATAGACGTGCTCTTGGTAGGATTACGAATGCTAGGGTCGAAGAAAAAGCATCTAGCAAATTGATATTTCTTTCAGAATCCTCGTAATGGGAACGCAGGAAAGATTAGGCGTGAATATTCACGTGGATCAATTGATGGATGGAATAGCTAACAATTGCCCGAATTTAGAGCGGCTGGAGTTGCGCTGGGATCCAGAGAATCTTCGATTCTCCGACAAAAGTCAGAAAGCCATAGACATACTTCGCGTGAAGTGTATCAAATTACGGTGTTTAAGCTTGAGGTGAGTTGCCAAATAGTTAGAAAGCGTGTGTCGAAAGGCGAGGGAATGTACAAGTGTCGGTTATACTTATGGAATCGATGAGTTTCAGCGATGGAAGGTACTATGAAATAGTTAAGGCCAATTTCGAGCGTGCCGACAGGCTGACGGTCGTTCGAACCACCACGTGCTGCCGCGTGTCCAATTACTACCTCTTAGCTAATTATAAGGATTTGATTTTTAATTAAACGTTACGTGTAATAAATATTTGTACATACGCTGCGAGGGATTCATAGACAATTTGTTTTCCATAAGATCGAATTGCCGAAGGGAATACGACGCATATCGAGAAGGTAATACATTAAAGCGTTACGAGGCGCAATAATCTTATTTACGATCGAATTACGCATGCCTGCGCAATTATGGCAAAAAAGATCAAGAATGCGCGTGATTTGCGAAAGTATACGAAGTATCGAAAGCGAGAACTGCGCGTTACAATAGACACCTCGTAATTAATTAAATAAACTTATTATTTATATTGATTAAACTCTCAAAATTATGGAACACCAATGTTTAAAATAAAATTTACTTATTTCTTACGTATCGCTTCGTTACGAATCTTTCAATAATCGATTTCCAAAGAAATAAACCCTTAAAATTTGCAACCGTGTGATAAGAATTAAAAACGGGAAAACGTTTCACGGGCTATCCCATATAAATCTAAATTTGCACAAATATGCTTGACGTAACTTGCCTCTATCAATGATTTTCTGTTACAGGTAGCGAAGTACGACGATCAACGAATCCGCCTGCGAATGTACTTCACTATCCCTGGTATTACGAATAAGATGCGCAAACGAACAGATACATATTTTTTTACGCTATTTTCAACCGTGTAAACGAATCACTGTGAACCTTGAATTACTCGATTGGCAATTTGTTGCTCGATATTACGTACCAAGTATCGTTGTATCATAAAAAAGAGAGAGAGAGAGAGAGAGAGAGAGAAAACACAAACACACGCATAATAAAAGACAAAAAAGAAAGAATGGTTACGCAACGAATCGAAGCGATTAAGAAGCAAAAAGGAAGGAAAAAAAGGAAACCTTGACACACACAGAAACGGAAGACCGCGATCCATCGCATAGCGCGGTATCCATAATTAATCGGGGGCGTAATCGTAGGGAAAAAGTTTATCGGGTCTAATATCGACGAGAGAGGGGCACGCACAATGGCTGTTGGTAGTGGTATCGATTATTCGCTAATTTATTCATGCAACCGTGTAGCCGACGACGACGACTACGACGACGACGTCGCACTGGCCAGGGGCTGGTCGGTCGATTCGCTCGATTTCATTCTCTAGCCACATGCCAGACCGTTCGTTTATATGTTGGCATTATAGTCGACGCAGAACCGCCGTGGCCGACACGACTTTTCGCATGATTCCCGAAACTTTTCGTTCATCGCCGCGTTTCCTTTATCCCGATCTTCCCTAATGTCTGACGTCGAGGAGGAGCTGGTCGCCAAGAAGCTGAAGATCGTCCTCGTTGGGGACTCCGCATGCGGCAAAGTGAGTTATTCATGGTGTCTCCAGCGTTTAACAATTGCGATGACGGTGATAGTAACCCCTTGTCTTATAATCGCGGCGCAACACTCGCGTTACAGGAACGTGTTATACACTTTAAACGTGATAAAAACATTCGGTACTTGCGATGAACTTGAAATTAACCCTTTGCGGACGAGAAGTAATGACACTCGTGCGAGTACTTTACTTTTGAATTCCACGACTTTGAGTTTTCACGCTTATGAGTTCGAAACCATTTCATTTCCAACGATTTCAAATGTTTATTATTACGTTAACTATTCATTGCATTAAGTTTTGTGCTTTAAAAGTCGACACGGGTTCGGAAAGCTAAAAAATGATCAGGCGACTATTTGTCGACGCTTGTCCGCAAAGGGTTAATTTCAATTCGTACGATTCTGCGGATAGACAAATATAAATTACTCGTAATGTTTCAATGTTTTGGATACACAGTGTTATGGTGTTAAATAGTTGATGGTAGAATGTATGATACGTGAGAAATTCATAGCGCAAGGGGTTAACGCTGCAATTTATCGCAGACGATTTTCTACGTTTCGCGAAACTTACGATTAGAAAACGATTCGAAGGTGTGATTAAAGTCGTAGACGATCAGCGTATTATACATAATTCTCGAAAATTGATTCGATTTCGCGAATCTTCGAATGGATACCTATACGAAAGGTTTCAACAATTATGCGATTCAGTTGTTTGGAGTTCAGCGTGCCTGGACTTTGAAGAACCGAGCAACGTAGTATCGATTTATTTCTTCCGCGCGAAGTGGTCAGTGCCACGATTAGACATACTTTCGCTACTAACGTTCACGGTTTCCTTCTATTTTATATACCAACAACGATAAACTCGTAATTCGCAACTTTGTCGCTTCGAGTGTCGCCTATTGTCAGTAATAAAAATTCCAGATAACACGTAGAGTCAACCAAGTTTATGGAAAATTGCTTATTCGTGACTCGAACTATTTGTATTCTTGTCTTGTCGGAATTCTTTTCCTCGTTGAAAGTTTGTTGGGTCATTCCACGCTAAATCGATCACTTTTTACCCTCGACATCTGAGATTTTCTTGAAATTGAAATATGTTGCAGACTGTGCGAAATTATGGGGGCTTCAGGTCATCATTTTGCACATGATAAACGTGTTTCAAAATTGCAGGCCATTGAAGTTTGCACATTTCAGCGAATTTTACGAAAAGCACCTTCATAAAAGTATCTTTATCACTGAGATTAATTCGAGATACGAACTACTTTTTCTTTTCGTCTTAATCGCAAAGGTACGGCCTATTCAGATACATTTTTCTTAAGTTACAGAAGTTTGTTTTTAATACTGCAAGTTATGAACAAACTATTATGTTGCGAATTGAGGTACAAGGACATGATTTTAAAAATAAGAAAAAAATACTATCGTGTTCTTTGAAGTTTTCTCTATAAACTAAGCTTTCCCCTACTTTGATACGGCTATTTAATAATGCATAATATAATAATTTGCATATCCATGTTGCACTTGTTGAGGGATAGGTGATCCTCGTCTGCGTTAGAAAATCTATAACAAATTTCTCGACTATTAGTGGGCCGATTTCGATGCTCATTGAATTAAATTAAAGGGGAAAGCCTCGAGAATATTATCCTACGGTATTTTGCAGCTAGTCCTTGCAATTCATTTGTTATAAACAAATGTATCGCGTCATGGTAGATTACTCAGACAGTATCTGAAGAGAAATATTCCATTCTCAGCTACTAGACGTCCGATTTCAATGCTCCTTGGCACAAATTAAAGTGCAAGATCCCAAGAATATTACCCTTCAACCTATTGCAACTTGACCTTGTAATTCATTTGTTATAAACAAATATATATCGCGTCATGGCAGATTACTCAAAAGTTCTCTCAGAAGAAATATTAATTTCTTCGCTTTTAGTGGGCCGATTTCAATGCTCCTTGGCTTAAATTAAAGGGTAAGGTCCCAGGAATGTTATCCTACAGTCTTTTGCAACTAGCCCTTGCAGTTCATTTGTTATAAACAAATATATCGCATGATGGTAGATTACTCGAAAAGTATCTGTAGAAAAATATTAATTTCTCAGCTCCTACATGTCCGATTCCAATGTCCGTTGACTTAAATTATAGGGGATGGTCCCAGGAATATTATCCTATAGCCTTTTGCAACCAGCCCTTGCAGGTCATTTGTTATAAACAAATATATCGCGTCACGGCAAATTAGTCGGAAAGTATCTGAAGAAAAATATTAATTTCTCGACTGCTAGACATCCGATTTCAATGCTCCTTGGCTTAAATTAAAGGGGAAGGTCCCTAGAGTGTTATCCTATAGGCTTTTGCAAGTAGCCCTTGCAGTTCAATTGTTATAAACAAATATATATCGCGTCTTGGCAGATTACTCACAAAGTACCTGACGAAAAAAATTAATTTCTCGGCCCCTAGACGTCGGATTTCAATGCCCCTAGGCTCAAATTAAAGGGAAAGGTCCCAAGAATATTACGCTCTTACCAATTTGGCGATAAACATTGCGGTTAATTTGTTATAAACAAATGTTTCCTATTTTTTGCAGCTACTCAAAAACTATACTTGGGATGGCTTTAAAAGTATATGGAGAATATTCCTTGGACTTTTCCCTTTAATTTGAGTCGCGGATGATCGAAATCGGACGTCTAGAAGTCGAGTAATTAGCATTTTAAACAAATTGCAAAAGGTTTTTCCGCTTCAATTTGTCCGAACAATGAACACGTCTTATTAAAGAGAAAAATTAATTTCTCCGCTTCTAGCTGTGGGATTTGGATGAACCGCGACTCAGATTAAAGGGGAATGTCCAAGGAATATGCTTGATATACTTTTAAATCGATACCATGCACAATTTTTATGTTATTAATAAAAAAAGGAAACATTTGCTTATAACAAACAAACAGCATTTTTTAGCGGCGTAAAACTTATTGGACATTGTAGCGGGAAGTCTCCCCTTTAATTTGAGTCGCGGATTTTCAAAATCGGTCGTCTAAAAGCCGAGATATTAATTTTTTAAAAGAACTGGAAAAGTTTTGTCGGATTACGTGTGTTCCAGCAAAATCGCCAATTTCAAAGCGGCAAAACTATTGACCAATTCGGTGAAATTTTTCGACGCGCCATCTAGCGGTAGAAAGGTGGAACTAAAGCTGCAATTTAATGAATAAATCTTGTTTAATTAAAAAATTAATATCTCCGCTTCTAGGCATCGGATCGGGACAAACGACGACTCAAATTAAAGGGCAGAATTCCGGCTACAAGATAGGATAGGCCTCATCCCGCTAGTCCATCTGGTTCAGAAGTTATAAGCGTTTATTTCCTACACTTTAGTATAACTTGCAAAATACAAATGCAATCGCTTTTAAACATACTGAATCGTATTTCTGAGCTCCTAAGCTTTAATTTAAGCCTAGGTTCATTAGTATAGTACGTCTAGAAGCGGAGATATAAGCGTTTAAATATCATATTCTATTTATGCTTATATCTCCGCTTCTAGACGTGCTATACTAATGAACCTAGGCTTAAATTAAAGCTTAGGAGCTCAGAAATACGATTCAGTATGTTTAAAAGCGATTGCATTTGTATTTTGCAAGTTATACTAAAGTGTAGGAAATAAACGCTTATAACTTCTGAACCAGATGGACTAGCGGGATGAGGCCTATCCTATCTTGTAGCCGGAATTCTGCCCTTTAATTTGAGTCGTCGTTTGTCCCGATCCGATGCCTAGAAGCGGAGATATTAATTTTTTAATTAAACAAGATTTATTCATTAAATTGCAGCTTTAGTTCCACCTTTCTACCGCTAGATGGCGCGTCGAAAAATTTCACCGAATTGGTCAATAGTTTTGCCGCTTTGAAATTGGCGATTTTGCTGGAACACACGTAATCCGACAAAACTTTTCCAGTTCTTTTAAAAAATTAATATCTCGGCTTTTAGACGACCGATTTTGAAAATCCGCGACTCAAATTAAAGGGGAGACTTCCCGCTACAATGTCCAATAAGTTTTACGCCGCTAAAAAATGCTGTTTGTTTGTTATAAGCAAATGTTTCCTTTTTTTATTAATAACATAAAAATTGTGCATGGTATCGATTTAAAAGTATATCAAGCATATTCCTTGGACATTCCCCTTTAATCTGAGTCGCGGTTCATCCAAATCCCACAGCTAGAAGCGGACAAATTAATTTTTCTCTTTAATAAGACGTGTTCATTGTTCGGACAAATTGAAGCGGAAAAACCTTTTGCAATTTGTTTAAAATGCTAATTACTCGACTTCTAGACGTCCGATTTCGATCATCCGCGACTCAAATTAAAGGGAAAAGTCCAAGGAATATTCTCCATATACTTTTAAAGCCATCCCAAGTATAGTTTTTGAGTAGCTGCAAAAAATAGGAAACATTTGTTTATAACAAATTAACCGCAATGTTTATTGCCAAATTGGTAAGAGGGTGATATTCTTGGGACCTTCCCCTTTAATTTGAGCCTAGGGGCATTGAAATCGGACGTCTAGGGGCCTAGAAATTAATTTTTTTCGTCAGGTACTTTTTGAGTAATCTGCCACGACGCGATATATATTTGTTTATAACAATTGAACTGCAAGGGCTACTTGCAAAAGCCTATAGGATAACATTCTAGGAACCTTCCCCTTTAATTTAAGCCAAGGAGCATTGAAATCGGATGTCTAGCAGTCGAGAAATTAATATTTTTCTTCATATACTTTCCGAGTAATTTGCCGTGACGCGATATATTTGTTTATAACAAATGACCTGCAAGGGCTGGTTGCAAAAGGCTATAGGATAATATTCCTGGGACCATCCCCTATAATTTAAGTCAACGGACATTGGAATCGGACATGTAGGAGCTGAGAAATTAATATTTTTCTACAGATACTTTCCGAGTAATCTACCATCATGCGATATATTTGTTTATAACAAATGAACTGCAAGGGCTAGTTGCAAAAGACTGTAGGATAACATTCCTGGGACCTTACACTTTAATTTAAGCCAAGGAGCATTGAAATCGGCCCACTAAAAGCCGAGAAATTAATATTTCTTCTCAGGTAACTTTTAAGTAATGTGCCATGACGCGATATATATTTGTTTATAACAAATGAATTACAAGGTCAAGTTGCAATAGGTTGAAGGGTAATATTCTTGGGACCTTGCTCTTTAATTTGTGCCAAGGAGCATTGAAATCGGTCGTCTAGTAGCTGAGAAAGGAATATTTCTCTTCAGATACTCAGTAATATACCATGACGCGATACATTTGTTTATAACAAATGAATTGCAAGGACTAGCTACAAAATACCGTAGGATAATATTCTCGAGACTTTCCCCTTTAATTTAATCCAATGAGCATCGAAATCGGCCCACTAAAAGTCGAGAAATTTGTTATAGATGTTCTAACGCAGACGAGGATCAACTATCCCTCGACAAGTGCAACATGGATATCCAAATTATTATATTATGCATTATTAAATAGCCATATCAAAGTAGGGGAAAGCTTCGTTTATAGAGAAAACTTCAAAGAACACGATAGTATTTTTTGGGGATTTTTAAAATCGTGACCTTGCACCTCAATTCGCAACATAATAGTTTGTTCATAACTTGCACTATTAAAAACAAACTTCCTTAACTTAAGAAAAATGTATCTGAATAAGCCATACCTTTGCGATTAAGACGAAAGGAAAATATAGTTCGTATCTCGAATTAATCTCGGTGATAAAGATACTTTTATGAAGGTACTATTCGTAAAACGCGTTGAAATTTGCAAACCTGAATGACCTGCAATTTTTAAACGATTAGTATAGAATCTTAAATCAAATACTTTAAAACGCGTTAATGGCAAGGAACGCGTTATCGAAAAGATAAGCGAATCTCTCGTTGAATTGTCAAGCGTTCCGCGTTTATTCGTAACAGTAAGTTAATTTCGCGACCGAAGAAAAAAGTATCGGCGGTGTCCACGTTGACGGAGTAGCGATTCTGGATAACTGAAATTCAAGGGTCCCTGTTTAGACGAGTATCGTTCAAAAGTTTTGCAACAACGAGTTCACGAGACAGTACACGCCTACGTCTGGAATCGACTTCTTCCTGAAGAACGTCAGCGTTGGTTACTACAAAAACGTCAGCCTACATTTATGGGACGTCGGCGGTCTCGCGTTGCATGGGAACATGCTCGATAAATACGTGTTCGATGCTAACGTAAGGGAAAACATCTTTGCGGACGCATCTATAACAGCATCGATTAAGTGCAGAACAGACTATCCATTTATAGGAAACATCATAAATTTCGATGTGAATAATTCGGATTGTGTAAAAGAGCAGAGGTTTCCTTTACGTCCTTCGCGATTTAGAATGGTTCGTTTAAGAATTATTTTCAATTCTACTATTAAAGTTTGCGAAAGCGAACCCTTTGTTTATGTATTTAACTTTGTTGAATTTTTATCTCGTTAGCATATCATTGTATGATTTCCAATTATTTCCTTTTCGGTTATTTCGACATCAGTCGCTTGTAAAGTATAATTGTGGTAACCCTTTGCACTGGAGAGTTACTAAAATTGGTTCGTTTTATTTATTTATTCGACGAGAGAGAAATACTTAATATCGTACCAAATTAGTGAACGCGAACAGTGAAAGTAAAGAGGCAAAATGTACAAACAGCAATGGAAGATCGAGTTATTTTACAACAGATGTATAAAACACAGAGACGGAGAAGAATTTTGGTGACTGAGAGTCGCCTTTCGAGTGCAAAGGGTTAATTCCTAATTTTCAGATCGAAATCAAACGTTTCACTTACGTGTACGTTTGTTCGTAACGTAAAAGTAAATCAAATTCGATTTATAAAACATTAAGCGATAAAAGTCCAATACATACGAAGATTCTACACGCGTATTATATGTAGATTGCTCTTGTTACAGATCACGTCTACACGCGTATTATATGTAGATTTCCTCTTCTTACAATCACGTATATTGGAAACAATTACTTCGCGCAATATTTCGTTACAATTCCCATCCTTTTAAAAACTCTGTTCTCTTAATTATTAACATTGCATATAATATTAAAATATTAAAGAGATCAGGTAGTCCCTAAACGATTCTATATAAGAATGGATAATCTATCCTATGCTTCGTCGATGCTAACGGTGATAAGATGATTTACCCTCAAGGAAGAGAATTATTTCTTTTCAGATCATTCTTTTAGTCTACGACGTTACGAATAGCCTGAGCTTTGAGATTCTCGAGGAGTGGATAAATAAGATCAGGGTGTTGAACAGCGGCTACGAAGAGGCACCTTTGATGGCTGTGGTTGGAAATAAATGCGACATGGAGCATCAGAGGTCGGTGAAGAGAGATCGAACGCACAAATTTGCCGCGGATAATGGCTTTCCGTCGCACGACGTTTCCGCGAGAACCGGCGAGGCGGTAAAACAAATTCGTTCGAACAATGAAAATAAGGCAACGCGACGCATCCCGTTATCGGTTTTAAGAACTGGTTTTATCGGCTTTTACAGGTCTCTTTATGCATAGTGACGTTAGCGGCGCAAATCTTGGGTGTTCGATTAACGAGAACGGATCAAGACTATCACAAGCCCATAATAATCGCGGAGATAGGTGACACGGTGGACATGAGCACGGTTCACAAGGTTGTGAAAAGGATCCCGACGAAAAAGCAAACCCAGCTCACGTTCTATCCCCATTTACCGAGTTCAAAGTCAACCGTATGCATGTTACAGTGAAACGTAACGTGGTTTTTGCGACACAGTGTTCTCTCTTCGCGCACACAGGACAATTACACCGGTACGCCTAGCGAGAGCGCGGCCAAGATATTTTCGTGGAAATTAATCCGGAGAGTGAAAATCGTTGTCGCGTAGTAAATGTTGCTTCTCGACGAGGTATCGTTCTATGAAAATCTTTAATCGTAAGAGAGTTTGACAATCGCGGTAAATAAAAGTGTATCGATTCGTGTATTCTTCGCTTCGATCACGAGTGCCTTCATTTCGAAACAAGTTCAACTTGTTGCATCCTTTGATTTTCGAAGCGACATTTGTTGTGCGACAACTGAATATGTATCAAAAGCTGTGATGCACACGTTTAATAATGAATCTATAGTGCAACATTATTGAGTATAGCTTGATACGATTTTCAATCGATTAATACTTGTTGAATCAAATATTTCTTAACGGATTAGGAAACGATTACCTAGACGGCTAAACGCATCTAGGTGTGAAATAATAAGGTATCGTTGTTGATAATTGGTCCACGATTCTTGTCCAGTAGACTGTTGCTGTATTTATTCAGGACATTGTTCGCTTTTCGAAGTACCATGCGGAAACAATAGGAAGAATATTCAAAATGGCAAAATAAACGCGGAGTTGCAAAAAGATACCTACTTTTGAAATCATCGTTGCTTTTTCTATTTTATAGAATGAATTTCGTGGATATCTTGGACGCGCTCTTGTTAGACAGACTATACATAGACTTTGTAAAGAATAGAGTAGAAATGAGAAGCGTTGAGAGTGATAAGAATGTTGTGTGTACATAAGACGTTTGCGCAAATATTTTTCGCTACTTTCTTATCGTATGCGAGAGTTCACTTATACTTTTTTCGAGGGGCCAATGCAATAAACCACTGGTGTCTTCGCAGTAGATTTAAAAACAGATTTATTTATTTATCGATAAAATCTTACTACTTGCGGTAATAATGTTAATATGGGTCGACGTAACAATGTTAAAAATACCCTTTTACAATAGTAGTAATACTATACATTATAGTGATAATGTACATACACTGTTGATCGAGTACATACGCTGGTGAAACGATTGTTCGATATATCGATGGTATTTCTTTAAGAAATCACGGCGAACGAACAACGTTCCCGTGGTCGATTTTAAATATTATAAGATTAAGTAAAACGCGATGGCAAACGAAGGGATTTTTATTCGCGTTCCCCCCAAACGATCGGTGAGGAAAGTTACACGAATCGCAGATGTATCTCTATATTTTTATAAACCATTACCGTTTACTCATTGATTCTTCTCTATACCTAATTACTGATGGCACTAATCATGCAAAAACGGTACATGTACAAAAAAAGTGGGAAACATAAGTAATACAGGCTGAGTCACCTAAGGTTGGAAGTTGAAATATTTTCGAAACTGTTGGTCCAACTCCCGTTCATAAATTATTCGACGCTTTTTTATTATTATTATTTATTTATTAACGGATCTATTGGTCATTGTGTACATTTACAGTAGTAGTACAGTGATATTAAAACAAAACAGCGAAAAATATGCTTCTTATTACACCGATTGATTCAACTGACCATTTTCTATAAAAAGTGTTAACCTGCTGCTATCGAAAAATTATTACTTTACGAGATATTCGAATTCAAATATATTAAGCGAAATATTGATACAACCAATTGCAGTTATATTTTTATTTAATTACTCGCGGTATATTTCATTACAAAGTGATAATCGTTAACGATAATACGTAAAATAGTGCAGACAAATTTCACTCGCTGTTCGAAGTCTTTTTCGATATGACCAACAGTTTCGAATATATTTTATCTTTCGGTCTTAGGTGACTCATCGTGTACAGGTAGAAAAAACAAAAACACATTTAACAAGAGAACATGTCGTCCAACAAATAAAAATGAGCAGAACTGCAATATGTGCGTGTTCTTAAAATAATTAGCTTGGAATAACATTGTAAAATGCACATTGGAAGCATCCGAAGGTGAAACATGTTAATAAATAACGAATAAGTTAGTGGAGCTTTTCGAGTATTAGGAATCTGGGAAATAGGAATTCGTAAAATGGTATGCAATGTTTCGAACGTTTTCCAAACGAGACATTACCAACGTGATAATTCATCAACTTTGGAATTAGCTTTCAAATTAGCGCTTCGACGGATATATAAGATCGATGTGTCTGAAATGTTAAATTCGTAGTCTCGAATCGCTAATTCGAAAACTATCGTTCCCTTTTCAAGCGCACGAGATTATCAAAGCTTTCTATTAGAATACTCGTTAAGATTAATTTACGAAAAGAACAAGATCTCATCGTTCGCGGTCGAATGAACGATTTTCTTACGGACGGTGCAGTCTAGATAGAGTTTGATCACCGAATCGAATTAAGACATTCGGAACATTATCAGTGCACGTACAGTGGCTACAAAAATTATTCATGGGTTTTAACCCTTTCATAGTTGAGCCCGTACGTTGTACGGCCATTCCTAAAAGTGTAAATTATTAATTTAGCGATGATACACAGTCAACGGGATCTCAAAACTCAACATAGTTGAACCTAATTAAATCGTACTTTAATGCACGATTGCAGTGGTGTGCGGATATTTTTTCAAGCCACCGTGCGAGGTACAAAATGATAGTTACGAAATGTTTTATACTTTAATTATACGAAAACTTCTAAATGTCTCGATTGATATATCGCTTCTTTGTTAACTCTAGTGCGGTCTTCAGTCTCTTATTGCGCGGTGTGGAAGCTATCTGTTCGTGTAGCTATAAATCGGCTTTAGTTAACGGTCTCCTCGGCCATACGTTCTTTCCGAGTATCTTTTCTTTAGCCTCCCACAGCTGATTGAACTTCTCATTCAAAGGAGTCACATACGTTTCTATCCACTCTTGTATGGTGTAATCATCGTATATGTCCTCCATAGCAGATCTTAATTCCTTCTCGATATACATTATCTCCATCTTGTATCTATCGAGTTCGCCGACCGCTCTTTCTACGTGACTAGGATTCGAAAATGAGTATTTCAAATTGTACGGCTTCAACCATCCCTTGAACGTGTTATCTTGCTCCATTTTAGCGACGTCTTGAGTCAAAGAGTACAGCCTCAACATCGCGGCGTAAGTGGATATACCAACGTAACTACATTTGGTCCATCCGTACTGAGGTTCTGGCATGCTTAATAAAATCGGGCTCTCGCATTGTAACGCCTGTAATACCGAAGTAGGTACTTCCGTTGCGAACCCGTTTAAATCTGGAGCCTGCAGTATAGCCAAATTTATAGCCAGCGAGGGTATCGCGGATGGGAGGAGCTCGCAAAGTACACTGAAATGATCGTATCTTTGCCATCCTGTTAGCATTACACCCTTGAACGTGATCTGATTGGAGTATCTGTTGATAATCTCCAACCAACGTTGATGGTTTTCCATGTGGTAAGCAATGTCTGTGTAATATCTATCAGGTGCAGTGGCACCTTTGAAAGCTGTGGCAACCCAAATATTTTTCCAAACAGAAGCATAGCTATCCCACAATTGATCGGTCAAGGATGCTTCAGGATCTGTAGTGTATTTCCAAACAACTGGCTCTATCATTAACTGTAAATCTCTCTCTATTATTTCTTGGGGAGATATTTCTCTGAATTCATCATCCCACATGAGAACAGTGACTCCTGGATAACTGTTCCTCACGTATCTTGCTACTTTGGAAACGTGATCCAGGAACAATTGCTTTTTGCCCCACTGTCTTTTGACCATCGTATCTAAACACCTGGAGCATTCTCCTATCTGGTAAACCTCATCCGCTCCAATATGCAGATACTTCATATCTGGATGTGCCTCCACTATCTGATCTATCATTTCGTATATCAATGGAAGAGTTTTGTTGTACGTGGGGCAAAGAACTTGAGGGTATTTTGAAACCTCCCTGTAGTCTTTGTATTTGTCTAACTTTAGAACAAACTCCATGTGACCAAAAGTCTGAATAAGCGGTATGACTATCATCTGGTTATCATTGGCTATCTTTTGAATATTTGCTATGTCCCTCTTGGTATAGCAATTGCCAGCGCTGATATTCTGTATAGTTCCCTCGAATGGGAACATATCTTCGTATTCTATAAGTATACCAGTGGCACCTAGTTTCTTGAGCAAACGTAACAGGTACTTGTAATAACTTGCTTTGGGAGGAGCACCTTTCAGATCCAGATGCACGATTTTGTGTCCTTTGAACAGGGGAACGTTTTCCATATTGGATCTACCGTAATTGAAGTCCCCGAACAATTTCCCTCCTCCACTTTTCAACTTTCCCATTATGTGAGCCTCGATTTGCTGTTTTCTAGCGATATCGCGCGGATTTTCCGTGAGATCGCTCAACGGATAAACTTCCTCGATTTTCAGCCGCGGATTTAGTTTACTGGACGCGATGTCCTCGACCTCATTACCGAGAATGTGATAAATAACAATTAACAGGGTGAAGCTGATCATTATAATGGCCATTAAAGAGGATCTGCCTCTTAATCGCGTCATGATTGTCAATCCAGCAGAACATCAAGATTCAATCACTTTATTTATATTACTCTTATAGTCGAAGCTACTGTTATTCTCGATGGATTTCGGCACTTGTACGAAAGCGACGCGCGTTCTCTTTAAGCTCGTGATTTACGTCAATACTACCTAATATGGCTTCGTCGTTACAAAATAACGTAATACTCTTTAATTAACTGACCTGCTAACTCGAAATAATACGAGCTTTCTCTTCTTTATCACAGATTAATGACAGAAATAGCAGACCATTGTTGCTGCTATATAGTTATAAACGCTATCGAGAAGCAGGCTGGGCAACCACGAATCGCAGAATGCGATGTACGCTTTTTAATGCGAACATCACGCAATATTTCGCATTGGTTTTTTACAATTTCAATTATTCGTAAATTAAACCTTTGTATATTCGATTTTAATACGGGATAAAAGCGTCTTGGAAACTTTTTAACCTTAACGGCGAGGAGTTTCGTGATTGGGTATCAGGTTGTTACGAATGCAACAGAAATATTCCCTAAACGAAATCTACTTTCTATCAAAATTCAATATTTACAGCAATTGTCTGTTAAATGTTACAAATTTGACGCAAAGTTTCGACAATTTATCGTTCATTTAATAAAACGATAATTAAACTGCTGACTTTTATGCAAATTCCTATTTAGGTTAGTAAAGTAGAAAAAGACCAAATATAATGAATCGCAATCAGATCCAAGCAGAGATTTAAACAAAGTTGTTCCGAATGAATATATTTGTATAAAGTTTTAAAACATATAGGAAATTTAACACCAAACGCCTTTTCATATTTTCTACAAACTTGTTCCGGCAAATCGCAAAGTTTAATGTACTCTTCATCTCAAAGAAATGGAAGACAATTTCACCCTCTAAAGAAAATAATACGTATTTGACTTTCGATATCCTGCATATTCTTGACTTTTTGCCGCGCGTTCTAATTTATATTTCGCACAAATGCATAAAAATTCGCAGTCTAATGACAATGATGCGGAACGCAGTCTTACGAATACCTCTCTTCGCGTTGCCATCGATAAAAGAATTTTAATTAATAATTTGCACTCGCATTGCCGCGTTTGCGGTGAAGAATATTTATGAAATCAGATTTGCCACCGACGCGCGCTTGACCTATAAATAGCAGCTAGTCATTCTGCATCGAATTTGCTTAATGAGATCCAGCAGGAGCGTGATAATTTACGACGATCTTGAATTAAGACAAGCTTGCGACTCGCGCCGCTATCCCTACCCCATCCTCTAACTCTTCTCGATTCTTTCCCACTATCGATTCATCGCCGAATAAAGGTCGATTTGTATTATCCGTTCAAACACGGAACGTTCACGGTACGATTCGTTTCGAACAAAAGTATGTTGTATTTAATCCCTTGCCGTACAATCACGAGTTGTTATTAAGTTCTTAATTTACAATTATTTTACTTATTATTTCGCAATTATTCTTTCTTCTTTTTTTTTTCGTGGTACAAACTATGATCGAATTACAATAAAAACAAACTGTGTACTTTTTGATAAATTTGAATTTTAATTCTAATTGCAGCTTCGATTCGTAAGATCGAAGATTACCAGATAAAAATTACGCATAATATTTTAGTGTCTTATATTCGACGCAACGTCGAAGTACAAAATAGCGAACGTCCTAATAAGTGGTCTACGAGAAATTTATTTACGCGTATAGTACTTTTCAAGTTACAGTACGAGGGCCATTGGACTTTGTTGTACATTTTCAATCACGTAGTAATTAATTCATTATATTCGACGCGTAAAAATAATGTTCACAAATAAAAGAGCGGTTGCACAATATCATGCTGCAAACTGGAACAATTTCTAAGTTAAATACGTTCCAAAATAGTTGAATAAAGTTACGCGCGAAGCTTAAAGTGGCAGTAATTGGTATATCTATCCTAACCATTCGTATGATTTTTCCTACAACAATGTTTGCCCGAAGCGTGAATCGTGCCGTAAATGTTTCGCGTCTGAACGGATAACATACATAAATCAGCGTTAAAACGTGTCGGAACAAAGCGCGCTCGAAGCGTTCGTTAATTTATGCAGAAAATACTCATTGATTAGGCCTGTAAAATGGAGAACGAAGGGCTGCACGGAGATAGGGAACGAAAGTAGAGTTCTCGTACGTTTGAAGAGGAAAAGAATGGAAGACGAGCGAAACCGGAGAGGCTCGCGGCCGTGGTGTAATCGAATCCTCGGCTGCGAAATCTTAAATCCTAGTCCTTTATCTTGTTTCCAGTTTCCGTGAACTGTACGGCCACCCGTTACATACTTAATGAACGTGACTCACGTCTCTTTAGTTATGATCAGAGTAGGGGAATAATTCTAGACAATAAAGCTGTTTAATAACGCCACTGTACACGGGAGTTTGAACCACGCGTTCGGAATAACGCGCGTTTCTGCGCTCGCCGCGAGCTACAATTTCTTACAAAATCCACCGTGGACAATTTTACGTCGATTTATGCATCTGTAATTACCGTGCCGCGAATTTTCATCCGTTCAATGGTGCAAAAATGCGCGCGATGCATACGGTAACCGAAGAAAGTATTCGCGAATCGTAAACTTCTGATTTCCGTTGAAAACATTCTTTCTCCGTGGAATTTGAAGATCAAGCGATTGATTCTTGGACACATTCGGAGTGAGAGCTAGATTATTACAAATTATTACGACGTAAATAGAAGTTAAGTTAATGGTGATTTGAAACAGATATTTCCAATAAAAGTCAAGAATTCACAAGGCATGAATAGATACTTTTTTTTCAATCACTGTATAGCCTGCGAAATATTCGAAGTGCAATTGAGATTACGGTATTTAAAAGATGAAAAAATACAATCTTATTATTTAAGTAAATATATATGAAATTGCATAGAATTCCGCAGTGTAGTGATTACCAATTGTTTACCCGGTTCCTTTGTACAACACGTACAAGTGCAAGTGAATCGAATCGTGTATCGTCAAAAGTGAAACACAATAAGATTTTCCGATCGTCGAGAGAAAAGCTTTTCACGGAGAATTATGCGTACATTTAAAGCGAATCAAGTTTTTCCGTATCTAATGCGACGTAATACGCGACGTGTAAGGGGAAAGATATTATTTGTCGCGGCGAGAAAATACTGTCCCGAGTGTTTGAAGAGAAAGTTGGATTTTGAATTACGCCGTTCCTGCGCAGTAGATCTTTGGCGTTGCGCAGTTCGCGATCAATAAGCGTGAACAGCGCGGAGGAATGGAAAGCTACCGTGCATATGGACATATACGCGGCATCCGTGATCTTCGTTTAACATTTTAGGCACGGAAACGAACGCTACAATTTAAATAACCGTAAGTGACGGTAGTTTCTTAGAAAAATTGTACGACGAAAACATATTTTCCAAACCGAGTGCGAAGGAAATTCTTCGTTGAAGTTATTATTATCGGTGACAGACGAAGGAAACGCGAGTTCGACCTCGCTAAACCAAACTGTTCAACTGCACCGTTCTGGGTTAAATTTCACCCGAAATCGAAGATGGAAATTGCACAATATCTTGTTAAAATGTCAAATACGATTCACGTCAAATTTACCATGTTTTTTTAAAGAGTATCGAGGAGTATATTTCACGTGTAAAAGCACACATTACGTGATTTAGCTGCGGCGAAGAATATTTGTGATTTCAGTAGCAATTTTAATGGTTTTAATTTAATTGAATTTACCATACGACACGATAATCCATTGATACAAAGAGTATACGGACTTCGATCGATATAACGGCACGAACAGTTAGCATAATTCGATATTCTTTGCCCCTAAACCCGTAATACTTATTTTTCTAGAAACCCGTGAAACGATGTAATCGATATTCGTAAATCTAATGCTTAATTGTCATAAATGAAGAAAGATGCGCAGTTTACCGTATCGCAAGGAGGTCTGAAACTGCAAAGGCGTCAACGCGCTTTCATAGCAACCGAACCGAGACAAAGACTCAGCTTCAACGATTATTCAGAAATCATGACTCAAGTCCGCACATGTAGACGTTGTATCTATGTTTGTTCAGTTTTTTTTCGCGACCGTGCAGCTGCGTGACGGAAAAAACAATTGCATGGTAGAGGAAACGCGGAGATCGTTGTACTACATCGTTAATGTACCTCATCTTATGCATGCATTGACAACTAACGTACCTTATCTGTATCCGCAGTACTGACCAATTAGAGGAGAAACTTCAGAATAGTAAACGTAGCCAGCGAAGATTAAGTTCCGCATCGAATAAACGCCTTCTTATTTCCTATCCTTTTAGCGTCGAACTTTCGCGAGTTTATCATACAGTCGCGTTCCCCGTTTAAAAATTCCTTAAACCCGATGTTCGACGAAGGCCAATAATTGCGGTGGTATGTATAAAGCACACATTCGGTGTTTGTCAACGTTGATAACACAGGCAAATCACGGTGAACGTATCCCTCGATCGAATCCGATTAGGCAACGTTAAGTGCGCGTTAAAAACGGTCGCGTACACGTTGCACATTCTCCCGCGGCGAATTCTTGATCGTGGGCATATGCACACGCTTCAGAGCAACGATATACATTTTCAAGAGTCTTTCACGGCTGACAGATCCGGTGATAAGGCGTTATTAAAGCGAACTACTCGATGCACTGCGCAAGAAGCGGCCAATTACACGAGGAAACCGTTCCTCGACTCCTTTTATTCGTACCAAAGAAGCGCCGCTGAACAGCCGTCTTTGTTGGTACTTTACGAGCAAACAAAAACGATTAATGGATCAATCGAAATAGCATAAGTCTCAATACTTCGCTACCAACGCATGCAAATCTTGCAGTTCGAGCGACGCGGTTTTTTCGAGGGCTTTGGTAAGTTTTGCCGAATTTATTACGACCGGAGGCAGCGTTCGCATGGCAGGTATGCGGCGGTATAGTAATCCCTCCGATTATCTAATCTAACGGAGGAGAGGAGTTGGTTGGATAATTCAGAGAAAAATCGGGGGATTTTTTTCTTAGAGCAAGATAGATACGAATACATACCTGTACGGTTTTATCCATTACGTAACGACTAGACCGCGGGTCTTTATGCATTTGTGAGAAATTTAAATTTGCAATAAGAAGAGATTCCATGCGATATATAATGATCGACGAAATATTTAAAGCTAAGTACAACATTCGGAGGGTCAAACAGATCTGTTTTAGTTTCAGTTAAAGAGATACGAATTTGCATAAACATCCGCAGTTTAGTAGCGACAGACGTAGAGAGATATCTAATATAAATATGAGGTTGAGATAAAAAGTTACAACAGTCATGTGATCCAAACCCTTCGAAGTATTTGTTTCACGATTAAAACCGCAACGATTTTAAAGATCGAGGTCTCCTCTTTCCAATAACCGCCCTAAAAGTTAGTGTACGATCTTTTTCCACGGTGTTATTCCACTTTGAACACCGCACTATTATCCTTTTATAATAGCTACAAAATAAAATTGATTGCAAATATTTCAGTATCACATTGTTCGTGTGAATTTTAAATCACGAGCGTGTTAACCAACGCGATACTTATGCTCGATAATTCACGTTTGACAGTTGGACGAGCGATGAAAATGCACGAGCAACGGGAATGGAATTTTCGATCATCGGTTGCGTCGACAAAGTTACCGAATCGATTAGAAAACCGAGCTGTTGCACGAAAGAAATGGAGAAAGAAAATGGGGGGAAGAAACGGGTCGCCGTTTTCTTTTTTATCGGATCGATTAGCGCAGCTGCGATTAAAAAGGAGTGCACGGCGAAATTATGGATAAACAAAAGGAAGACAGTGTGCGTGGCGTGCGTGATATATTTCGCTGACAATGAGGAAAACCTTGCGGCTACGAACGCATACAGTGAGAACTTTCATTAAAGGAAGGGCACGCATTGCCGGGGCTCTTTCGAGTCGTCTGGAACCTCCTGAGATAACGCGACATTACGGTCAGCCGTGCGAGCAGTATGCGCGCGAACGTCGGAGAACGCGCACCTTCTTTCCCTCTTTTTCTGTCGCTCTTTGTTCCCTCGCTCATTCGATCATCGTGTCATTGAAAAAAGGAATACTCTTTCACGCTGCAACGCGGCGCTCGTGCAATCGTTTGCTCGCCTCCGGAATACTTAAAAAGTTTCGAAAAATGCAGTGACGCGGGCTTACTCCGTGATATATCGATCGTCGTATTGGTGTCAAACTTCGCAACTGCAAATCCGTAAGTTTCTAAATCGTTACACCTGGTTCCGTTTCTATATCTTTCCCGCGCGTACTTTCTTTTCCCTGTCGCACTTGGTAATTTTCCTTCGCGGAGCAACACGCAGTACATACGTGTTTCTCCGCGTCGAAAAGAATGCGGGAAATCGCCTTCGGTTCGAGTCGATCGGTCGAAAGTGTGCGCGCGGCGCAAACAACACACCGTTTGACAACGTTCGACATCCAGCAGCGTGAAACAGGAAAAGTGAAAGGATTTCGTAGACTTCCCGTACAGGCAATCCAGCATGTGATGCTGCCATTCGTACGTGCAACCGTAAAATTATGGCCGACGATTATTTTCTTCACCGACTCTTCGGCCGGCCTCGCGAACGTACGCGTTTGCCGCTTTATCATTTCGCAGATCTACGCGCGCGGAAGTTACCGCTCGGGATCGGCGGAAAAAAGGCGTGAACTTGGTGATACCTCGTTTACGAATCGATCAACGTAAATGGTGAAACGATACCAACAAGGTGATCAATTGAATTGCAAGTGGCATGTACGCGCGGAAAAGTGCAACGATCTACGTGACCGTCGACCTCCTGTGTTGAAGCTTGCGTGACACGGCACGTTTCGAATTATCATTTTCGCTCTTCCTCCGCTCGGAGTACGTCCGTCGTCGTGCTTGGTTTCGCGGAACATGAATTAAAAATAGGTGCAGTTCGTGTAAAAATGTTAATGGAATTTTCGGTCGTCCCATGAAATCGCGGGCGGATGTTTGCGGGCAGATTTTTCGATGCGTGACAAATAAGATTTTATCCAAACAGTGGGTTGCTATTTCCAAGCGGATTATTCGTGTAATTCGAAAACATTCGCTGCTAATAGGCCGTGGATCTTTGTGCAAATACGTATCGGAGTGTAAAACTCTCGGCTTGCAACCTGAATCATTTACGACCCGTCCGAAATTTTCACTGTTCGTTATCTTCGATAGGAAAGGCTCCTTTATTACAAAATCATTTCAAGATTTCGCTTAAGCATCGCTTGCACGTTAAACTAGAGACTTCGACAATATATCTCCGAATTTTTACAGATTTTTTGAATGCCCGAATCTGTAAGAAAATAAAGCCCGAACAGAAGCGATCCAGGTTGCGAATGCAATTAGTAACAAAGCAGCTTGCAGGCGAAGGGTTAATATAAATAACGGAACGAAAGCCAACAGATTGCTTTTATCTCTTATCCAACGATCTAACGATCGTCTTGTGATTTCACAATCGTCGCATTGAATAATCCGCACGTGACGATAGATATCTCTTATTGTCGAATGCGAAACAATCTAGGAGCGTCTCGCGAGCAGCGAGTAAAAGAACTCCAAGTTTCTAGTACATCGCTAATGCAAATTTAAATTAAAACCAAAAGCAAAAATATTCCTTGATACGCGGCGATTTCTGGATCAATGAAATTGTTCGACGACTGAGACTCGAGCTTGCATAAGCATCTTATTATGTGTTTTCGAAAGCGTAAAACATGTTTTCTTTTCTACTTATTATCACGCAAAGAATCATTTGAAACGATAAAAAACTTACACATAGTTTTGACCGAAATTTGTAGAACTATTGCGTTGCTAAAGGGTTAAATCGACGACGCAAACGACATCGTTTAAGTTCACCAAAGCTTTTCCAAATGTTTCAAGCAGTTGGAAATTCTACGAAAATTCCGTGCTACTCCTCGAAGTCTCTAAAAGACCTCCTGGTAGTTCTTACTCGTAAACGTTACACTGTTTGTCTTTAAATTACGTAGAATTTAAACTAACCCGCATGTGTACTCCATAAGGCACGTGCCTTAACCCTTCAGGGACGATGTGCATACATGGTATAGATTCTTATGCAACCGAACATTGCATTCGGTTTTATTTGTAAGACTTTCAAGTAGAGTTACATTAAGATAATATTGAAACTCTTGTATATCAGACACAATCAAATGCACCGAAAGAAACCGGAAAATTGATCGCGTCCCCGAAGGATTAAAAGATCCAGATTTCCTACGAAGGGATAAAATAATGCATTTTACTTTGGATGTGTTTTGTACATTTTTGCGTATCATATTTATACGCTACTGGTAAAAACTTAGGAATCGATTTCTTAGTTACACCCGCATATCAATCTCCAACAATATTCCTATCCACCTATCATTAATATTTTAAACTATAGCAGTAATTTCGTTTATTCTTGTAGATTTCTGACTGAACAATTTCTTAACGTAGCACATTTCTAACGTCTCCATTTTCGTTAATTTTTAGACGTAGAGATTCGAAACTTTCGGCTGGCAGTGCACGTACCTTCGTGAGTATTTCAATTTTCTACAAATGCATAAAGATCCATTCATTGCCGTTAGGAATTTCTGAGTAGACCGAACAGCAAGCGGACGTAGAAGATAACGATTTACGATGCCCTCGTTGCTTTCCGCGAGTAGCCAAAACGACTTACGGTCATTAACCTGGCCCTTACCTAATTAACCGTGATAGTGAACGAAACGTCAGACTTTCCAGAATGACGTGTACCCTGGTCCCGTTAATAGTCATCGTCGGGCAACAGTGACGCACAAATTCCAACGAATTAAGTTGGAAATGTTTGCGGGAGATCTGGTTGACTCCCACGAAGTCCAACACGTGTCCCTCGCAGCTTTACGCCTGCAACTTGAGCACGCATATGTTTCCTTCGCTCCTCTTCGCGCGTGTGACTACAAAAGCCGCTGTAAACAGAGTAATATATTCCAGAAATTCGATTAACAGTGTGCATCTGCTTGATGAGCGCTCGCAGCGTCGGTACCAATGATAGGGAACAATTGGAGAGTGACGTAAGGCGGATGGGAATAACATTTAAAATTCGAGGAGTGGCCATCGCGACAATAGCGGCGCGACTGATTAGAATTGACATCCGTATTGTGCTCCATCGATTCACACCGATCGATGAGCTACGAGAAATTGCACGCTATTTCTGCCCCGTCCATTTATTTATGCAGCTTTTCGTTTTTCTTTACGTACACTCCTGTACGATTCAAACTTTTGCATAGTCCGATGGAGTGGATGCAGCACAGATTTCTTCGTTTCTCCGTGCTGATAAACTAAAAGATCCGTGGCGTTCGACAAACACGATTACTCTTCCACATTTTAAATGCAATAAATCTCGAGACGCTGGCAGATTAATTCCTTCTTTGTAATGTAATAATGACTGTCCCCAAATTCTTGGTTTCATCGACTTGCAAAACAAAGTGTAGTGAGCGATGTACAATTAACCGCATTATTGCATTTGCTAGTACTGCCGTGAAGCGTATCGATTTCTTCTCGTATTCCTTGGATGACTTCTTGCTACGAAAGCCTAAGATTTTTCTACTTTTCTTTTTCAATTTTCCTAAATACCTTTTTATATCTATTTCTTTTATTTTCTCGAGTTCCAATCTATTCCAATTCCACGTACGCTTCGCGTTCATTTATTTGTGTATAGCTTGTGCACGTAAAGGGCTACTTTTTTTTATTATTTATTCTCGATCCTTACCTTCCGGCTTATACTTTCTTTATACGAAACTTTACTTAAGACTAAATTTTACCTATTAACGAAACTTCTACTTTTTACCTATTAACAAAGTTCCACTTATGCTTAACGTAAGATCAACTTAATTCAATGTTAATACAACGCGAAGGGCTGCTTTGCTCGTATACTAATAAAGTAATGATAATAATTATCGAGAGTTTTCTTACGAGAAACTTATTGTTAGTTAGACTCGGCGAAGCAACACTGATTTCATAATTACCGGTAACTCGATTCGAGATCCGTTGGACGTGAACGTTTATCATTTCCCGGTATGTTCGCGTGGTCGCACCGAGTCGGAAAGCACCTTATCTTCTCGTACCGGGTACCTCGCGATTCGTGGAATCGAGATTAGTCACGAATACGTTTTGACAGAGAGGCTATTTCTAAACGTGTGCGTTGTGGCTGCAGGGGGTGCGACCGATACGCTTATTTTTAGGAAACGATGTTATTAACCCTCCGCAGTTCGAGTACACTTCGATAGAAATACCTTTCCCCGCTGCTATACGCGGCGAACCATTCATTCAGAACGATAAGACCGTATAGTTGATGGAACAAATATAGCGAACACGTACAAGTTGTAAGAGGCTAAAATACAAGTGTTTCGGGCTAACTCGAGAAGATTTTAAAGGTTCTTCGTCGCGGTTGCGCGATGCGAACTCGGGATTAGCACGTTTCCTTTCGCAGGATTACATTTGCAGGCTCGGGTTCAGCACGTTTTTCTTTTAGATCTCATTTAGCCAAGGGCCCGCAAGTGTCTGCGGTCGTAATTGTTTCTATAAGTTGCAGTTCGGTAGTTAAGGACTTACGCTTAAAGACTTCGCTATAGTTGTTCAGCAACCTACGCGTATCTTCCTCGAAGTAGTGGAATCATTTGAGAAATTAGATTGCAGCGCAAAGTAGATTATCCGGACAAAGAATCAGTCTCGTATTTAAACTGTAACATGCTAATAACTAGGCTACGAATCTTTATGCAAATTCATATATTTACAAACGCAAGCAACGAAGCGGAAGCTAAATACTGATTGGTTTTATCCTTTACATATTACGAAGTTGTACCGATATTTTGTATATTATGTATACTTCAGTCTTACGTAACGAATATCCATATTTGAATCTTGTTCCATTTCCACTCGTTTCGTGACACATTCGCAAATTTCGTTCTTCCAGCTCAATTACTCAAACAGTGAGTCACAAAATTCAGCGAACGATTAATCATATTCCACGATTATTTTACATATACAGTCCACTTAATGCATTCGGCATAGCATATAAGTAAACGCGAGAAAGTAATATTCATACATGAAACTTAAATAAAAATCGGAGAAGTTAATCGTTATTAGTACAGAATAAGCTGATACCCTTAGACATCGTTGATTTCAATTGCACGTGTATATTTCCATTTATTATTACACATGCCAAGTGCGATAAGCGGACGAGCATTTACGCGTCCGACTATAGTTTTCTTAAGAACAATCGAGTCTCGAGCAAAGTCAATACAAGAACTTGCACGTTCAGTAAATCGCCAAAGTTTTATAGTTAGCGATTAACACTTTGCCAAATAATAAGTGTACAATGACGCGAACTATTAATTCAAATTCGCGAATCACATCAACGTTCTACTGTATTCGATGTCACGCGGAATTTGCGAAAATTCGTGTATAGCTTTATGCGAAATTGACGCGATCGAGGAACGGAAAGGAAAGGCAAGGCAAGGCAAGGCAAGGCAAGGCAAGGCAAGGTTCTGGTAAAAGCAAATATATCCGCTGTTCGCAGAGGCGAGATGAATAAAACGGAACTGAACATCGTGCTGAGCACGGAGCCGGCGAGGGCATCCTCGAGTGCAATTCACTCGCACATTCCGGTACCGAGGATATCGAATGCAATTAAAGCCCAGGAAAGGTGTCCTCCGACCCGCAGGGGGTCCTTCGAAAAGCTGTCCAGAGGAGTGTCGGTGGCCGCTCAAAGGGCGTCCTTCGAGAAGCTAGACGCTTCCGTTCAGCAGCTACGTCCAAGGAACAATAATTTGTCGAGCTCGAGCATCGAGATGCGGAACTCCGAGACTGAGAAACTCGCCTCCCAGAGTACTATTAACTGTAAGACGAACGAGCCGTTCGGTGTCGCGAAATTGAACAGGAGCAACAGCCTAGAGAGCAAGTGGAAGAGCAAATACGAGGAGTCGGAGAAGAGGAGGAAATTGTTGCTACAGAAGAGCGAGGCCGGTAATTAATAATTAGTAATAAGTTTCGCGGCGTAATGAGCGTTTGTATGGGCTGCCTAAAGTCGTTAGGGAACTTTATTATGATTCCATTAGTCATCATTAACGAAGTGACGAAACACGGCTTCTTCCCTTCGCTTGCCAGCATTAATTTGATTAAACAGCTGTGATAGGAGCTTGGTAAATATGGAACGACGTTGCCCGTGTGCAGCTTTTCCCCCGATGCATCTTTTAACGCACAATCTTCCTTTTCTTTTTTCTTCCTCTCCCTCCCGTCGCCCTGCCCGTCGCGCGTGGCACGATTGAAATTAATATTCCGGTTGTTCTGATTTTCTTTGCCCCTCTCTCGATTAGTTTATCATTGACGCGTACAAAACGTTTCTTGTTTCTTCGAATCGATTAATTTGTTATTCGAACGGAAAGATCAAGGTGCAATAGACTTACGTAAAAGTAAGAATCAGAGAGTGAGGCTGTTGGCCAAGACAGCGAAAGGGAAGTGGCTGATGCGTGATTGTAGTTCACGGCCAATCATCCGTAATGCAACTTAAACCATCGTTCGCTCGTGATTCACTCCTGCATGCAAAATGAATTCTGTGTGACGTTTTCTTTAGTCACCGGCCGAATACGCGGCTGAATTATAAATCGATCGTAATAAAAATGTCGCCTTGGCTTCGCGAGTGCATTCTCAATTGCGCGTTTCTCAACGAACGATTGGCCCTTTTTTCGCAGCTAGCAAAGATCATGCCGACTTGGAGAAGAAGTATCAACAACTGCAAAGACAAAACGGTACCTTGCAGTCGCAAGTGCAGGAAAAAAAGCAGGAACTACAAAAAATGCGGACAGGTAATTATTCACGCGTTCCGCGAATCCTTACGATTTTATTGATAGACTGCGCCACGGATTTTTACGCAAATTCATACTTATACGAATACGCGGAAAGAAGTGAATCCTAAATAAGGGATAGCTTCACCCTCTTAATATTATAATACACGTCTATCATTGTATCTTTATAATTTCTGTGTATCGTAAGTTTTAAGTTCATTCTTACTAATTGGGATTCACTCGTAAACTAAATAAACAAATCACTTTTATATTCGAATGTTCTTTCAGTCTCCGAAGCGGTGTGCAAGGAGTACGAACAACTGAAGCATCAATATGACGTCGAAACGGAGGCGATGCACAAAGCTATGCAACAAGCATCACAGGTAGAAGCAAGATTTCACTCTTACAATCGTTACATCTTCGACTTAACGAAACTTGCTTGCAGTGGTATAGGCAAAATCGCGAACTAAAAAGGAGGTCGCAGATCATAACGCAAAAATTCCTGCAAACGAATCCGGAGGGGTCGTTGGACCTCGAGATATCGGACGAAGTTGATTCGAACTTCGAAGATCTTGATCAGCTGAGAGAAACGGTGAAAGGTATAAACGAAGATTCTGCCTTACGGTTTCACCGTTAATTATTCAAGCCACTTATAAGAGCTGGTAATTTACAGAATTAAGTAAAGACATTGCGAGGCTGCAGACAGAGCTGCATTCCGCTCGCCTTCAAGAGTTCGAAGCTCAGGAGCAGGTGACCCATCTGACCACGCAATTGGAGGAGGAAAGAAACCTTAGGCAAAAATGTAATTAAACGGAACATCTCCGATCTCTATACAACGCTTATACGTGATGTTCGTTTAATAACGAAATCTTCTTATCCAGGTGAAGAGAAGGTGAACGAAATGAAGGTGCAAAAAGAGAACATGGAAAGGGTGACGAAGATGGTCGCGGACGAGGTTCAATCGTTGAAAGTGCAATGCGATCGGGAGAAGGAGAACGCGAAGATTATGAAAATCGAAGCGGAGAGGGTAAGATCGATACTTGATACATCTTTTAACCCTCGAGCGGTCTTCCGTTTCATTACGCACGAATGGCCTTTGGGTCAAAAGTCACTCGAATTATTAACTTTACAACGCGATTAGGAAACTTGAAAATAGCTAGTATTATTATATTATATATTTTTGCGAATAAGGCTCTCCATTGGTGAGAATGTTCTAAGCACGCGCATTCCTGTATAACTCTAATATTTAAACTAACATACCGAATTATGTAAATTACGTAACACACAAATTGCCGATTATTCTGTATTAATCGTTAACGATAGGTGACAAAACACCTAAGGACTTTTTGAGTGTAACAATTCTTATTAACAGTACGAGATACTAATTCGCAAAATGATCGTTTTATATAGATATCGTCAAGGTAAGGAAAGTAAACGTACTAATGTATACATTAACTTCTGAACGAATGAAAACGCGATGAGTGAAACAAAACCGAAAGGTTAAGGGTATCGTAACATAATTTAAACGACTTTCTGTACACGTGTAACAGGTGCAAAAAGAACGAAACGTGTTGGCCCATCAGAGCGCACTTCTGATGGCGGACGTTGGCGACGACCCTAATGGAAGATTATTGGCAGTTCTTCAAGAGGTGGAATCTCTAAAGAGATCGCTGGAAGAGGAGAAACAGAGCCACGCTTCGCATATACAAATGCTGGAGGAGAAGCTGGAGGAGAAAGAGTCGAACGTAGAGTTCGAAATAGTGGAGGAAAAGTTAAAGCTGGCCGAGTCGGAACTGGAAGTTGTAACGCAGAGGGCAGAAAGGGCGGAGAAGTCGATGGAAACTTTGGAAGGCGTGGTTCAAAGTTTGAAGGCGAAAATCAGTGAACTGGAAGAGAAGCTTTCCAGGCCACCACCGCCTCCTCTGCCTCCGCCGCCGCCTCCGCCGATGTTTAACAACGGTGGACAATCGTCCATCAAATTGCTGACGAGAGAAAAAATGAATTCGGAACGGAACGCGGTGACCGACATGGAGAACATGCTTGGGATCACGAAAAAAACACCGACGGTTACGCAACAACCTGGTAATTATGTTTGAAATTTCACGGATCGTTGAGCAATTGTGCCAAACGTATTGGGAGCATAATTCGAACCTTTTAATCGTTCCAGCTATCGACGATATTATCAATCAGATAAAAGGGGGACGATTCACGCTCAAGCAAACGGACGTAAGTTCTTTGTACTCGTGGAATTTGATTAGGTCTACCAGTATGTAATCCACTATTTCAAAACGGGTCGATGAATTTAATTTATTAAAAAATATGCTTCCTCTCGAATAGCGATTTATAGCTTCACCGAAAATTGTAGCAAATAGCAGCACGTGTATTTAAGATCGAATAGATATTAAATAACTAATTTTCTTAAAAACGAATGTCAAATTAAACAAAAGAAGTGGCATATTCGTTGGTACACCTAACACTCTAGCGACTTCTCCTTAAATTTGTCTATTGCCTATTTTTTCGGTAATTACGACAAATTTGCAAAAATGCATCGGTATAAATTTATACAAATTTTATAAGGAATTACGAATGGGTCATTTTAACCACTTTGGTAGTTCTAGCTTTAACGCTGAAGTAAAACCATTTTTCGATCTAAACAAATTTAAGGCAAAGATGCTAAAGTAAACTTTTACCGTTTTTTTGTTATTCGCGTAAAGTACGCTTCACGATCGGAAAATAAATTGATTTGCAGAAACAAAGAGAGGAGGAGAGAAAAAGACGACAGGAAGCTGAAAGCGCGCCGCCCGCAGTCTCGGAAATGTTAAATATTTTGGGCACCATGAGAAGGAGAGCCAAACCGATAAAGCAATCAATACAATCGACGGACTCACCGACATAAAGATAGATGCTGTTAGTAATACGCGAAAAATTCGCTTCGCAAGTGTCAGGCACAAGTTACGTATTATTGTTGATAATCGCGACACGTATTCTTCTTTTCACAACAAAGATCTGTTCTACGAGACTACTGTTTATAATAATATTATTTATTTAGCCAAAAAAAAAAGAAATAAATTTTTTACCAATGGATAAAGTACACATATATATATGTATTAGAAATGGGTCGAAATCTAATTGATAGTTCCGCGAAATTCGAATTCGAAACCTTGCAAGGTACCGAAACCCGAAACTTTCGAAGTTTCGAGTCTTCCATCCCATTACGATTCCCGTAAGAGAAAAAAAAGAAAAAAATTGAAGTGTACGCGTTAAGCGCGAGGTGCGTTTTTTCGCGTGAAGAAACTAAATAAAAGATGGTTAAAGGACAAGTGAAGGGAGACAGATTGCAGTAAGCAGTATGAAAAGGTGTATTATAAAAAGCTGATTACATGTACTGTAAAATACAGCAGTTCATTGTACAAAAGATTGTCAAAGAAATTATCTTTGAAAAGCGTATACCTTCCTTTAATACACCAAAGGAAGGATTTTCTTTTTTCTTTCAGGAATATGACACGAATTAATGTTAGTCCTTCGGATTGATTAAGAAATTTGGTTTTTTATTTTGTTAATAATTGGTTGCAGTTTGGTGGCTTCGAATAGGAGAACTCTCCTATAAGGTATCATTTCGTCGTCGGTTTCCGTCCATGTTCCCGACAGACCGCTATCCGATTCTTTCTCCACCGAAAATTCGAAGCTGACCGTCGCTTCCTCCGCGATTATCTCTTCTTCCGGATTGCTCCACAAAACAGCCGGTTCCTCCGTGTTAGTCTCTTTCCTTCTAGAGTCCTTCTTCTTCTGTTTGAACTCTTTCTCTAAGTTTTTATTCTCAGTTTTGTACAGCTTGCAGATCAGTACATAATAAGAGAAGTTGAAGGGCATTTTCTTGGTGTTTGCTCTTTTTATTTCGGAAGCTAAATTCTCCAAAAGGGGCACGGATATTTGAGCTGGAATGTTGACAAATCTTTCATTGATTAGTAAACCTAATGCCTCTGCATCGTTCTCCAGAACATGTTTTATCATAGTGTTAGTGGCATCTGTTGCATGCTCATTTGCCATTTGCCTTAACAACTCCCTGAGTTGCTGTATGCAAGGGTAATTCTAAAATAAACAAATCTTCGTATTGGTGGGGGATCTTCTTACTTCAATGATGCTCTACCTGGCACACTTACCTGGCCACTAGATAAATTAATCACTGTAGTAATACCAAACACATCATTGACATCATTATCCTCGTCGTCAGACTCATCTAAATCCTCTGACTGTTTAACAACTGAACCCACATAGTTTTGAGAAATAATTAGATCTGTGAGACCTCCTAAATCGATATGAGCTTTTAGAAAGAGTTGTTGCAAAAGGGTTTTAATGCCATGATAATCCGGATCCAAGGGATTCCTTCCTTCGAAATCTACTTGAATTTCCATTCCCTAATTAGAAGAATTCTCTATGTTAACTATACTAATTAACGCCTAGTTTCGTCGCCTTTTATCGCGGAACATTAAACCTCCAAACAAAAAAACATACTTAACTTAATCACGGAACACAATTCGAACTATAATCTCGGCATTATTTCCGCACATTTTTAATTCAATCACATTTAATTTTTATCACTAATCCTACCGAATGAATCTCCTGCTTCGTTACAACAGATGTACTCAACAATGCAACTTACGAAATGACGACCTTGTCCGGTACAATGACAGTTACGCGAATGATTTTCACGGCTCTCACGAATTCTATACTTTCCATAGCGCGCTTAATCGCCGCGTTTTATCGTCGACAAACATCAATCGTCTCGAATAATTATTTCGAATAAAAACGAATCGTCGACCGCGTGCTCGAAAGTAAGGTTAAGCCCGACTAATGACGTATCACGCGAACGATTGCGATTCAAATTTCTGACCTGCTCTTCAAACGGTTCTTGCTCGTTGTCCTCGCTGTTCGACGAACTTTGATCGTCGTCATCACTACTCCTATCTTCGGAATTTCGTTGAACGTCACGTTTTTTCACCGGGGCAGCCATTGTCACCAACTGACGGCTCTGGCGAACTGATTGCGAGACCACGTGACACGTTAGCAGCGCGATATTCTGGAGACCTTTAAAAACAAGTGCCTAATCGATAGCCTACACGCGTAATTGAAATTGAAATTTTATTGCACTTTCGGCGTTATCCAATTTTCCATTACACGGTCTTTGCAATCACAGATTGTGATTATTAATGTGAACAAATTCGGCAATTCGTTTGGTTTCTTTCAAGATTATGTTACTTTTGCGCGTAGCGTTGATACAGCTATTTTTAGTTATGACTGTTTCATATTTTGTTTGTTTTAACCGTTTGAGTGCTTTGATTTTCTGTGGACGGAATATTTTTATGCAAAACTCTTTTAAACATAGAAACTTAGTATTATCACCGACGAAACCTGGGACAGACGATTCATTTTTATATAGAATTATAGAATCATGCGACATTACGAGCTTAGAGTAGAATAAGACAACAGCTCTTTTAAAACAATGGTAATTGTAACTAAATATTGCGATACGCAATTGTTTTCCACATACGTGATCTCTAAAATCCAAATCTATAATAATGTGTACATATACTGGTAGCCAAAATTATAAGACTCTATCCATACAATCTGTTTATATTTTGGTCCGAATCTGACCAGGCACGTATGTTATGATATCTCCTATAAATGAATAGTTTATCCTGCACTTAAACGATGGTATTATGTGCATTTAAACGCATCGAATGAGTTATACATATGTATCACGCTGCTGCTACTAATCATCGAGTACAACTTCTGTCTCGATCGTTTCATAAATCGTAAAGATATTAATAATCGTAAGACCTGTTGCCGCCACAAGTATATTTAATTATTTAAAGTACGAGCCGAGCTACGTTTTGTATTGCCAATTAATAATGATAAGCATCGAAGCGAGTTACGCAATATTTGTTTCGATTAAACGTAAATTTTGCAATAAGTAAGAGGCGAGAAACGTTGGTTTCGGTAATTGCCATCAGATGGCACGGCGTGCACAATTTGCAAGTTGCGCGCGTCAAGCAATCAGTCACGGCTCATTTCGCGCGCGAGAATGTTGTGTTCGGTGTAGTGCTAATCTCCCAAGCTTTTTCCCCAACAAAAAAATGATTTCGGAGCAAACACAAAGGGTGAGTGAACTCGGCAAACCTTTTTTCATTCTACGATCCCGTAAAATCGCTTAAACTGTTAAACAACGAGTAAGAAACTTCTTTCGCTACGCAAAAGTGTCGTCGCCATTTTTCACTCTTTAAACGCTATTCGCTTTTCAATCTGTTCGCGCGTGCAAGCAAATTTATTCGATAAAATAGATACTCGTTCGTTTCATTCGATCGTTGGCCCAAAGAACGAACCGCGATAGCAGCCAGGACTTTATTCTATTCTCGCGTTATACTCGAAAAGATTAGCGGATATTCGCGTTAGCGGTTCGATAGATTGCTTTCGATATGGCGGAGGGAAAAATTTAAATTTTGAACGCCGGCTGATGTGCAGCGAGGCGGAGGCGCGTCCGTTGTGTCGGCACTGCAACGCCAAAATTCGATTAAAGTCCTCGCGCATGGGCCGAAGGAAATCCTGTTTTCTCAAATTTCCCGGAGTCTGTCAGGTGGCACCACGGCGTACACCGGTCCGGGTACATCGCATCGTACAATACGGAGCAGTGCCATCGCTTCTTTTAGGTTATAAAAACACGGAAGCTTATAACCGTATAGCCGAGTAGACAGAGAGTAAAATATTCACGCGATAAACGAACGAAAAAACGGTGGCCCTTTTTGTCGTGCTCCCTCGTGAGATTTCGTGAGTGCTTTGAGCTGTGGCGGGCGGTGAGATGGCTGTCTCTCTTTCTCTCTTCTGCTACCTTACTACTACTACTACTACTACTACTATTATCTCTGTCTCTGTTTCTTTCTCTTTATCTGGTGTTTTTATAGATGTTCGGCTGAATAGATGTTCTCGAACACAGTACCCAACATATACAACTCTCCCCCCTCGCGATTGTTCCTCGCGATACGCATACACCACGTTTACTTACTATATACCGTGTATCGATGTACACAATGTCCCGATGCATCAAGGATCAGCTCGATTATCAGCCACGTAACCACCGAAGTAAATAATTTCAACGAGATTCTAGCAGCATGGATGTTCTTCCTCTCGTGTTTCCCCTTTACGTTTCGTTTCTCGTTTCTATCGATAACCAACGGTGTTCGTTAGCTTTTATATATTTACATATCTTCGTGAAATAATTTCTCTTGTCACGTCGCGGGCGAAAAAGAAAGGAATTAGTGATTAGAAAGATTTATCGTCGCGTATTTGAGAAGCTTATTTAAGGATGGCTGATTTCGACTTTCGATGAGCTTCGAATTGGATAATCGCACCCCACTGTGTATTAACATATGTTTCGTTTACGGTTTCTATAAATAACAATAGTGTTTATCAGTTTTTAGAATTATCTTCGCGAACTAATTTGTCATTTTACGCCGCGAGCGAAGAAGAAATATTAGTGATTCGAAAGATCTGTTTTCGCGTATTTGAGAGTCCTGTTTAAGGGTGTTTAATTTGGACTTTTGGTTCGCTTCGAATTGGATGATTGCACCCCAGTGTAATAACATATGTTTCAAGTAATCCTCTTACGATTGTTATCTCCTCGCGAATAGATAATTAACGTTGCTGTTTCGGAAGGAACTTTAATTAATGTTCGAGATTAACTTATCCTTCTCTTACCGCGAATCCCGTTAAAATTATTTGACAAGCGGAAATCGAGCTGCTTCTGGTTTTCGGGCTGCTCTGTATATACCTGTGTACACGATTGCAATGTTTTTCGTTTCTTGGCTGTTCGGTGTATTTTTTTAGCGCTGTTCCATAGCATAGCTATCTCACCTGCCTTGATCTGTACTACCTTTTCCATTTTTGTTCTCTGCTTCCCCCCTATCAAGCCTATTTCTTCCCAATTGTTTCTCCATCGAAGATGGAGAAACCACCCTTAACCCTTTCGCAGTTTAGCACGAGATAGACTCGGCCAAGCTGTCGGATGCGACACTATAAATATCATATCGCAAGTTGTATTGTACGCAAAGCAATTATTAAAATGTATTACGTACGAATGGATGAAGTTACGTATTTTTCGTATCGATTAATCAAAGCATTAAAGATGTTTCAATAGATGAGATAAACATTCTTCCGGTAATCGACGCTTGTTATGAGTTCAATTATTAGTGAGTTAAATTGTTGGTACGACAGATACTATATAAAACGTAATCGGTCGCGGTTTATAAGAAAAATCATAGATGAAATTAAATTTGAACTAGAATCTCAATTTATCATTAAAGTCGTAGATACTGTCGAATACTGAGTACTTTGTTTCATATCGCTTGTCCACCATTTCACGTCATTTTATTACACTGCGAAAGGGTTAACATTTTTCCTTATTTATCCCCCTTCCCCTTCGGTTCTCGATTTCTTTGTACGTCATTCAATCCGACGAAACAATCCGAATACAAAAATGAATCGTTCCACGTACAATATTCGCGAAACATTTCAAGTCCCCAAAAGTTTCTGAATCTTCGAGAAACGACCCTTAACATTTTCCGTCTTTATCCCCTCCCCCCTCCCGACTTCGGCTATCGATTTCTTTGTACGTTATTAAATTCGACGAAACAATCCGTATACAAAGTGATTCGTTGCACGCGTATTCGCGATGCGAATGCGAGATCTCGCTGAATGGAGGCGATCGAACGCAATTGCCGATTAATTGCGCCGTTCCACCTTTGTTCTCTAATTCGATAGCCTACTACTGATAACACACAAACCACGGTGGCTCGTTTGATACGCGGAGACACGAGGCAAACCGAGGACACACGTTTCACGGTTAACGGCATAGGCTAGAGATGATGTTATAATTTCGGATCTCGTTAGCTCCAGGGATTTGGTTTATTGATTTCTCCTTGCCGTTTTCTTCCAGACGTTCTATCTATCTCTCTCTACTCGATTGAGACTGTGACGACTCGAAATTAGACTTGTTTCTCCTTCGAATGTTTGTTTAGAGTCGAACGCGATCTCGTTAGTGTTTAGAGGTTACACGTACGCGGTATTAATCAGGCTAGCCCGGAAAATTCGGATAACGCTGCCCCGGAGAGTTAGAGTTAATCGTTTATTGATTTTACGCGATTTCGAATGTGCTGCCATAGACCGTTCCACACTATTGCGCTAGTTGTCGCATGACTATACTGAAAGGCAACCCTGTTATCCGTCTGTTTGTTTGCGTGTGCATATTTTAATGCACGATTAATTATAGACACTGCGCGTACGAAAAGTATTTGCATTTTTCGTCGAGCTTTCTAAGCGGATTCTATTTAGGATGCCTGGAAATGAATCGCGCGTGTAATTACAATTTGTACATTCTTTACGTCGATAGACATTTAGAGCGTGTATGTGTGTACCATATGCACGCCTTTTGCAGTCAAAGCAGCAAATTATTAACCCGTAATCGCAACGCGTCCATTTTCTCTACGGCGAATTTTCACTCTTAAATATCTTCGAAGAGAATGTTGCGGTTTTCACTTAATCCCCCAAACGTTTGGCTCAAGTAGCAATGGTACATTAAACCGAGGACTTCGATAAGTATCCCAGAATTTTTGCAGATTTTTTGAAAGCTCGGAACAATAGAGAAAATAGTCGCGCACAAAATGGATCAGTGTGCACGCGGAGGTATAAATTTGCATAAATGCGTCTGATAATGCATGTCTCGTGTAACGCGGAACGCATCCCCCGCGTTGTACTAAAGTTCACCGTATCGAGAAGATTATTAAATGTGCCGAAGCAGTTTTTGCGGTCCGAATAAGAGGCGTTCCGGTTTTTCCGAGGGGAGTGGGGTGGTGGTGGAAGTTGCAGGGCGAAACGAATGAAATTAAGCCATATGGTTACATCGCAGGGGTGTGCTCGGCCCGATGCGCGGCGCAACTGGTTGATTTATCGGTGCTTTCGCGTAGCGAAAACTAGCAAGAAGGCCGAATTGGATTATGCTGCGTGCACAAATTGCTTTATTCAAATGCAATTTAAGGGTCGCTCGCGTCTTTCGCAGACTGCAAAGGAGAGTTTAAAGAGGCCATTGTGTTAGACGCCGCGCTCACGTGTACACGCTATCCCATTTATTAACACTGCGAGTGGCGAACCTATTTCGTATGCAACTTGACGCTAAAAGTACCAACGCTTTAGCCGCACTCGTTTCTACCGATGAAATTACAATTATTGGATACTTAGAGAAAATTTGTCCTGATGTTTGTAAAATTATAGATGCAACTGTTTATGGAAAATCGCGTCTGATTTGTAAAAATGCATAGGTATAAATTTGTGCACGTTTTAGAAGAAAATTCGGATGGTTTTTTTCTCATCGCTTTGGTAGTTTTAGCGTTATTAAAACGTGAAGATTCGCGTTACGTCGCCATGATTACGAATGGATGGTTCATCTGTCTTAAATAATTATTCGTATGCAAGTCATTGTTGAAGGGTTAATAGATTTCGATCTAATTGAATATGGGGGACTGTTAGTGTCTAGAAAAATTGGTGTCGATAGTTACGAATTAATCGTGAGCTCTACAAATCCATCGCCTAATTGGCTACAAAATTTTCTTAATTCCATAATTATCGTGAATAACGCCCACGGTAATTGCGAGGCACGGTGAATATTTTGTTAAACAAAATTACTATTATTATTATTATCATTTATCCCACATTAAAATTGGACAAAAACGAAGAATACTACGATATTTGTTATTGTTCTGCAAGTAGATCAAAATTAGTAAGTCTCGTATTAATTAGTCTCGTTACGAATCTTTGTGCTTCAGTTCTTCCCTGCCATTTCTTCTTGAAAATCGCTTTCCAAAGCTATCGATGATATTTTTCTTCTTCAACTCGCGATAATTTGAAATTCGGGAAACGTTCTGACGTCGATGTTTCTCCCCCTTTTTCTTCTTCTTCTTCTTCTTTCCGGAGAAGAATGCCCGAGGCTGATTACGTCGCAATACGTCACGAGACGTCACGATATCTATGGTGCGTGGGTGGAGCTTTGCTTTCATCGAGAATTTTTCCGCCATTGAAACAAACCGTTTGCCCAATGCATCACGGATGTATAAATTCGATCGAACGTTCCTCCAATGTGGAAGAATGCGGCAAACGATCAAACGGCTTATCAATTCAGCCTTCGAGGGGTTGGAAATCGTCGAGTTGCGTGGATTACCGCAGATTTATCCATGATTCTCGCCCTTGGCCGCGATACCTAAACATTAAGGAACGCTTTAGGTCGCTAGATCTCCCGGTTAAAGAATTGGGACTTGCTCGGATCTATTTAGACCACCCTCGAGCATGATTCTACGCTTGCGTTCTGACTTTCACGTTTCGATAATCCTAAACTGTTTACCAGACTCGGGAAAAGGGAGTGTAGTTGCACCGAAGGAGGGTTCGAACCCATTTCAGTGGGTTGAAATCATTTTCGTGGATCAAAGAAACGCAGTATTTCGGGGAGATTGTTCCTATCGTTACACCGACTACTGGTACGCTTAAAACGTCTTCAATTATGTTTCTGCAATCGCACGGAGAACATTCGCAGCGCAGAAGCTGCTTAACATAGCTAAACGATAAGATTCTTATCGTAGAACAGCAAATGAGTTTCGTAAACATGGATTATATCGACTGCATGAGTTTTCTTATTACAATTTGGGTAAAAGTATGTGAAAGAAATGTGAACAAATTTCGTCAGCTTCTCGAAACGTTCCAAATTGAGGATGAGAAGGAAAAATCAAGCAACAGTTTTCAAGTCGCGAATTCACGCTTCATAAATGCGAAACGGCTGAAAATGTTGAATATCGAAGCTGTGTTTGATTTGATTAAATCGTATAAAATCCCGAAGGCTGAATATTAATTCGCATTCTCTGTCGTGGATTCAGAAAGACGCACGGTTTCCTTAAAACGTTGTTACGAACAAACCCGCGGCGGTAAACGGCAAATGTATTTCCATCAAGGCTTTCAATCGACCTTCGCCTCGATCTGCGAAAAGAACAAGAAAGAATACGGGTGAAGCGTAGATGCGTACGTATAGAAATAAAGCGTCGGATTAATCGTATCCGCGAGCTCGTCCTTTATTTCGTTCCTAAAGCTTCCCATTGCGGATTCGTAATATTATGTTACGTAGGTTGGCCGCGTGACGCGGCGGGATCTTTATCTCCTTCGACCCGGTTTTTTTCCGGTTTCACCCTCGCGTGAAACGCGTAAATGTCGTTTCCGGTTGCATCGTTCGACGTTCGAATAGGAATTTAACTTGTCCGGGTTCTCGCATTATTATTCATGGGGTGTTAGCTTTAGCGCGAGTAAGGAGAGTAAACAGGGACCGTTTCGAATGTATTTCCGGGCAGTGAGAAGAGAAAGGAAGGGAAGAATAAAGAGAAGAAGAAGAAGAAGCTCGCCTGTGATATTTACGATGAAAATTACGGCGGGATCGTGTTCCAGGATCGTTGGTCGTTATATTGGAGCCGCGACGAAAATCGTTAATCAAACTGTTCTCGAAATGGAACGACCGGGTCTAATAACTCGCTCGCAAGACAGAATAGGCTGCACGGTGAATGGAAGTAAGGCGTCGTATTACGTCGATGTTCCGAAAGAGAAATCTTCCTTATAATGTTGAATTGTTATGCGAGGAAAGCTCGAGCTGTATAATGCCATTGTATCGTCAGGATAATAGGGCTATTAAATTTCCTATGCGAATATCGTCGAACGATAAAAATATCCCTAATCGCTTATTAAAGTTTCCTCGTTGCCCGCATATAGTCAGTCGCAAGACACCGCGTACGCTTTTAGATTTCGAGCATCGAAAGAAACACAAGAGGTTGGATCGTTTTGAGAATATTCGTTCGTTTATTGGTAATTATAGCTGCGAAAATGGTTGAAAATAGCGGGGCTTCTCCTATTTCGTTGCAATAAAGTATACGTAAACGAAAAATACTATTTCCGGCTACGCGTATCGAAGCATACAAATCTTATTGTTACAACTCTATTTACACAACATTCTACAATTTGTTCATCGTAAATAATCGAACGTAATTTTAGAAGCAAGTTTACTCGCGTAATCTATAACTCGCTCCCATTTTGAAACATCTTTTAGTTTAATCTTCCTTACTCGCGAGTTTACCTTATACTTTATACATTCTTATCGTTCCAAAATACATTCTAAAACCTGTAAATATTCGAAACTCAAAACTCGTACGTGCGTACACTTTCGCGATTAACTGTATTCCATCTAAGTTTTTCTCGAAATCTTGCGCCGCCGTGTATGGAAAAAAAAAGAGGAGAAAAACAGAGCGAAAGGGGATACTTTATCAAGGTTTCTGGTACATTATTAACGAGCCAAGATGACAAGGTTACGCCCTTGTCGGACAAAGTCGATTGTTAGAATTATCTTTGCGATAAGAGTAGCTCTGCTCCGATGATCGAATATAGCAGGACCATTGGCGACACGCGTACAGGAACTAATTTGATAGCGTTTTGGGTCAGCCAGGGTCGTACGGGAAAGGAAAGAGCCCCCGAAGGTTGCGTCCTACTTCGAACGTCGTTGATGCTCGGGTGGGAGGAGTGCAACAGAAAGCAACGGGTAGGATAAGGACTGGGTGGATGTAGGGGTGGGAGAGGGAAAAAACTCTACCGCGAGAGAAAACCGAATCAATAAACCTACGATCTCGCCTCGAGCCTGCTGCCTCCTGCCTTGCACCTACTTATGTAACTAGGCGAGCAGTTACGACCCTTCCAACTACATACTTGCATTAATGGGCCGAGTACCTACTGCAAATTACCCTGCCGCACGGATAATTAATTAGCCCCCGTGATCTTTTCACTTCGAATGTTGATACGGAACAACCATCCGCGTTTCCCTTTCGGCTCCCTTCGATTATTCTTCTACGCTGAATTCTTCTCCCATCCCCGTTGGATTTTTCGACAAAAATTCTTGCTACCCTAGAGTGTCGCCATACAATTGGAATACTATGGAATAGACGCGATAAATAACACGTGGAAACCGTCTCTGATCTCGTCTGTTTGTACATGTTAGCATTATTGTATGCTTTCCCTTATTTTCCCGATTGAAAACAATAGAGGCGCACGAGGAAAATAAATCTTCGTTCGCGCTGTTTATAGACGGTTCCCGAAAATCTTCGAAAATGCATTGCTGTAAGTTTGTAGAAATTTTAGAAGAAATTACGGATGGGTGATTTTGACCACCTTAATAGTTCTAGCGTTAAATCGTAATATATAGTGTGATGCATACTTTATTTTTGGGTGTCTGCGCATTTCGTGGGGTTTTGCTTGCTTGAATTTCCCATAGACGCATAAAAATTCGCCGACTACTACTAACGAGTGTAGCAGAGGATAGATACTTTTTGTAAGGCTAGACGGGGGAGGGATTCTCGATGACCAATTTAATATTCCTACCCCTGCTAGTTACATAGGGGTGCGTTTAGCCCGGAGCTGCAATCTGATTACACGCTGCTTACTATCTCGTATGTTTGACGACGGACAGTTAGGGGGCTGGATATATTTTATTGCCGCAATGAGTTAAGAACGATTATTTTCTTGCCGCCCGGGGGTAATAATGGGGCATTCAGAGTTCGTTCGAACGAAAATTCAATCGTCGCGAAGGCGCCTACTTCATTTTCTGCCCGGACAGTTGCTGCAATTCACGCGCAGACACCGTGGCAATTGTTACTTCTCTTTGTTTCCCGAGACATTGTTCTCTCATTACGACAGGATGTCACGAGGTTTCGATTTCCGCAGTACATTTAAATCCTTCTACTTCTCCCGTTCGATAGCTTGTTAGCTTTAGCTCTCGCCTGTGCCCTCGGTAATTAACCCAGTCGCCCTGAATTATTTTCCAACGGCAACACTACGCAAGGATCTTTGCGAGTACAGGGGCTGCAAAAAGTATCGTCGTGTACCTGTATTTCTTTTCTTTTTTCTTTCTTTTAAATAGATTGCAGAGATTTTATTTCTATTGAGCACGGGAAAAGTTCGCGCGAATTAGTATTGCAAAGTTGAAGTAATCTGGGCTTTTTTAAAATGTAACTTTATTTAATCGTTTGCGGATAGAACAAATATTCGTTTAATTGTTAATCATTTTGGGGATAGCGCTTAAATAATTCTTGTCCAGTTATTTACAGCAGCGACTATTAACGATATTACTGTGAATTTATTGCTTTAAAGAATGGAATCTATCCAAAAGAATCAAGAAAAATTGGGCAGCTATTTGCGATATCTGTCTGCAAAGGGTTAAGGAAATAAAAAGTGCATAAAATCTTGATTGCATCATTATTTCTACAGAATATATTCGAAAGCTTCGATTTAAATTTACTTCCCATAGGAAGGCCGCACGAATTTCGACACAATACTTAATACTTGATACTTAATACAATAACAAATCATTGTAGTCAAGTATGTACCATTAATCCATACAAAATTTAGTACAAACGAAGTGTAATCTCGATAGGATAGATAATTTAGATCTTTATACAAGTTTAGATTTTTACGAATAAACTGAAACGAACGAGATTTAAATAGGGAGTTGTTTCGTCTTCTAAATACTAGCAATATTTTCTATACTTTTCTCTATCAGTTTACATATTCCAATTTTTCATAAGCGCGTAAAGATTCGCAAGTCCAGTGATCTTGTTACGTCGAGTAGTGGAACGGTAACGTTTGGAATAATTTCGAAGACGATTTTTCGCGGATAGATTTTCTTATCGAATCGTATTAGTATATTTTCAATTTTTTAAATAACCGGTCGGAATCCGGGGAACGGCGAAATTGTCTGGACACTTTAATGGCGAGAAGAATGCGCTCATTTATGATAAAGTGAGAGAAAAGAAAAGGGAACGGGGTACAAGGCCGTGGCACAATGCTGTCTGCCTTGAATTTTGATTGGAACGTCCATTGTCTTCCACCTCTTAATTATCTTTTTAATGCTGTCCCTCCTTTTTTCTCTCTCCTCCCCCCCTCCTCGCGTGCATGTCCCGTACGCGAGTCTACGTATGTACGAATTATATTCTGCCGGTATTCTTACTAATGACTCACAATCAAGAGGAATGTATGGAATCGAAGACTCACGCGATCGACGTAACGATGATCCAAAACAAAGAATTCCACCGAGTAAGACGTATTAGTATCTAGAGATTGTTTGATTTCGTTTTAACTATGCCAAAAGATTACTTAACCCTTTGCCATATGAATACTTCATTAGCTCTGTATGTTAGCGTTAATCGGCCACTGATTTCATATTGCGTCACGTATAAATAATTCGAATATTATACACACGTTTTATTTAATAGAGGAGAGCTAATTCGAGAGACTTTTTTTATTTACAATACTTTCAATAAAAAGAACAGGGTTTATTTTTTATTCCACGTTATTCTACGAATGGTCGTTACTCAGATCACACTTTCGGTAATGAAGAATTTTACTTACACTTTAAATTCGTTATCCGTAGCGGACATTACTTTTGCTCGGCATATTTCAACTCTACGTAAGAAAGATAATGCGTTAAAGATACATATACCCTAGCACATTGACGTGTAAAAGTTGAAGTATCTTCGACGTGTACGACGATAAACCTTAAAATAAAAGTGGCAGCCCATAATCAATTTAAAGGACTACTCAAACTCCGATCTTATAAAGCAGAGCTAAAAGTGGAGTTAAAGTTTCGTTTCGTCTTTCGTAGCATCTGTTTTCGTTGAATCCGCGGCACGATTCGTAGGACGAATGTGACTCGATGCTGTAAGCCAAAGGGTTGAAATCGATTTCTCATTTTTAAACGAAGTTGGAATATTCGATGAGAACCATCTTTCGATGAGCCCCACTTTTGTTTTCGATCGGACGAAATATTTGGTCTGCTACATTGTCTACGGTCTGTTACACAAATACAGTGGTCACGTGCCATTCGCGGAACTTCAAACGTTGCCTGCGAAGGGAAGATATTAAACTTCCAACGTAACACTGGGCCCTCTGAGAACGTGTAACCGGCAGCAACTTGAGAAAAGAATGCGAGAATTGAGTTTCTCCTTTGTACGCGGAGAACTCTTCCAACAACGATATCAACTGCCAACTTTCTATTACTCATTATTCAAATATACGTAATTTAACTCTATATACATTATTTACGGACAACGACGGCTCAGTTTGGTGGCTATTCCGAGAAGGAGCTATAAATGTTCGAAGTTAGAGAATCTGGGAGGGAATGAAACGAGTCGCATTAAAGTGAATGTAAATTCCTAAAAAGTAATATCTTTCGCGTCTGTAACTTTAACCCTCTATAACTTGCAAGTTGCAAAACACATATATTCATATTTTTCTAACGTTCTTCGTTTTGTTATAATTGTACAGTTCTTATTATTATTATTATTATTATTATTATTATTATTAATTGGCTATAGCCCTTAGCTTACGATGAATACAATTCTAAAATTACAAAATTAAGTCTATAAGGTAGAATGAAAGGGGTCAACATTTTCACAGCACTTATTTCTATAGATAATGTTACTATCTTCATCAATTAATATCTATACCAATTCTTATTAACCCTTTGCGGACGAGTGTCGACAAATAATCGCCTAATCATTTTTTCGCTTTCTGAGCCTATGTCGACTTTTAAACCAAAAAACGGAACGTAATGAATACTTAACGCAATAATAAACAATTGAAATCGTTAGGAATTATATGGTTTGGAACTCGAAAGCCTGAAAATTCAAAGACGTAGAATTCAAAACTAAAGTACTCCCATAGATGTTATTACTTCTCGTCCGCAAAGGGTTAATATTAATTATAATATTAATCTTATTAACATTAATATTAATATTAATATAAGAACTTTAATCAATTGGTATTTTGACCCCCTAATCGAACAAAATTCTGGTTATAGACGGTTACGCGCGAAATCCGAGATTCGTCCGTAAATCTATCGTCAAACGAGCTACGAAATTTGCATTCGATTCTCGCGCCAAATTCGTACAATAAATTCTAAACTCTCGTCTCAATTACCCTTAAAGAGTTTCCTCGTATCAAGAGCCGTACGTGCAGCCCCGTACTCTTCAAGAGAAAAGTATCCTCTCGAATAGCGACCGATTTCGCGTTTTCACAGAAGCTTACGAGCATAAAAGCCCGCCTCATTTCCTCCCTTGAAGAAAACAAAAAAAAAAAAGAAATATCATTTTCGAATCGTCCTCTCGCGCGAGCGGTTCGGAAATCGCGCGGCAAATCCCGAGACGTGCACACTCGCGCGCGATACTCGTCATCGCGAGGGCTCGGATAGAGGGAGAAAGAGAGAAGGTGAAAAAAAGAAAAGGACCGACTGGCAGACAGAAGTAAATAAGACAAAGGGTTCGAAAAGGAACGGTAGACCGACTGAAGGGGTGGCGCGGGCACCAAAGGGTGGCGTATGCGCGCGCGCGCGTGTGTACTACGCCGACGAGAGAGAGAGAGAGAGAGCTTTTGAAGGAAGCGTCGTGTGTGCGGGAAACGCGAGAGCTCGTGTGCCGGCTGACTGTGGACAAAAGCGTGGCTCGAGCTTTTTTTAATTGTGTCCCTCCTACACCTGCTCCCAGTCCTACTCTATTCAATCCCACCCCGTCGACACTTTCCACGTGGCCCCATTATTTTTCCTCTCTTTCTTTTTTTTTTCGTCCTTCCTGAATCGGCTGAGTTTTATCGAGGAGTATCGCTCGACTTACTCCAAGGACGCGGGCGGTTGGTATCGTCCGCGAGAACCGGGCTGCTTCCAACTGGATTTCTCGATCGGGGAAAAAGAATTCGACGGTTCGGATGGGGTTGGGGTAACGGGGTGAACGGCGACGCGTGAATCGGAGAGATAGAATTTTTATTTTCCATAGGCGCCGCGCTATTTATGCCTCGTACGCCTCGAAACTGGGCTCCGGGAGTGGGGCGAAAAGCTAGGGGTGGATATTCGAAGCGCCGCACAGCGCCATTCTCCGTGTCGTTCGATTTTCATCCCTATCGTTACGTTATCGCCGCTGTCACGCTTTCAGACAATCGTTCTTCGCTGGTTATTTCTGCGGGCTGGCACGCGGACCCAATTATCGTTGTTTGCTGAAAAAAGAAAGTAGACGGTATCCTATCGACGGTCAACAGATTCTATCGCGTCCAGTAGCAGTGAAACAATCGTAGACAAAAGCAGCGCGCACCGTACGAAATAGGGTTAATGTATCGATTATTGCCACTTTAAGGTTCGCGCTTTAAGTAACTTTATTTAACTATTTTAGAACGTCGTTCACATAAAGATCGTTCAAGTTTGGAGCATAATATTATTCAACCGCTCTTTTATTTAGGAATACCTTTTTTATATGTTCGATGTAATAAATTCATTACTACGTAATTGAAAGTGTACGACAAAGTCCACGGTCCTTCGTACTGTCACTTGAAAACTTTTCGTTTAAATAGAAACACGTTTTACATATATTAACACGTCAGTTTGTGTAACAAATATTAGATACATAGTAAACATTACTGCCTTTACTGAATTATCACACGTCTCATACTTTATACTTATATTGGTCACGTTTCAATGTTCAACGGCACTTTTACCTCCTAATATTTCTTTACAAATATTAAGTGTAAACGAATATTTGTCCATGTGTTATCACGTAAACCGAAGTCTAAATTTAGTGTGAACATTTGTTTACTTACGATTCTTTATACATTACTTTGCTACTAAATAAACGAATTCAAGTGGCAGTTATACGTGGGTCATTTACCCTAAACGTAATTGAAACTTTTCGTCACTTTTCACGTTTAAATGGGACAATCTCGAACGTTGATTGGTGTGGTTTATAAATGATTAGTTTAACTAAAATTGCAAGTACTAAGTACACTTGTTTCATACCCCAGTTTCGTTTCACTCGAGTGTTTGCTTAGGTGTTCTGAATTACTCCATTCCGTCGTACCGCAAATTTTAGTAAGTTTCGGTGAACATTAACGTGTCGTTTGCCGTAGGAATTTTCTAGACTTTGTCCTGGATGCGACAATAGAATTCAACCCTCAACTGGTATAAATATAATAACGTGCGTTTTACGTAATTTAGATACATTGATAGACAGCTTTCTTATATTGGCTTTCCAATTAAATTACAAGGGCTGTCAATCTCAGGTATCTTATATATTTCTGCATACGTCACGCGCATCTCGCTGTTTCTTACAAGTTTAACCCTTCGACGAGTGCAGCTGTGCATGCACGACTTATGTTACGTAACTGGAGTTACGTTTTTGTGCTCAATTCGATGGAAACCGCTTTTACAATGTTCCGCTACTATCTTTAGTATCTTTTCCCATTTTCCATATCGATACGTGTTATCGACTATATATATATATAATAAAAACATTTCTACATTGCGAAACAATTTTCTGTACCCGTCGAAGGTTTAGTACGTAATAATAATAAGTCTCTGATAAATTCACAAATATCCGCGGCTTACCGATGAAATCTTGTATCCTGGCGAAACTTGAATTAACCCGTGCTCTTCAAAGGGAAGTCTAACTTCAATACTCGAAAGTTATTTCGCACCCGAATGTACTGTTCGCCGTGCAACACACTGTTCCGAGTGGGCAGAAGTCTGTCGCGCAAGGCGGACAACCTCCAGAGGATGAAGGTGTTTGTCTTTACCAGGAAAACATTCCAGCTCGGAGTCCTTGCACAAGGTGCGCGTGTATCCTTGAGAGGAGTCGCGGCGCGAGCGGGACGAGTAACTTGAAATTCAGCCTCGTCCTTTCTTGTGTCGCACGAACGAGCTTGCCTCTCGTCAAAGCGGACAGGGACAGACAAACGCGCGTTTAGACGGCGTTGAAAGGGACGAGAGACGGCGAAGTGAATGCATTATTACGTTTTTCTTTTTCTTTTTTTTTCTTTGCACGCGAAACCGACGCGGGACGCGACGAGTTGATGATGCGATTTCCTCCCCGCCAGAAAAGCGAATTTATAAAACTCGCGATCGTCAACCGCGAATCGACTGTGTATTTATCGATGCGCGATCGGTCGTGACCGGAATTTCTGCGCTCGTAAAGATTGTCGCGATTCGATTACGATAGGATTATGCAAAGGAACGGCGGCGGCTGCGGGATGCTCGAAGATTTAAATAAAACGGCAAGGGTTGATTAATTCGATTCTTTATCGGGAGTAGGAAAAGTTTACCGGAAACAGGGTAGATGCACCAGCGAATTAACCCTTTGAGTGTTGAGCAATTTTGGGAGGCTGACAGGATCCCGAATTTATTTCGCGAAAACTGTGCAAACGTGCCTTTTTAGTATCGGTGTGATTATGTTTATTAATCGTTACAATGTTTGTTATACTCGTTGGGATTAGGGTAGGACTTATCGTTGAATCGCGTGTGAATTTTCTTGCTCTATTCATCATTTTGCCTTACGGGCCCTATTTCCGACCAGCACCTCGATTATTCGATTCGAATGGCTAGAAATTCGCTAACTATCCATTAGCGATTGCGAGCATCATTTCTTTGAAGCATCCCGCGTACCGAACATCGTTCAGCGGGGCTTCATTAGTACGGTCGTAACCGTTGATTCCGGCACAGGACAAAAAACATTCGCAATTTCAACTTGCTTCCCCGGAAAATCCTGATACTTGATAGCGTGTCCTGGAAGCTCATGCAGCTGCTGCCAGCTTCCCTTTGCCACGCGCTGAATTCAAGTACTCAAAGTGCAAAAGCTCAAAAAGGACGCCTGTGCGTGAAGCTCGGTGAAACTCGTAGTCGCCGGTCTCTCATCCTCTCTGAAAGTACGAATCCGCGTGGGCAGATCCTCGAGGGAAGGGGCAGTAAAAGGAAGAATGGGAAAAGGGGGGAAGTAAATGCTTTCGTCGTAGCAACGAATCGGATGACCGTGGTGAAACGCGAGCGTAGCTGATGCACGGTAATAGAGGGTACAACTGGGCGATTTTGCGTGAAAAAATAAAACGTCAACGCGAGAGATCAAAGTCTTACGCTGAAAGCATCGTTTGAGGGAAAATCAACGCTGCAAATGCGGCGATGATTATCGTGGCATTGTTATAGCTGTAGGGATTTATAATCTTTTAAACTTACGAGATTCAGTTAGAAATTTGAAGCAGAAAGAATACTTCGATTGCATCTTCTAGGGTAAATTATTACCTGACTGCGTCTTCCATTTTGAAGCATCCTGTATAATATCAGAAGCACGTCGATAAGAGATTCGCGCGTTGATAAAGTATTCGTTTTCTCGTTCCCTTTATAATCAAATTCGGATACTCGTAACGAAGTGAAGTCGATTAGTTTAACTTTTTGAGAGGCTCGCTTTAATAGTCGGTATTTATTGGAGTGTCCATAGATTTGAATTTTAAATTTGAACGTTTAATTTTAATAATAATAATTAAAATAATAGGGAGAATATTCTACCTAAAAGGGATTCAATTAATTTTCTAAACCTTCTATAAGTTTAAAATTAATCAGACGGCGATCCTATATAATAAAATTCAGACTGTTATAAAAAAGTGAAGTCTACTGGTTCAATTTCTAAGAGACTAATTCAACGGTGAACATTTATAAGGGGGGGAGATGGGTGTCGGTAGAATGTTTAAATAGGACGAATATTTTATTTCGACTTTCCGTGGTAAATCTTTTAAGTGCGCCCATCTATTTTGAGACATCCTGTATACGTTAGCGAGACATTGTAGAGGAAGAGAGGTTCATTTCTCATTGAAATACCGTCATATTTCCACCTTGCCAATGCGTTTCGTGCACACAGCTGACTAAGATCTAGAATTCAGCTCGCTCCCTCTAAGAAGCAAATCGTGCAGCGCACTTTCTGTGAGTCGAATTGGAAATAATGCGAGAAATGAAACCTACCACCACCACTCTCCTAGGGGACCGTTTTATCGTCGATTTTAACATTCCCGTCGCTGACAAATTTCTTATATACCCAACCCTCCCTCCCCCTCTTCTTTCCGTCCCCTTTAAATCGAAACCGTACTCTGTATATACACGCGGTATTTCCGATATACGAATTCGATACGAGTCCTTTCTAAAATTCCACCATGACCGAACGAACCGTTTACACCTTCGTTTCGATATTGATATTACTTTAATTCCCCCGGCGTTTCGGTGCTCGTGTTAAGTTAAGTCAGTGGTTCTTAAACAGGTGCGCGCGAAATTGTTAACCTCGCAACGATCTTCGTGATTTCATTCGACTCGATCGCAGCCTATTTTCCTTGGAAATGTTTTCGAGGGGACGGTGGTCTAAATATAGGCTAACACTTTTATTTTAACGTTTATTGCCTAACCCGTTGAAGACCTCTAATCGTTTGCATATCAATGCGTATCTTTAACGTGTTCGCTTCTTAACGTAGAATCGAAATATGCAGTAGTGTGTGTTACAAGTTACACGTTTAAAGTAACAGTGTTAAGTAACTAGTAAAATAATCTAAAGTAAAAACGAAAATTGTCTTTTTTCTTTTTAGAAAACTGTTCTTTTTATTAGAAAGTAGATAGAAAAAGGCTCTTGGCGTTGGCGATATAACGCACTTGGTTAATTAATTCTTACTTCAACAGATCATTGTTAAGAAAACGAAACGAACATGCTTATGAAAACTTCCACGATCGCGGAATTCGTAACAGTCACACTGCTTTTAATGGAACACGTTGATACAACAAACGATGTTGTATTTTCTATCTATTTCGTTCTCAACTATATATTCTCAACTATTTCATTTGTACAACTTTATTCGTCCTTCGGTCGTAGTTTTGTGCCGTTCCCAATACAGAGCTGTGCTTAATAATTTCTGTACTTTAACTAGCCCGTATTTCAATCAACTCCTCTACTTTCGAGCGAGAGTGCAAGTGGATACAATTTCCTATTGGTCCACATTGTAGACGCTTAGGTATTTTTAATATCAAATTCACGAACTAACACCGTTCCTGTGTTGCGCAAAATTTCCCTGCAATCGTAACGAGTTCCGCGGCTTCGAAAAGGTTAAGAAGCACCGCGTCAAGGTATCGTTTAATCGCGGCAGTCGCCGAAGCGGATTAACCCGGCGATCGGATTTCGAAACGCGGAGGATCTCCTATTTGGGCGTTATTGCGGAATGAAATTAAACCGTTCGATTCGCTGTCAATCAACGCGGATCCACTCCGATCAAATTATTACAAACGACGTTGATAATAATGTATATATAACAATTGATTTGTTACTATCGTGGTAATAATGAAATTGTGTGGGTGATGAGCGATTGAGGGCCGCACCAGTGTTTACGTTAGGCTCAAGTGTCGATAGCGCGTGAGGTGAGATTTGGAGAATGCAAGATTTGTTTGTACATACATGATGAGAATGTGTTGCACATATGCAGGAGAGATCTTCAGAAGTTCAAATGATGAAGAAGGGAATCAGTTGTGACTGAATCGTTGAAGCGTTCATAAGAAGTCTGCGTTAAAAGTTTGGAAGTGCATTTTATGAAATATGGGAAAACGACAAGACATAACTTGTGAGAAAAGGGCCTATATATGTGGTCTTCTGAAAAGTGGCAACCTTTCGCAGCGACAAATCGCGAAAAATACGAATGTTTCGCATCAAACAGTGATGAGAATCGCGAAATGTATGAAGGAGAATGTGCCGCAGATTTGTAGTGCTCCTAATTCGATGGCCAGGGACTGTAGTTATTTATGAACATTTTCGTGTACGTTGAATATAAGGAACGAATTGTCAATGAATTGAAAATTTACGACAAAGTTCAATGTCCCTCGTACTGTCACTTGTAAACTTCTCAGTTAAATGGAAACACTTTTTTACATACATATATTAGTGTAACAGTTATAAGATGTATAGTAAACGTATCACGTTTACTGAATTATAATACGTCCCATACTTTATAATTACATTGGTCACGTTTCAATGTTCAACAGCAGATTTACCTGGTAATATTTCGTATTAAATATTACGTGTAAACGAATATACAATGTCTATGTGCTGTTGAAGTCGTTGTCTATGCCTATGGACTGAACCGAAGTCCAAATTTAGTATGAGAATTTATTTATTTACGATTTTACGTTTACTTACCATTGAATTGGGATATCTACTCTAGTACAGCGAATGCAAGGTCTACGAGTTTCTATGCGTTTGAATTATAAAGTACATATTTTTCCAAGTTCGAATTGTCAATCTTCTGCAATTCCAACCCGTCGAAATTAGTAGGTTTTCGAATTACGAAGGTTTTAGATTTCAATGACTTCGAATTATCAAGTATTTGGATTTCCAAGAGTTTCAATTTCCAGGTCTTCGAATTTCGTAAGTTTCGGACCTATGCGCCTCTGAATCGTCAAGTTCTCGTATTTTCAAGCGCTTCGATTTTTAAACTGTCGAATTTCGTGCTCTTACTGCGATATATTCCGTTAATTAATTATTCGCCGTCTGTGTATCGCGATTCCTCGGGGCAAGCTTTAAAAAAAAAAAAAAGAAAAAAAGAAAAAGTGGTTGCACAGAAACGATCCGCGTTAAAAGCAACGATTTTATCGACCACGGACATGCTTTAAGCCCGCGTGAACGACCGGGGAAAGCCTGGCTGTAATGTGCCGTGCAGCCGCTGTATATCGCGCGAAACGCATCGTTGAGAATCGCTGGGGTAACAAAATGGCGAAACCTCGATCCACTTGTTATCCTGGAATATTTATTTACCAACAGATGGGTCACTTATTTATTGATAACGAGTTCCTTAGCAGCAAGGATCGGCGAAGGAAGGCCCTTCGAGTATTTTCGTACGACCCGCGAATTAAAAATAAATTTCGCAAAAAGGGACAACTCTATTCGTCTCTTTGGCTAACAAGTATTGCGAGTAGCTGTTCCCTGCAGCGTCTAAAACTATCTAACGATTGGCCCTTCGCAGAAGATGTTTACCTATCCCTACTTCAGCCGATCGAATTAGTTTCTTTACCACCCATTTAATGGTACACGAGACAAAACCCTTTAACATGCGTTATTACGTATTACAAATTAGTCACTTGACGCTTGAAGCAACCGAAAGACGAAAAAGTATCCATTACCCTACAATTTTTATTAATACTATTAACCCTTTGCGGACGAGCGTCGACAAATAGTTGCCTAATCATTTTTTGGCTTTCCGAACCCATGTCGACTATTAAAGCACAAAACTTAATGCGATGAATACTTAACGTAATAATAAACATTTGAAATCGTTGGAAATTAAATGGTTTCGAACTCAAAAGCGTGAAAACTCGAAGTCGTGGAATTAATAAACTAAAGTACTCTCGCAAGTGTAGTATCATGAAAATCATAGTCATCTAAAGTGAAAGTGACCTGCAGGTAAAAAGGGATGGGGAAAACAAATGGGTCAGCGGGCCCAGCAATGCTCTCAAGGTTCTATTGGAAAAGGGGGTGCGAAAGCGCATATGACCATATTTGGGCATAGACGCGCCCGAAGAAAGATTGCGTGGTGGGGAAATAGAAACTCATAAAAAGGGACTTCAGGGATTTCGAAAAAAAAGGGTTTTCAGCCGAAAGAAAGAGAAGTTGACAAGACGTGGTAGTGAGAAGTTGTTTTAAGTTGTTAAGTTGTATAGCCATATCTAGCGTTAAGAGATAATTCATCGAATAGTCTAGCTTAATTAATTCCTAACCACTGTGGTAGTAATAAACTTGAAATAATCTATAACAATCCTATACAAGTGTTACTACTTCTCGTCCGCAAAGGGCTAAATACGCGCGTAATACAGTTTTGTTCGCCAAACAACGTACGTTTTATATTCCTCCAAAATTACGATGCGATTCTTCACGAACGCGAACGACGAATTAACGCCGAATAAAGAAAGTATTTAAGAGTACTTCGTTCGTTTGGTTACCATTACATGATCTTGGAGCGCGGAGCGGCATTTCGCTGTCGCTCGATCGACAGCATCAATCGAAGCGATGTCAACGTTTCGGGGACGAAGCGTTTCCTCGTCTCGTCTCTTTCCCTCCGTTACCCCCCTCTTTTTTTTATATGCCGGCAACGAGAGTGAAAATCCACGGGCTCGACCGATACGAGGGGACGGAGAAGGGGAAGGACGATTTTATCGAAAACGAAAATTGCAGGCGAGTGCGTTCGAAGCGCGATTAAGCGATCGAAAGGGCTATCGTCGTCGTGCACGAGCATTCAACGCAACGGCAAACTCGCCTCTTGCTTGTATCACCGTTTCGCGAAAGCCTGTCTGGCTTTCATCAAGGAACCATCATCACCCGTTTCATCAAGGAACCATTACGATTACACGCGTATTATTTTTATCCCTTCGTCGTAATCCTATTATGTACGTTAGGTTGCTGGAAAAATTCGTTGCGATGTTTGAGCAACGCTCGAAGACAGCACGAATATACCGAATTATTATTTTAGCGAACAATTTTGCGTATATCAGGTGGACTTAACTCGGTATCCTTTCGCGAAGTTCGATGCGCGTTTAGGGAAAATTGAAGACAATTTTCATGCTCAAAATAATTTCCACTGCAACTATACAATGTAATTATAATGCATACGTGTGTTGCGTTCGAGCGATCTAAACGTAAACTCTATTTATTCGAATCCTATTGAGTCGTAACGTATATTCGTTCCACCCCTTTTATTTTTAGCGGTTTTAAAACCATTCATCTGTAAATTCGGAAATAAGTTTGATCAGTTAGATTCGTGGCACTGTAATCGACGATCTTTTTTTAAATTTTCAGTGGCTAAAAGGTTTTTCTCGCGTAGAATTCCTGATACTTCAAACATGAACGAGTACATGTTACGACTTAATACTATTCAACGAAAGAAGATAGAAACCAATCTTCGGTTTCATTAATCGCGCAACAGAAGTTAAACGCTATGGAAAGCGTTACGAATTTCCCGTGCAGCTCAATATACATTTCCCACCGTAGAATTTCATTCACCCGTTTCCCAACTTACTCTCATATTTAATTTCCATTTTATTCCCCCGTTTCTCGCTCAGCCTTGTATTTCAATCTTCCTATTATCTTCCTTTCCTCCGAACGTTCAAAGTTTCCGGCGAGAAAAACTTCCGCCATCCCTTTAAACCAACTGCAATTACTATCCCGTTTCCCATTTTTCTCGCGCTTCGTCTTCTTTTTATCTTCCCACTCACGCATCCTTCTCCTCTATCTTTTCCCACGTTTCCGTCCCACGTCGGGGATACGGCCGCGCAAATAGATAAAGCCGTTGAGCTGATTTCAAATTCTTTGCTGCGACAACGAAATCGTATTACATTCGTTAAAGGCTAGCAGCCGGCTAGGAACGCAAAACACTGCCGGGGGTTGGGAAAACTGATCGGCGCGCAAACGTGGAACGTGTCGGGGAGAGAAGGCGAGGTGGTTCGAGTCGCTTCTAATAGGTCGTGGGAAAAGGGAACCTTCTAACCGCGGTTTCGCTACAAGAAGGGACGATCTGCAGTTGCAACTGCAAACGCCTTCCACGTCTGTCTGACCTCTCTTCCCGCTACCCTTGCCGAGATCCCCGACGTGCTTGCGGTTTGTTCCTCCTAGTCTAAATTTCGTCCGCGTCTCCCTAGCGATGGCGTCGAACCGAAATCCCTTCCAACTTCCTCACAGGCGACTTTTGATTTGGTTAATTTTTGAAACGCAACGATACCCGCAGTTCTTCGAATTAATCGATACTATATAGTCAAGTGTATCTATCAGAGTATTAGGAAAATAATAGCAAGTTTGGTAATAATAATCGTGGCACGTTGTTCGGCGAACAAAACTGTAATAACCGCGTATTTGTTAACACTAGGTTTACGAACGTTACGCGCATACGTTGACAGGTTTACGGAAAAATACGTACACTGCATATACATAAATATTCGAACGTAGAAGGTTGAGGATGAACAGAATCACGTAAAATACATATTCATATAGTTATTTAGTTGTGGAGCTGTAGAGACGGGATAGGATAGGAAAAAGGAGGGGTGTTGCGTTTCGTCCTGGGCCTGCTAGTGGACTCATCAGTGCGGCTACCTAGCAGGCCCTGCCTTAGACGTTGGGATATTCGAAGGAAAGTTAGAGGCGGTATATATATGGACGAGGTAGTTGGAGCGAGTACTTTCGAGAAAGCCTATTTCGTATGTCCTTCTAGTGGTGGGTGCAGGAGAGCCGCCACATAGTTATTTAGTTATTTAGTTATTTAGTTATTTAGTTATCTAGTTATTTAGTTATTTAGTTATTTAGTTATTTAGTTATTTAGTTCTTTACATTCTATTAATTAAAGTTAACATAAAGTAGTAAAAGATAATATTTATGGTCTCTATAATTTGAAGTGTGAAATCTGAACGGCGTCAGAACGTGACGAGTTCCGTAAACTTAGTGTTAATATTAATATCAAAAGTAGGAGATTTGATACTTCTTTTATCTTTCGCTTGTTTCAAGCGTCGAGTACTACTTACTTCCACTTTTTGTCTGCGTACGACTAATTTGTAAGTTCGGTATATTAAATAGTTTTCTTCCGTGTACTACTACTAAACAAGTAAATAAGAATAAATAATAGATAACGTATTCGAGAAAGTTTCGGAAGAAGTTTGGGAGAAGAAAAAGTGAAGTGAGATGTCTGTAGAAATTCAGGCAGGTAATTAAAACTGTGAATTTTAAACAGCTAACATTTTCACAAGCACAATGTTCTGTTCGGTTATTTCCTTTAGTTCTCTATTAGTTTATCCGGTTCTTCTAAAATCTAGTATTTAAATAGTAACTAGATCTTCTGATATTTAGTATTTTGTCTAGCAATTTTGCGTTGTCTCAAATGTTTTCGGATTGATTCGATCGAGCGGAAAAGGATTTTATCTACAATTAACGTAACAAATAGTAATTGATATAATCAACATACGAATCAATATAATACCAGGAAGCAGATTTGCGTTGCATCGAAATTCATAGCTGCGTTTGTAGCAGGGCATAGATCCTAATAGAACTCGTTTTGATTAAAAATTGTATTCATTTCTGATTGCAAATAAATCGTAAGTTTTGCAAACTGAATCGAATAACTCCAAATAACGTAACATTTCACTATTAATACGTTACTTTCTTTCCTTCTAATTTTCGTCGAATTTTCGATTGTTCAATAGCGTCTTTATACGTGTAGAAAAATTTCCTAGTGTAAAGGTGGAATGTAGAACCCGTTCCAAAAAATATCTAATTGAAAAGCGCCGCCACGTACTCGTTGTCTCGCGTGACCTTTATGGTTCTTCGAACGAAAGAGCGTAGGTCGATTGCGCGTACGTAGTTTAATTTTCGGGTTACGTAGGAGTCGTATCTTCCGGTCGTTAAGCTATCGCTCTTCCTGAACTTTAACCTATCAGGAAGGTAACGTAGGTGGCGAATATTCGATACTTTGTGACGTACGCGAAAAGGGTTGCCTTGCGATGCGATTGCAACGTTCGTAGAATCGTGTGGGACGTGACTAGGAGCAGACCCGGTATATATTAAACGCCGGCGACATTCCCGTCACAGATAAACTCAAATTCAACTCGAAATCGAATTTCTCCTAAGTACCCGGCAAAAATAACGAATATTAGTCGCGTTCGCTGGTAAATTTCCTTCTCCGCTTGCAACCTCCTTCGCCCTTTCATCGAGGAGCTTTTTGGAAAAAGGCTTCACGGATGCATGGATCCTTTTCTCCGTAAATTTCGCCTTCAACGGTAATTACCGATGGTTAAGGTACATATACTTATTCACGCTAAAGAAATCGAAATTATAAATACCTGAAATATGTAATGCAATGGAAATAAATCTTTGCGACATTATTACCACTTTGGTGTTAGGTAGATCAACACGCGATACGCTGTCTTTTTGGTAAACGTAGATTTAGTTCAAGATGTACTTGAATCGAGATACAAACATAGACGAATGAATTTAATTTATCGAACAAACGAATTCCTGCAGCTTCTTCGAACAGTAGAATAAGCATTCAGTTTTTTTAAAGAATAGATGCTACGTATATTAGGCGGAGAGGTGGATTAATCAGAGGTGGATAGTTTATTAATTTCAGCCCTTAACTCCAGGAAATGGACTTGGTTAAACACGTATTATTTCACGCCTTCACACGTATCCTTCCATACCCTTTATCTCCGTTATATTATCTATTCGCTCATACATTCTTCTTCTAACGTTTCTTCTCTCCACGCTTTTCAATCATTCCACTATCCTCCCGTATTCTCCGTCCCCGACTACTTGTTCTAAACCATAGGCACACCCAAAGGCAACGTTAACAATTCGTCGCGGATGACGTCATTCGCCGGTGACATTCGTAGTTAATAATTCTTCTGCGTTACTAATACCCACTTCGCACGAATCTTCAGCAAAGTCAAACCAACCAAAAATCGCCGCAACTTTGGCGTAACATTGATTCGTTTAAAAAAAGAAAAAAAAAACCAAATACAAGCCGCCTATTTCGAAGCTTCATCCTGCTTGTACTCCGCAATGAACGCGTTAAGTGGTCGCGCGAGGGTATTGGTCCCATCGCTAGCGTCGGTCATAGTCGTGTTAGGGCAGAGCTCTTCAGGTATCCAGGGTAGAGTGAGATTGGGCGCAGAACCGGCGCGGCGTCGGTAATGGTGACTACGTTGGCTGGTAGGTTCCGCGAGGTTAGCAGAGCCTACGGGGAAGGGGGGGCAGGGGTTGGTTCGGTGCGGGGGTGCACCGCAAGCTCGAAAGTTGGGAAAAAGCCAAGGAAGGGGTTGTGCTTGGAACGGAGGCCCGTTACGAGGGCGCAAGCTCGAGCTCGTCCCTGTACCCTCCCACTCTGCCACGCGATAGGTGGAGCTTCCCTGGCCGCCAATACATGTCCCGGACCCGTTCTACGCTACGTGCGTAACCCCAGTCAGTCCTTCCACGTCCGAAAACGCGCGCTCTACGCAGCCGGTGCGAGCGAGCACCCTTAGCGCGGGCTCTCCCTGCTCTCTCTGCCGCGCTGCGCTGCGCCCAGCGTAGCTCAATAGGTTAGCCCTTAACGAAACACGTATCGCATCCCTCGCATTCCACGGTCAGATCTTCCACCGTTTCGTGCTCCAAATCGCGTCCCCTGCGATGGCCGTTCCTGGCGCGATCGCCTTTCGACGCGTACCCGACGAAGGAAACGTTGGTGACCATGTCGCCGTTGCGGATTATTCGGACTGCTTCGATTGAGTTTCACTCTCTCGGGGAACGTTCTCGGTGATCTGTCCAGTTTCTACCGGGTTAGTTCATTCATGGTTTACGTTTCGGGGACTGGCTGCGACGATTGACGGTTTTCGTTGAGTTTCTCGTTGCAAGGAGAATGTTTCTCGTGACACTTGCAGTTGATTAGGGTGCCTTAGTTGTACCGTTCCTTTTTTTTTCTTTTACTTTTGGTGGGCTTCGAGTGAATCTTCTGCTGTTGCTGTTGCTGTTGCCGGTGTTAATTCGGTTCGTTTCGAGAGACAGGATTCGTACGTTCCTCCACGATGCACGATTCGCATTTGACTCTGTACCAAGTTTCCAAGCTGCTACGGCGATTACGGTGTTCGGTAGGTCGAAGTAACTCGGGGTTTTCATGATTCGTGGGAGATCGAGAGTGGGAACTTTGAAACGCGCGAGGCAATTGAGGTGCAAGAGGAAATTCAAGTGTACATGTTCAGTGACCTCGAATTTGTGGCAATGGAACCGCGATAAGTTTAACCCTTTAACACTCAAATTTGCTCGCAATTCGTCGAGCAAAGCGAGCAAACTTTACCGCTGCGAATTCATAATTTGAAGATATCGCACGGCCAAAAGGACAGAAGGTCCAGAAGAAGAGCGACAGAAATGCAGTAACAGAAGTTCGATAACAAGAGCACGTATAATTGTACAAAGAAGGGCAGTAGAAGCTAGTTAAAGGGTTAACGCGTGTCATTTCACGCAACTTTGTATCGCCGTTAAAAGGATCGTTCTCATCTCGGAATACTAGTAGATTGAAAAAAGCATTCGACGAATTTACCGCAGAAACGATGAGTATCGCATTCGGAGCAACTCGGCCGTGAATGGTGCATCGAATCGCTTCCGAAATTGTTTCTTTCACCGGCGTAGAAACACCAGTCGATTTTCCTAAGCTCTCCATTCGGCGGAAAATATGCAACAACGTGCACGTATTATAGTAAAATGATCGAGCAACGATGCGAAATAATTCCGCAACGAATGCGCGAAGAGCACCGGAACGATTCGAGTCGATCGAAATCGCGTGATTTCATCTTTATCGCTGAATACCGTTTCTTCGAAATCTTCGCGGACCTCTGTTCTTCGAAACGTGATCTTATTATCGAGTAGAGGAGCCATAAATCTCAGCGCGATTAGAAGCTGGTCCGTGTGTTTAAACGTTCGCAGAAGATGGCGTGTTCGGTCTAACCTAGCACGATCTATTTCTACTTTCCATCGTCGTGCATTGCGCAAAGGGACGCACGTATCGGAAACGCTGCTCGGCAATGATGCAACGAGACGTTGCGTGCAACTTGGAACAACAGAGTGCACGAACCTGCGTTTCTATCGGTGTGCAACTCGTTTCCCGTCTGCCTTTCCTTCGCCATTAGGACAGTCAAGCGATTAGAGATGCAACGTGCGAATGAACATTGACACGATCCCATCGATGGCATTTTAATTGTTCGACGATTCCGTTGCGCATTTTACTCTTTGCTTTATTCCGCCGCGTTCGCAGTGCGCGTCGAAATTATCACGAGCAGCGAAATTCTACTTTGGAATCGATTGCAGTGAATTCGTAAATCTGTTCGACGGCTCGCGCGACTTCCTAAATAGCGGTGCTGGGCGAAATGTGCGTGTTTAAAATATTTAGATCGAGGCAAGTCGTGAGAAAGGCGTGATTGGAAGACGAAACGACGCGAGGACGTTTTTAAAAGAATCGAAGTTCACGCGTTAATCGAGTTCAGGGAACGTAGAATCTACGCGTTTATCGGACAAAATGAACTTTCTTGCATTCGACGGAGCGCGTACAGTTCGATAAATAGTATAGCTCAGAAACAGTATAAACTTTGTCGGTTACTTCATATTTTTCCGATCGACCGAGTATTGCAGAGCAGATTCTCCATGTTAGAGTCCAGTTACACTTGTACGTTTTTCCTTGTTTCGCGATTGAAAACAACCAAGATAGACGTACTCGTGCCTGTTTCATCCGTCTTCGTTGTTTTCAATTCAGACTAAGAAGAAACGTACAAACGCAACGGCAACGCACTGCCTCGCGTGCATCTAGCCTTTAAGTGGAATTTCCCTTAAGCGTCAGACGCATGGGATTGCTGTACGATGCTACTTCTGGCGCGTTAGGCTGCGTCCGGACTAGCGTCGTACAGCGACTAAATCGTTCCTTTCCGTTTCGATCAAATTATTAAACAAATGTGTAGCATGCGTTGCCAATCTAGACACGACCATAAAATATCCTGCGTTTCTTCTTTATCGCGTTGATCTATCGTATCGAATTTATTACTTACACGTTATAATTTCATTTACAATTTACACGTTTAGATACCATTGCATTTGAGTTTGTCGATTTCTCCCGATCGCCAACGTAACAACCGAAAATCAGTTCTCGATCGTCAGTAGCGCGCAAAAACGTGTAACAAGTAGAAAAAAAATCTGTGTTCGTTGCGGGTAAAAGAAAGCGAATCATACGCGTTTGATGCTGGTAGGAAAACGTTCGCGCGACTCGCGAAATAAGCTTCTGCGTCAATTTTCCTCCATTTCGTTTCAAGTTTCACTCCGCTGGCAAATAGACCTCCACCTGCAGACGTTACGTTGACCTCGTGCAATTGGACTTGCGATTTGCTTGCACGGCGATAATAATTGCTCCGGCCGCAGAAAAGAGAGAATCGACCGCGTACTTATGTATGTATGCACGGTTGGTAGAATTTCATCGCTGGAAGCGAAATATTTGTAGCTTTTTTTTCTTTTTTTTTCTGTAACGAGCGTTTATTGTGCCAATAACAAGAACAGGAGTATATACAAGAGTGGTACAATAAACTAGAAAACGCGCAAACAGTTTACAATAAGGTACAAAAAAAAATGAGTTGCGGACTAGATTAATGACTCTGGTAAAAGAGCACTCGTAATCTATCTTCTGTCGTAGGGTTAATATTGCATTTTATTGCTACGCTTTAACGCGAAAAGAAAAACGAAATCTTAAGAACTAGTACTTAAACAGTGTGTAGGCTATTTGACATTTGTAAAGTATGGCACGTGAAATATTTGTAGCGGATGGATAGAAAGTACCACTACGACGCATTTGGTTGGTACCGTCGAGGTCACGTAGAGTGTACGGCAGTTGTTTCAAAGCCGCCAGGTGATTGGGAAAGGTGTACCGGCAGGCAGATGGCAAATTTCTGCTCAGTCGACGTTGTCTCAGTCAATAGTCAACACGCTCCACAGGACTCGCTCGACTATCGTTCAGTTTCTTTTTTTTTTATCGAGTTTCCTTCCGTCGATCGATCTCAGTGTTGGTACAATTCGTTTCTTCCCGTAAATTACTCGTGCACGGTACTTTACTCGGTGTGCAACAGTACTTTCCCTTTTTTTTCTTCTTCTTCTTCTTCCTCGCGAGTCAACGATTCATTCGTCTTTATCCTATTAATCGTCATTGCTGTAGATCGAATATTTGAGAAAGTACACGCGTAGAAAGTTTCAGTGGAATCTTCTATAAATTCCCAACGATTTCCGCATCGAATTGCTCGGCAATTTCTATTTTCAATAGCAAGCACCGATTGCAATTATCGAAAGCATCCAAACGTTATTTGGAAGGCATTCTTGCGTAAATTTTGCATTCTTCTGTGTGTGCCTAAAGGAGGCGCCTTGAAAGCTTTGTTCGTAACGCGTTTCACGGTGCGGTTTCGTATAGTTCCGGGACGAAAGGTTCTCAAGGATCCTCCAGCTCTCAGGCCGTTTTAAAAAAAACAAAGATTTTCTGACCGCGACAGCTCGAAGCGCGCGCGAAAAAAAAAAGATAGCGAGCAAAGCCCCTTCCCCTCTCCTTCGCCGTAACTCTCGCGAGGATCGTCGAAGCTTCACAGTGTTCCTTTCGAATTGCAGATCAAACGTAAGTGCGCGCGTGTGGTTCGCGTGTGTATACATGTGCCATCCTTCGCGTGAACGATAAACGGGAGAGAAGAGGACTCGGCCCAACAGAAGCCGGAACCGAAAAATGGATGCGACGTTCCTGCGACTCATTTCCGGACTGCTTTTGTTCGCCTACACCGCGTCACACTTTAGTAAGTCGTCTCTCGTTTCATTAAGCTACACATAGGGTAAATGTACCACGTACCAGTCACTTTAAGGTTCGAGCTTTACGTAACTTTATTCAACTATTTTAGAACGTCGTTAACGTAAAGATCGTTCCAGTTTGCAATATAGTATCGTTCAACCGCTCTTCTACTCGTGAACATTCTTCTTATACGTTCAACATAATAAATTCATCGCTACGTAATTGAAACGGTACAACAAAGTCTACGGTTCTTCGTACCGTCACTTGAGAACTTCTCATTTAAATAGAAACAGGTTTTGCATATATTAACGCGTCAGTTTGTGTAACAGATATAAGATATATAGTAAACGTCGCGCCTCACTGAATTATAACGCTTTCCATACTTTATAATTATATTCGTCACGTTTCAATGTTCAACGGCACGTTTACCTCCTAATATTTCGTTACAAATATTAAGCGTAAACGAATATACAATGTTTGTATGTTGTTACGTAAATCGAAGTCTTATCTACTTACGATTCTTCATACGTTACTTTGCTATTAAGTAAACGAATTCAAGTGGCAGTTACAGGAACAGTGACAGTACGTGGGTCATTTACCCTATTCGTTTTGCTGCGCGTGCATGTGCCTGTACGATGGCGTGTGGTTCGCGTATTAACGCATTGCGGACGAGTGTCGAGAAATAATCGCCTAATCATTTTTTGGCTTTCCGAGCCTATGTCGACTTTTAAAGCAGAAAACTGAACGTAATGAATACTTAACGCAATAATAAACAATTGAAATCGTTAGGAATTATATGGTTTGGAACTCGAAAGCCTGAAAATTCAAAGACGTAGAATTGAAAACTAAAGTACTACCATAGGTAGGTTATTACTTCTCGTCCGCAAAGGGTTAAGTCTCCAATAAATGCATAAAAATCCGTAGTCCACCGATGAGATAAGAGGGGGAATTAAAGAGAAACTTGACCATCCTCTAATTCGCAAATCTTTCTTACGCGTTACATGTGACGCGCAAGTATCTAAGCAACGCAAGTAATTCTCTCTTTATAGAAAGAGAGTAAAAACGAAGTAACTCATTTTTACGAAGGTTCATCATCGATATATTCTCATGAATATTCTTTCGTCACACACAGAGTCAAGTATACTTAAAATATCGTAGAAAATCGAAGCCACGAATTCTATATTGTCAAATCTATCGTTATTCCATCACACATTCGTCTATTTTCTTTAACCCTTTGCGGACGAGCGTCGTCAATAGCCGCCGAAACTTTTTCGATTCTATGGATAAATGTCGGCTTTCAAAGCTGCAAATTTGGATTGGTGACACACTAATATGCACTTTCGATAATAATTCAGCGAAAATTCGTTTAACGTTATTAAATATGTTCGCGATGGATTTGTAATTGAGTGAAAATTTGTTACGTATTATTTTTTTCTCGTCCGCAAAGGGTTAATTCTCCATTAACCTTTTCAATCCTCGCGGATAACATTCGCGAGCTGTCCTTAGAAATGAAACTTCGTATCGCTTTTAACCCTTTGCACTCGAAAGGCAACTCTCACAATTAGTCACTAAAATGTGGTTTTAATAACTCTCGAGTGATAGAACCAATACGAACCCTAATTGCACCGTCTAATTAAGTTTCCTAGTTCTAAATTCACTATTTATTATTGTCTCGTCGAACGCTTACGGAACATTTCCCAAAAAGGCTCCTCAATCGTAACCATTAATCGTAAATCGCGTGGAAAGTCGTAATCTCGTATCGCGTCGCGTCGAACGCCTCCGCTGTATCGCAATTATTATTCCACGGGAATCCGGATAGAAGCCAATATAACACGTAAGCGTTAGCAACGCTTTACGACTCTCCTCTCTTCAAGCCAGCACGCGGAATCCGCGAGAAAGCGCCAGCGATCGCGTAACACGTGCTCATATGGAGTGGCGTTATTCGACGCGGAATCGTGACACGCGTGTGCGGTTCGATATTCGAGCATTTCGCTCGCTCGCCGACGCGACGCTCCGATTTACATTTCACGCGATCTCCTCTCCTTCCTGCCACGATCCGTAGCATCTCGAGGGACTCGGGATCGAAGAGTAGCGGCGAACGATCGGCGATCGTCGAACTCGACGATAGGGCGACGCGCGTCCCGTCGATTAAACAGGCTATGGTTAATTGCCGGGGGCGGTTATGGTACTTTGAAAACTTTGAGCGATTTAGAAGGCAAATTGCTAAGGGAAATGAGGACGTAGCATGGCGGACCGAGGCAACGGTGGAAAGACGGCAGCAAATGCGTCGCCGTAATTGCATAATGGCCCTGGTGTGTTCCCGTCGAGATACGAAGCCCTGGCCTGGTTTTTACTTGAGGACTTTCACTCCGCATCACTGACTCCTCTCTCTCTCTCTCTGTTTCCCATTCTTGTCTTCGTCTCTCTCGATTCCCTCTGCCCTTCTTCGTGTCTCTCTCTCCCTCTCTGTTTCTCTGTTTCCCTTCTTGTCTTCGTCTCTCTCGATTCCCTCTGCCCTTCTTCGTGTTTCTCTTTCTCTCTTCCTTATTTTATTCCACGCTTCCTTTGTCGTTTTCTCTCTCTCTCTCTCTCTCTTCTTGCTGCTGTCAGTTCCTGGTCGCTTAGCCATGCAATTATTTTTATTTTCAACCGAGGTGGATACCGAGATCGATATTATATTCCACTGTGCTTCGAGTTCTTAGCGTTAGAGGTTTATTTTCGCGAGGGATTGAATGAGAATGCCAGCAGAGGGAGGATAATTTCCATTCTGTTTGGCGCGAATTTCGACGAAGATGCATGTACACACAGTGGCTATTAAAAGTATCGAATACTGTTGCGTGTACGTGACGGATTGAATTGCATCGAAGTTTCTACCGTTTAATAGTTTCACATCGTGAACTGCTGTGGAGTAATTCGACTCAAAATAAGAAGTAGATATTAAACGATTTCTTTTGAGAATACGCACGATGCGTGTAAAGTTGGGTGGATTTTTTTTTAGGATTATTTTAAAACGCGTATTATGCTGTTAAGCTATGATGAAAAATTGTATTGATCCTAACGATTTCGTTAGGTGTATCGATAAGTAATCCGCTACGTTTAAATACAGCGGCCTACTTATCGATGCTCTTTCTAGCCGCTGCGAATGTGGAACGCGGTACGTGATCGAGACGAAGCACCCGGTATATAAGGAACCGGTAGGGGCTGTTACTGGGCATTAGTCGGTTTCAAGTACGGAATATTGTTTCTGGAGATCCCGCCGCTCAAATTGCTAGCGTTTAGCAGCTTATCTGGATTATCGTTTCCCCATGCACGGCCTGAGGGAGCGTTTTCCGTGGGGTAAAAACGCGCAACGTGTACCGACCGTTCGCGCTTTTCGAAATTCACCGTGTTTTCATCCCCCTCTACGATCGCCTTTTTTCTCTCTTCTTTTCCCTTCCGCTACCAGGAAAAGGATTAAACCGTGGAAAGGATTAAACTTTTCTTTATTTTTGTCCCCTCCACCTCCTTCTCCATTCTCATTCATTTAATTCTGTTTCTCCCTCTTCGACTCACCGGTCTCTCTGTAAAGGAAATAATTCCAGCGGAAGAGGAAAGGTAAATTCGGTGAAAAAAAAGAAAATCGGCGAGATTCGAGGATAAACTCTCCCCGGCGCTGGTTTAATGAGACGCGTTGAAACGGGATCGAAGTGATATCGTTTTGTAGGCGTGCATGGATTCGCGATGGGATCGTTTAATTGATTACAGAGCGCAATATTTGCTCTATTTCTTCGCGTGCAGGCACACACGTCGATGAACGTTTAACGTTTGACCTACTTCGGGATAATTTGAAAGGCTTCTCACGCGCTCCAAGATCAATCGTGGCCTCTCCACTAAATTTCACCTTCGGATTAGAACCGAACGGACATTTATTCGTAGACGCTGCCAACGACTGTACACATTTCGGCATGATAATTCGTTTCGTGTAAATTTCCATGCGCTCTACGCGCCCAGCCAGCAAGGTTTCACGTTCGTTCCACGCGTGCGACGTACTTTCCAATGATAAACATTGATTTCGAGCTAGAAGAGAACCGTCTCCCCCGTGAAATGATATATTTCTCTCATTAAAAGGCTTGCTTCGCACACAAAGATTGCTCCTTTCTCGATCGTCGACTTGTAAGGTGACTCATTAACCCTTTGCGGACGAGAAGTAATAACACTTATGGGAGTAATTTAGTTTTGAATTCTACGTGTTTGAATTTTCCAGCTTTCGAGTTCCAAACCATATATAATTCCTAACGATTTCAAATGTTTATTATTGCGTTAAGTATTCATTGCGTTAAGTTTTCTGCTTTAAAAGTCGACATAGATTCGGAAAGCCAAAAAATGATTAGGCGACTATTTGTCGACGCTCGTCCGCAAAAGGGTTTAACCCCTTGGCTTACAATGACGAGTCACACTCGTGGCACGAATTATAGATAGATTCGTTAAAGACAAGCTCTATTTTCAACACAGTATCACTTTAATTCTAGTTTTACTTTCACTTGAGAAGATTAGGGATCACTTGATACTAATCACGTGAAATAGTTGAATATCTTGGAGAAATATGAGAACTGTGATGCGTTGATTGTAAGTTTACGTAATTACAGTGGTCTAAAAATTGTAGGGCAAGGGGTTAATTCTCGAGCGTCGGATAAAGCGTTAATTCTCGTAGCACGAATCCTCACCGTTCGCTTTTCCCGACACCTGATACGTTCTTTCGGCGGAAATAAAAAAAAGCTGCTAAACTTCCGGAACACCTTGTACAAGCGATGCGCATGGAGATGGAGAGGACGGACTGGTACATACATGTAGCTTCCAATAAAGCTCCGCTCGAGTGCTCGATCGGCACTCGACGAATCTCGAATCGGACAATACCCTCATGGTACGTCCATCTGAAATAACCCATAAGGTCTCTCGAGTGTACATCTATATAGGAGGGAGTCGTAATGCTTCGTGGCACGGTTACCAGCTCCCGCTCTACAAGTAACGAAGCTACATTTTTTTTTTTCATCGTCTTTCCCTAGGATTAATTCCGGGTCAGCAAGTCCAATTCACAAGCTTACAGATTACAGGGCATCCCTTAAAACGCGACGCGTGTCCCGTGTAATCCCACGATTTTTCCAACACGCGTTCCTTTCCTTCTATTTTTTTCCTTTTTCCTCCACGTTTAGACGGCGATTTGCCGCAACGGAAGCTAACAGACAAGGATTCCAAACGCGTCTACTTGTGGAATATCTCTGCGCGTTCGTCAAAATTTATTAAAAATTTGGTTCGATCGCGCTGAGGTACAGAAGAGTGGAACTAACCCTGTTGACATTTTTAATTGAGGAGAGTTGGACGAAATAAGCCATTCGGTTCTATAGCTTCTGTTTATGCATTGCTATTTTGTTAATATCGATAGAAGAAATGTCTACTGTATGTAATATCACATGAATACAGAGTACCGCTTATAATTACTCGAATGATACAAATAGTATAATTCGTTTCAATTTCGTTATAGCGTTGGTAAACCTCCAAAATATTCAAACTAGCACAGATTACCGTATATTAGAACAATTGACGCTGTTTTTCGCTGACACTCGATCGCTACGATCAACGAATTCGAACTGGAAATTTAGTACGAAAAAATCCTCTTCGCGATACTTGTATCGAAACTTTGACGCTGGTTTCAAACCAAAATTCAAAACATTGGCTGGTTTTAAATCATCCCAGCTATCGCCGTTCGCCGCGCAAGGTTTAAAGCGTAGGGATAAACGTACGTTAATTCGTAGATGAAGAGTCGATTCGCGGAGGTGGAAACCGCGAACGAGAACAGAGACATTGGTCGTGGCGACGCGATCGCGAGGTTACGCGACCATTCGTTGCAAAAAGTAATCGAGCAATTTTTTTCCTTTTCTTTCTTTTTTTTTTTCCCTATCTTGCTTTCCCGTGGGATTACTTCCGGTTCAACGAGTCCCGCTCAGTCGGGTTCAATCTCCGTACTCTGTGTCAGATTACAGAGTACTCACCGTAGTAACATCTATAGTAACACGTGTGTAGTATGTAAACTCGTGGTACGCGTGCGCATCCACCATCCACCAGCCGCCCATATGCATACTCCAGGGTGCATACATATACGTATACATATATATATATATCGATGCAAAAATGCCTGCAACTGTGCGCGTTTGATGCACATTAGGGGCGCGCGATCTTTTCTTCCATGAAGATTTTAATGCATCTATGGATCCTTTCAATTCGATGAATTTATTATTCTATATCGGCGAGCGGTGCGCGATATACAAAATATCATTTTCGCTTCTTGGCAACGCTTCGGGGGATTGCAAATTGTACAAATTTTAACCCTTTGCACTCGAAGATATTTCAAGCGAAAAGTAAGTTTTTGTTTGTTTTTTTTGGTACAATTAGATAAACGAAACTTTCTTGAGCAGATTTGATTGGCAATTTGTTAAAAGAATAAACGAAGTTATTTGATTTCGTCCTTATGTTACGAATTGAACATTATTTGAATTGTCTCGAGATTGAAGAGAAATTTTCACCCTTTGCGGACGAGAAGTAATAACACCTATGGGAGAACTTTAGTTTTGAATTCTACGTCTTTGAATTTTCAGGCTTTCGAGTTCCAAACCATATATAATTCCTAACGATTTCAATTGTTTATTATTGCGTTAAGTATTCATTATGTTCAGTTTTCTGCTTTAAAAGTCGACATAGGCTCAGAAAGCCAAAAAATGATTAGGCGACTATTTGTCGACACTCGTCCGCAAAGGGTTAAATGACTCCGGAGCCCTCGAGTGCAAAGAGTTAATATCGGTATCGCATCTTTGTATTGTTTTGGTTCGATGAGTCGTTATTCTATATTATCCTATATTCTGTAAGAGAATTATTAACCGAATATCGGGACGCAGTGCGCGATATCCAAAATATTATGCGACAGAAGAAATTTCACTTCTTGGCAATACTTTGGGGGTTGTAAAATGCACGAGTTTTAATCCCACCAATTTCACAATGTCTATTCAACAATTTCATTTCTATTCCCGCGATATAAGCCCTTTCTTCAATTATACAATGGCTACAAAAGTATACAAAAATTCGATGGTATTTTTTTACATTAGGCGTATATGCAAAAGACTTATACTTGCTTTAACGAGTTCGTTGCCTCTATTCTTTCACGATGGAATCCGAAACCAGGCAGAGAGAAGGCAGAAATGTATACAAAATAAGGAGCAAAGTCTAGACAATTAATTTACGATAAAACAAATATACAATAAATATACAAAACGATAAAACATAATAATAAGCGATCGTTAGAAGGAATATTATAGAGGATCGTAATACCATAATAATTGATAAAGAATTGCCAATAATAATTACCAATAATAACAATAATAGGGAATTAAAAGGCGGAGACTAAAACTGTTGCCCAATGCAAGTGATCTATTTTTCGCTGCGCAATCGTACTATATCTGTCTTCGTTGTTTTCAATCTGAAAAAAAATAAGGAAAAACAGAATCGTGGGCGAAGAAAATCGCTGGTCTGCATCGGGCGTAATAGAAGAGAAGAAGTAGAATAACGATCCCGTTTCTATTCGATCGCCGAAACGAGAGTGGAGGCACGAATTTTGTTCTTTTTTTATATTATACTTAATGAATTTTGAAGACCCGTTCCCAGCGGCCAATAGTCGCTTCACCAGGGTGTCATGGATATTTGATAGGGGATTACCATTAGAGATTAGTATTAGAGAAACAAGTTGTAATTGAGTGATGAGTAGGGACATTTTCAAAAAACCTATTTACCGAAGAAACGAGAGTGGAGGCACGAAGCGCGCCCCGAAGCTTAAGTAGCTACCAGCAGGGAAATAGAGTGGGAGGCGTCGTTTTGGCGTTCGGGCAGCCCTCCGTGATGCTCGACAGTAGTATGGGGAGCGTCGTTGCAGCGCTCAGACAGCTACGTCCTGGCAACCATAGTAAAGAGCATCCTTTCATTACGTCGCTCTTGTGCAAGTAAAATAGGTCAGCCGGACTCTCCGAATCAACCTTCTACTTACGATTATTCTAAACCTATACATTTGAACCCTTTGCGGGCGAGAAGTAGTAACACTTGTATAGGATTGTTATAGATTATTTCAAGTTTATTACTAATACAGTGGTTAGGAACTAATTAAGCTAGACTATTCGATGAATTATCTCTTAACGCTAGATATGGCTATACAACTTAACAACTTAAAACAACTTCTCACTACCACGTCTTGTCAACTTCTCTTTCTTTCGGCTGAAAACCCATTTTTTCGAAATCCCTGAAGTTCCTTTTTATGAGTTTCTATTTCCTCACCACGCAATCTTTCTTCGGGCGCGTCTATGCCCAAATATGGTCATATGCGCGCTTTCGCACCCCCTTTTCCAATAGAACCTCGAGAGCGTTGCTGGGCCCGCTGACCCATTTGTTTTCCCCATCCCTTTTTACCTGCAGGTCACTTTCACTTTAGATTACTATGATTTTCACGATACTACACTTGCGAGAGTACTTTATTTTTTAATTCCACCACTTTGAGTTTTCACGCTTTTGAGTTCGAAACCATTTAATTTCCAACGATTTCAAATGTTCGTTATTACGTTAAGTATTCATCGCGTTAAGTTTTGAGCTTTAATAGTCGACATGGTTCCGGAAAGCCAAAAAATGATTAGGCGACTATTTGCCGACGCTCGTCCGCAAAGGGTTGTAGCGGCACACGGCCGGCGACCGTAATAAACAGTCCGCTTGCAGATGTCAGGGATTAGGCCCAAAAACCTTCCCTGATACTTGCAAGCCAGGAAAGATAATATATGACTCTATAAGTTCACGTGCGCAGCAGACTTTGCTGTCGAAAACATCGCCTGCCGTGTACCGTTATGGGGCTGCCTGGAAAGTCCCAAAACGAGCGACGTGGAGTCCTTTTCCCCCGCCAAACAGGGCGGTAGCTCAGGAAAAAGACTACACCCACGAGTCCCCGGAAAAGGCGTCACCTTTTCCGGAGACGCGTATAAATAAGGGAAAAAGAGCGGAGAAAAACTAATGTTGCAAGAACGCAGGGACTACGCTAGTCCGCTTGCCAATCAGTGTACGCCGCCTATCTGCAGAGAAATAAAGAAACGATACTAGGTTCAATCCTTTCACTTGTAACCCTTCCTAACGTTACAGGGTTAAACCTTCGATTCTTCCGCGCGAGCATTTCTACAAAAATCTCTGCATCTGTCCTTCTCTTGTCGTAGATCGTCGTTGTTAACCATTTCACCGCGGCGTAGCGAAATTAAAAGAGTTCTCGATGCATAAATGAGGGCGATTTTTATCACTAGACGAACGGTAGGAGTTTAAACGTTTGCAAACTAGGCCTCGCTAATTATGCTAAAATATGTATCAGTCGTAATAGAAATAATACTGTGACGTACGGTATTTGCAAATGCTTTTTGCTATCGGTTTTCATTCTCACAAGCGGACCGCAGGTCTTGATATTATTTATGAGAAACTTAGATCCGCGTGGAGATATACGACAAGTAACCAAGAATTTCATCCACGTTTCATCCAAATCAATCGCGACGTTCGTCGTTGCGATTGTTACGCCTTGACACGAATGAAACGAATACCTGGCATCTCGTAGCCACCGGCGGAATTTCTGGTATTCCGTGTCGCGTCATTCCCTCGTCCCTGATCTGGATTACGTGCAAAATTGTAGCGCTCTTAGGACACCGACGACGTAATCCGACGTGATACTCGATTAGCGGCGAGCCGTAGCGTAGCCCTGTCCTCGGCACGAAAACGCGCGACGCGGTCGTACGAAATCAATCCAAAGGATTCGCTTTACGGTCTCGTAAAATGGCAAGTTTACAGAGGTTGGCCACACCCAAAAGTTGGCAACCGGTTCCGCGCAGCTGGTGTAATTAAAATTCGAGCGTAACCAAAGGCGGGGGCGCGGAATCGAAGATAGAGGAGATCGCATGTGCGCGTGCACACGCCGTGCGACAGGGTACTCGGAGTAATTGGAGTCGGTAACGAGTGTACATTTAACGCGCTTGTACTTGTTGCTCGTTGGGCAGATGCGTGGCTCCCAACGGAATACGCGCGATCCTTTCGAAGCGACGAGTAGACGGCGACCACCCTTGCGAAGTTGTCGGCACGGCGTTAATAGATGTAAACGACCAATTCGGGACTTGAACTAAAGGGACTTCTCAATCGGCCATATCTGTAATCGATCAACAGTCCCACCTGTGGCCGACGCACAACCGCCGCGATATTAATTGACGCTCAGGCGACGAGGAAGCACTTCGCGATGAAATCCCTACCGGTGCTACAACTGAAGGGCTGTTTGCGAAGCTCCTAACTTTTGCAATAACTAGGCTTGCGGATTATTATGCAATTTCGTATCTTTAAAGCAGGATTTCGGCTATGGCCAGTTGAACAAGATGGACGCGCGTATGGAGCGTCCACTATTGTGAAATTCATTGAAATAAACGTGAAAAGTATAAAAAGCCAGGCGAAGATACGAGTGAGCACAGGTAAAGTAACTAATAGGCAAATGTAGTAACAAGACAGTGACAGGAAAAAGAAAGTATGTAAAATATTTGTAAAGTCACCCTTGAAGGAATGGAAGCTTAACAGAGACTCCTTTCACCCTTTAAATATTTGCGCAGTATTTTAGGTTTTCCAATTCGTTTTCTAACTTTTTGCGTTTATGAGGAATTTGGACGTGTAAAGGGATAAAGATTGCATGCAATATGCAAAGATATACGAAATATTTCAAGTTAAATATAAATCATGATATTTCGGGGATGAAAGAAATCTTTGTTTTGATTCGAATCTTTTTATATACGTTTAGAAAAATGCGAATTTGCGTAAACATCGTTATTTCTTATCGCTTGTAACTTGCTTAATATTTTGTGCTTAATATTTTGTACAATTTTACCCGTTACATAAATCCTGCACCGTTTCGCAGATTTAAGTTTCCCCGCAAATGCAATCAAAATCCGCAGTCTCTTCGCGAGAAACGAATCTTCGTCCGTCGTTTTCTTTTCGCTAAAAGTGACAAAAATTCTTCAAAACCCCATCGTCGTATAAAACCATTTGTTACGCGAATTCGCGCTGAATAGAACGCTGCCAGTTCTATCGTTAAACGAAGAAATGGATAATTTATCGGTCGTACAATTTCTTCGCCTATTTCTCGACCGGATCGAGCAACGAAAATTCCGATCGCATCGTTGTATTAGCATTGACTAAGAACAGGATAGACCACTTATCCAATGCTTTCCTTTGTCACCGGCATTTGGGGCTCATGATCCCCAAATGCGTTTTCATTTTTACCTTTTCGATTGTCTAAAATGTATAACCTTTTGCGTTTGCTCTTACATTTTGTATATTAAAATACTTCAGAAGCGTTTACATTCTTTGTCAGATAATAAACCGAAAGATATTCTTCCGAAAAGTCTGAATTTTTAGGCTATCGGTATTTCGGAGCACGTGACACGAAGTCCCATAAGATGATCGGTCTATCCTGTACCTCGTCTGTGGTATTAGCGAGGGGTATTAACCGATGGTCGATACGCGTAAAACGTTCGGTTTGCATTGTCAGGCGCTACAACCCCTGTACCTTAATCTATCCGCAATCAAATGATCACCCATCTCCCCGGAGGGATCCCCTTTCTTCTTTCATGCTATTTCCTTATCGACTCCTCGGGGGGGAAAAGGATAACCTGGAATTGCATCGTAGCTGCGCCTATCCGGTGGCAAAGCGAAATGAAAAGCCGGAGTCAAAGAGCGCGGACGTATCAGGGAAACAATTTAACTAATGGAACGGTATTGCCCGTGGAAATCTATGATCGCGCCCGGCGTGCACACCCCTCCTCTCTTTTCTACTATATTGTCCGCATCTTTCGGCGCTCGTGTCACTCGTGTCCTTGTTATCGGCGTGCTCCATTCCAATTTCTCCAGATAGTATCGATTGATATCGGGCCAACGTTGGCTGCGGAAAGAGACGTGGCCGCGCACACGGGCGAATCGCGGTTGTTGCGGCTCGATAAGAAACTCGACGGGTGTATCTGTTGAGGTGTACATACTTCTTTTCTTTCTTTCTCTCTTTTTTTTTAATTTAATAGAACGCTTGATAGAAGATAAGGATTAACCCTTTGTGGACTACGAATAATAAAACTTAAAAGAGTGTTTTGACGTTGAATTCCAAGCCTTACGAATTCCAGGACAACAAATTCCCAAAACTTTGAAGCGTTTATCAACGATATCAATTTATACTTTTTGCTTTAACAGTAAACGTGCGTCCACGAAAAACAGGAAAGTGGCGATTATTTGCAGACACTCGTCCGCAAAGGGTTAAGTAGTGGTCGGACGAATTGCTTCGTGACTTGAAGCGTGCATTGCATTTACAAATTTAACAGAGGCATATTTATTTTGCTTCGATCTATTTATCGATTAGGCCCAACGAAGTTAAATCATTATTACTAGATTACGGATGTTTATGCGTTTATACGAAATATGATTGTGTTGAAATGTACAGAGAACATATGGTCCGCAAAGATACGGGAAATAACAAAAGTAAAATATTTAGAGGGCGAAACAGTTCTCTACTTTGGCTTTGCTTATAAAAATACAACGTTGCGTAAAGATCTGCAGTCTAATTATTACCTATCAGAGAAACCAAAGATGTCGATGTATATTTTTAAGGTGGTGCAATTTGTATGGCCATTATTGCATTAGATTAGCATTTTGTCGCCTTCAATTACGTTAATCATATTATTTGATCACATTTCTATTAACTTATATATATATATATGAGAGACTCAATCAAATCTACTGGATTAGCACATATTTTTTAGATCTATTATAATATACATTTATAAATTTATTTTTTTAATTAGTATATATATTTTTTACTATATTAAATTCATACATTTAATACCAATTTTCATTTATCCAATACCAATACATTCAATTGTGAGAGAATCAATCAAATCTACTGGATTAGCACATATTTTTTAGATCTATAATAATATCATTTCATTATATTATTTTTTTATTTAATGACAAACTAGACACTGGCTTACTATTTCTAAATTATTTACCTATCGCGTCTTCGCCGCAAATAAAGGAGCTCTTATTCCGTTCGTAATTGACAATTTCACGCGTGCCAAGCTACTGTTTGTATATCGTGGATAAAAGAACAAATATATTAACCAGGCGCAAGGATGTATTTGATTGGCTTCCTCTTGTCGACTATATTAGAGTCGGGTATAATTTGCACGTCTTCAGGGTGCATAATGTGTTATTAGATGAACGGCTGACACGTGCTCTGACACGGTGTCATTATCGACCATATTCGCACGTTTCTCGCTGTTGCATTCGTGTCTCGTTTGCTGTGCCAACGACTTCATTAATCTCGACGCGTATCGCGAAAGACATTCACCTTTTTGCGTCTAATTGAAATAGAAATGATATTAGACACCCCTTTCGATTAATATCGGAGAGTACGAGAGTAAAATGGCAGCTATTCGGAGCAATAAAAACAAATCGTGATTGAAATTGTTAAGGACAATGGATGTGTTAAATTTTCCTTTCTATCTTCTTCCTGTTGTTTCAAATTCAAACGAAATTAATATTACAGAATAAGCTCGATAAATTCAGGTTACGTAGTGCAGTAGAACAAAAATTTGTCGCTGCAAATGATGTTAGAAGTTCGTTCATCCCTCATCCCCTTCTTTATTTCGAACTTTGATAAAATTACGATTAAATATCCCTTTCGATTAATACTAGAAACTATAATAAGCAGAGACGTTACTCAGAGTAACTTTTAGTAACTTTTTCCGAGTAAATTACTGGGAATAAAAATCATAGCAAATGGCGATCAGAATCAGCATCCAAATTTTAAATAGTATAGTAGACTCAGGTTACGTCGAACAGTAAAACAAAAATTTGTCGCTACAAATTCTCTTCCTTTGCTTCGCAATCTAATCAAAATACAGTTAACCCTTAACTCCTACACCTATTACAACTAATGTTTGTAACGCCGCAAATAGTCACTCATTTATCTCTATTTTCCGCGTTCGATTTCAGTAATCGAATATTACACTATAATCGAAAAGTATCCAAAGCCACAAGCTCGTAAGTCACGCAGAAAATAAAACAGAGGCTGATAGGTGATTATTATTAACACTCACGCGGACCAACGATAATGTTTAACGCTAGAACTACCGACGATTGAAGTATACTCATTTAAACACGAGAAATAAAAATGGTGGACGTTCGCAAAGCGCGTATGATTAAAATACAAGAAAGCTCCACTTACATTTTGCACAGAAAATCATGGAGCATTCCAAGAAAATGCACTGCCGCAAATTTGTACGATTTTAATGGCAAATTTGTTAACCCTCTGCACTCGAAGGCTTCGAAAGCTAGTTTATTTTGGCGACTTGGAATGCAAGAGGTTAATATTAGTTACGAATTTTTAGCGAAATAATTAGTCTCCGAATTATAGGAAAAATGGGAGCATCGTTTAAAAATTCAATACCACCCAGCGAGCTTTCAGAATTAGTTCATTTTGAGGACATCGAGTCGCCTCTCGAGTGCAAAGGGTTAAACCAGTTGTGGAGCTGTAGAGAGGGGATAGGATAGGAAAAAGGAAGGGTGTTGCGTTTCGTGCTGGGCCTGCTAGTGGACTCATCAGTGCGGCTACCTAGCAGGCCCTGCCTTAGACGTTGGGATATTGGAAGGAAGGTTAAAGGCGGTAAATATATGGACGAGGTAGTTGTCTCGAGTTTCGAGAAAGTCCTATTTCGTATGTCCCTCTAGTGCTAGGTGCAGGAGAGCCGCCACACAGTCATTTTGACCGCTTCGGTAGTTCCAGTGTTAAGGGTTAAACAGAATTAAAGAAAGTATAATAAGCAAAGAGGTTATTTAGAGCAGAGCGGAATAGAAGTGATCGCGAATGGTGGTCAGAATTGGCATCGAAATATCCCGATATCGATGGCGCGGTGATTAAATCGGCCGAACCGAAGGGGAGGACGATATTACAGTGGCGTGTCTCTGGTCCGTGTTTGAGTTCCACTGCGATATGAATGTCTCCCCATGGTGGTGTCGTCGCATATCGATTGGAATGAGGTGCTAGCTACGCGTGCATGTAGCACGTATACCTATGTATGCACGTACATGCATGCATACATATATTCATGCCGTTTCAACTGGGCCGTATGTGTGCACGTCGTAACGCGAATTTCGTGGGAATTGTAGCTTCGAAACGGAGGGACTCGACCGTGAATCGTGTCCTGCCCGATGACACGGTCACCATCGCTCCTCCACGATAATGGTGTCGCCCCGAAACATTTGTCACGTGCTCACATTAGACCGTGTCACGCGTTTTGAACGCACAAGTCACGAAACTCCGACGCCACGTCCGACGTTTCCCCCCCAGCAGAGAGCAATTAAACATCCATCCGACGTATATTTTTTTTCACGGAAATTCATCATCGTAGCGTTCGTTAAGTCACGTTTCCATTGGCGACACGCATTGGAAGAATAAATTTTCCACGCTTTTAGCGTTGGCCGGTACACGTTTTGGGACGTTCGCTAATGTTATTTCTAGTGAACGTTGGTGAGTTCGTATAAAATAGAGCCAAGATACGAGGCTTTAAGATTATTATTGCTGGGATTGGTTAAACGCGTCGACTACCAAAGAGAAATATTTAAAGGTACACGGACAGGTGGCAAAAAATCTGAAGATTTTTAAGCGATCCGTTACGCAGTTAAGGGTATAGTTGGAATGGTTATCTTGTTACCTGTCCACCCTGGCAGCCCTATTCGCTCGCTTAAAAGACCATCCGCGATAGCATCTAAAAGATAGTCTACCCTACGTGTTACCCTAAGCCTGCTTTTAATGAGCAGTTCCTCGATCAAAGATAATATTCCATTATTGCCGCGCATAAATAACCGTAACCAAACTCCGCCATTTATTGAAACAGGATCGCAAACAGAGGGGCGCAAGAACGAAAAAGCAATTGTCATTGCGTGGGGTGTAGTATACGGTGTTTATACGGAAGAAAATACGCGTATTTTAGTCGCTAGGCTTCCTTAAGCCGCGTCTTTATTTCGTACGGTAACGTTTGCGGAGCACTTTGAGCCTCGGAGACCATCTTCCCGACACGAGTTCTATTTCCCTGCAATCCTGCTCTCCCTTTTTGATGAAAAAGTCACACCCCTGCAAAGGTTTCCGATCGCGTCTCTGCTACTTTAACCGGCTGAATAGCGTTAGGTTGTTGCATACGAAATGGCCGATTTTATACAGCTCAACGTGTTTTTAGTCATTTATCGTAAATAATGCGAGCAACACGTTTCGTGTTTCATTGTTACTTTCTGTCGCGTTGCTTCGTTCAATTAAGGGATTTTTCGACAATGTTTTTTCAATCATTCCTAGAAGTGAAACGGCTGAGCAACGGAGAATCGATAATTTCGTATGCAACAACCGAATAGTTTCCACGGTGGCTAGCTTTCGTTTCGATCCGTGGAAGGAAACGAGCTGCGAGAAATCGAGGTGTATCCCGACTGCGGAACGAGTCGCACAGTCAGTTCGATATTACTAAGAGGAGGCGGAGGGTGGTCTTAATGCATTTGTCGAGGTAGCTATGGTACGCATCACCAGGCACCCTTTCTGCAAGCTCAGCATGCCCTCTCCCATCGCTCCCTTTCTCTCGTCCCTTTCTTCTTCTTCTTCGTCTCTTTTTGTCTCCCCATCCAGCGCATTCTTTCCCTTTCTTTCGCCTCATCTTTCAATCGATGCCGAGATCTCTTCGTAACTATCTCTTCTTTATTCGATCCGTCTAACCCTTTCTTCTTTTCGAATCTTTCTCGTCTCTTTCCTTCTTTTTTTTGTGTCTACCTTCCCAATTCAGGATAATCTCTGTCTCTCTTTCATCTCGTTCTTCGATGGATACAGAGATCTTTTTATATAGTATTTATCTCCCTCCTCATTTAATTCGTCTAATCTTCTCTTCTTCGTTTCTTTTTATCACCCGAAATTTGAATATCTTTTCTTTCTTTAATCTATGCCGAGATCTCTTCGTACTTATCTTCTCTTCGTCTAATTTGTCCAATTCTTCTTCTCGATTTTACCTCGTCTCCTTTTGTCCCCCAATTCGGATGTTTTCTTCATTTCCTTTTGTTTCATTCTTCGATCGATGCCGAGATCTTTCCGTATTTATCTCTTCTTCGTTCGATTCGCCGAGTTCTCTCTTTCCCTCGCATCTTCTTTGTCTCTCTTTGCTTTCCCACTTCGGACATCCTCACTTTCTTCCTCTCCTCTTTATTCCTGTCCTATTCTAACCCATTTCTTAGTCCCCTGCTTGATTTATACATTTGCACGCCGATTTTATTTTCTTCCCGGTGTACTTAGAATAGACTTCCCTTTCTTTCCGTTCCTCTCGCTCAATCTGCCCTTTTAGCGAGACTTTCCTTTAGCATTTTCCTTTTCGAAAGCAGCGCTCTTCGTTCATCTGTCCCTTTATCTTTCCTGCTTTCGCGTCGCCTCCTCTCCCGGGAGTATAATGCCTCTAAAACGAGGCGACCGCCCCCTTGGCTTTAATCTCTTAACGGAGAAACGACAAAAAAATGTCATTCGTATTCTTCTTAGGAGACGGACAGAGCCTGCCTCGATCAATTAGGAGATTGCCTTGTCTACGACAATTACACGGATTAACCGGTGCCCGGCGAATTCACGGATTAGAGCAACGTACACTTTCCCGCCCCCGAAGCACTGAAGATTTTTCTAACGCTGCAAGCGTTTAGCTAAAATCTACGAAAACGATCGTCTAGCAGTTTCCATTCGTAAATATTACGTCGCTTTTGTCGAACAAAGCGGACTTCGAACCGAAGCACGCGCGTGGTTTAATAATGAAGGGTTAATAAAAATTGTCCTCACCTGCGCAATGGAAATTTGGTTAACTATTACAGAGAAGTTAAGAGAATTTTGCTTTGCTCTTCAAGCGCAAAGCTGTTCGGATAAGCTGTTCTATAATCGGCGCATGCCTCGCGATAGAAATCGCTATGAGAAATGAATAAATAGGCTGCGGATTTTCATGCGTTTATGCGATACTCATATTTTGTACAAAATATATTTCGTACGCGTGCAAAAATACGCAAAACCTCCAAAGTAAAACAAGCGTTACAATATTTAGATGGTGAAACAGGTCCATTGTTTTTAATCTTGCTTATAGAAACAGAAATTTGCGTAAAGATCCGCAGTCTATTAATAAAATCTTGTTTATCATCGTAGCTATGCTAATTACGGAAACGTGTTAAGCGTACGCGTCTATTTTAAAACGCCGATCATTTTCTTATTTATCAGGAGTACAAATCGAAGTACAAACCGAAACAAGTTTAAATGGTTAAAAATGCCGCGAAAAGAGGGTTAAAAGAGAAGCAGGTAAAAATGATTACAAGACCGTTGGCGATTCCTAACGTGTTTCGATTGCATAAGAGCGGATCGTTTAAAACTCGAACAGACAGTTTACATAACCACGTTCCACGTGCGCGGGGCTTTATTTAAACGAACACACTCGTTTGCGTTCGCACGATTTTTTCCATCTCCGAGAACCAGGTCAAAAGCCCTTTCTCTCTCTCTAAACGCGTTTCCCCTCGCAATCTCGCCTCGTCGATCTCTTTTTAATCGTCCGATGGAAACTTAGAATCCAAACTAAGCTCATAACATCCCTTCTTTGGCCATGAATATTTATACGAACGCGACACGGGATATTTGGATAGCTTTAACAAACGTTAAACTCCTCGCGAAGCCTGCGAAACGTTCAGCTGATCGTCGCCTAGCGTCTCGTTAATCGAATAACAAACAGCAGCAGTCGTCGAGTAATCGAATATTCTGCAGGATGGTGGCACGTCCGGCTGGCCGTGTTCCTCTCGAATGGAACGCCCGGCCGGTTCTCCGGTTTCCAGTTTCGTTACTTTCAAATTCTCCGAGCCGGTGTCGCAGACGATGCGCTCTCGGTCGGGTCGGGAGCACTTAGAAAATCGATAAGCCCTGGCTCACTTGATCCGCCGTTGGCTGCTGCCAGGCCATATCTTGATTAAAATCAGTGCCGCCCTGTACACTCTCCTTTCTTCACCCTTCCCGCCAACATCCAGCCCTCCTAGCGATGAATCCGGTTAGTCTCGTTAACGTCTTAAGTCACCGGCTCCTCCAGCCACCTTCCCCTCTTTCATCCTCAACCTTCTTCTTCCATCGCGCCACTTTCTCCTCTCGAGGACAATGGAACGAACGTCGAGCTTCCTCGAAAACTTGCACCGCGCCACTTCGACTCGAACGCGTGCCCCCGATAAAATCGTTCGCCTTCACTTCCACGCAACTACCCTCCCGGTGTACACTTTGTCATTAGGATCATTACTTCCGGTTACTGTTTCGCTTCTTTGTTGAAATCTTCCATCGATCAACGCTCTTCGATGGGGACGGATTCAACGATAAAACTACCGGCGACTATATTATTGCGCTTATCCGTGGAAGAGGAAATAGAAATGAGAAACTTGGAAGAAATGTGTTGCGAGTTAAGTAGATCCTTATTTATATATATATTATAGAATATTGTTGAAAATGCGTTGGTGGAAGATTATTTAATATTTATGGTCAATTTTTATTATGTGGTCATTTCGAATGATTCGGTAGTTTTAGTGTTAAGTTGTTGGAGATCCAAAGATTCAATATTTCAAGGGCTCGAGTACTCTAAAGTTGGAAGTTCGTACGCTTGGAAGTTTGAAAAGCATGAAAATCCCAAGACTATGATCATTTGAAACGCTTGAAAATTCCACAATACTAGAGTTCTAAAAATGTACGAAAATCTCAAAGTCATGAGAATGCCAAGATTGTGAAAATTTCAAAGGCACGAGGATCCCAAGATCGTGAAAATTTCAAAAGCACGAGGATCCCAAGATCGTGAACATTTCGAGCTCTCGTTGATCTCAAACTTGTGGAAATTCCGACTGATTCGAAATTTCAGGTGCTGCATTATATTATATTAGGTTACGTTGCATTGCATTATATTCTTGCGCCTATGTTTCCTGCGAAAGGAAAGATTCTTCGTCCGATTACGCTTGCTGTTGCACGGCTGCACGGTGCAATATAAGTGAAAACTGATTCCTTCTAACGATAGATTGATGCGTTCCCATCGGCACCATATAATCGTACATACCTGTTCCGTTGCAGGATCTCACGGTGTCTCGTTGCGTTGTCGAACAAGACCGGCCGGGGCCGTTCGTACAAAAGTGAAAGTGCTCGCGCGTTTATAGGTCTCGCCGGTCACGTATCCGTGGATAGGAAACGAGCGGGCTCCGGCTCGCATGTAAAATCGTATCGTATTCATTTTTTGTGGTCTGATTATCCGGTGTTATTTCAGCGGGTAAAATCGGCCTCGCAGAAACAGCTCACGAAGCCGTTACAAAATCGCACGGGAACGTTTTACTTTAGCGCGATCGCTGGCGCGCTTCAAACGAGCGCTGATTGAAACTTTAAATTAGAATTGATCGTGACGTAAGTTAAGGCAATTGCGCAACACGCGTTAATTTCGTAACGCGACGAGTACGCTAACGGTTAAATACTTGACGCGACGAACGAAATAGTGGTCGATTATGCGAGCCTTGTCACTGAGACGATAATAAAATAAGGAAGGAACGATCGTCGATTGGAATGTTGCGTGGATTTTAACTCGTTGCATTAGCGGGCGTCTTTCGCATCCGGCTTCTGTTTCACGCTCCTGCGATTAGCTTACAAAAGCACGCGTCGATTATGCGAGAATATGAAACGGGATTGGCTTACGGTTCTTCCGTTCGCATAATTGTACGAAGAAGCATTGATTGGCTAATTGATTCTCCAATTAGCTCGCCCTTCTCACGCAAACGGATACGCGTGTATCTTTTACGCGAGAAATTATCGGATAATGGATAGCTCTCGGTGGCTGGTCGCGAAACTGTAGACTTGAAACGTGATTATTTCCCAGCACGCTATCGAGCGCGTGGTTTACGATATAAAATGGATACGTCGCCGTGAGCGGACAGAGAGCCGAGGAGATATTTGCGGTGGAAGTCGGGGCGAGAAACGCGGAGCATAGAAAGGCGCGGCGCGGCTTCTTTAAAAGCCAAGTAACAAGAGAATTTCTCAAGACTTTTCTCGTTAAATGGCTGCCCGGGGGCAGCCAAAGGCCTTCTGGCGAAACCATAAAAACTATCCAGTCGTGACGACGAAAAAACATTTGCTTCTAATTAATTAGCCGGAAATTCGAGCGTAAAAGGCGGCGTCGAAGTCGCGACGCCGGGCTCTCGAGAACGTTTAGAAATTTCTATCGAGATGGGTAAAACGCCTGTATTGGTGATACGTACACAGGCTGTTTCATCAATGATTGTACAATCGCGCGAGAAGCGATTCCTCGCGATAAATTAAGTCGAAAACGCGGAATAAGATTGCTTCGTAATTTGTGAACATTTGCTGTTTTAAAAATTAAACCTCTGAGACTAGTTTAAAAAATCTGCCTTTGGAGAAATATGTATTCCTATAATTCGATACTTTTCGTAACCACTATAAACGATCCCAGAGTGTTCGCATTTAATTCAATTCAATTTACGAGTAAAGATCCATTTGTACATAAATATTATACAAGCAAGTTAATTATCCTCGGCTCGAATAGAACCCTCTAATTCTATTTGCCTCCGAAAAGGGGAAAGAGCGAGAAAAAGATTTTACGATTCTTCAATTTGGTGGCACGTTGGCGGGTTGTCGCGTCGCGTGAACGGTATCGCGCAACGGGGCAAGGTAACGAGTGAATTTCTTTTTTTACGGCTGTCCTCATTAAACGGGTGCCCGGAGGCGAACGGAGGATCCGTTGTATCCGATCGAAAGAGCAAAGACCATCGGGCGGCAGAAGGTAACGAACCCTGACGCTGCCAGCCTGCCTGCGATTGTGTATTTCGAGCACATGCAATATGCTTTGTGCCGCGCTGCCCCGAGGCTAAGGTATTCCCCGCAGTAGCCGATGGAAACGGGGGCTAACGTAAGACCAGCGACGTGCGCAGGGGGAAGGGAGACTATTCGAAGGGGACCTATGCGCGATCCGCAGTCTCATCGACGGACGCGAATAGAGATAGGCCGAGGCAGGATCCAAGGGAACGCGACGAAGAAGAGAAGAAGCGTTGCCGGGCGATGTTTACCCCGCTCAAATGTTGACCGAACTCCCTTCGCCACTCTGCGATCATATCCTGCTTTCAGACGAACCTCTCGGAATATCTATATAGAGCCGCGTCCCTGCTACGATGTCCGCCAGATTTCCAAACGATACACGACTGCTCTAGAAGACACGGAGAGCGAGCAAACCGATAGACACGCGTGTGGAACGATTCGGTACACGAGCGAAGATGTAATTGAACGGAGAGAAGATTGCCGGGGCGAAGAAGCCACGGTTTGCGCCCACGGTTTAAAGTAGCACCCTGTCGCGGAGGCGACGTCGTCGCATTGCGTTAATTCGTCCCGGTGATTATGGATCCATTAGCGTGGCAGCCAACAAATAGCACGGTACAATCCAATAACCGTCGCGGCCCATAATAAAAGGGGAGGCAGTTTAAGCACCAGTCGGGGGTAGTTTAGGTGGTGGCGCGTAGGCACGCACCTACACAACCTACGTTTCGTTGTGCGAATCGCTGCGCGTGTGCAGGCGACTGTGCACGGGTGTTTACTAGTAGATATTCCGCTCTCTACTATCGTCCCAAGTCGTTCGTCTCTGTTTCCCTTCCTCTTCTCTATCAATTCTTTCCATTCCTTCCTCTTGCTTCTTTCCTATAAACGCGTGGGCGTGTAAACGTGAACGAGTATTCGTTAGTAGATACGCATTCCCTTCTCTCTGTATTCCAAGTCGCGCAACTATATTCCTCTCTGTCTTCCTTCCCTTTTTCTCTACTCCTAATTTCTTTCCTACGTGTGCACAGATGTGTAAATGTGTTTCGAGTCGTCCAAGTATTTTTCTTCCCATTTTTCTGGCTCTCATTCTTTCCGTTCTCAATTTCTTCTCTATAGGCGTATCAGGCGCATTTATACCCGGAACGCGAACGTATCTTTATTAGCAAGTATTACGTTTCAACTCGCCCAAGTATTTCCCTTCCTTTTCTCTATCCATCGTTCTTTCGGTTCCCAATTTCCTCGCTGTAGAAGCGGACGTGTGCGAAGATGCAAACGTACCTTTACCAGTGTTCCATTTCCCACGCGCTTCGAGTCGCCGAAATATTTTTATTCCTTCTTTCTATCCCCCATTCTTGCTGTTCCCCATTTCTCCTCTACAAATGCTTGGACGTGCAGATATGAACACGTCTCTTCCACCCCAAGTTACGCAAGTATATCCCTCTCTGTTTTTCTTCCTATTTGCTACCCCCATTCCTTATATTTTTAATCTCTTTTCTGTACATGCGTGGGTGTGAAAATGCGAACGTATCTTTATTAGTATATATTAATTCTTTGCGTTCCAAGTCGACCAAATATATCTCTCCTTGTTTCTCTGCTTTTTCTTATAACCCGTTCTTTCTATTTTTAATTTCTTGTCTATAAATGCGTGAGCGTGTAAACGTGATCTTTAGTAATATGTTTTCCCTTTTCATTGCGTTCTAAATCGTCCAAGTCCTTCTCTGCTTTCCTTTCCTTCCTTTCTACTCTTAATTTCTTTTCTGTATATGTGTGGACGTGTAAATGCAATTGTGTCTTTATTAATAGTTATTCCCTTTTCCAAGTGGCACAACTATATTCTTCCCTTTTTTTCATTCCTACTCTCTATTCCCCATTCTTTCTATTATTAATTTCTATACTACAAATGCGTGGACGTGTAAATGTAATTGTGTCATTATTAGTAGTTATTCCCTTTTCCACATGGTCCAACTATATTCCTCTCTGTTTTCTATTCCTCCTTTCTATCCCCCCATTCTTTCTATTCTTAAATTCTATACTAAAAATGCGTGGACGTGTAAATGTAATTGTGCCTTTATTAGTAGTTATTCCCTTTTCCACATAGTCCAACTATATTCCTCTCTGTTGTCCATTCCTACTTTTTATCCCCCACTCTTTCTATTCTTAATTTCTATGCTACAAATGCGTGGACGTGTAAATGTAATTGTGTCATTATTAGTAGTTATTCCCTTTTCTACATGGTCCAACTATATTCCTCTCTATTTTTTATTCCTACTCTCTATCCTTAATTCCTATACTACAAATGCGTGGACGTGTAAATGTAATTGTGTCATTATTAGTAGTTATTCCCTTTTCCACATGGTCCAACTATATTCCTCTCTGTTTTCCATTCCTACTTTCCATCCCCGTTCTTTCCATTCCTAGCTGCTAGCCCCGCTGTTGCCTCCCCATTCGGCCACGCCGAATTTTGCCCGCGCCGCGTTCCCCGAACACGCAGAGAGGGGTTACATCCCCCAATACCGGCCAGATAGCGATCACTGCGTTCATTGTCGCATCACCGTAATATCCTGCCATTGCAATGGGGTGTACTACGTCGACGACAACGACGGCGAAGAGGAGGACGGCCGGAGAAGAACCTCTGCCGGAAGCTCGTCGTTCACAAATACAACCGCGAGCGAACGGGGTGAATAGGGACGAAAAGGGTGGACTAAAAGCTTCGAGTCTGCGTTTCGGTTGAACACCGGCGCGCACACCAGCGACGTGTTAATTATCCATCGAGATGGTGGGCTGTTTCGCGCACGGCAAAAATCGCGTGGCTTAGTTGGACGGTCGATAGAAATTCATCGAACACCCAAGAATTAAAGCGGAGTTATTATTGCGTTGTCTTCTTATCATAATAAATTATTTTATTCTACTCTACAATCAGTACAGTTGCTACAATATAGTAATTGTTAGACCGCGAATTTTTACGCAATTATGGGAACGTTGAATAGGCAGAGCGCATAATGTGCAAGAGTACGAAAGATATTCAAAGTAAAGTACGTATTATTTTACTTGGGAGTGAAACAACGCCTTACTCACATTCCGTTTCTTCAAGTTTGTCAATGAATATAGGAATTTGCATAAATATCCGAAGTTTAATAATTACAATCTTCTTCGTATTATTCAATGGTTGACTTCACGATCGGGAAGATCGAATTAAAAATACGCTGTTAACCAAAAGTATGGAATCACGTTCAGAGCGATACCTATACGCAACATTTTAATCCTTTTTCGCAATTAAAAATTACTATCCTAAACCTTGGCAACAATTTCCTTCGTATACGTAGATTTTTAATTAGAACATATTCAAAGGTAGCACATTTCAAGACTATTCATGTTTTTAATCGTTAAAAACCTATTGTGCAATTTGTTGCGACCCAACATTCCTACAATAGAACGCTATTGAAAAATTACGCTTGTTATTCCAATAATAAAAAAAAAGAGAAGTGTTTGCGGGAAAATATTCTTCTACGATACTTTTATCAGAAGCAACGGGGTAACATTTTACGCATACATTTGAATAGTAGTTGGACAAGCGTTGGCTGGGCTTGGGCGGTTGATATTTTTTAGACCCAAAAACCGATACTCTGCAAATCTTCATATTCCCATGCACAGCGAATGCATGAACTTGCCTTCAAATCTCGTAGCAATCGGCTTAATGGTTCAATCGGAATTTTGGATTTAGGGCATACGAACACGTACACGCACACATACGCACGACCTGTCGCCTGTGTACGTATATATTTTTAACAACCGGATAAATCCTTCCTGTCTGCGCGTTCAACGGCGCACCAAAAAGTAACAAACGATTTCGTATTCTAAATAATCGAATTCGATCCTGAAAAACGACTTCGAACGGTTAGTCGTTGGTATTTTCTAAAATAAAAGAGGCACTGGAGCCACGGTAAAGCTGTACGAGAAAGTTCTTGTATCCGATAGCTGCGATTAGAGATCTCTCCGTTGCACGTGTAACTAAAGACACCGAACTTTAATCGGTGTCATCTAATTACACGGCTACACGCGTGCTCGTATTACACGTGTATTTGCGCGTACGTATCTGTCGGAGATCTCGCTTTCGAATATGTACACGGATGTCGAAATATCCGTGCTTCACTTTGCTCTATTCCTTACTTCGGTAAACGTAATTTACACACTTTTCGAGTTTCGAGTACGGCAACAGAGAATCTTCGACAGGTTAGGCGATAAACGTTGAAATAAAAGTGGCAGCATATATTTAAACCGCTTCCTCTATACACAAGTATAGAGGTATACGTACAAACGTATCTGGAAATTTACGCCAACGTTTGTTAACAACAAACTACGTTTCTTCCCAGTGCTCTTAATGAAACACAGTTTACAACCGTGACTTCTAGTTGCGCTGTTTATAGTAACCACAATTCTTCAAACGATACCCTATTAAATTCGTTTCAGCCGGCGAGATTCCCCGAGTTTGCGATACCGAGAGCTACAGGGATCCGCGAAGAATGCAAAACAAATTGAATCCCGCAATTCTGGCGGAGCGATCGAGGCCGCCAGTAAAAGCCGGAAATAAATCGTATCCACGGCGAGCAATCTCGCGGAATCCGTTTCGTTCGGTTCTCGAGGCTGGGGACGGTTAAACGCAACCGCTAATCTGAGGGCGAGAAAGCGTTTTAAGGCGATCGGTTCTTCGCGTCTGAATCCATTCAACCCTGATATAAACGATCCCGATGATCTTTACTGCCGCGCCGCGCCGCCGGCGTTTCCGATCTATTCGCTCGTCCGACTTTATGGGGCCCGTCGAGCAAATGAAATGAAATTCATGCAAATCGCGGCACAGCCGACCGGTCCGCCGGAGCTTTTGTATCGGGGCGGCGATGCGTCCAACCTATATCACGAGGGTGAAACCGTACTTCCCCCTTTTCCAGCCACCAGCGTGAGCACGCCTCAAACGAAGTCCCAAACCGCTGCCGCGTCTTTTCGCGGTCTCGTTCGTTTAAGCTCGATTTCGCCCCTCTGCACCGTCCCGCGCTCATATTTCATTTACTCGTTTACTTATTCATCCACTGGTAGTAACCCATTAATGTACTATTCGTCCGCGACAAGAAGGCGCGCAAGTATTTACATTCCTGTTCCACGTACGATTTACCAGACTCTGTTGTATACTTCGGCCTGAGATCGGCGTTCCTTTCTCATGTGCCTCCGTGATCCTCGAATAATTTAATATTCGAGAATTGATTTGTGCAATGGTGTAGTATGCGCGCGTTGATGAACCGACTTATATTATTTAACTTAATCGAATTTATACAAAATTAAAGTGTCTGTAGGTTTTGGTATGCGTTGTCGCTTCGCGAGATGTACGAGTTCTGATGCGCTTTTTCCGAGTCCGCAAAAAGGAAAATTTTGGTACGGGTGTGACTATTGCTGATTGGTGGAAATATAGGCAAGAGGTGTGTAAACGGAATGAAAATTGGGCTGTGATTGGGTCGGAGGTTTTGATTCTTGAAGAAGTGGTGGGCTAACATGGTGGGAGGTATGCTAGAGTGGGAAATGAAGGATTGGAAGGCTTGCTGTGAGTTTTTCCGTAAAATTTCGAATTCCCTAATTTGTTAATTGTACAGTTTCTAACGGTTCGCGACCCTAATGAAGGGTGATCGACCGGGCCTCGGTTTATAGGCCGTGGTAAAAATTTGACCTTTGAATTTTGATGGTTCCTTTGCCGGGACCTGAAGGGTCCTACGATTTACCAGCCTCCACGCACGCACTTGCATTGTTCATTATTAACCGAGGTAGTTAAAGATCGTCAGAATTGGGGGGAATACGGTGGCTCAGAGCTGGAAAGATGACGAGCGTTTTACAACCCTTCGTTTCTTGTCACTTTCTTCGTCGAATGACGCGACTAGTAGATGATAATGATGCATTGAACACTTTGGCAAACCAAATAACACTGCAACCATTCGGACCTCTATTTATTAGCATAGTTTTCTTTCCAGCTTTGAATAGCGTAGGCTAAGTATTTTGCGGGTGGTCGAATTATTATGAACAGCTTGAAACTATCGCTTTCTTGAAGTTCGAACAATTAGGGTAGATGTACCGCGTACTGCCGCTTTAAGGTTCGCGGGTAGCTTTATTTCATTATTCTCGAACGTCGTTAACATAAGGATCGTTCAAGTTTGGAGCATACGATTGTTCAATCGTTCCTTTATTTATTAACATCCGTAACAACTGAGTTGGTATGGAAACCAAAAACAATTAGGTTTTGTTACCTAAACCGAAGTCCAAATTTAGTATGAAAATTTCTTTACCTCCGATTCTTTATACGTCGCTTTGCCATTAAATGAACGAATTAAAGTGGCAGTCATATGAACAGTGACAGTACGTAGGTCATTTACTCTATACTTATAAATGAAAGCACTTGTTGTTATATAAAAATTAATCTTCCGAAGAAAGCTAAGGGCAGCGAGTGGTGACGCTGTTAATAATTAACTCGAATGTGATTTTTACGTATGCTAGATCGTTGATACTGACCAAAGAAACGGTTTATAATTACAGATCATGCAAACAACGGACCCAACTACTACGGCAAGCTAATCGGACCTTTAAAGAATTACGCGCATGGAATCAAGGGAGACGCGTACCTCGTGGACGACACGACGATATTCATAAAAGGTTTCTGCTACGATGGAACCGGACCGTCAGCGTTCTTCTGGGTTGGGAACAGCTCTGCGCCCACTCCACAGGGTTACCCTGTCCCGTACCGGAGAAAGGAAACAGATGAGTAAGATGCATCTCCATCCAATAAATAATCCCACCTTAATATCCTACCTTTAACCCCTTACCCAACAATTATTTAACTATTCGTTCAATCGAAGATTCGCAGCATAACTATAACAATCTTCATCTAATCCAGCTTAACGCGACGAATTCGAAATCTTTTCCAAACGAAATCCCCCGTATGTTATCCGTGTCCGCGTGTAACGGCGCCAAAGTTCGCATTGTACGTTTCCATTCCCCGATGGGTTAAATTCCCCTTTCGACGCCTCCTTTCTATACACTCGAAACCGAGTGCTCGTTCCCGCTCGAATAAGCAGGAACCAAAAAAAAAAAAAAAGAAACGTGAAAATAAAGAAGAAGAAGGAAAGAATCGCGGAGGAAGGTTTCGTATGCGGTCAGGGTTGACGCGCGCGCTAGGAACATCAAAAAGAAAAGGGGATAGAATGGGAAGAGAAAGGAGGGGGCTAGACGCAAGCAGCATACCGTAACCAAGGGCTGAAATGAAACTCAAAGAGGTCGCGTTGTGTGCGTGGAATGGTAGCCAGCGACGGTGGCGTTGGGGGATGAAAACAGACGAAAGGCCGAACGAGCAAATCGCGCGGGGGTGCAGTTAATAAAACGGGAATTATACGGCGATCTCGTTCGGATTTCGTCCCGCGCGAGCACTTTATTACATTTCGACTTCTCTTCGCTGCCACTTGCCTCTGCGCCTTCCTCTCGTTCGAGATTCGCTTGGAAAATATCGTAAACATCGTCCGAGATCGACTCGTTCTTCTTTCCAACCCCTTTTTAAGTCGCCAACAGACGCGGAGAGGTTCGCCGCGTACAATAATGATGCCGGCTCGTTGATTCAACGGGGATTATTAGTGGACGATGCTATCAGAAGTATTTGTTCCTCGTCGACCGGACTCGACTACTCCGACGCGATCGATGAGTCGATAGGGTTGTTCGCCGTAATCGTCGACGCGACGATCGATTAATCGATTTTCATCGCGATCTTCTCGGTTCGAAAAATTCATCAACGCGGCAACGTGCAACCGCCGACTAGGTATAAGAGTATCAGACTAATCGTGCAATGGATTCTTGTGGAACGAATTACCATTTTTATATTTGTTTCTTCGATTGTCCGAATCGTGCAACTTTTGCTCTAGCTTTTACATTTTGTATATCGAAATACTTGGCAAGTGTTTACGTTCCTTGTCGGATAATGAAATGGACGATATTCATACGAAAGCTCCTATTTTTTTTAAGTTATCGGTATTTCAGATTGCGAGGCAAGAAGTCGCGTAAGGTAATTTGTCTACTCTTATATCTCGTCCACGGCGGAACTCATTAAGAAAGCTGATATATTTTTGTGGCGAGAAATGCTGCTCCAGAAGTATAAAAGAAGTGCGAAAATTCGATAAATCTGGTATGAAATAAACGCGGAAAGGGAAAGAATGAAAATATTCGTTTACTGTGAATGGAAAAGAATATCGGGAGAAAAGTAAATCTGCAAAGAGGTACACGATACTCTACCGAATATTTATATTACCTAATATTTGCCAACATTTCTACGTCCACAAGTAGAAATACGTCCACTACGTCCTACGTAGCATCGATTTCGCAAGATTTCCGCAACACGCGGATGGAATTCCTTTCCACGATAATTTCATTACTTCCAGAAGATGATTTTCACTTACAGACACATTTTTAACAACCAATGTTGCACCGCGTCGTCTACATATTTTCTCTATTATGTTTTACGATTACACGGTAGCAGTTCTTCGCGCCACGAGAACCTTAGCGGTTTTAGCTACGTTTACATTATCGCGTTCGACCGAGAACTTTCTGCCAACGGTTTGACGAGGACAAGTCAATTAAAGTAGCTGCTAGGATAATAGAGTAAGTTGCTAAATCTTGCACGCCTACTTTGTTCGCGTTTCTATTCTGTTTGCGCAGCGAGCCGAAGGAGCTGAAATCGTACAACTACACGGACATGATTCTGAAGCTGCCTGACGGAAAACGGATACGGGACATCAAATGGCTGAGCGTTTGGTGCCGTCGATTTACCGTAAGTGAACTCTCGAACCATCCATTTCTTCTTCCCGTATTTACCCCGTGTACACGCGCTGCACTCGCGTAACGTGTACATCGAATCAATTTTCGATGCCAACCGTCGAGGACTTACCTTATCCCCTGCAACGTTTCCAACTTTAAACTCGTCTCGGTTCTCCCGCGTATAAATTCCCTTGTCTCGTCGAATCCGACGATAAAACGACGATCCTCTGTAATCTGGTCGGCGTGGTATTTCCGAGAAATTTGTGCGACATGTTCGACTGGTTGCCGGTGGCGGAGAAAACGCGAACGGCGATGTAGGGCCACCCCGCGGCGCGACGTTTTATTCGAAGCCCCATGATGCGCGGAGAATGGAGATAACTTGATTTTTGAGGAGGTCCACCCTATCGGAGGCGCATTCGTGGTCAATGGCGCGTGCGAGATGGATACGGAAGCCGAGATCAGGGGCGTGCACGCGTTTTCGCACACACCTACCAACACGCTCGCCTGTGCACGCACCTAACCGTGCATTTAAGTCCTTTCCATTCCACCCTCCGCACGCTCTTCCTCTATTTCTTTTTCCCCCGCCCGCTTTAGGAACGCTAACCGAGCAGTTGCTTCGCGATGCGAACGGTAAAAGCTGGCCACGGGACACGTTAATCGCGTTAATTTACGATTTATCAAATTTCTACGAACGCGCGTCGCAGAGAGCGCGGCTCGTTAGATTTTCGCGTGGAAATTTTTGCGGGCGCATTTTACGGGCAGAAGTAGAGGAGGATTTTAACCCTTTGTACTCGAGAGGCGACTCTGAGTCGCCAAAATGAACCAGCTTTCAAACCTCTCGAGCGATGTTGCATTTTTAAATGATGCCTCTATTTTTTATACTGCAAATGTTCCTAACTTTAAATCGAATGTGTCAAATGTGAATGGTTCAGCGATTATTTTACAGACGAAAGTCGATCGTTATAGGTGTGGAGCTGTAGAGGGGATAGGATAGGAAATAGGAAGGGTGTTGCGTTTCGTCCTGGGCCTGCTAGTGGACTCATCAGTGCGGCTACCTAGCAGGCCCTGCCTTAGTTGGGATATCGGAAGGAAGGTTAAAGGCGGTATACAGTGTTGCCTTGGATATTGGCCGAGGTTCGGGACCGAATCTGGCCAAACTTGAAGGGAGTTAGATCTTTCACGAAATCCTGAGTGTCTCCTTGTTCATAGAGAGCGAGTGAGCGAGAGATACACAGCAGGGCTCGTCGACAATTCGCGGTAGGTGTAAAAATATATGTACTTGGCCACCGGGACAGTTCCAAGAACTGGTGGGGATAGCGACCGGCCAATATCAAAGGCAAAACCCGGGCCAATATCCAAGGCAAAACCCCGGCCAATATCCAAGGCAGTACTGTATATATAGACGAAATAGTTGGAGCGAGTGCTTTCGAGAAAGTCCTATTTCGTACGTCCCTGCAGTGGTAGACGCAAGAGAGCCGCCACATAGGTATTACAACGTGTCGCTCGAAGATCCGCAAAACCGGTTAACATTTTAATTCGCACGGGAGAAGGGATGGCAATTTCGCGAAATTTCGCCCGACCGTATACATAACATACGTACGTACATATATGTCTTACGTTGCAATAGACTTTGCCGTCGCATAGGAAGGGTGTACGGCGTAGCTTAATAAATCTGTCCATCCCTTTCACGGGCCACCCTCTTGCACGCCCACTCGCTTACCCGCAAATCCGGAGCCGTCCGGTCGGCCGCACAAAAGTCAGTATCGCTTGCTGGAAATTTCGCGAGGGTACGGGCGAACGTTTGAAACGGGCATATCGACAGTGGAGAGAGAGAGCGGAGCTTTTGCTCTTATATTAGGAGGGCTTTAATATCGAAGTCTGAGGGGTGCTCCCATACCGTGACAACCCTCCATCAGACACGCTCTGTCACCGCAAAACGCGCTTGTCCGCCGCGTCGACCGTGCTCCGTTCTACAGGGTGTCCCGTTACGATCCGCCCGGTAAGTGATCGTCGAGCCTTTCGTATAAATCGATCCTTCTCTCTCTCGCGTTGAGTGCACCGATCAGGGAGGGACGTGAGTGGAAGCCAGGCCAGCGACGCTTGGGACAAGGTGAATGCGCGATCGCGATTTTCTGATAGGAATACGGGAAAGGGCTCTCGTTCCGATCCCGGAAACATTGCTGCTCTATTAAACGACGAATAGTTTTTTAACGAGTACGATTACTACGATCGAACTTTGGCAGCTGCGATTTTTTGTACGAGTAACCGGGTGATAAGATTACGCAGAGGATCGTTATTGACAAATTCGCAACGTTACGTAACATATACTTTAGTCGAAGTCTACTTAATTAAATTCTCAATACTTAAATTCTTAAATACTTAAATTCTCAATAACGAAACGAATGTTTCGATGATTGACACCAAAATCATACCACACATCGTTTTTAAAATATTTGATTCGAAATTACACATTCGTTATTGTTCCTTCCATCCATTTTACCTAATATGACTGTCCTAATGTTGCCCAATTAATCAGTTTCCCCTATTTCCTTTCTCTTTTTGCTTATTTTGTCACCGACAAAGATTCATCGAATAGTTATATATGTATATAAAACTCCGGTACGGTTAGCGTTAAAACGGCGATCGCGTGCTATTTGCACGACAATCGTACGCTAGAATCTATTCTTTTACGACAAAATTGAAACGCAATAATCTACTAGGTACTTCCGAGAAACGAGAAACCGTCCGAAGTCGTATTCGCGTTGCACTGATCAGAGCGAGTGATTAAAAGAGAGACGCGGGGGAAAAAAAATGAAATACCGTCGGCTCGAAGCTCCTTTTCGAAGTCGTGTAATCGGTAACATGGAAAAATGTTCCATTGATCTACGAACAACAAAAGGAAGTACCAAGTAAGCGTAGCAATTTCCAGCGAAGCTAAATGAATTCTTCGCGAGTAAAATACGTCCTACATCTCGATAGGGCGAAAAATCTCTGGCTCCCCATGCTCTCTTGTTTCCCTCCGATACTCTTCCATCTATTCGTGATTTCGAGAAGACTCGAAGAGGCGAGGGTGCACCGATCTGTGGAAAGGGGGAGGGGGATGGCCGATACACAGAACAGGGGTAGATGTAGGTTTTGCTTGGGTATCCGTTAGACAGGAGCTGTCTGTCAGTCGGCACACCCTCGCGAAGGATGTATTGTCGGGAATAAGCCTTCTTCTTGTTCCGCTTTTCCCTTTTCCCTTTTGTCGTCCTCCTATCCGACCACGTACACCATCGCAACACGCCTGGATTCCTTTTCAAAAGGACTCCGAGAGAGATCGCCTTGCCCGATATCAAACCGCCGCTCAATGGACCACTGATTCAGATAGGATTTAGTAATTTTTTTCCAGCATCCGTTTCCCCTCGCCGCGACCAACGTCCAAAACGGTCTCGCCACTTTTGCGCGCGATTTGGGGGAGGGGGGAAGCCTGTGGTTCCCGGGATCCTTATCCGCGGGGCTTCCTCGGGGAATCCAAAACGTTCAAGCCGTTGATCGGTCTTTCATCTCGTTTCGAGCCCCTTCATTCTCCCACCCGGTGCCTTTCGATACTGTATTCCTTTCGCGACCCTCGGGATCCTCTGTTTGACCAAGAACGTCGAAAGGAGATGAATGTATAGGGTGAAAGATTACCGCTTTTCCTCGATATTCGCCGAGGAAAGGATCCTGTAGTACACCGAGAAGTCTGAGACACTCCGTTTGGGTGATTAGAAGCCGTAGCGCCTCGAAGATTGATAAGTCGAAGGTTTAAAACAAAAGCAATCCCTGTCAGTGTTTGTCTTCTTGCGGAAGAGAAATGGAAATAATCTAGTATCTTTAATTTTATGAACAAGTCTTTCGAAAACAATATATTTAGTCCTCGATCGAAGCTCTTATTTACGCTACTATCGCGCATGCTAATTTCTTCAAAATTCAGGGTTCATGATCTTCACTTATTTTCACAGTTTTTCGCGACAAAGCAAAGTAATCTTCGCAATAACATTTCACATTAAACAGTTTCAGAACGCAGAGGGTTAATTTTTCTTTCGCAGTTTCGAATTTTATTTATTATAATATTCGTCGTATTCGTTCGCCTCTTTACTCTCCTTTATCACTTGCATAAAGTTCCCGAAAATTTGTATACGCTTGTGACAATTTTACCGTAAAGGAACTGTAACCGATCAAATGATGAAGATACGAACCTCGCGTTTCAGATTCTGATGCTTAAAAAAACTGTACTGCTGTACACTTCCAGAACACGAAAGTGTTCAACTGAAATCATTTAACTTTTTTGGATGTAATAAATGAAGACAATTTAGATGTATATTATTTTATTGGTCGTTTCATACGTGTTTTAAAATATTTGAATGCTTAGAATTACAGTACATCATGTCAAATAACTGTGACGACACTTCCGTTACATATCGTACCCAGCTGTGACGTCACTTCCGTAACGGACACTTTTAAAACATCGACCCCATCTGTTAAACACTTTCGTGTTAAAATGGTCGGTCCTGTTTCGAATCCTTCGATCGCTGCGCGAATTATACGGTTCGCTCGGATGTCTGATCAATGCGCGACCCAAACTACTGCGAGTTGCATGACCGCGCTGCGTGCGGGCAAAGAAACGTGCGGAAATGGGGTAAAAATCGGATCGCTTTATCCCTGAATCTCGTACGTGCCTTTCTCATTATTAGCATGGTTCACGCTACACATATTTAATCTTTCCGCGTATCTTTCCAGCGATTACCGCGCGTACAACCGCGCAAAGTAACAATTTTTACAGTTACTGTAACAGCTACAATATGTGGAAGCATTTTACTATTCTAAATATCTGTTTTAAACTTAACTCGCACAGCTAAAATAAGATACATTATCGTGAAGCACAGTAGCATAAATAATCCACGTACTGCAACTGTTCCTATAACTACCACTTGAATTCGTTTATTTAATAGCAAAGTATTAAAATGTATAAAGAATCGTAGGTAAACAAATTTTCATGCCAAATTTGGACTTAGGTTTACGTAACAACGCATAGACAAATATTCGTTTACGCTTAATATTTGTAACGAAATATTAGGAGGCAAATGTGCCGTTGAACATTGAAACGTGACGAATATAATTATAAAGTATGGAACGTGTAATAATTCAATAAAGCGCGACGTTTACTATAAATCTTATATCTGTTGCATAAACTGACGCGTTAATAAATGCAAAACCTGTTTCTATTTAAATGAAAAGCTTTCGAGTGACAGTACGAAGAACCGTGGACTTTGTTCTTCATCTTCAATTACGTAATAATGAATTCATTATATTGAACATATAAAAGAAGAATGTCCGTAAATAAGAGAGCGGTTGAACAATCGTATGCCCCAAACTGGAACCACGTTACATCGTTATATTATAACGTTTTTGTTAACGACGTTCTAAAATAGTTAATAACGCGATAACCTTAAAGTAGCAGGAATCTGTAAATTTACCCTATAAATATAACGCGGCATTTTCCGTGCAACCAAATAGTTTTAGCGGTAAAGAATGTAGCGTATTTCTCGTTCGATATCCGGATTGGAATTCCTAAAGGACGAATTATATCTCGGCGGCGGATTTAAATTCTATCGACTATGGTATCGGTGGAACCGCCGGATTTCGGCTATGGTTGTGTTTTAACCGGAAGAAGAAAGGGTCGTCCTGTGGGCGTGTCACGGCATTTGCATCTGAATTCTCCCTCTCTCTTTCCACGAACACTGGAGTTAATTAAACGCCTCATAGTTTTCGGGGTGGGATGACGAAGTATGACTGCTTGTGGCACCAAGTGGACGATCCTAGCCCGCGAGAACGTCGATTAATAACCGTTTCAAACAGATTCCAGACACCAGAACCGTGCGTTCCGTTTACGGGATAGCATTCTACACAAGCACCTCCCGTTATTCCCGAATTATATTTGCACTACTTCTGCTACTAAATAGTTTACGTACGGTAAAGTAATTCGATCATCCGAACGAATTATTTATTCGAATGTTGCTTATCCGAGCAAACTGTTATTTTTTTTAATTTTGGCGAGGGAAACGTGCGAAGTTGCATTGTAAAATTCGCGATCTACATATTAGCGAAGTGCGACTGAGAGAATCACGAATGGTGGAACATTTTAACGTTTACCATAAATATTTATTTATTATTTATTTATTTATTACCCCTCATTGCCTTCCGACTTATTGGGGGGGACTCCTTACGATCTTTGTACAAGCATCTTTATACCTTTTGTATTTATACAATTATCTTAACTATCTTAACCTTAGGCTTATCTATACCTTAAATTTAACTATTCTTTAATTCCTATGCAATATAACTATAATATAAAATGTGAAGATAGATAATATCAACTATAATATTTGGTATAAACTTTGAAGTGAGTAACAAATCCTCTAAAAATATAAACTATATCCTATTTTAAAATTCTTTGTTTACCATAGATATTAATTCTTCGTATTGATTCCAATCGAAGCATCGTGATTCGTGATTTCGCAACGTGGCAATCTCATTGAACAAAACTTTTTGCAGTATTTTCAAAATAACGTATAATACCGATAAACCGATGATTGAAAGTTTAGCCGAATTACCGGTGTACGAAAACGTCGGTAAATTTATAATCCCTATTATATACATGTGTATTTTATTTGCACCACAGCTTACGCTATGGATACAACTCGTGGTTGTAAGACACGGAGTCGATATAAATTAGGAATTCAATTTTTAAACCGGAACGAGTAAAAATTTTAATAGAGCATTGAACGTGTAACTTGGTAGCTTTCAATCATTACGTGATTCTTTTTGGGTTTGCAGAAGATCACTGCCCTAAGATTATCCAGTAAATAATAAATTAATAAACCCTTCACAGGACAAAGTGATTAACTTCACTATTTTAATATTGTAAAATGTTGCATTTAAAATACATTTCCTTAGCGGTTCAACCTAACACCACGAAACGAAAACAGTATTTTTTAGGTCACGGAATAATAAACAGTTTATAAAGATAATAACAGTACTATTCTACGCACTTAAATGTTGTTACATAAACGCTGCCTCACTAACGATACATTCTAATCTATTTATTCGAATTCAAATTTTAAGACGAATTTGAGAAAAGACTGCGCACTTATTTCATCACTTTTCCTATTTTTTATTATATAAAAATATCCATGTTTGAAAATTCCTTCGTTTCCACTTCTTTCAAGACACATTAGCAAATTTGGTTCTTCCATATCAATTATCCAAGTAGATTCGGATGACCAACGTTCTACTGTACTAATCGAATGCACGTGGAAATTAATATTCGATTAAAGTTCGAACGAGATCGAGACGCGATGATGGAAAGTCGCGTGTTTGTTGCAGAAATATTATCGCCGATTACGCGCGATCTTTTGGACGGAAAAATGCGCGCGGAAAACACGAGCGAAAAAGCTCTCGTATAAATCGTTTGCATCGACGGTATTTATTGTGCCGGAGCGGCGAATGTTTCCCAGTCGCGTTCGAGGACTTCTCGAAAACATTTGCCGCTTCGCTCTTCCCAGCCAGTCGATGCTAATCGCGGATCGCAAACCGATAATACGCGTCTCCAAATATTTAAACGTACACACACGGGGGAAAAATAACATTCGCGAACCCGGAATAATATTTCTCCGTATCTAAATGATCAACAAACTTTCATTAATATTCCCTCACGCAACGTAGACGATTAAAAGTAACGAAAATGAGCTACCCGAAATGCTTATACGATTCGTTTTATCATCCACGCATCTGTCCATAGATCATCGGTGAATTGTTAATTTTTCACTAATATTTTATTGAATTATACTTCAATTGAGAAGTCAAGTTCAGATCGAATTAGATTTAAATTGAGAAGTCAAGTTCACATCGAATTAGATTTGTTTGAATTATATTTAAATTGAGAAGTCAAGTTCACATCGAATTAGATTTGTTTGAATTAGATTTAAATTGAGAAGTCAAGTTCAGATCGAATTAGATTTGTTTGAATTATATTTAAATTGAGAAGTCAAGTTCAGATCGAATTAGATTTGTTTGAATTATATTTAAATTGAGAAGTCAAGTTCACATCGAATTAGATTTGTTTGAATTATATTTAAATTGAGAAGTCAAGTTCACATCGAATTAGATTTGTTTGAATTAGATTTAAATTGAGAAGTCAAGTTCAGATCGAATTAGATTTGTTTGAATTATATTTAAATTGAGAAGTCAAGTTCAGATCGAATTAGATTTGTTTGAATTAGATTTAAATTGAGAAGTCAAGTTCACATCGAATTAGATTTGTTTGAATTAGATTTAAATTGAGAAGTCAAGTTCAGATCGAATTAGATTTGTTTGAATTAGATTTAAATTGAGAAGTTGAAGCGTAAAGGAGAGTCCCTTTAATTAATATGAAAATAGTATAAATATAAGTATTTGGATGTTGTATATGATCAAGTACAGTGCAGTATTGTTGCATGAATCGATAATATACCTCAGTGTCCTGTAGAAAAAGTATACGTATGCTTTAGATGAATGATTGCACTATCTTCTGAAGCCTTGTATAAATTATTTCGTAGCGAAAGGGTTAATGCTCTTTCCGAAGTAAATAATTTGAGAACAGCAGATTCGTTTTCCCATCGTAACATCAATTTTTCTTTATACTAAATTTATCATGTGTCCAGTGAATTATGGACGAGGGTGTATTTATGTTTAACGAAAAGGTTCAACAAACCACGGTTGTATTATTTTGCTACGTAACTCGTTAATAATTATTCTTTTCCTTTCGGATTTCTTCATTCAGTATTCAAAAAATTCTAGAAGTTAATGCAAATTGTCATCACTGATTGGTAGATTACTGATGCTTTATTAATAAATTAACCCATTTACACGATAGCACTAAATACGCGTCCAAATTTATCAATCAGAAAGTTTTTACTTATCGTTAGAAATTTCGTGGAATAATCGAAACAAAAGATAGAGTGCGGTAAATAAATTTAGAATAAACGTTGGACGTTTTATCAAATCGTGCGATGACGTATAAAAATGATCGATGCGTAAACCATTACGTATATACTTCGCAAATTTCAGTAACCGTACGCGAATTATTCCACTCGCGGATGCAAGTAGGTTAAGAAAGTAGAGCTTAAATGGAGAACCTAATTATTCTCCCCCCACCCCCCAAAATACTCAAATAATTGGTGCTTTGAACATTTTGTATATTATCGCGTTATTAAGTGCATTCTTCGCCTTCCCTCGCGTTATTAAAGCTTCCCTTAAATGCATAAACATCGCCCAGCTTATTCGCAATAAAAACAGCGAGCGTAGAAAAATTCCTGCCAACTTTTAACCAGACCGAATGAAAGTTTCAGAGATTGTTTCGCACTTCCCCCCCCCCCCCCCTCTATTAACGAAGAACATTAGCCACGCGTTATTAATTTATATCCGAGCTGGTGCACCGGTATCTAAATTACCAAGCGCTGGGCAGTAGTACAAGTAGACGATTTGCGAGGCCATCCTTAATTGCGCGATAACGCGAACGGTTACTGCTCGTTCGCGCGATACGATTTTTTTTTCACCGATTCGGCAATTTCAGGAATTTCAGGCGTCTGAGGAATATCATATCGTTCGAATCTTCGAATCGCAAACGCTCGACGTTCTCAAAGCACCGAATTTCCAATGCTTCAGGTTTCCAAACCTTCCAATTCTTAGTGCTTTCAATTACGAGTTTAGAATTCCCAATGCTTCGAATTCTCAGTGTTTTGAAGTCTCGACGCATAGATATTGTATAATATATTCGTTTACACTTAATATTTAAAATATACAATATCTAAAAACGAAATATTGGGAGGTAAATGTGCTGTTGAATATTATAACGTGGCCAATGTGATTATAAAGTATGGAACGTGTTATAATTCGTTAAAGGCGCGACTTAATTCTTACTATATATCTTATATCTGTTAAACAAATTGACGTGCTAATATACGTAAAACGTGTTTCTATTTAAATGAAAAGTTTTCAAGCGACGGTACGAAGGACCGCGGACTTCGTTGCTTATTTCCAATGAACTATTAATTAATTCGCTATATTCAACATACAAAAAAAATATTCATAAATAAAAGAGACATTAAACGATATTATCCTCCAACCTGGAACAAATTTTAGATCAAATACGTTCTAAAATAGTTGAACATAGTTACGCTCGAACCTTAATGTCGCGGTACGTGTTGCATCTACCCTACCCCAATAAACAATTTCCTGTTACTCAACCAAAATCAATTTATTTATACGTATATCCTCGTTATCTTACGTCTATATGTCGTACACTTTGTCTCTATTTACGTTCTTCTAATTGTACTCTGCACTCTTGTATACTAAAGGGCGTAGATCCGTTGAATAAACGGAACAATAGAATACCACGATCTGCGTAACTGTTTTGCAAAAGTAAGGGAAAGTTGTAAAGTCAAGAGAAGTGGATCGGGCCCATCGCTAGTCCTGGTTAAGATCGTTGCGCATGGGCAGAGAGCAGCTAGTCGGGTCGATGTTGGCCGGGGCTGGCTGACTGGCTGCCGGCTGCTAGCCGAGGATGCTCTCCCCTTTCTCTTCGTCTCTATCTTCCCACCCTTCTGCCCTCTGTCCTCCCCCGCCCCTCCGTTCCTTTGTACCACCCTGTGTCTAACCTTTCTCTGTCTTCGTTTCGTTTCCTCTTTCCCTCCAAAATTCTTGCCCGCCATCCCTGTTCGCCGACATTCTCGCCCTCTCGCTTCCGCTTTCTCCTTTTGTACCGCTGTATCTGCACAGATATCTACCTCCCCCTCCATATTCCCCAACCCCTCCTCGATGGGGGTTGGCAGTTTTTGGAAAAATTATTTAGTTTCGTCGCCGTTTCCCTCGTTTGCATTCTTAAGCAGACTGAACAGAGAAAGAGAGAGAGAGAGAGAGAGCTTCTCTGTGACCTCGATTTCATTATTCGCGCATTGTTCCTGGCGATTTTTCACTCGGTTCGTCTTGGTCCCTTCTTTTCTTAGGATCCTCTTTTTGGTATTCTTAGAGCGTCGCGGGGCGATGGTCATTAGCCTGTTGGCAGTGACGCGATTGCTCGGTTGGCTCAAAGGCCGCCATTTTGAGGAGACTTGGCCGATGGCCACGCTTGGATCTCGAGGAGGCAACGCTTTGCAAGGTCGAAGATTCGATCGTAGAACGGCGTGGCGGTGGGCTGTTTGAATTTTAAAGGGACGATGTCTGTGCATAGCTAACAAGGATTTTTACCCGCGGCAGAAATCGCCGGTGCAGCCGTCTTATCGGCGCTTTCTCGTTACTCTTCGTTTTAAAAGTGGACTATCGATGCTGGCTGATAAAAGTGACGGCCCGCCATCAAAGGGGATGAAAAGAGTTGAATAAATTCCGCCTTGCTTTTCCCAGACTTCCTCTCGGAGTTTTAAGAAGGCTCTCCTTTTCATCGGGTTCAAAGCACCGATTATAATTACCTATTTAGAAATACGAGAGCCTTTTGCAGCGTTAGTAGCCTCGTTCTATCGTGGAAAATTCATTGAAACGTGATCATCACCCGCGCAGCACGGTTTTACCATCGACCGAGTACAGGATAGACAACTAATTTATAGGAAGCATCGTAAACATTTCGCGATCGTGTAAAAGAGCAGAGGTCTTTTTACGTCCCTCACGATTTGCAGCGGTGATTTTAGGAATAACATTCGATCGAATCATCAAAGTAGACGAAGTTAATCCTCTGTAATGCCGTGTGCGACTTAAAAGTTACATACCCACGTATTCAAATTCGTTGAATTTTATCATACTCGCATATCCCTGTATCATTCCACTTTTTCTTCCTTCAAAATTGCATTTGCGTCGGTCGCTTAAACGGTAATTATCAATTCCTGATCTTTACGTTGAAACGAAAACGTTAACTTAACGATAGTCCCTTTTCTCGCAAAAGTAAACGAAATTTCAATTATAGAGGGATGAACGATGGAATTTTAATATATAGGAACATATACGTACAGCGAATCGCAAAATAGTTGGCACAGAATAGTAGGTAATAATGTAAAATAAAACAGATAATAATAGTAATTTTAATAATATATAGATACATATATTGAACTTTGAATTAATATTTGTAACATAAGAAGAAACAATATTAAAATTACTATTATTATCATTTTTATTTTACATTATTACCTACTATTCTGTATCTTACCTTACCTACTATTCTGTATATATATATATATTTCTATAAAACGATATTGAAATGTTCAATCTTACGTTTGTATCTTTCGCATCATTCTGTTATCTTTGCGTTCGTGTGCCAATAATTTTGTGATTCACCATACACACGCATTACCATAGATCTGGACACGCGTGTCGAAAACACTTTCCGATTACCATAATTCTTAAATCACAGTTCCCATGGTTTTAAAAGCACCGTTGTCTTATTCTAGTCTAAAACTAAAACGGTAAGCGGGCCACACAACCCGCGGATGATTCTATATAAAAACGAAATAGTCCGTTCCGCGTTTCGTCGATGGTTTTACGAAAGAACGTTACTCTGTTATCGCGTAACGCCGTGAATCGAACGGTGGTGTGTGCACTGTAACAGGACGCCATTTTGAAGCCACCCCAAAGCTTTGCACGCGTTTCAAAGCAGCCGCAACGGTGCATCAGGTGCACGACGTTGCTGCAGTCACGCATGTAAGGTCATCAACGCGTGCACGCGCATCTTTGGTAACTCGCCAAAAACGCGTGAAATTATCCGTTCGTCTGTCCGGAAAAATCCAAACATCGTCGAAATTTGGAGCCAGCGAAGGCTGCGAGAAATTCATCCGCCATTCCGCCTTGTTTTTCTCCACCGTGTTGACATAAAACGATACACAAGGGTCATTTGAAAAGTTCGCGACCTCAGCCACGAGTAGCGATTTTGTTGAAATTTTGTTCACGTATCGTGGAGTTACGTATACAGATAAGTAGTTTAGTCCGATTAGTCGTTTAGTGCGATTCGAATTTATACTACTCGCATGCCTGGAATGCAGCACGTAGTTCTAATGCAAAGGAAATTCGGTAACAAATTTTAAAGTATCTTGTATACTTCGTGATGTTTTAGAATCGCTAACGCGATAACAAGTGTTTCCTTTTTCTTCGTTCGTAGCGTTTCTACTCGACGAAGCACTTGTTTTACTCGTTTCGTTTCATCGGTCGAATCTATGAAAAACCGAGTATACTCGTATAACCGCAACGAATAATATATAAAAGCTAATCGTTAGGACGAAAACGTGCAACGTACTTCACAACTAAATACCGTTTTGCGCTATATATACATCGAACACAGCATTCGTCTCACAATTTCCGTATTTTTCCGTACGTAAAGATTTCCTCCTAAATTTTTCCACCGCTCATTGCGAAACAATTCGTCCCGTAAACGGCTCAAATATCGCCGGTCCAATAAAAGCAACTTAAAAAGCCCACCTGAAACCGGTCCATTTTTATATTTAACTCGCAAACTTTTCAAACGACCCTCGTATTAACGAGCAACGGGCGCGCGCTATCGCGGTCGCAAAAAAGCGAGCAGCACGGTGGAAAGTGCAAAATTAACACGAGTACGAAACACCCTGCGGCTCCGCACTTTTTTCCACCGTCTAAGTAACCCCCGCGGGAGAAAAGGGGGGCTAGAGAGGGGAGGGGTTGCAGGGTGGCCGACCGTGCATTTCCCCGGTACATATGAACGGTACCTGCGTAGCCAGCATTCGGATACACATAAGTGGAGGAGTACACACGGGTAGACGTGGAAATGAAATACCGGGCAGAGTGGTTGGCCTATGGCGCGGAAAGAGGACGAGGAGGGGGAGAGGGGGCGGTTGGTGTGCACCGGTTCAAGGAAATGAGAGGAACAAAATGAGTGCAACGAAGTTAGTATCTCGCGTCTGACCACCAACGTACTCCAACAAAAGTTATCATTTTTCAGTTGCGAAACCGGGTAGCGGGTTCTGCGTGTCTCGCGCTCGTGTCCCCCCTCTTCTCACCCCCTCTTTGCTTTCGTTCCTTCTCCCTGCAGTCTCCCCCCCCTCCTCGTTTGCAGATTTTTCTTTCACCTGTTACCCTCCATTCTTGGCCCATTCTTTCAGCTTCTTTCTCCGTTTCAACTTCTCCCCTTTCCTACAATAGCTTTCTTTTCTATAATTTTCTTTTCACGTTCCTTCTATAACTCGTCTCTTCCTCTTCGATTTTCCTTTCTATTTCAAACTCGCGCGGGGGTTAGGGGAGAGGGAGGGGCGAGGGAGGTTTCTGTGTGTCGTTTCTGTATCTCCCGTTCTCCACCGTTCCTCTCTCTCTCTCTCTCTCTCTACTCCCTTTTGCACTCTTTCAACCCCTCTCGTCGGTTTCTCGCGCCCCTTCCCACCCCCGTCTCTTCATCCCCCATCCTCTTCTCTTTCTGCCCGATTCTACGGCCATTCGCCTCCCTTTCGCACCCCCTGTCATCCGCTTCCCCTCTATATATCTTTCTCGCTCCCGACACGCCGATTGGACGGGAGCTTGCGAAAGTTCCAGGTATCCCGGAGGACCGCCCACCACCGGTCCTCCTGCAACCGGGAAAGTTTCGTCATTCCGTGCAGGACAGGGTGGGAATCTGCTGCTGCTGCTGCTGTTGCTGTTGCTGCTGCTGATGATGATGATGGTGTTGCCCCACGCCGGCGACGTTGTATACTTTGGCAATCGCTCGGACCTATTCAAAAATCGCGCGATACGCCGCTTTCCGATAACCTCCGCCATCGAGGTGTAATTAAATTTCCAAGGATTTCGCGAGTCTACCGCGTGCCCCTGAATCGATCTACGCCACGTAATTAAGCTCCATTGAACTCTGGCGTAACCGGAGTATGTTGAATATTGTCGGGTTGCTTAAATTGCAAGGAGATTTTTTGACGGGTCGAAGTAATGCCTATGTAAAGACAGTTCGAGAAAAGTGTAATCTCGTACGGTATCGTAAACGATTTCGGGTATACTTGTTTGCATTGGCGTTAGATTTGCGGACGTTTGCAGCGTAATTCCACAGGTTTAGATATACCCTTAGTATATACCCTTAGTATATACCCTTAGAAATGGGTATATTATACAAAAATAGTCGAAGTTGAAAATGTCGCAGGAAGGCGGAATAAATTACGATTCGTATTCATATTCGTGCATCCATCAGAGTCAACATAAATTGCAGGAAAATAATATTTATGATTTTCCTAACTTAAAGATAAAATTCGAAATCCTTGAAATCGACGCGTTCCATAAATCTAGTATTGAGAAAATCCTAAGGAAGAAATGAAATTTCATCAGTATTTCCATTCATATTTCGCATACTTCGTCACACTTCTTCTTTCCCTTTCCAATCGCCTTTTCTTCTTTTCTACTTCCCATCGCGAGTCTATAAATATCCCTATCGTTACCATTACTATTTGCTTTACCAACGGACATGAATCCTGCTATATCTACAAAAACAAAATAAACATAAAAAAGGTGTACATTGCAGTGCAGCTTAGCATACGCGTAAACGCTTATAACGAAGCTTCGAAGGTGCATAATTAATTTCAGAACGCAGCGAGTGCAAGGATCTACTGAAAAAGATACGGCTAAATCTTCTAGACGGTGTTTCCCGAATCGCGACTATTCGTTGGCAAATAGGCGGGCACGAATCCCCAAGCGGCGTGGAAGCAACTCAGCCGTAAAGAAGTTGCAAGTGACGCGGGAAATCCGTGTAATTAGACCTGCGGAACGTATTTAACGGGAGCTTATCCCCGGTATAAAGTTTCGGTTAAAAAAAAGTTCCATTAAATCCGCCGGCTAAGATATAGAGGCATTACGAGTGAGGGAGGGCCGCTTAATTTATCACCTACTTAAAGTCCAACGGACGCTCCTCGATGGAACAAGTCCTTTTTACCTCGCCTCTCCAACCTTCAGCCAATTTCTCGGACTCCGGATCGGAATTTCCTCGAGTGCTATAAGTCTTGACCTTGTTGAACGCGACGCGATCGAGCCTAGCCTTCAACAATCGGCTGACCTTTTGCCGTATTTTCTACGCGCCAATTGTTCGCTTTGTTTCGAGCCCTCTTCGCGTATGCGGGACATCCCGAAAGTGGATTGTCGTTGCGAAACTTTCCATTGCCGAACGAGTCGAGCGAAACGCGTCGCGGTTTTAGAGATGCAGCTTACGGAGAGGAATTTTATATCGCAGTTTCGAAGGTCAGCTGACTTCAAATTAACCCGAATCAATTCGCACGCTAGGGTAAACGTCAGTGTCCCTATAATCGTCCCTTGAATTATTTTAATTAATAGCGAACGAACGTACGAAGAATTGGGACTAAAAGAACTTCAATACCTAAATTCGACTTCATTTTTACGTAACGAAACGTGGACATTGCGTATATGTTTATATTTAACGTATTGAGGAGGTGAGTTGCGTTGTTTGAGCATAACAACGCGACTACTGGAATTACTGTAAGTAGAAAGTATGGAAATTTTTGTAATTTAATAACGCATAAGAAGTTTAATAATTTCAACCACTATTAAATATATATATTCGTATATATCGTGGCCAAATAGTTGTTGGATGCCCAACTCGACCACTCACACTGTAAACACCATAGACTAAATAACTAAATAACTAAATAACTAAATAACTAAATAACTAAATAACTAAATAACTAAATAACTAAATAACTAAATAACTAAATAACTAAATAACTAAATAACTAAATAACTAAATAACTAAATAACTAAATAACTAAATAACTAAATAACTAAATACCTAAATAACTAAATAACTAAATAACTAAATAACTAAATAACTAAATAACTAAATAACTAAATAACTAAATAACTAAATAACTAAATAACTAAATAACTAAATAACTAAATAACTAAATAACTAAATAACTAAATAACTAAATAACTAAATAACTAAATAACTAAATAACTAAATAACTAAATAACTAAATAACTAAATAACTAAATAACTAAATAACTAAATAACTAAATAACTAAATAACTAAATAACTAAATAACTAAATAACTAAATAGCTAAATAACTAAATAACTAAATAACTAAATAACTAAATAACTAAATAACTAAATAACTAAATAACTAAATAACTAAATAACTAAATAACTAAATAACTAAATAACTAAATAACTAAATAACTAAATAACTAAATAACTAAATAACTAAATAACTAAATAACTAAATAACTAAATAACTAAATAACTAAATAACTAAATAACTAAATAACTAAATAACTAAATAACTAAATAACTAAATAACTAATCCTAAACCACATTCATCTGACAAACACCCTAATCTGAGTTCCTAGTCATCCTGTACTCCGTACCTTTCCTTCGTCACCCTCTTCCTCGACCACTGTCCTTACTAGTAGTCATCCCCAACCAGAGTACTTAAAAGCCCGCGAAATCATAGAATCGTCAGATTTCCGTATTCACTAGTCGAGTGCAGTACCCGTATTAATAAACCCTCTAAGAGTTATCTTCAACGTGTTGTCAATTCTCCCGGAATCCAACATAGTTTTGTACGCCACTGTAATCTTCCTCAACTATTACCAAAGCTGTTTCAATTACTTCGAGTACTATTCGTAACATTTTACGTACAGCGGCGAATCATATTTTTCTCTCTCAACTTAAAGATATAAGTTACATTTGCAATACAGCGTCATTGTTATTCTATCTCTAGTCTCGCCTCGATAGATTAAACGTTACATTTTAATATTTCGAACAAAAATAAGAACTGCGACCTATCACCGATAACTTACGCGAGTAAACAAATTGTAAGGCAAGGGTTGAAATTGTTACGCGAAGTATCTACAACGTTGCAAGGCGACGATCTTGGAGGACCGACGTCGTCGTAAGATAGAAAATGCAAACGTTAAGATAGGGTTCCGATCGCGTTATCGATTTAATCGTGCGTTAGAAACGACGTTGAACGATAATCACTGTAGACTGAAGTCGCTGGGCCGGCAGCAATAAAGTGCAACACAATGTGCGTTCGTTCTCGTTCCAGGACAGGGATAAGGGGCGTTGCCATCGAGTCTAACGAGGCTCGATGTCTCAATTTCCGTAAGAACGTGCGCCTCGCAATAGGGGGTGACCAGCGCGAAGGGGGAACGCCTGGCTGGGGATGAAATCAGCCTGATAAGGTGCTAAAATAATATACAGCTACGACCTGTCCAGGATCTTTTCGATCCTGATAGATCCGAAAAGGATCGCCTAGATCCTCCCTTTCCTTTGCAATCATTAGAGCGCCGGCGTGGGGATCGCTGTGGAAGGGGGGGGATCAACGTAATCGGCAAACATGGAATAACGAGATAAGAGACGAAAGAGGGGGAGAAAGAAGAAAAAATAGGGGAAAGGAAGGAGGAATTTTATTCGAAAAATCTTGTCGAGGTTAAAGTACCGCTGTCCGTTCGGCGAATTAAACATCAGCAGGAATATTCTTTGGAAAGGAAAGGAGATGAAAGGAAATGAGAAAGTATTGTAGATGTACTTTTTCTGATAGGCGAGCAAATTATTACATTCGTCCGCCGTTGATTGGATAGCCGCCTCCTTTTTCCCCGGTATTGTTTCTTGATGCTATCTCTGACTCTCCAGTTTGTTAGAGGGATTTATTTGATTGAATATCGACTGCTCGAGCACCCGCCTGCGCTATAACGAGTATATCAGCATCGGCCGTATCGCACCCGTCCACGGGGACCGCCCCCGTCAATTGTATCCATGGGGGTGCTTTCGCATGGATCTTAATCCATATCATCCCAACTCGGATTTGGTCACGTTCTTTTTTTCTTTCTCTTTTTCTCCTCTGATAATTTCACAAGAATAACTCCCACCGGTTCTCCGTATCAAATAGTAGCTTTTTGGATTAACTTAAGTTCCAATTTGTACAATCTTGAATTATTTAACCATTTCGCTACTATGGGCGTATATAATAGGTCGGGGAAAAAGAAATCCATTATTTTTTCGTTAGATGGCTGATCTTGTTTGATCTTTTTCGATTTTTTCGTTAGATCTTGTAAAATATTCTATGAAAGAGGCATTACGTAGTTACCTTTAAAATGGCAACAAATTACAAAACAAAACCGTGCATATTTAACCAAAATTAGACAATTCGTGCCATGTTAAATAAAGTCTTGAAATGAACGTAAAAATAATGGATTTCTTTTTCCCCAACCTATTATATATATAATTCCAATTCCCACCTACCTTAATCACTGAATATTCCAATTTTCGCTTACTCCAATTCCGTGATGCTCGAAATCCAACGTATCCCAATTTTGAAATACTCCAATTTGTAAATACACCAACTTCCAAACATTCCAATTTACAAACACCCAATTCCCACCTATGTTAATCATTGAATATTCCGATTTTCGCCTACTCCAATTCCCAGCTGCTCGAAATCCTACGTATCCCAATTTTTAAATATTCCAATTTGTAAATACTCCAACTTCCAAACGTTCCAATTTACAAACACCCAATTCCCACCTATGTTAATCATTAAATATTCCGATTTTCGCCTACTCAAATTCCCAGCTGCTCGAAATCCTACGTATCCCAATTTTTAAATATTCCAATTTGTAAATACTCCAACTTCCAAACGTTCGAATTTACAAACACCCAATTCCCACCTATCTTGATCACTGAATATTCCAATTCCCAGCTGCTCGAAATCCTACGTATCCCAATTTTTAAATATTCCAATTTGTAAATACACCAACTTCCAAACATTCCAATTTACAAACACCCAATTCCCAACCATCTTAATCACTGAATATTCCAATGTTCGCCTACTCCAATTCCCAGATGCTCGAAATCCTACGTATCCCAATTTTTAAATACTCCAATTTGTAAATACTCCAAATTCCAAACGTTCGAATTTACAAACACCCAATTCCCACCTATGTTAATCATTGAATATTCCGATTTTTGCCTACTCAATTCGCAGATGCTCGAAATCCTACGTATCCCAATTTTTAAATATTCCAATTTGTAAATACACCAACTTCCAAACGTTCGAATTTACAAACACCCAATTCCCACCTATGTTAATCATTGAATATTCCGATTTTTGCCTACTCAATTCGCAGATGCTCGAAATCCTACGTATCCCAATTTTTAAATACTCCAATTTGTAAATACACCAACTTCCAAACATTCCCATTTACAAACACCCAATTCCCACCTATCTTAATCACTGAATATTCCAATTCCCAGATGCTCGAAATCCTACGTATCCCAATTTTTAAATACTCCAATTTGTAAATACACCAACTTCCAAACGTTCGAATTTACAAACACCCAATTCCCACCTATCTTAATCATTGAATATTCCGATTTTCGCCTACTCAATTCGCAGATGCTCGAAATCCTACGTATCCCAAGTTTTAAATATTCCAAATGATGCATTTGCCAAAAGTGTTGGCGACGCGTGGCCGCGTGCTTCCGTTTGGCACTTGCCATTCTCCTCGTCGCAAAAGAAAAGCGTTCCACGTGGAGGACATTACATTTAAAGAGGTTTACGCAGCAGCGGGTGTGTGGCGCATATATACGGACTTACGGCTCGCATAATAGAACCCGATGCGAATCTAAATCCGGGCTTACGAGATAAACAGTCTATTAGGGGCTGCAGTAACCCCCGCCGAAACTTCCACCGGCCTATAACGACCAGATCAAAGGTATCGAATTGACGAGGAACCCTCGCGACTACCGCTTCCCGCTTTATAAACTTCCCCGCTGTCTTCCTTCTGCGCGAACCCGTCGCAATAATAAAGCCACCGATTTCCTAACAATTTTTCTATCTGAGTCCTCTTGCAGTCGAGCGATTTTCTTGCGTAGCTTCTCGCGTCTTTTTTCTTATTTTTCCGCACGTTTTCTTTCGGCGTTTCGGCTGGCAAGAGTTAATTTAACACCAGGTTTACGGAACTCGTAAACCGTCGACGTCGTTCAGATTTCATACCTAAAATTATAGAGACCATAAATATTATTTCTCAGTACTTCATGTTAACTTTACATAATACAATGGTATGAATGTTGACTTTAATTAATGCAATGATTTGAATAAGTATTCTACGCGATTCTTTTCGTTCTCACGCTTCTACGTTCGAATATTTATATGCGGTATACGTATTCTTCCGGAAGTCTGTCAATTTATGCACGTAATGTCCGTAAACCCCGTGTTAAAAGAAACGCGTGTTTTTATCAGCACCGTAAACGCTGTAACGAATATTGGTTCTATTATAAGTTAATATTTGTATCGAAACGAAGAACGAAATCTGCGAAACAAGGTAATAAGAATATGGGTTAAATCTGTTACAGTTTTCGAGATTCTATTCAATTTAATCGCATGCTTCTTTAGAAAAATTCTATATCAAGTATACTGTGAAATGGTTGATCTTTCTTCAGTTCTCTATCCGACTTCAGAAGTAATCTACTAAGTATTTTGTCAAACCTCACCTAACGTTCTGTTCTATTTGCACCAAGATATAATTTCTTTACCCGTAAATAAATGAATAAGTAAATAACTTTGAGGAAAAGAATCGTTAACATAAAAATATAAATTGAAATGTGCAGATACTAGCAGCCACCCTTTTATACTTGTCCCAAAACTAAGAAACCATTTAAAAAGATAAGAATACTATCGGGTCGAGAATGATCCAAAAACTAGTTGAGTGCCATAAATCAATTTAATAAGGTAAAAAAAGCCATATTTGAAAGCGTTGAGTTCGCCCTTCCTATCCTCAACGCCTTAATTGAAGATAATGAAGACAGACACGCAATCGCTCCGCGAAAAGTTTAACGATCTCTACGTTACACCAAACCCGTTTTCTCTTACTGCAAAATGGTTAGAGAATAAACAGGGGAAGTTCCTCTAACTTATCGACGCGTCCAAAGTTTATTCAGGACTCGCTAATAAAGAGCCGCTAATTATCGGGCGCGGAGAATACCATAGTCATCTAATCCGTAGTAATTAATGTCGAAACATCGTGACTTGTGACGTTCCCCCGTCTTCGATAATTTGCGCGAGAACAATGGCCGCCCTTCGAATATCGCGTGATAGCTTCCGGATAAAAATTATTTTCGCCTTTCGAAAGCGGCCGGGAAATTCCAAATGGTCCAGCGAAAATTTCCTGCGAAAATTGCATTGAAAACTACACGTATGATATTTTATACAGATCTTAAGCTACTTTTTGTTCATTTTTGTTAATTTCGGGATAAGGAATTAGAGTACGATACGTAAAGAGTTATCCAAAAGTACCTTTAGCATGTTCAATGAGAATATCTATCAAACGCCATGTTTGTTAGTAAAATAGAGGTGAAAGAAATAAAAATTGAAACGAGAACGAACGAAGATAATAGAAATAAAAAAGACAGATTAGAAAAGGGTAAAGCAGAAAGGGGAAGAAAAAAAGTGAAAGTAGATGTTTCTATAGTCTATTTTGGATAACTCTATACACATATAGAAAGGTATAATTAGTGAAAAATTCATCATGAATAAAAGAGATGTTAACCAATGTTGTGCCACAAATCATAAGGATTATTGGGTTAAATAATTTCTAAAATAACGAAATGAAGTTGCTCAAAGCGATAAGCTTAATGTGGCACTAATTAGCACATCTACTATGTACTGTGCATATTTTGTACAATTTTATACGCTTTTCATCGCAGCTAGGATAAATGTACCACGTATTGCCACTTTAAGGTTCGCGCGTAACTTGACGTAACTATTTTAGAACGTCGTTTACCTAAAGATCGTTCCAGTTCGAGGCATAATATTGTTCAACGTCTCTCTTATTTATAAACATTTTTTCTATACGTTGAGTATTGTGGCGGCTCTCCTGCACCCACCACTAGAGGGACATCATACGAAATAGGCTTTCTCGAAAGTACTCGCTCCAACTACCTCGTCCATATATATACCGCCTTTAACCTTCCGCCCAATATCCCAAGTTAAGGCAGGGCCTGATGAGTCCACTAGCAGGCCCAGGACGAAACACAACACCCTTCCTTTTTCCTATCCTACCCCCTCTCCACCGCTCCACAGTATAATGAATCAATTACTACGTAATTGAAAATCTACAACAAAGTCCAATATCCCTCGTCCTGTCATTTGGAAAGTTGCCATATTTAAATAGAAACAACTTTTACACGTATTAGCACGTCAATTTGTGTAACAGATATAACATGTACAGTAAACCTATTTCTTTTACTGAATTATGACGCGTTCCATACTTTGTAATTACATTGCTCACGTTTCAATGTTCATCAACACATTTACCTCCTAACATTTCGTTTTCAATATCGAGTCCAAACGAATACGCGCAACATATCTGTCTACGCGTATAAATTTAGTACGACAATTTGTTTATTTACGATTCTTCGTACATCGCTTCGCTATTGAATGAACGAATTCCAATGTTGAGTTATAGGGACACTGGCAGTACTCTACCTTAAATATCGCGTAAGTGCATAAACATCCGCAGCGAAGCAATAACCGATTAATCGTGAATGAATTCGCCGAGGTCGGAACATTCGGCGCGGAAATTGTCGGACTCTCGACAGTGTACTCGCGCGAAGACCAATTTTGGGAAGGTCTTGCCCACTCAAAACACCATTAAGCTCCAGTCCTAGTTCATTGCTACCCAGCATCTTCGTTCAACTGTCTATACGTACTTACGCTTACAGCACACACACACACACACAAACACACACAAACGCAGTCAACCGCTGAGGGTGGATATGATTGACGAGCCCTTAAACGAAATGGGATTAATGCGCGTGCAAATTTCGAACTCGCCCCTAAGAGGGGAAACGTCGGCTCGCCGATAATCATTATTATCAACGACGGAATTTGTAGTCGACGAAATACGGACTCGAGAGAATTGAAAGGGAATCCGAGCCACTCTATCTTTTTCAACCGCGTAATATCACGGTCATATCTTTGTAAAGGTTAACCCTTTTCCGCGAAATTGTAAACAGATGAAACGTGGATTTAGAAAACTAACGCGCAATTACCTCGAACGTTTTTTTTCACTCGTATTATCAGCAGCTCGAAGCGATCACGTGAACGAAACATTCCTGAAAAGTTTGGTGAAAGAATAGGTGAAGTTATCGCGAGTCGTTGTTGTCCTTGTGTTATGAATTGGGAATTATTTGCATCGTCAATTTTTAGTATCTTATGTGGTTTTAATTCTTGTTTCCAGTGGACATTTATAGTACAGGTCTCGATTTAGTCTGGCTCTGAGGGACAGAAACGTGTAGGTAATAAAATAATTGTAGGGCAAGGGATTGATATCGCCTGTATTTCGAAGATGAATTATGATAAAAAGAATCTCCGATCCATTTTAACACTAGAATTACCAAAGCAGTCAAAATGACTGATAGCTAATTTGCGTTCAAAATCGTATAAACTTGCAGCGGTAAATTTTCGGAAACGTTCCTCGATTTTCTATACGAAATATAAATAAAGATTTACTTTAACTGGATCGTAAAATTCTTTTCAATTATGATTTTTGTTTTTTGCTACAAATATGTATGCATATCTTAGCCCTAGATAGTTCTAGTGTTAAAATCCTTCGTTTCTAATTAGATCGTTCAAATATTTGATTCGCCTGGACGTCTATGATAAGATGAAATTGAAAAATAAAGGTCAAAGTTAATTTTCCGGTTGAATGACCGAAAGGAATGTACACCGGTGGAAGATTAATTTCTGAAACCAAAGCCGTCTCGATGTTACCGCCTTTGAAGTTGCTACGGTTAATGAAGAAGTTTTCTTGCCTGGCGGCTTCTGAGATTCGCGGTAAATTATTAATCGATCCTCTTCGCCGCGAGTTTAAATCCCTTTGATAAATATTTCGAACGGTGACGTTTCTTCGCTCGAAACTCTTCCGCTCCGAATATTGTGCATTTAACGCGTTCAGTGCAGACTACGCTGGTGAAGCTCTTTTTATGTGGAAAGCTTGGAAATTTAATGGCTTGGAAATTCGAAGGTTTGAAAACCCGAAAGCTTCGAAATTTGCGGGCTTGAATAATAAGAATCTTAGGAATTTGAAGCTTGGGAATTCCAAGATTTGGACATCGAAACGCTTAGAAATTCAAAGGTTTGAAGACGTAAAAGCTTCGAAATTCGAAGGCTTTGAATTCGAGGGCTTGAAAATTAAAAAGCTTAGAAATTCGAAGGCTTAGAATTCGAGAGCTTGAAAATGAAAAAGCTTAGAAATTTGAAGCCTTGGAATTCCAAGATTTGGACATCGAAAGGCTTATAAAAATGCAAAGGTTTGAAGACCCAAAAGCATCGAAATTCTAAGGCTTTGAATTCGAGGGCTTGAAAATTAAAAAGCTTAGAAATTCGAAGACTTAGAATTCGTGGGCTTGAAAATGAAAAAGCTTTGAAATTTGAAGCCTTGGAATTCCAAGATTTGGACATCAAAAGGCTTAGAAATGCAAAGGTTTGAAGACCCAAAAGCATCGAAATTCTAAGGCTTTGAATTCGAGAGCTTGAAAATTAAAAAGCTTAGAAATTTGAAGCTTTGGAATTCCAAGATTTGGACATCGAAAGTCTTAGAAATGCAAAGGTTTAAAAATTTGTTAGCTTGGAATTCGAGAGATTATAAATTTACTGACTTCGAATTCAAAGGTTTGAAAATCAAAAGCTTACAATCAGAAAGCTTGAAAATTCGAAGACTCGTAACTCGAATGCACAGAGATGAAATAGCTTAGAAATGGAAACGCTCGAAAATCCAAAGTTTTGGAAATTTAACGGCGTTCAATTCGAAAGCTTGAAAATTCGCAGATTTAGAATTCGACTGCTTGTAAACCAGAAAGCTAAAAAATTCCAAGACTCGAACATTCGAAAGATTGGTAATTAAATGCCGTGGAATTGCGCGTAGCTTTATTAGATATTCTTGCCAATCTAAGTTTCCTCGCAAAGAAGGGAACGGTTCTAGAAGGACTCGCCAAGACTGCATCCATCGCGAAGGTATTAAACATATTCATAAAAGAGGCCCGTGAAATCTCTCGCTTGAAAGACGACGTAATTCAAGGCGAGAGGTTTCTCGAGTCGAAGTCGTCGTTGAAAGGACAATTTCCAAGGAGTTGTTCTTCGAAATTTTCCGCGCCTTTTTCCACCCCCTTGCTCTCCCGGCCGACAAAAGCGACAAAGTTAGTATAGTGGATTCCACTGGAAATTTTCGTGGCCGAGTTTGAAGCCGTGTTTCCTGCAACGGTTCGATGAAAGGGAAAAGCAAATAATTTAACGAATCGAACGACCCTGATATGGAAAACTCATATCGTTCGGTTCAAGGTATCGCGCGTATCGATTCCTTTGTAGACAAAAGTCTGGCAGTCGGTTCCAAAGAACATCTCGAAACGACGGAATCAGGCCACGTATACAGTAGCCTTGAGCGGAATATCGAAGACGTCGAAGATATTCACCGACTTTTCAATCTTCCACTCTTGGCACACTTTTCGAGGAGTCGATAAAAAAAAAAGGAAAAAAAAAGGACAATAGAAAAATGGCGGCCGATAGAACCGATTAATCGCTTCTGCGACAATCACGCGTGCATATATTTCCCTTCCCGGTTATTTGATTGCATCTAAAAAGTCATACGACGATTAGTGAAAATAAGGTACTTTGAGTAACGCGCCCGTTGCTAGAATTGGGTTCGTTTTCCCAAGAAATTCTCAACCCTTTCGCTACGGCATCTTGAAAGTGAGAACCGAAAGCACAGATAAGGAAACGTTTTTATTCGTACGAAATTGGGATAAATATAAAAACTTGGATGCTTTATATTATCAATTATAATCGTAATTTTATTGTACAACTGAAAACGGATACAGTAATATACGATAGAGAAACAATACGCGTTCTTTTAAGGAATGATTGTCCAATTTTAGAAGGAGTATATATACGTCCTTCGTAGCGAAAGGGTTAACTTCCCAAAGTATCGTAAACGCAACAAAACTACGCCGTGTTTACGATAATCTTTAACTTCGAGTGGAACAATAATTTTCCTCCACGAACTTGAAGATTATTGTCAAGGTTTCGGTGCTTTGCACGCGACGCGGTTGTTACGATAATAAATAGCAACAGTTGCAAAGCGCGCGATGCTTAAAAATGTTCGTACAGCGAGAGGCTAATTCCGTTTCATTAGTTTCCAGCGACAGGATCGAAGTACGTACAATAAAAGAATAAACGCGACTGCCTTCGGTGAATATATCAAAGTCCCCTAATTGAATGAAGGAAGGCGGATAAGTAACTCGCGAGACTTGGAACGAAAAAGGAGTGAAAAGTGAGAGGTGGAAGGATATAAAATTGTATCGTACGCGAAATAGATTTGTCCGGGGTTACGGAATGAGTTGAGAAATCGTCGCGCGAGCGTTGAATTTTCTCCCATAAAACGTTCCCCCGGGGGCTAAGCGAGTAGATCACCCTGTATACGGGGTGGAATTCGTTTCTCCGATTTTACGACCTCCCACGTCGGATCTTTCTCTCTTCTCTTCTTTTTTTTTTTTTCTCTCTCCCCTTTTCCCTTTTCTTTTTCACCTTCAACCTTCTCCAATCCCTGTCCCGCTCTTTCGCAACGTTATTCCACTTCTGTCCCCTTAGCGTCTCACTTATTCAGACGTTTGACGGAACTTAGAATATAAACGAGCCCCAAAGCAGCCCCTATCGGTACATCAGCTTGAACAGGGGGGGAGCTACGGAATGATAGATCGACTTTTTCGACTGGCAGGGTGTAAATATGCGGCCTCTGAAAGACAGCTTGATGAGACGGTTCCTGTTCGAAGCCGGAAATCGCACTCCTTCCATCCTTCGACTTCTTATGGGAAAATCGAACCCCCGATTCGTCCGACTTCGTCGCCGAGCTACGCCTCGTGTAAAAATAGGAGACGTTTTTTTGAAAAGGAAAATGCGGGAATAGGAAAGAAAAGGGGAAACGGCGAAAGTAAATAAAAAAACTCTGTGGAACTTTGTAAAGTATCCAGCTTAGGAATAAATGTTTACTCTACCTACGGATAGAACGAAGCGAAATTATAAAAATATACCACATACTTTGCACTGTATAATTATTGTTTTCCTAATTTATTCTCGGCCAACTTGTATTTCATTGTTCCGATTTTGATATCTCAACTACGCGAAATGTCGTGTCAAAGATGGCTCGAGAGTTCCAGTTAAAATAATTCCTCTCGTGTAAAATATTTCGAAAGAATTAATTTTGGCCCTTGTGACTTTATCAGTTTCTAAAGTAGAATAACCACATTTGGTTTAGTAAACCTATACATACTAATGAAAGCAGGTAGTGGATCAGATATTGCGGCCATTTTTGTATATAAACACTGAACACTGCGTATCGAACAGTGTTGAAAAGTGTTAATAAAATTACAATCAATTCGACTAAATCTGTTATCTCCTGTTACATATCTACGTTCATTCTCTTGCACGCCTATATATTTATCCCACTGTATATCCCACTGTTTTTGCCAAGCCCGCCGTCCACAACATCTACGGACGTGACCCTTGAAAGTGGTGACACGCACCCTTCCATCGCTGGTATATGCTAACGCCTCGGTACAGCAAAGTTTGGGGCCTTGTGCCGCCTAGAAGCTTATGAAGACAATAATTCTGTATATCTCTCATGTCCTTGTATTTACCTTAACTCGTTGACTGCCATTTTTCGTCACAGGCGATCGGCGTAATTAACTAAATCATTCGAATCAAGCGAACAATCACGTTTCCAATCATTTCGCTACGTTTGACGCGACAGCAGCGATATATATAGCTAGTATCGGAAGTATCGTAAATAGCTACACTCTTTCAACGAAATAAATTGTAATTGTATCCCGTTGAAGCGTGTAAAATCGCCGCGGTAGCCAACGCGTTAATCCATGTTGAATAATTCATCTAAACGCGTGCCTAATTTGTCGCAGGTGAACTTCGGAGACGTTTACATACCGGCGAATCTGACGGCGCCAAAGATAAAGGTGCTGCTAGAGTTCTCCAGGCTGGCACACGGTCTTCGAAGCGGGAACGTCACCATTCTAGATAGCAAAACTCTGTACATTCCAAATCTTCACTACGACGGCGCCGGTCCTGATGCTTATTTCTGGGTTGGCAACGGTTCCGAGCCCAACTCATTCGGCATCAAAGTGCCAGACGAGACGAAAAGGTATATTTCATCCTATCCGTATCCGTTGACAAATTTCAGTAGCCTAATACGTAATAAAATAATAGTAGGTCATAGGGTTAATCCGTATTTTTCTTTCTCTCCCTGTTAATAAATAATCAAATAGATAAACGTTTTTAAGAAACAGTTGCGTGGGTTTCTATAAGCTAATATTAATTCCTAGCGTTGCAAACGTGTCTACTTTTCCTTTGCTTTATTACGTTTTTTTCTGTTTTCTACTGGCCGTACGAAAAGGGCACGGTAACGTCCGTTCGCGAGTAAATAATAGTAATGAAAAAAATTACGTTCGCAGATTGGCGCCGCTACGAGGGTACCAAGGAGTGGACATCGAGATCGTTCTGCCGGGAAACTTGACTGTGTACGACATCGATTGGCTGTCGGTGTGGTGCGTGCAATTCAAGCATAATTTCGGGCACGTTATGATCCCCAAGGACCTGGACGTTCCACCCGCCGTTGGTCAGACCAAAATTACGGTAAAAATAAACACGAATTATCATTCGACGACTCGTTCGGAGGAGACAGGGCTTTCTCAGCGATTCGGTAGTTTAACCGAGATTCGTTTAACCCTTTCGCTGCTACGAAATTGGACGTGGATGCGCTAATACCGAGTTAACGATAACAAGGGAACCCTCTCAACTGGTCCACTTCGATTTTAATGAGCTTTTGTAGATAGATAGACTATGGGACCCTAATGACGCGTACGAAATATTAAGCGTGGTAACTTAGTAGTTTCGAAAAAATACGCACGCGAAATTACAATACCTGTTGACATACTATGCATAAGTATATGTAAAAGTGCTTTCTGACAAAACAGTCAAGGTGAAATTGGAATAACGCGTGAATTGTAATGCGGAGTTCGCTGGGTCACGCGTGTATTTCTTTGAAACTATTAAGTAACTACGGTTAATATTTCGTGCACATCATTGGGGGCTCATATTTTGCCATCCTACGGAAGCTTATTAAAATCAAAGTTGACCAGTTGTGAGCCATCCCTTGTAAGCTCTATCTTAGCACTTTCGATTTAATCCAATTCGATCGCATTACTGCTGTTATTATTATTCATTAATTAATTGGGTACTCAGTCGTACGTTGAAATAAATGAATAGATAAATACTGTACACGGGAAGAAACAGCCGCGTGTTTACAGTGTAACTTCAACTTGCGAGTTGCTAGCTTTTCAACCAATTAGTATTTTACCAATACTAAATTAGCTACGTTACAGGGGAAAAGTTTGGAATCGTTTTTCGCGAGTTGTATGCGTGTCATGCCTAGCACTAATTTTCCTATCAAGGCGAAATTAATGTTGCGTGATATCAATAAAAATGTCATATATTTTATTCTTGACGGAAGAAATTTCTCTGACAAATCGCTTCTAAATTACTTTCCTATTCTAATTCGTACGCTGCTGGAAATTCATAGCGATTCGAAACTTTTGGCGGGTAGCGTGCAAGAATAGAAATATCGAGCTATACTACTAGATTTAATCAGACTTCTTAACCCTTTCAGTACTACTGGCGCCTATAGGCGCTCAATGAGTTTCTGTTTTGCGCGTGCCATTGACACTTTCTATCGATTAACCGCGATTATCCAACGTTATTGGGGCCTTGAAACATTATACATATAGACAATATAACAATACGACGGAACCGAAAGAAGAATGCGAATTAACAGTAAAACAAATGAATATTCGTACGATTTCTTTATACCCTTCGAGTAACATCCGTCGCAGCCAAAGGGTTAACCAGCGCGAAATTTCTTATCGTTAGTATCGAAAGGGTTAATAGCTTCTGAACGCTGTCCTGTAAATCGTGGTTTGAAAGAAAGGCGTAGTAGGTACTCGAAGTTTCGCGTAATCACGCGAAATTGAAGAATTCCTTAACAAAACTTTACGTACACGTATTCTACGCGTATTCCATCTTCTTACGATTAGGAAATGCGAGATATTATTGGGCTGTAACATATATTCGTCCCGATTTCTCGCGTCGTTTATCAAATCGCAAGAATTCTACGAGACACACCAGATGATCGATTAAACCTACGCGTTCGAATTTACGTACAGACGATTTTGGAAATTGCAGAGATACGGGGATTAAAGTGACTCGCGAAAATTGATCGAGTAGTTTCATTACTTAGGATAAATGATCCACGTGCTGTCGCTGTTCCTATGACTGCCACTTTAATTCGTTCATTTAATAGCAAAGTAACGTATAAAGAATCGCAAGTAGACAAATTTTCATAACAAATTTGGACTTTGGTTTACGGAACAACGCGTAGACATCGTATATTCGTTTATACTTAATATTTGTAACGAAATATTAGGAGGTAAACGTGCCGTTGAACATTGAAACGTGACGAATATAATTATAAAGTATGGAACGTGTCGTAATTCAGTAAAACGCTTCAGTAAGACGTTTACTATGTATCTTATATCCGTTACACAAACTGACGTGTTAATATACATATATAAAACGTGTTTCTATTTAAATAAAAAGTTTTCAAGTGACAGTACGAAGGACTTTGGACTTTGTTGTACATCTTCAATTACGTAGTAATGAATCTATTATATTGAACATATGAGAAAAATGTTCGTAAATAAAATTGATGTCGAACAATCGTGTGCTCCAAACTGGAACGATCTTTACGTCAACAACGTTCTAAAATAGTTGAATAAAGTTACTTAAAGCGCGAGCCATAAAGTGACAGTACGTGGTACATTTGCCCCGTATTATTTAACGAAAGTTATTTATAAAATTTCGATGACACACTTAACGTACAACTTGAGCTCTCATCTGATTCCGTGAGTCGCTGCGTATATGTTGCAACCCAATAAATTGGATTTTGTTGACCCTCTAAATTGGAAAGACTCCTTAGAGAGTTACACACGATTTCTAATTGAATATGACATTTCATTAACGAAATGTATTTTTATCGGGATAGCCGGCTTGGTGGTACAATCCTGTAAGTAATATATAACAAATATCCAAAGACGATTTTACACCTTTGCCAGAATTGCTCGCTTCAATTCGTTGAGGACCATTGTCGCGCTAACGCAACGTTTCATTCGAGTGGAAAAGGGGAATGGTAAACGTAACGAATAAAGTAACAATGTTGCAAAACGGAATGCAACGATCGCCGATTGATTGAAGAAAGTTGCAAATGCTGCGTCAGAAGCGCATCGGTCCTTAACGGGTGAAATATACAAGGTTGTTGGTGCATATGAAACGTCGTCTTGTCGAAGTGAAAAGATTAATTGTATACTACATTTTTCAAAACGCCGCGCACGTATATTTGAGTGGAATAATTTTTTTACACGCTCTTCTCCAGCAATTAACTATTATAGTTTCATAGTTTCATTATTGTAATAATATATTGAGTCGTAAGATATATATTGAGTAATATATTGAGTATAAGATGTATATATATATATACATATATATTTGTCCCGCTTTCTTGTGTCGGTTTCCAAATCCACAAAGTGTCTACAAAACCTACCGAAAAAATAAAAAATCGTCGTTCGAAAGCACGCGCAGACAATTAACGAGACTTAATTCCGAATTCGCAAGTAAATGATTTTAGAACAACACTACAACAGAGCAACGGGATGAATATATGCTGCAACCCAATATTTATAAAAATCACCAATTTCAGTATAATATAATAATTTGTATATCCTGAAGATAGTTGATCCTGTATCTCGTCTGCGTTGTAACATCACCTACAACAAAAGTTCTCGGCTTTTAGTAGGCCGATTTCGATGCTCCTTGGCATAAATTAAAGGAGACAGTCCCGAAAATATTATACTACAGCCTTTTGCACGTAACCACTGCGGTTCATTTGTTATAAACAAATATATATCGCGTCATCGTAGATTACTCAGAAACTAACTTGAGGAAAATATTAATTTCTCGGCTCCTAAACGTCCGATTTCAATGCCCCTTGACTCAAATTAAAGAGGAAGGTCCTAGAAATAATATCCTCTTATCAGTTTGCCGATAAACATTTCGGTTAATTTGTTATAAACAAATCTCTCCTATTTTTTGCAGCTACTCGAAAAGTATACTAAGAAAGGCATCCAAAGTATAGTGAAGAGCATTCCTTGGACTTTTCCCTTTAAGTTGAGCCGTGGATGATCCAAATCGGACGTCTATAAGCCGAGATATAAACAAAAATATAATACAATTTTTAAACTCTTATAACTTCGCTTCTAGACGTCCTATATCAATGAACCTTGGCTCAAATTAAAGCTTGGAAGCTCATAAATAAGCTCCGTACCTTTACGATTGAAACGAAATAAAATGAAGTTCGTATCTTTTAGAACGTCTATATGCAACAGGAAAATGTATCTACCTACAGGTGTAAATTTACAGCTTGTCCAAATTTCAATTGTCGTTCGCGATCTATTACTCTCACCTCGATTCTGAAGAATGTTAACACGTATTGTAAATCCATCGGCTTCTTCACCACTCTCGCCAGCATCAAATCTCAATTATTACGTTGCTTAAACTCATAAGATTAATCTCAATGTTTCTTCTCACTCTATACGGTTTACCTCCGTTAACGAGTAACAAATAAATTATAATACTAATCTTTCCATCGTAACGAATTCGGTGCGGGTGCAAAGTAACCCCTTCGCCATTTTCCAAATTGTCCGCCGTGCGACTGTTAATCCGAATCTTCGAAGGAACGACGTTTCGTATGCACCAATATCTGACAAAGGTGCCCCGATATAAACGGGAACGTGGCGATATTTTTTGCAGACAAGCAGCCCCGACGAAGCAACACCGCCGTCGCACATGTTCAAACACGAGCTGACCAATTGCAAAGAGATGCTTGAGGGACGCGTGCAAGTGCAATGGGAGATGATAGGGGAAGATATTCAGATCAGGGTGTCCGGGCGGATCAGGGAGGACCAGTACGTGGCGTTCGGTTTATCGGGTCGCGAAGGAACGTCCGAAATGCTCGGCGGCGATGTGGTAGTGGTCGCTTACAACAACAAGACTGGCAAATTCATCGCCGAGGACTACTATATGTCCGACTACGCGCAGTGCGACGGCAGCAAGGGTGTTTGTCCGGACGAGAGGGTTGGTGGGAAGAACGATGCCGTCCTTGTTGCCGGAGAACGGAAGAACGGAGTGACGACAGGTAGAAATTTCGAAATTATTCGATTGGTACAGGCATTGACGAAACATGTGTTAGCGAGTTTTCCCTTTTTCACGTATCGTTCTTTTAACGGTTCTGGGGTAAGTGCCGTGAGGTTCATCACAGTCCTCTTACCAGAAGGCACCCTTGCCTTCCCCACTCCGTGGCCAGCTCCACAAGAACGGAAAACCTTATTGTTTATAGCAACGCAACGTCGGGCTGCTTGCTATCTCTTTCTAAATTCATAAATCGGTCCCAACGGTCGATGGCTTGGGGACCCAACGTGGTCGCCAGCCATCGCCCGGTTTCTGATTTTTCAAGTAACTGTTCGGTCTTGCAGCCGACCGACCAGTACCGTACAGTCATAAACCAATTCGTTCCTTTCCATCCGAAATATCAAGCCCTCAAACTAATTCCTCTCCGACCATAAAATGGTTAAGGACGCATCCTGGTCATTTCCACCACCCTCCTCTACTTTCTGTTTTTTCCCACACCCCTACAGTTTCAAACCGCTTCCACCTTAATCTTCTCCTTAATTTTCTCCTCCCACCAACTTGTCTATGGTCCCACTACACTTCCATATTTTTGACTCCTTCTTACCCCCTCCTTCAATATTCGGCCAATCGCATAACGCACCCACATTATATATTGGCTCACAAACCGATTCAACAGTAGTACGCAAAACACCGTCGAAACCTCCACTTTGAAAAACGATAAGTAACACAATCCGACAAGGTTTTCAAATAAACCACACTCTACCGAGTAACTCACAACGAGCAAATTTATTCACCTTTATTCATCAATCAGAATTTCGCCCTTACGGCATTAGTTTGTCGTGAGCGCACACGATACTCTTCGCGGTTGTGATTCGTTGCAATCGTGTCCCGAGTCGAGCATCGTACAGTAACCGAGACACCGGACATCGGGGGGTGATGTCTGGATAGTCTCAGGCGCTAGGTCACTTTCCCCGGCCCCACGTAGTTTAAGTCCCAGTAGTAAATCAGTCACCGGCAGACAATGCGTCGCTTGCGACCCTTAGCCGTCTGCAAAATACGCGGACGCTAACACATGGAATCGACTATCCATTCGTAAAAGAAATCGTCCGGCGACCACTTGACCCCCTTTAGTAACATAAAACAGCAGCAGTTTTAAAACGATAGGTATTATAAATAAAACCTGCGACAAATTAATCGTTCACTGTATAATCGATCTACAATGGCTAGATTTGTAATAACGTATGTGTATAAGTAAATCTTCGTATATATTGGACTTCTATCATTTAATCTTTTATAACTCGAATTCGATTTACTTATATAGTATGAACAATCTTATAATTATATTTAATACACGGATAGAGAGTTAACTTTTGCGACTTTCGTAGTCGAATAGAATATAATTCTTAAACGAACCATTCTAAATTGAAGTACAGAATTGAATAAAAAGGATCACCCCTGAATACTTTTAGTAGCCACTGTAATATATACTTTCTGCAGTAGTTAATTGGCTCGGTTGTTCCGTATTTACTAAAAGCATCTATTTTAGAATTCCCTCATCTTCTCCTCGCTTTATCACTCGATAAAGAGTGTCTTAAATTATATAATGAAGTGTATTATATATGTAGGTGGACCTATTACAACGCGGTAGATACGTACCTTGAAAATACACTATAGAATTGTGGCATTGTAGGAAACGGTTGACATTTCCTAAACCGCATTGGAAAGGTACCGCGGTGTAAGAAACGTTCGACATTTCCTAAACCGCGTTGTAAAGGTACCGCGGTGTAAGAAACGCTCCGCATTTTTCCAACCGTGTTGCACCGAAACCGCGTTGTAAAGGTACCGCGGTGTAAGAAACGTTGCGCATTTTTCCAACCGTGTTGCAGCATAACCGCGTTGTAAGGGTACCGCGTTGTAGGAAGCCCACCTGTACTCGTTCTTCGAATTTAATTACCGTAGTAGAAAACCAAAACCCGATGTCGTTGTCGCATTCTTTTAGTCGGACGCATCGAAGTCAGTTAATGTTTAATAACGCCTGTTGACGTTTAGTTACTTACATGAGACCGCTGAGGACGAACGAGCCGGTGAAGGACAGAATGATCCCGGCCTCGGAAACAAGCGTGATCGCGGCGATAGGGCCGTTGAATTTAAGAGGAGAAGCCAATGCTCATGAGAGCTTCGACAAGACCACCGAGGACATTCGTATTGATTTTACGTCGAGGAACGTTCACGAGTGTACAAATTCTCTCTACAACCTGCCGGACATGTCTGACATTGAAGCCTGGCCACCAGCCGTAATCACCAACGAAGATACCTTTAGCGCCAGGATCGGACCTGCTGGCGGCAAAAGGGGATACACCAGCATCACCGGTAAAATACTCCAAATGTTTTTAATACTTTGCTCGAACGGTCAGCAGTTAATTCACGTTTGCACTTGTATTAACTTATGCACCTGTTCATTGCTTACTTGAACACTTTGCGGATTGGATATATCAAACCAAAATTACTCCACGCGATCGGCTATTTGTTCGCGATTAAATATAAAATGAAAAACTGTCCAAATAAACTTCGATAAAACGCTTCATTTGCCGATGGAATTTTTACCCCGTTAGTTACTATTCCTTCCGAGACACGATAACTGAGAATAGGATCTAGAACGCTCTTAGAAAGAGTTGCGTAGACTGGCGAAAAGCTTGGAAGCGGTACGTACTTACAGAGGACGGTAAAAATGGAAAAGAGAAAAAGATTTAGAGTTGCCTTGGAAAACTTATCAACCGATAATTCACGAAGATAAAAGGAACTGCTGCTGATATCAATTTTGAATGAATAATTAATGAAATTGGCAAGAAATCTATATAATCTAGAAAATGATTCGAAACTTTTCGCCAAAGCACGCGAATCTTCCGTTCGACTAAATGTTGAGAAAGATTCTTTGCACTGGCACGCATCGATTGTTTCGTATATAAATTTGGCAATCGGGCACGATAGGGCAACCTGCGTGGGGCATCGCGTGGTACGTCAACGACTTGCTGATCCCAGAAATCACGGTGGAAAGAGGACAAACGTACACGTTCATAGTGGAGGGCGGGGACGATCCAGCTAATCCAGCTAGGTGAGTTGAAATTTCAAACTATTAACGGTCCGGTTTATGTTCCGTTCCCTTAATTTCCCCGCCACTTCGATGTTCGATAATTACATTGAATTCCTGCCACCGACCACCGACGACTCGTACCTCGTTTATTTCCATTACAATTATTCTCCGCGAAATTTTCGTTATAATTGACTCGGGCGTAACGGTTAATCGCGCGATCAAACGTATTGGCGGAGCGTAGAACGGAAAGCTAGGATCGCTTTTCGCTAATTGTAAACGCTGAAACGGTTTCATGCAATTATACGTGCGTACATATATCAGTAGAGAAAAGAAAGTAATTCGATATTCATTTTTAGCTATTTTAATAAACTTCTGTTCTGCTAGTTCAAAACATACATTGCAATATAAATGGATAAAGTTCCTCGAGCTAACTAAGTTTCATTTGTAGAGGTAAACTTCAGCTTGTAGAAATTTGCTCGTTTTAAATTCGAATCGCGGAGGTAAAAAAAATGCGGCTAAAAACGTGGCAACTAATTCGAGTTAAAGTAAGATTTGTTTCGATTTATGGAAGCTTTCCCAGCGGAGCAGAAGGGAATGAACAAAATCTTCGCGTTGCAAAGATTTTCGAGTTAAAGAAGTTTAAGTCGTCGAGATTCGATTGCACTGATAAATCGACTGTTCCTGTAAATTTTGTTTCCTTCCACACCGAAAGATTTGCACAGTTCTTGTCTTGTACGTTGCTTTATTAACGCTTTACCAACATTTCCACACCGTTGCACTAAACAGTGACAAATATTTACCGAGCTAATGCGCGATACAAACGTTTCTTTTCGATGACTGACACGATTGCGTTCGTTGCAATCGTCTGAAATTAAAAAGATGGCTCTACTTTATTCAATAAACTGGCTTCTATCGTTCCTACATCGAAGCAGAAATACTAAAATATAAATCACTGATCAAGATAATTTTCAATCACGCACCTGTACACATTTCGTCTCCCCCCCCCCCCCCCAATCCTAAAAATTCTCAACTCAATGTGTGGAAGACAGAATGTCGCGTGAATGTTTGGACCAGAGCGATTGCTGAGCGAACGGTGTTGTATTTGGGTAAGATTGGCTGAGGCGTGAATGAGAAGTGTTTGGGATAGAGCGATCGAGTTGACGTGTGGTCGAAGAGTGCGTGGTCGCGCTAGGTTTCGCGTGAACGTGACTGATTTGGGTTCTACTACTGTCTGAGACGAGTGAAAGAAGCAGAGAGAGAGATAAGGAGAAAGAATGAATGCGTGCAAGGGTAGAGAACGCGTGGGTAAGGGAGTCGAGAAAAAGAGTCGAGTGCGAGAGGACGTTGCGAGAGTTTTTTCTGTGAGATTGCGCGTTGACAGTATTATTAATAAACTAGTAATTATTGCAAAAGCTGAGTTTCTTTCTCCTTCCCTTCTCACACCTTACAGCAACACTCGAGGGATTTACTTTAAAATAATCCCTACAGATGTTTGGCCCCTGTGGAAGGTGCAAGCTTTTATTTTACATATGTAGACCAGAACTCGGGGTGGCGAGGAAGATACAATTCAATTCGTTTAACGTTACTTTTCTTTCGACGAGCGATAGACGCAGACAGACCTTTCGTTGACCGGCGTACCATTTTATATTTTTCAATATTCGAATGGTGGGGAAGAGTCCCGATGGAGAGAGCTAAGGGGTATGTTGCCCCTTGGAATTTCCCACTTCCCCGTCAACGGTCATTTGATCTTTCCCGTTACCTACCCGGAACTCGGCAGCCAGCAATAAAAACCAAGGATCGCCTCGACTTTGAAATCACATGCGAAAATAACGAAATTACAACTATCCCAAATCTTGGGTTCACGTGCTGACCAGCTGTAAAATTAACAAGTACTGGTTCCTTGGGCTTTATTGTTGCTACGGCAGGCTCTCATCCTCTTACATTCGCTACGCGACCACATAATTAAGCCTACGGGTCTACACATAGAATACAAGAATTGGTTGTTTGCTGGCGCAGGTACCATCCATTTTATATCACGGACAGTCCAGAGGGTGGATATGGCCAAAAGGAGGATGAGCAGCAAATGGCACAAAGGGTGTTTGCCGGGGTAAAATACGACTCCAACGGATATCCTTATCCAACGGCTGCCGGTCGTTATTGCGAATGGGTTCACAAGACGGTGGACAGGAGCGCGGATATGGAGACTTTCGAGAACTTCTTCGAGACCCTCAGACTGGAATGCAACGAGGGTGAGCCGGCGAAACTTGTTTGGACCGTGGCCGAAGATACACCGGATTTGGTCTACTATCAGGTACGACTTATAAAGTAACGTACATCGCGCGATACGATATTAGATCGGTGCACAGGTATCGAATCATTATCATTTTCGGTGGGAAAGCTTCGAAGGGTATCGTTGTTTCTTACTCACTTCGTTCGAAATTGTTTCAGTCGATTAGAACGATATGTAAAATCTTTTTCAAATAACAAGCATTTGTATTCTTAGTCCTGCAAAAGTTTCCGTAGTATCGTGTTCTCGACGTTTTAGTTACTTTATTCAATCGCTATAATCGCAAACAAACAACGCTATCATATGCATCGATCTAATAATCTTAGTTAGTTGCTATATACATGTAATACCGATGTTAAATCAAATACCAATTGTGTCGATCTTTTTGATCCTTCCAATTGAAAAGTTCGCATCGAAAACGACTCTTGCCAGAATTTGGAATCGTGGTTACGAGGCACGCAACACTGTAAACGTATAATTGTACCATGAAAGAAAAATAGTTTCGTTAAGAGAATTGAAATTTATTCGAGAAAAATTAAAGATCTTAGAGTATCCTCTTTTGCTCTTCCAGAAATAGGCAAAAATTGTCAAGGGTCATTTTTATTATGAACGCTTCAGTTCTCCTGCACCCGAAACCATGGAAATCCCGATTACGTCGCTCTTTTTCATCCTTTTAATACTCCCAGCCTAAACCACGGAAAGACAATACAATTAACCCTTTGCACTCGAAGCTATTTCAAGTGAAAAGTTCCTCTTTTTACGGTTGCATAAACAAAACTTTCCTGGACAGATTTAAGTTGCAGTTTGTTAAAAGAACAAGTGATTTGTTTCCGTCCTCGTGTTACGAGCCGAAAATCATTGAAGGCAAATTTTCAATGGTTTCGCTCCGAAGCCGTCGAGTGCAAAAGGTTTAGTAATTGCAAAAGGACAAATGGTCGAATGTGAAACGTTTCGTTTGCCGACAGTGTTACACGCACAATAACATGGGCTGGAAGATACACGTTGTCAACGGCGCACAAGCGGCTGTGCCATTACTGTCAATGGTCGCAACGACGTTCATGGTCGGTATGTTAAAATTCGTAAGATGAATCAACCCTTAAATATATCGACTAGCAGCAGGAAAATACGCGGGGATAATAAACGGTAAACGTACTTGCATACGTACTGAAGTAAGGGTGATGCTAGCTTAAAACTTTTGAAACACAAAAGAAAGAAAAAAAAAAAACACTAATAGGGGATGATAGAGGGGAACTCGAGTTAAAATGAAGCTGGCGTAAAAAAAAAGATGAAGAAGAATAAGAAGAAGAAAACGAGAAAACGATGGTGATAAGACAAAAAAGAAAAGACAAAAAACAAAACAAACAAAACAAAGCGATTGCTAAAAATCGGCTGAACACACGATACAAGGTTGTAAGAAAGTACTTAGCTCGTAAGGTTTAATCGTACGTAAAAGATTAGCAGAATATTTTTAAGATCTATCAGATTCAATATTTCATATTATACGATATATATGTATATGTATATTTATATCTATATCTATATATATATATATATATACAGATACATATAAATATATATTATATACATTACATTACACACATTATTAACCTGGCACACGAGGAGATCGAGAATTCGAGGTGATTTTTAACGTTTAAGAATTTAAGAGACTACTTAGGGAAAGGAGAGGGAGAATAATTTCTGACAATAAAAGTAAAACGTGTGCTGTTTGTTCGCGGGAAAACGTGGGCGTTGGGACGGGGGGCGGGGGGGGGGGGGGGTTACAGGTGAGCAATTTGTCGAATCAATCAGCGCGTAATCGATCCGAATGGACGAAAAAGATGAAAAAAAAAGGTGAACAAATAAAAAGAGAAAAAAACGAAACGTGAAAAGAATGGGGGAAAGTATCCGTGGTACATGTACAATGTAAATTTTGCACAAAGCTATAGTTGAATATAATTGTAACATTAAAGATCGAGTAGTACTTAAGATATACATTTATAAATGCTGTCGACTTGACAATAATACGTAGGGTAGCGAACGGTGAAGGAATCGCTGAACGGGGGAGAAAAATGAAAGTTAATGAAAAATGTGAGAGAGGAATAAAAAACGCGGAAATACGATGTACAAGGTAACAGGTGGGACATTATGTAATTTAAGGGCGATACGGTTACAAACTATCCCCTATACGTGTAACAATGCTATAATATGTACATACTATAGAGTGGACCTTCCTAAAACGGAATGAAAGTATAAAATGTGCCTTGGGTACAGATAATAAACTTCTTTAATTACACGAATTAGGAGAACCACTCGGACACGAGATGCCCTGCCATACTTAGGAGCTGGTTTCTTGCGCGTTGAACGTTGCGCCGATTCGTAGCGAAAATTATAAAGTAATCTGTTCCGGAAAAGTGAATGGTATCGGATAAAAACAGTCGAGGCGTTGCGGATAGAAAGTTCGAACTCCACGCTTTCGAAGATTTTTATTAGACATTTTATCGGATCGATTTGTGGCACTTAATCCCTTTGCGGACGAGCGTCGACAAATAGCCGCCGAAACTTTTTCGATTCTATGGATAAATGTCGGTTCTCAAAGCGGCAAATTTGGATTAGTCACACTAATATGCACTTTCGATAATAATTCAGCGAAAATTCGTTTAGCGTTATTAAATATGTCCGTGATGGATTTGTAATTGAGTGGAAATTTGTTACGTATTATTTTTTTCTCGTCCGCAAAGGGCTAATCCCTTGCGCAAACGATTATTTTATTACCTACGCACGCTAACGTTAACTAATCAACGCTTTCGTGTCATGTTCCGTAGAAATTAATTGAATATTTTGCGTAATTTTGATCGAATAATTCCGAATATTATAATACAAAGTTTACTTTATAGTAAAGCTTGTTTAGCCCTGCATAACACGGCATTTTTTAGGAACGTAACGAAATTTTTCTACGGAAGTTGACTGTATCAAAATTTTACGCAGAAAACTTGAATGGAACGAATTGGAATGGAATTTGTTAGCGTGTTTGTTAAATTCACCCTTACTATCCACATAGCCTCGATTAATCCGCGTTTAATCATTTGACTGCAAGAAACGCATACAATGTAAGTATAAATATTTATCGGTGTCTAGGAAAGGCGTACATTTGTGTTTATAAGATAGAACGACGTAAATCATATTTGCAACAAGTTGGAGATTATATTATACAATAATTGAGCTGCAAAACTTCAAAGAAAAAGTAAACTAAAGAAACTTCTTATGCTAAGCAAACAGCAATCAATTTCTATTTATCATATTTATCAATATTTGACAATTTATCAGCGCATTTAGCAATTGTATTCGAAAGTATAAACAGCGATATCTGGAAAGTAAAAACCTGCAACTTATGTATGTCGTTTTGCCTCGCAACCATAGAAATCTACGCCCGGTAGATTTAGCACATTGCAACGTACATTAACTTTCTAACTTACCATTACGTAACGATGTTCGAAAGTTCATTTTAACGGCAACGTGACATTTTATCATTTTACGCTTCCGGTTAATTTCTTTACCAGCCTTTACTTTGCATATGTAAATTATTGTACGGCGTTGCCGATTATACTTATCGATACTCCGTAATAACAACTAAGCGAATATCGCGCGCAGTCAAATGGTTAACGAGAATTCAAAATATACGCGTGAAAAATATTTTGCGAATATTGGGAAACGTTTAAGAGTTTCGCCAAGGCAAATTTTCCTCCGTGCAATTTAATGAGATTATTTATGCAACGGCTGACAGAATTATCCATACGCTACGAATTCTTGACGTGTATTAGAAACACTTCTTCAGAGCGACGCTTGTTTATAAGAGTAACATTTATTACAAACTCATCGCGATTTTAACCCTATCGCGAAGCACTCAAGAAAATCGCGCATAACGTTCTCTACCAATTAAATCAAAATATCGTAATCAAAATCTTTATCAGCATCTTAAAACGCTTGAAATTCTTTGCCATCTGAAGAGTAGGAAAAGAATCGGAAGAAAAAAAATGAATTTTACGCGACGATGCAATTCCGTGTTTCCGCGACTTAATTTTCGATTCAAATTCGAAGTCACTTCAAATTCAAATTCAAATTCGCCACAGTCAAAGGGTTAACAATTGTTAATTTGCAGGGAAAGATACAGTGAAAATATTTAATCCCATTTTGTATAAAAAATATCGTTGAATCGCGCAGGAAAATGTTTGTCGATACGAAACTGTTTTATTGCCAGCCGATGTCTGCACTGATAATGCAAATCAGTCCTGAAAGGAACGCAAAAGTTATAAACGCGCAAGAATGGCGAAAAAAAGAAGAAGATTATATTGCAACCAAGAAATCAGAGAAATACATAATCACTTTAGAAGCGTAGAGATTAACAAAGGTAGCTTGAAAAATCTCTCTTTTTCTCTCTCTTTTTCAAATAAAGAACGTGCGAGGGCTCTCTCCAGGTTCTAAGTAACGGGGCGTCCTCAAAATTGTCAGCAGCGAACAAAATTCTTTGCAATTCCGATTGCTTATCGCACGAAGACCAGTCTGTATTTAACTACATATGCATACATAAACATACCTAACATAAACATTATATATATATATAAACACATATATATATATATATATATACATATATATATATATATATATTACTACATGCATACATATGAAACCAAATTCTCAAATTAACGTGGCTTAGCTGCGAACGTTGTCCAATCTGTATTCGTTTTCGGTTATTATCGAAGATAAAATAAACGAGTAGACAGAATTTGAAAGTTAGCAGAAAATTGAAGGACAATAATAATTGAAAGATTAACTTGCAATGCTTACATTACAGCGGAAGGGTATATTTATTTCATACAAATACGGATAAATTGCAGTGGCTACAAAAAGTATTCGCACATCGTTGAATTTCTTTTCGCGTTTATCGATTAATTAAGACCAAGCATGATTCTCCTGTCATTAATTGTAACAATTTATCTCGTCGCGATTAATTCCAATTCTATAGTTCTACATATTTATAGAACGCTATATTAATTCTGCATTCGTAAAATCCAATAAAAAAAATCCTCTAGCTCAAAAATTGGATAACCATGTACGCTAAATTTCCCATCGTTAATTACAATAATTTATCGCGTTGCGATTCATTTTAATTCCGTGTGTATTTCTACATATTTATAAAACGCTATATTAGTTCTGCATCCATAAAATCCAATCAAAAATCCTCTAATTCAAGAATTGAATAACCGTGTGCGCTAAATTTCCCATCGTTAATTACAATAATTTATCGCGTTGCGATTAATTTTAATTCCGTATGTATTTCTACATATTTATAGAACGCTATATTAATTCTGCATCCATAAAATTCAATCAAAAATCCTCTAATTCAAAAATTGAATAACCGTGTAAACTAAATTTCCTATCGTTAATTACAATAATTTATCGCGTTGCGGTTAATTTTAATTCCGTATGTATTTCTACATATTTATAGAACGCTATATTAATTCTATATCTATAAAATCCAATAAAAAAAACTTGAAATACACGCGAATGCTTTTTCTATAGCCACCGTACGCGCGTTACGTTGAAACTGCTTTCGCAAACGAATACACGTCGGACATCGTTGCGCCAGCTTCTCCGTGAGACGAATGGAAGGAACAGTAAAGTGTCGAGCAAGTGCTACACGCGTTTGTAAAGATTAATCAAGCGACAATAAGACGAGGTCGAAGCTCGGCGTAACGTCACGTCTGGATTCCAATATTTCCGGTCAAAACTCGACGGCGATCATCCAGAGGATTCCACATGATTTTCTTCGTCGCGCCCCGTAGAATAACTCAGGGATCGGCAAACTACAGCTCGCGGTACGGATACACTTTTAGAAATGCGATCCCAACTTCGTTCGTCGCGGTGATATTAACCCTTCGCGGACGAGGAATAGTAACACTTAAGGGAGTATTTTGCTATTTAATTGCAAGCCTTTGAATTTCCAAGCTCTCAAATTCCAAGCCGCCAAATTTGAAAACCTTTCGAAGCGTTTCTTAACGATACTGATGTAAAAATCGACGCGCGTCCGGAAAACCAATAAATGATTAACCGGCTATTCGCAGACGCTCGTCCGCAAAGGGTTAAAGAATCTTCAAAATGCACCATTTCTCCAGTCTTTATATTTATATTCTTATGATAAATTAAATTGGTCCCTCCAATATTTTCATATTTCACTTTTGCCGCGCGCCTAAAAGAGTTTGCCGACTCCTGAAATCCACAGTTGCGTTTCCGTTCTCCTCCCCCCTTCCCAAACAAATAAAATACCGCTTCGCAACCATTCTCCTCCTTTCGTTATCCTTTTCTAAGCGAGTCCTTCGAGAGAGCGAGGCGGATTCTAGCACGTAAGCGAATATAAAACTCCTACTTCTGTGAATGACAATAAATATACGGTACAGACTTGCCGGATCGGAAGTACAGAGGGCTGCTCCGCAGAAACGAAAGCGTTTCGTTCGCGCGAGTCGAAGGCGGGATGAAAACGTTTCCGACGTCGAAACATCGACTCGCCGAGACTTGCTGTCACGCGTCGGCAACCTTCTTGCTCGAGACAATAAAACGGATAACGTGGCAAGGATCGAACGCGAACGTTACTCTGACAATAAACGCGAACGATCGCGATTAGAGAGTTCTATGTATATTTTCTGGCTGGGAATTCGGCGAACGTATCCAAATGCAACAGGGATACGACTCTTTGACAATATTCGCGGATACGCTTCGCCGTTCCTGTGTTTTCCAACAATTCGGACAATAAACGTGCGCTAGATCCTTTCAAGTACAAACGATGTAACAGACGAGGTGATCGATTAGATCGGACGATTATTATGACACCCTAATTAGGAGAATGATCTGGCGCGAGACAGCAGGCGCCATTTGTTTTTCCCTTCTTTTTTTTTTAAGGAAACAAACGCGTTCAGTGGCTGGGAAAGGTACGCGTGAATTGGGAGCTTCAGATTTCGATTAAATGGGTAATACACAACACGGTTTCAAAATACTGAATAATTCTTTGTACGATTTAGTAAGGTTTCCTATTACTGGAATATCGCGTTAAAAGGATCTTTTGTGATTCCGATATGTGACAAAGTTACGGCACTAAACTAAATCCACGCGTGTTATATCGCGTCAAATGGAAGCTCGATACTTTAATCGCGTTTTTCTCGAAACCTGGCGAAGAACACGCTGCTAATAAGAAAGATACGCAAAGACTATAGAATATCCCATTGGAATCTTTGGAACTTAAAAAGAAACGTGCTGGAAAAACGGGACGAATTCACATTGATGCACAAATACTTTTTGCAGTCGCTGCATTCGTGCGTGAAATGAAATTCAAATCGGATAGACTTCGATCGAATGGTAAATTCTTACAAATGGTTGTATTATAGTGTAAACTTGTATAGCGTAAATCGATTTACACTGTACCGTAGTGTAAATCGTTATACTCAAACTTGACGCGTAGCTTTTAGGGCGTTACTTTTGACAGAAGCGAAGGAATTCGAAAAGCACAAATAACTTTTCCCAGTCACTGTATCTGTACATGGATCAATTATTCGAGGTGTAAGTGTACAAATGAAAAATTAACGGGCAACTATGCCGAGAAGTTAACCTACTAATTAATAAATCAATGTACAGAGAACGAACGAAAGTCTCGTAAAGATAGGAATGTAAAGATCTTCTCTTTTTAATATTCTCGTCTCCCATCTCCTCTCTTTCTCTCTCTTTCTCTCTGTCTCTTTCTTCTATATATATATATATATATATGCAATTGTAATACCATTTTCTCTCTCTCTCTTTGTCTCTCGTTTCACCCTTTAGAATATTAGAGATAAGCTATTTTGCGCGTTCGAAATGTCACGGAGCAGCCCAACGATGTCCCTCAAGTTGTTAGCGATTAAGGAGCAAGTAATAGCTTAGACGCTAAGTAAAAACCTTCTTTTTTCGCTGTTTCGACGTGTAAGTTAACGGCAAGAAATAAAGGAAGAATGCACGTGGGCTGGGAACAGTCGTGTCAACGATTAAACATTGATTTAATGGAAACGACGGCCTGATTTGGTTGTACTTTGGTCAGCCTTTTTATAACACGCTTCGTATGTTCCGCGTTAAACGAAACCTTAAACCTTAAACCTTAAGACACTTGAAAATATCGACGAATAAACTTTCTTAACTAATGAACGGATAATACGTATGTTTGCACGGAAAAACTTCGTTCACACCTTTCTTCTCTTTCATTTAATAATTCACTTTACTCGGTTTGTTCGTTTATCGGTGCATCTATCCTGACGTTTTCTTTAGCTGGATTAATTAAAAAGGAACGATCAAGTAGAAAAAGGTGGAGAATTCCTTGTCTAAAAGTAATGGATATTAGAAACATGCGTTCCGCGTTATATGAGAAGCGTGTGGTGAAATGGTTGACCTGTGCGATGGCCCAAGCGTGAATTTCGACTCGTTAGCGATTACCTAGTAACGGGTAAACACGTTTATATTTTGTGTCTCTCGTATCCGTAGCCCGAATAGCGTTTCACTCGTGTAGCTTTACTTCCATACGCGCCGATCCTCTCGTGGAAATCGATCAACTCGAGGAGGCGAACGAAGAGAAACGCGAGAAATCGATAGAATGTGATTCTATCTCGTTAGCTCAATTCGGTCCAGCTGTCTAAATATTTGTAAAAAAAAACTTTCCTCCGCGGTCGTTTCTTGACCTGATCGTTTCGAAATGCTTTTGCGTACTCGTATTCGCGATTTTTCGCAGCGGCATCGGAAGAATTCGTTCATCTTTCACTTTATTGGCTCTTTGCGATCGAACGGCGTAATATTTTTGGCAGTGCACGTTTATCGTTCTTGTCGCGGGTCGGGGAAAATATTGCTTTTTATAAGAACACGGTAATCCCATCGAGTGGAGTTCATCTAAGCATAATTCGTAAGCTTTTTAGGTAATATTTTATTGAGTATACGTGTACGTAAGCGGAGATGATTTTGATAAACGTGAAAAAGCTCGTGTCGAAAGTATTACGATCGCAAAGGGATAATCTTCGTGCGATTAACGAAAACGTTCACGCGTATTCGAAGCTTCGATACCAGATATTGTTCGTTCTGGGAACGTCGGAAAATTTCGGATTACTTGAAACTCTTTTGTAACGCGTATTACAGAACCGCACGAATTTATTTCGCTACCTAACACGGCGTGCTAAAAGTCATAGCGGTGTAAGGTAAAATGAAGAATTCGAGTTACCCGTGTTTTTCATCCCCCGACAAATTATCATACGTTTAGAAATAATTAATATTTAATATTAATAATAATGTACTCGCGTACTTTCCTTGTAATAATAGCAACGAAACGCCATTTCACGAAAGACTACAGCACTCACTTGCATCGCTATGATTCTCAGCCGTATTTGTTCGTCCCAAACTTTCTTTCTTTCAACGATATCTGCTCACATATCCCTACGAACATATCCCTAATGTAAGGCTCGGAAAGTTAAACAAAAACATGTTCTTTCTCAGTGTTTCCTTTGAAGCAAACGGCGAAAAACACACACACACACACACACACACATATACACACACACACAGCGGACCCATTCTTGAATTTAAGGAATTGTATCGTATAATAAGGAAATTAGATAGAAATTGTCCTGAGGGTCCTCGAGATCGGCGTCTATGTGTCTCTGATTTTCCCCAAAAAGAAAAAAAAGAAAAAAAACACGCCGTCTGAGGAATATTTCGGAACGTCAAATTAATGGAAACGATGAAAGTGAAGGGAAGAAGGAAGTTTGTCGCGGATGAAGGAGAAAGATTCGACGAACGGTGATGAATCGTAGAGATAAGTTAAAAGAGGAACGTTCGAGCTAGTGATTTTAACGGTGTCGATTAATCGAACGGATGTATAACACTGTCAATATGTATGTAACGACTCGAAAGGTCTTCTTGTTTCAACGATATATCGTAGATGTAACACGAAGGCTTTTAAAAACTGGATATCTTTCTGAATCTTATCCTCGTGGTAGAATATATTTTCACACTTAAGAACACGGCGTAGAGAGCGAGAGATAAAAGGGAGAAACGGTGTACTATTGATACTTCAGCTCTTTGCACTCTTCCAACACGCACGCAGACTCTGCTTTCTTCCTCTAAATATTATTAACCCTAGAACGTTTAAGGATGGGTCAGAAAATATCCATAAAATTGTAATATTCATTATTATCGTTATTTATCGAAATTAGCAAGCGACTTCGATGTGATTATAATACTCTTTGGACAAACCTAAGTGTTTCCCATACCTTAGGCATTCTAGAGTTAAAATATACAATGGCTACAAAAAGTATTTGTTACATATATACTCGTTCTATTTGCCCAAGACGTCTTTGAAATTCTAGAAATTCTATTTGAGAGGAAAAGGATGATCGATCAAAGTGATACAAATCTAATTGGTCGAATTTATTTGTAAATTTACGAGCGAATAATTTTAAAAACGTGAAATAGGAATGGAACGAATATATGTTATAATCAAATATATTTTATTATAGCCATAATAAGTTTCTACCAAATTTCCAGTCATATTAAAAGCGTTTTTAATCCTTCTTCGAACTATGGGAGACCGTAGAAAGCTCGCAAAAATTCAAATTAACTTCTTGCAATAGCTATCGATATAATTTATGCAATCGAATTTTGAACGCTGCAAAGCGATTAATTTGCACCTGTTAACTTAATCGTGGTTAACTTAAAATGAAATTAAACCGTGCAACGAGAATCGCAAGTCCCTAGAATGGATTAAACGATAGGAAACACGATTTAATTGGATCCAATTAAATATTACCTAAATTGTGAGATACTTTTTGTAGCCACTCCTCTTGTAAAGAAGAAAGTGAAATGAAAGTACGCGTAAATCGCTTCGAAGGAGCAGAAGTTTGAGAAGAATATTCGATTCACGAGTGCTGCGATACGGCGAACAAAGCGTACAAAGTGATGTATGGTGAATAAGAATTGATTTGTTACGATAGACCGTCCTGAGTTGTGTTTAACAAATTTTACGGAACTATTTTTGAACGACGAAATATCGTTGGACGAGCGTTGGAATATTTTATCGTTAAGGAAGAACCGATTAGCGAGAAACGGCGAATTTCGAAGAACAGGGCCGAGCCTGTATTCGATCGAGAAGTAAGTAGTATAAACGTTGCAATGATCAGACGCGAGTGCGAAGAGTTGAAGAAGTGAAAATTCATGAAATCCATATTTCCATGTATTCGTAGATAAGTCGTTTTTTCGAACACGCTGACAAACAACCATTAGCGATTAGAACGTCCCGTAGAGAATAAAACTTAGTCGACGAAGTTTAAGCAAGGAAACGGAAAAGAAAAGAAGTCAAGTGAAATTTATCGGCTGCTCTGAATCGAGGGATGCGTCGAAGGGATGAAAAAAAGAAAGAAACCCGATAAAAACCCAGTCTAATTCTCTGGAAAGTTGTGCGAAAAAAAATGTTTCGGCGAATTTATCAAGCTCTCCGCGTAAACAGAAAAAAGGTTAAATAAAAAATAACGTAGCATTATCGAGAATGGTAACGAAGAAAAAAAAAAAAAAAATAAATAAAAACAATTGTCAACCGTTTTTTTCAACGTTTACGTGTTAGACTAGATTAATAATGAACAAAGTAATTCTATTAATCGTGTACTCGTATTACTGTAAAGTCGATTCTCAATTGTCAAGATCCTCGTGTTTTTTACGAGACACGTGCGAACGAATAATTCCAAGACATATCGAACATTCCAATAATTTCGTCGTCGGACGAATTCACCGAAAATCTCAAACGATCGAAATAGTGGAAACGCCTAGGGTGGGAAGAAACCGTGTCCGATTCATTTTTGGTATAGTCGAACGCTTTTTTTTAATTCCGGTTAATTAGCAGACGTCGATAAAAGATACTACTCGCACGTGTCTGAAATTTATGGTGACCGTGAAGAAAGAGACGAAAAAAAAAGAGGGGCGAGGGGGGGAAATAATTCGCTGCGGGCGTAGAGTACGAGCCTACTACGCGCATACAAAGATGTATACGAGTTTGAATTTCGATGTCGATGCAGTATAGCGCGTTTCGAATCATGTATGTGTATAATGTTGCACGTGTCATCGTTTCTTTTCCTCTTCTTTTCGAGCAAACACGTTTACTCATCGTCGGATTAATTCTACGCTAAGAGATTTGTGTACTTCGATCAAAGAAAAAAGAAAAATGAAAAAAAATGATAAATAGATATCGTAAGAATATAAGTATTAATGCTCAGAAGACTTGCTTCGCGAAGCTGCAACGCGTTATTGTAAAATTCGCAATTAAAATACCGTTGGATATATTTTCCTAGCTGCGCTGCTATAGAAATTCTTTCACCATTATTATTATTATTAATAATCCATTAATCGTTAATTGAGATCGACTATTGATAAACGCGTTGCAGCTTCTTGAAAGAAGTTCAAAGATCTGCGAAACATAACGTACCATCAAAACTCTGTACTTCTAGGGTTCTTAGACTTTATTTAATTATCGAATAGATGAATTCGAGGGCGGGGAATTCTTTCGCGGTAGTAGCCGACCGAGTAACAATTAATGGTTTCAAATTCAGCGTCAGCTAAGAGCCCTGATACAGGAAACGAAAGTAGTTCGTATGAACATCGAGCGAAAATCTATTTTTGGTCAATTATTCCGTGATATATCCTTCTAGTTTCGATTCGTTGGCGAATAATTACACGCAGAATTGCTTCGAAGGATGTAGGAAAAGCGTAAACTGATCCATCGATCGAATTCGCTTGCTCGTTTTCAATGAAACGAACGCATTTCTGTGTAACGTTGGTTTTCTTTTTAACCCACTCGCAACGGCGGTCGCAGAAAAGTTGAACTCGAACATAGAACAGTAAGACATTGGTAAGACAGTGATACGTTTTAACATTAAAACTACCAAGCCGTTAGTAATTCACCGTAAAAATTATATAAATTTGCAGCGATGCATTTCGAAGGATATTCCATGATTTTCTATGCACGAAATGTAAATAGAGATTTACTTCGCTTGCAATATATATCTTTTTCAAGCTTGTATCGCTTTTATTACTTTGATGCAAATAAGTATAATTCTGTCGTTGGTAGTTTTAGCGTTAAAGCGATCGCAAATGAAATGTAATATTAAAGATGGAATACTCGAAACTCTTCCTCGTTAAAAAACTTCCTCGTTACTTTCGTGACTGCAAACTTTTGAAAGCTAAGTGAATTATTATAATAATTTGTACAAGTATCGAGAATATTGTCAGGATACGGATTTGTTTCACTCATAATCCAATTAAGATCGCGATTATTGTATTTAGATTATTTGAATACTCATTACATGAATTCATTAAACATCGCGCGATTAGAAATTAAGTTTCGTTGCATCTTTTCATGATAGCATGTATTTTGCTCATATTAGAAGCAAAATTGTGTTACTCTATCACGGCTAATGTATTTATTGTAACCAGGAAAAATAAAAGAAGTTTGCTAGATTTTCTTAACCCTTTCAGGACCAAATTCTTTTGGCTCGTAGAGAAGCATACTCTATGCAAAACAAATGTAAATACTTATTAACTTAAACTAGAAATATAAAATAAATAAGATGTGTCTTCTTCCGTTTTACTAAAGAAGGTCTAATGTTCGAATCTGAAACCAATTTTGCTGAATAAAAATAGACCCGTATTGTTTATCATTTTACTCGGATAAAATACAACGTTTATGCAACAATTTATGCAAAGTCTTGTGTGAAAGGGTTAAGGATGCCGCGAAATTATATGCGAAAAATCAGGAAAGCTACGTAAAGTAATAAATATAGACTGCGGATCTTTATGCAAATTTAGATTTTTACAAATGGAATTGAATAAAACAAGATTAGATTAGATAGAGGACTATTTTATCCTCAAAGTATTACAGCTTCTATTTTACTTGCAATATTCTCTATATTTTTTAACACCATTTGCATTCTGTATCTTTTCGGTAATAAGCCTTCCCCGTTGCGATTGGGTTAACATAGTTTAAAAGGGCGAACATTCGGTTACTTTATAGCGTCAGTCCGTGATTCTTTTATCGAAAATAAAAGGAAAGAAAATATACGCATCAAACCACACACCGAGAAAGAGAGGAAGCTCTCTCTCGAAAAAAAAAAAAAAAAACAAGATACGAAAAAGACTGCTCTTGCCGGCAAAAAGCATCAAACATGGATATAGATTTAGTCTCAAATGTATGCCACGCGTCGCGAACACCTTCGTTCTTTATCGTGTATCTTACTTTTCCTTTTTCGTTTCTGTTCGAAACGTAAAACCTGCGGCAAGGTTTTGCTTTTTTGAAACTCCACGTACGACTAAACACGTTTGTATGTATTTACCCATTGTATGGAAATCCACGTCCGAAGAATAACGATTGCGTTCGCAAGGATTAATGAGAGAAGTGGCAGAAACTAATAGGGAAAGGTCGTGGAGTTGGGATGATTATTATTCGTATGAAAAATATCTCAGGATAATGTATCTCCTTCATTGTCCCTGAGTTTCTCCGCAATGTTTCATCGCGTTAAATCTACAGCTTTGACAGCGCTACATTTATTAACACGATTGGGTAAATGGAGCATCTAAGTAATCATGAGGTATATAATATATTATGATTATGAATTATTGAACATTGTATCAAATTTTATATTCACTTCTTGTGGTTGACAATAAACTGGTTTTATAAAAAACATACAGCCGTTTTGTACAAATCTGTGTTCGCTGGTCGAATTACATACATACGTTGCGCATTACATACGTTATAATTAAATACAGTTGCCCGCAAAAGCATTCGACCATCTTTCTTCATCCATTTGTTATTCGCTTATTTTACGATGCGTATTTAAAAATAATATCTCGCGATCTTATCAACGTAGTCTCTCCGTAGATTTTGAAACTAAATTTAAAGTTACTTTTTTTTTCTTTTACCGACATACGCGTAAAGTTTACTAAATAGCTAAAGTGAGCGAATATTTTTGAAGCTAACTGTATGTTAGACTGAAGGGAAAATTCGTGCGCTTTTATTATATTACATCTCGTTATACTGCCTTTGTAACGACTTGCGTATTTAATGATTCAGTGAAATGAACAAAATGGCTATTAACAAATTATATGGAAGAATTATCTAGTAAAAAAATACACCAACTTTCCGTTCAACACTGTACATAAATTTTGCAATTACTTTTCGTCTAATTTTGCTAAACGCATCATTTTGGATATCCCCAAGGATCCTTCTTTTGATCCATCAGGACAAGGGAAGACTCGCAGATTTTCTTAAATACTTCTCGGAGTCTTCCCTTTTGGAACACCTAAAATAAATCAAATCGCACGATAAATAATCTTAATGCCTTATATTACGCGGATTTTTATGCAAATTCACGTTTTCATCAACGAAGTATAAGGAGATGGAAGCTAAATAGGGAATTGTTCCACCTTCGAAATGCATATTTAATTTGCGTTTTTCTACGAACATTTTCTATATTTATATACCGTACCTTGTAAAGTTGATATTGTTCAGAGGCTAAAATATCCGCTAATTGAATGCATCCTGCATGTTCGTTCATTTCAGACATCACAGAATGCAAAAGGAGCGTAATTTTTGGAATACAGAGCTCGCGTAGCTTTTCCATTTGACGCTCGCGCGACGCTTCTTCCGGTGTGCACGGTTCGTCGCCGTTATTATTATTCGAATCGACTAACCAGCCACCGTCCGGAAATAGTAACACATTGAACAATAATTGCTTAACCGCCTACAAAATCGTGCAAAAGTAGGAACCTTTATTTTATTAAACTTAGTAAATAGTCATTAATAAACTACGCATATTATTTGATTATTTATATATTATATCACAGTGGAACTCCGTTTATCTGAATTGTAACTAGTAAGTATAAAAAATATATAGACAAAATTTTCGCATTCGCGAGCGAGAATTTTTTTGCTCTGCAATTAATATTCCGAATGTATGTTTGTATCAACAAAGCATTCGAGTCGTCGCTCTCCGTCTCATATTTCATTATATTTTACTACGTTCTGTTTAACACTTGTATTTCTGTGTACTTTCCGTATTGGACAGCTACTATGTATCGCTCTGCTGATTCTCAGAAGTGTACGCTAATAAAATAAAGCATATAATATAAAACAAAATGTGTTGTTTTATGTCGTTAACGAATTTCCCCGATTATTCGGATTAGACCCGGTTTGAGCCGCAGAAACGGAGTTCCACTGTATACCGATTATTGTTCAATTTTGTGTCGCGAACCTTCGTATGATGTTGCATCGTAGATTTCCACCTCTCCATTTCCACGTTATATTGCGCCTTTTTATGTTCGTAAGCGACTTTTTCGGTGAACGTCGCGTACGCCGGTAACTCCTCTAAAGGCGTAGGTTTCCCGTGATGATAATGGGAGAACCATTCCGCGAAACCTTCCTGAGCATCGAGGTAAGTTTTGTAACAAAGGTACTCGCGAATCGCGGAAGCTGCTCTTCTTGATAAAGTATTAGTTATCGTTAGGTTCGTTAAAGTACCTTCCAGCGTCGGATATTCGGCCATCACGGATTCAATTGAATCCGCGGGGATCTACAAAAATTTAATAAACAAAAGTAGTCCGTGAAACCCTTTAAAACCAAAGGAAACCAATGTAAAAGTCGCGAATTGTTTCAAAATCGCGTCACCTTATTAAATGCTTTCCTAGCGGCGTCGATTTTATCGTTAGTCAAGAAATATCTTATTAGAGCGTTCGTTTGCCACAACGCTTCTTCGCGTTGACTCTGATAGAATATTAACCAATCCAACGCGTTGATCTTTTCTAGATCCGCGTCAGTTATGACGCCTTTCAAGTCCGCGGTATCAAAATCCACATTCCTCGATCGGATATGTTCCACCACTAATTTCGTGATCGCCTCCACGTTAAGATTAGCGTCTTCTGCCGCGGCCAGACACTTTTTACGCTGCTCGTAGTCCTTTATAGCCTCCAAGTAACTGGCGAAATGCGTTACTTGAAGATCTTGCGGCAACATCGCCGTGTAGAAAGCGATCAGAATAGGATCGTCCATCTCGATTAAAACGCGAACGTAAGCTAATAATACTTTGTCCCCAATTTTATCCTTCGTGTTTTTGCCGATCTGGCGGAGGAAAAATATCAGATGCGCTAAGAATCTTAAGAACTGAGGATCGCATCTCGTCGTGTCTATCATCTTTTCTATCGCCTCCATCAATTTCGGTATCTGATCCAGTATCAAATACTTCTGTATCACGTGATCCGGTTTGTTCGATTGTGCCTGAATTATCGGATTCTTCGACGCGTGAAGTTCTTTGAACACATCCTTTATCGAAATCTCGTTTTTCCAATAATCGTCGGACATGCCGGTGAATGTTTTTATTACCAAGTCTCTCACTTCTCTTTCCACTTTGATATCCAACAGCGTTTTCATGTGAGCCCATAGAGCATCTTGCCAAGAAGATGCTACTTGTAACATTTGTTGAACGTTCCCGCAAAGGCTAGCGTAAATGGCGCGATAAAATTGACCTGAATTTAAACGAAAGGTTTGCTTACAATAAAGCACTTAATTAATTAAGGGCTTTTATCCTAGTCAATTTATTTATTTATTTATTAGAGTACAGGCGGGCAGTGGCCCACTGTAAAAAGTAAAATTAGATATATTATAAAGCTTGAAAAAGTTGCAAATAAAACGCGGCGTTAACGCAACGTTGGTCTTTAATGGATTAACGAGTTTCGATTAATATCGTAGATCAGTGAAAAGCAACCCGCGGCTCGTCGAAACGAAATTTAGCTACAATATAAGAATGATGATAATTTACGTAAAAAATAACAAATTCGTTCGCATAAATTAAAATTCTTTGATTAATATATTTAAATATTTAATATCGCATTCGTTGCGGTCAATAAATTAAAATTCTTCGCTTGATATATTAAAATATTTAATACCGCGTTCGTTGCGGTCAATAAATTAAAATTATTTTATTAATATATTTAGGTATTTAATATCGCATTTGTTGCGACCTGTAAATTAAAAATCTGTGATTAACATATTTAAGTACATAACATTGCGTTAATTGTAGCCCATATGTAATATATTGTGTTTTCAGCCTTTCTCCAAGATTCTCCTTTCTCCAAAATAATAAAAAAGAAAAATTATTACCTACGCGTTTATCTTGCGAAAGTTCCCAAGCACATAATTTCCAAAGGCTTCTATTAGGATTTCCCTCAATGGGTAATTTAATATCTGATAGCGGATTTTGATAATTGGGATCATGATGAGGGATCCATCCTAATAAACAAGCAGCTCTCCATGGCTGACCACAGTGCTCTGCTAATGCCTGTGCTTTCTGCAAACGACCACACCTAACTTCTATAAACATTCTTTTCTCCAGTCTAGCATCATCTTCTCTGTCCAGATCGTGCAGAGGTTTGCCCTCTCTTATAGGTGCATCTGGATCTAAAGATGACACGAATCGTCTGGAGGAATGAAATGGAATTTGACCTTTATCCTTATACATGAGTAGTTGCCTCACAGTATTCTCCCATGCAAGCGTTTTGTCCGTGAAATGTTCAGTAGTTGGATATTTGTCTGCCTGATCCAAAGCATTTTTCTCCAACCAATCAATTATCAACTGGTACTCTCTGATGTAACTTTCAACTCTGAATAAATTCTCTATTACAACTTTCTCCGATACGTAAGTGCTACCCCCTTCAGATTCATCTTCCATCTCTGTAGGGAAATTAAGGCTGTTTATTCGATTTTGATACAAACAATAAATAAGCCTCCAGGTGTTCCTTTCGTTCTCCAATGAAATTTCCTCTTCAGAAATTTCATTAGTCTCCACTTTTGATTTCATGCCTCTCATTATATCCAACGTGTCCGTACAATTCTGTATAAAATCTGCAACCGTATCGAATACTTGAGTCTCGGAAAAATTGATCTGCAGACTGTGCAAAAAATCGTAATATAATTTCGACATGACATCTTTCCACGGTTCTTTCGCTTTTAAAATCATGCCGGTCGCGCCGCTGTCTTCCATCATTTCTCTCAAAGTAAGCTCGTTTTTCTCCGAAGAAGCCATTATATCTCTGATTTCGTGAGGAGCGAGGGTTAGCGAATTGTCGATGTCCATAATGTTCATTAACTTCGAATTGGGAAAGGATTTGCGCAACATTCTCGGGCTGCTGGTGCCGTTAAGCTGATACGAATCGTCCAAATCTTTTTGTAAATGATTTGCATTTTGCATCGATATTCTCCTAGGCGTTGTGCTTTTCCCACTTAACCTAAGAAACGACTTTCGATGAGCGTTCTCCTGATTAAACATTTGGATGGATCGCTCCAAATTATCGGTGGTATCGTTCATGCTATCCATTCTTAAACTAAACCTTAGCGGCCTAACAACGATTAATTCAAGCTACTTATTTCGTTTAAAACACTGACTATTTGTAAACGTGAGACACTTGACAACAATACCGGTTTTCGAATTTTACAGTAATGCCAACAATAATTGAATAGGGCATTTTTACAACGATAACAAATTCCCTGCGGCGAATTTTACAGGACGGGCAAAATTCGCAATTCCCTAGTAGTTATAATAATCTTTTAACATTAAATTATAATAAATTTATTTTATTCATTTCTAGATCAACTATGTTAATATAAAGTTTAATTGCTTAATTTTAAGAAAATGATTGCACCGAGTGCGCAGCTCTTCTGATTTAAAATCGTCGCTTGAAATAAAAGATGTACAGTTTGGATTTCATAGCTTGCAAAAGCAGAAATCGATAAACATATATAAGATATAATCATTGATTAAGAACAGGATAGACCACTCATCCAATGCTTTTGTTTGTCACACGGTTTTGGGGCTCATGAGCCCCATTACCATTTTCGTGTCACGTCCAACGTTAACGGTTAAGCATGAAATAAATGTGCAGCGCTGCAAGTGATAAGAATTAAAACTATAATATCCGTAACAATTTAAATATGGCTGGATATACAGTTTTATATATACGTTCGACCATTTACAATATCGGCGAATTAAAAAGCATTAACAAATCAATCTCATGGTGTATCTCGTATACTCTTTAAATTATTTTAATATTACGCTGTTACGTAACGCAATGTTTAACGTATTGTATTTATTGTTACAATAAATTCCTCAGAGCGCAAACGTATAATAAAGATATAAAAATTAATAAATCTTATCATATTGTACTAGAAAACTAGTGAAAAATTGAGAAAGGTCTCTTCTCACGCGTGATCCGAAGAAGGGGAGTCACGTGACATCTCCTCGCCTATATAAGCAGCGGAAGGGCGACGCGCGCTCTTATTGTTGCAGGTGCTCCCGAAGAGATCGGATCGAATCTGTATATCACAGATTCACTTTTTAGCTAGATGATGTCCAGAGATGACCAGTGGGGCTAACCCAACACCCACCACCCACCACCCACCTACTACTAATTTCTCTTAGACTCAAGATTAAATTCAACCCATTACGTTTGATACACATATATCTGTGCATGTATGATTGTATTGCAGGTGCTACCCACTAACTTTTATTACGTTATTCTATTTATTTTTCATTTTATTTATGTTATTCTTCTCATATTTTATTCTGCTATCATTTTACTTTGTTTCTGTTTCGTTGTATCAACATTCTGTTCTATTAATTACGTTTGTCTTCTAATAATTTATATATTTCATTCTGTTTAAATGTTACTCTGCTTACATTTTATTCTGCTAACATTTTACTTTATTTCTCGTTTCTTGTACCTGCATTCTAGTCTATTAATTACTTTTGTCTTTTATTAATTTATTGCGTGGACTACTAATTTCACTTTAACAGATTAACTTCGTCACGAAGATTCAAGAATTTTAACAAGAAATCAGCGAAAGAAGATTCATCGCGGGATGCGTGCGTCTAATTCTAAGTTAGAATAAGCTACGTACATTTAGTCAGAGTATTTTGTACCTCGATTACTGTGCATGCATTTTGTTCTAGGATCGCTCGACAACTTAGAGCCAAAAAGCCTTAACTTCTCTTAACTTCTCTTTCAAAGTACATAATATCTTTCATCCCATTCTTGCTCGCGTTAATCAATTTGCAATCGCTCGATCCCTTCGAGATTCTCGCCACGCACTCGCTCTCAAACAGCCGCGCTGTTCGAGGGTAGTCATGGACAATCGAACTGTATGCTTGGTAAGTCGTTCTGTCATACGATCTCAATCTCATTCCTAATCGCAATCGACGTTCGTTCGCGCCTCGAATCGTTGAAATCGCTTTCGAGTCGAGGTGCAGCGGTGTTTGCGATGCGAGGATCTGCAGCCCCTATCGAAGCAATTCGATAGGGGTGCAAGGCCCTGTAGGCTGGATCGTACGCATCTCTGTCTCGGGTACGCAGTGCGGCCTTCTGTTTGTTGCTGGGGTTAACGTAATGTTAACTTTCTGTCAGACGGCATCAGTGGTCATTATGTACTGCCCTCGATGTAGAGGGATTCTTGCGATCCGACTACTAGGCTGTGCTGGATCCTCTGCAAAGCAACGCAACTTCACCTCGGTCTCGAAAGCGATTTCTTTGACTCGTGTAAGTCGCGTTCGAATTTCGCTTTCGATTCGGGTGAGTGCGAGTCGCATGACAGAGCGCTCGAGTATAGAGTTTTGTTGCGCATGCAAGTGCGTTTCGTGACTCGTTGGTTCTTTTGAGAGATAGTAAATTGTGTTTGCTTTGCTCGCGATTTTTATATTTGCTTTTCATCGCCCACTTCCGGGTGAATGTTCAAAGAATTAGCGTTGCGTACAGAGTAAAGTAGAGTTTAGTTTGCCGTATTAAATTCCTCTTTGCGAGACACGAACGTTTTAACAAAGTGTCAGTAGAGACTCTTGCTTTTCGTAATATGGCTCTAAGTTGGAAGAGCGTATCTTAGAAACAGAATACATCGGTAGGGTTAAGCATCGTTGTACAGTTTTGCGAATCGAAATTCATTCCATGTTCTCTTAAAGTTTCTTCGAGAAACAGATTATTTTTCGCGCGAATATTCACTACCTTTAAGAAATACTTTAAGAATAATTTTCAACAAGAAGTTATCGAAAGAAGATTCATCGTGGGATGCGTGCGTCTAATTTTAAGTACATATAAGCTACTTATATCTAGTCAACGTAGATTTTGTTCAACGATCGCTGTCCAACTTGCTGCCAAAAAGCCTCAACTTCCCTTTTACAGTACATAATATCCATCATCCCATTATTGCTCGCGCTTATCAATTTGCAATCGCTCGATCCCTTCGAGATCTTCGCGCGCACTCGCTCTCAACAAGCGCGCTGTTCGAGGGTAGTCATGGACAATCGAACTGTATACTTGGTAAGTCGTTCTGTCATACGATCTCAATCTCATTCCGAATCGTAATCGACGTTCGTTCGCGCCTCGAAATCGTTGAAATCTCTTTCGAGTCGAGGTGCGGTGGCGTTTGCGATGCGAGGATTATGCAACCCCTGTCGCAGGTACTCGATAGGGGGTCAGGGCCTGTAGGCTGGAACGTAAGGGTTTGGTAACCCTATGTTGCAGCTGCAGTAGTTTCTAGGTAATGCTGGCTCTGTACTTTATTCCTGCCATTAGGGTTTGGGGCACTTGCGATCCGACTATTAGCCTGTGCTAGATCCTCCGCAAAGCATCGCAACTTCACCTCGATCTCGAAAGCGTTTTCTTTGACTCGCGTAAGTCGCGTTCGAATTTCGCTTACGATTCGACGTGAGTGCGAATCGCGTGATAGAGCGCGCGAGTGTAGAGTTTTGTTGCGCATGGGAGAGCGTCGCGAAGCTCGTTGGTTCTTTCGAGAGATAGTGAATTGTTTTTACTTTGCTCGCGATTTTTATATTTGCTGTTCGTAATATGGCTGTAAGTTGGAAAAGCGAAGCGATACTTACATCTAGTCAAAGTAACGTGTACCTCGATTACTGTGCGTGTATTTTGTTCTACGACGGCTATCTAACTTGGAGCCAAAAAGCCTTAACTTTTCTTTACAGTACACGATATCCATTCTCCACGCACTCGCTCTCAAACAGGCGCGCTGTTCGAGGGTAGTCATGCACGATCGAACTCTATGCTTGGTAAGTCGTTCTGTCATACGATTTCAATCTCATTCCGCATCGCGATCAAATTTCGTTCGCGCCTCGAGTCTTTGAGATCGCTTTCGAGTCGAGTTGGAGCGGCGTTTGCAATGCGAGGACTTGCAGCCCCTATCGAAAGTGCCCGATAGGGGTGTAAGGCCCTGTAGGCTGGATCGTAAGCATCTTTACCGCGGGTACGCAGTATGGCCTTCTGTTTGTCGCAGGGGATACGTCTTCGTTCAGACGGCATCAGTGGTCCGCTACTGCCCTCAAAGTTTAGTTTCTTGCGATCCGACTATTAGGCCGCTATTTCCTCCGCGGAGCAGCGCAACTTCATCTCGGTCTCGAAAGCGATTTCTTAGACTTGTGTAACTCGCGTTCGAATTTCGCTTTCGATTCGGGTGAGTGCGAGTCGTATGATAGAGCGCGCGAGTATAGGGTTTTGTTGCGCATGGGAGTGCGTGTTTGCTTTGCTCGCGGTTTTATCTATTTGCTTAGCGTTGCGTACAGTAAAGTAGAGCTTAGTTTCGCGCGTTATATTCCTCTTTGCAAGACACTAACTTTGTAACAAAGTGTCAGTAGAGTCTCTTATCATTCGTACGTCGGCTCCAAGTTAGAAAAGCGTATCTTAGAAACAGAATACAACGGTAGGGTTAAGCATCGTTGTACAGTTTTGTGAACCGAAATCCATTCTATGTTCTCTTAAAGTTTCTTCGAGAAACTTTAAGGGCGTAGAATGGCTTTCGGTGGGTCTCGGCGCGTAGTCACCTCCTCGTGGTGAGACCTGGTAATTGGTATCGTTTTCCAAAGAATGAAACGTCTTTCGAAAACGATACCAAGCTAAGAACTACGCATTAACGTGTAACCTTTATATTTTAGTTTATATTTTACCTTAGACATTCGTTTACATGCTTCGATCTTAGATTACATCTTACAGCTACCAGTTTCCAAGAGTGATCGACTTCGATTTCCAAATGCATGTTACACGTATCTTTGACTGTGTTAATATTTTGCAGGCTGTGCATTTCTACTTTAATATTGTATCAATATCGATTAGAGAACTGTGTATCATATGATTTAGACTGTTACGAATTCGGCGATCTTGAATCGTTACGCGGACGCGGTCGCGATCTGCACGAAACAAACGCATATACTCAGCTCAGGTTCGACACGTTTGCACGAACAAGGATGCTTAGAATTCTTAGATTAGTTTCTTAGAATTCTTAGAGTCGATCGTCGTCTGCGTGCTATTTAACTTCTTCGATATGCATTTTTATTCCATTTTTCTGAGTCTCTTTCTGGGTTGCTTCTCGAGAACCTCGAATTTAAATTCATGTCCCTGCGGGCATGGCGCCCGAAGAAAAGAAGTGGCCTGACAAACTGTCACGAAGAGGGCAGCAACGAATGGCTGTTCATTTTTTCGGTTTAGAAAAGAGTGGATGGTCATTACTCTTGTTACATTGTCACTGTACTCGTTATTAGATTTGCATGCGTAGTGTTTTCAGCTTCCACATCTGGGCTCCGCGTACTTTTTTACGTAGCGTTGCGAGGACGTACGCACGGGTTGACACAGCATTGCGGATCAAAGAAAGCGCGAGGTGATATTAGAGTTGCGAATGAAAAAGTCACGAGTTTGCATTAGCATTGCGAAGATACGATTATCGCGATTGATTTAGCGTTGCGACGTATGAAATGTTGCGCATTTTCTTAGCATTTCTTAGTATCGCGTTTCACAGTTTCATTGAGATTAGCATCGTAATATATTTGATAGCGTTGCGATAATATCGATCGCGTCTTCTAATTGTAAACACCGCGATTAATCGGAGCAGCTTCCGTTACACGAAAATAGTAGCTTCCATTGAATGAATTAAAATGTTAGATTTGGGACACATTTGCATCTCGCGTGTTTAGCTTTGCAGTTAGCGTTGCGCCACGAAATGATCGCGTTTTGCACGTAGCGTTGCGTATATGATAAAAAAGCCCACGATGTTCCATTGAGAAAGTGGAATTCAGTCATCGATGGACCATGGACGAGTCAACGGCAGCCGTGCATTGGGCACGCTGCACTTTTGCTATTAGTGTTGCGCTTTGAAGAAGAATAGGTGCATAGATTAGTTGTTATTATTTATTAGCGTTGCGTTACAGGGTCAACGAAGCGTCCAGGGCTGGACGCTTGCGCGACGTTGTCCTTTTCTTTCCTCTTTGATTGAAGTTGAGTCGAGTAAAGTAGCCTTTGCAGTAAAACGAAGCACCTTTCGCGACTGATTTGTTGAATTTGCTCTTTGATTAGTAAACGTAGTATATTAGCGTTGCGAGAAACAAACAATGTTTCACTCACGCGTTCATCGGGTTTACGAGTGGATGATTGGTATTTTTTAGTGGCCCTTCTGGCTGCTCAATTCCGTTTCGTTTAGCACTCTTTGGGGCTGCTCTTTTTTCATATTTCTATTAGCGCCCTTCGTGGCGGCCTCCCGTTTATATTGCGCGTTGTTCGTCGAGCGTTTGTTATAGAAAAATACCGTTGCAAAACCTACATCGTTGCACCCTCGCAATTAGATCTCGAGATCTAATCATCTTTCTAATCGTTAATCATTAAAAAATTACATTTCGATGCCTGTACGCGTAATGCCACGTAAATGTGCAAAGCATAAGTTAATCGTTTCACCAGTATAATGTATCTCTATATCGAAAACTAACACCGTGCTACAGCAACGGTGTCTCTTATTTACGCGAAATGTATAACGTATTGTATTCATTGTCACAATAAATTCCTGAGAGCGCAAACGTATAATAAAGATATATAAATAAATAAATCTTGTCGTATTGTACTAGAAAAATTGTGATAAATTGAAAACGGTCCTTCTCACGCGTGATCCAAAGAAGGAGAGTCAGATGACCCCTCCCCCCTTGCCAATATAGCAGGGAAACATCGCCGCGCGCTCTTAGATAGCTACTCTTCCAAGCACTCAACCACTCACCAAGTTTGAAGAATTTTGGATTCGTAGTTTCCTCAAAAAAAAGTTCCTACACCCTCCACGTTCTGTGTTCCGTAACTACGCTTGCGATCGTGAAAAATGAAGAGCCGATGATGCTGGAGATAGAGGAAAATGTGCCCTTTAATTTGATTTCCGTTTCACGTCGATATCTCAACTCTTTCACGAGATATGGCCGTTTAAAGTTTACTATTATGGATAGTGCGCGCGGAGTTACGAATGACATAGTAAACATAGTAAAACTGACCTGCGTAATACTACGAATGATGAAGGTGGTTGTGAAGTAGGTCAGTTCGCGGAGGCCGAGAACAGCGGGAAAAAATTAAACTCGTCTTTAAACGATGATATCTCGGCAACCGAAAGTCGGACTTAGGTGAAACAAAAAGCATTTTAAAGGGGAAGGTTCACCGATCATGACAATGCAGGAATTTTGAAAATGTTCACGCAGCTTTTCTAAACGAAGTGCTTTTCTAAAGCACTTTTCTAAACGTATCGAGATTGGGCGTCTCGATGCGTCACACGAAATTCTTTATCTTTTACGACTCAACGCACGTATCCAAATAAAACCGATTGACTAATAACCACTGCACTCCGCACTTTCGAGTTTTGGTGGTTTCGATCGCGTCACGGGCTTAGTTTCCGATATCTAAGCATTTTTCTAATCACATCGAGATCCGACACTTGACGCATCACACGAAATGTCGTATTTTTCGCGAACCGAGGCACTTATACGTATGAAACCTTCGATTATTATCCATTCCACTCCGTACTTTCGGTTTTTGGTGGTTTCAATCGCGTCGCGAGCTTAGAATCCGATAACTAAGCATTTTTCTAATCACATCGAGATCCGACACTTGACGCGTCACACGAAATGTCGTATTTTTCGCGAACCGAGGCACTTATACGTATGAAACCTTGGATTATTATCCATTCCACTCCGCACTTTCGGTTTTCGGTGGTTTCGATCGCGTCGCGAGCTTAGAATCCGATAACTAAGCATTTTTCTAATCACATCGAGATCCGACACTTGACGCGTCACACGAAATTTCATATTTTTCGCGAACCGAGGCACTTATACGTATGAAACCTTCGATTATTATCCATTCCACACCGCACTTTCGGTTTTCGGTGGTTTCGATCGCGTCGCGAGCTTAGAATCCGATAACTAAGCATTTTTCTAATCACATCGAGATCCGACACTTGACGCGTCACACGAAATGTCGTATTTTTCGCGAACCGAGGCACTTATACGTATGAAACCTTGGATTATTATCCATTCCACTCCGCACTTTCGGTTTTCGGTGGTTTCGATCGCGTCGCGAGCTTAGAATCCGATAACTAAGCATTTTCCTAATCACATCGAGATCCGACACTTGACGCGTCACACGAAATGTCGTATTTTTCGCGAACCGAGGCACTTATACGTATGAAACCTTGGATTATTATCCATTCCACTCCGCACTTTCGGTTTTCGGTGGTTTCGATCGCGTCGCGAGCTTAGAATCCGATAACTAAGCATTTTTCTAATCACATCGAGATCCGACACTTGACGCGTCACACGAAATTTCATATTTTTCGCGAACCGAGGCACTTATACGTATGAAACCTTCGATTATTATCCATTCCACACCGCACTTTCGGTTTTCGGTGGTTTCGATCGCGTCGCGAGCTTAGAATCCGATAACTAAGCATTTTTCTAATCACATCGAGATCCGACACTTGACGCGTCACACGAAATGTCGTATTTTTCGCGAACCGAGGCACTTATACGTATGAAACCTTGGATTATTATCCATTCCACTCCGCACTTTCGGTTTTTGGTGGTTTCGATCGCGTCGCGAGCTTAGAATCCGATATCTAAGCATTTTCCTAATCACATCGAGATCCGACACTTGACGCGTCACACGAAATGTCGTATTTTTCGCGAACCGAGGCACTTATACGTATGAAACCTTGGATTATTATCCATTCCACTCCGCACTTTCGGTTTTCGGTGGTTTCGATCGCGTCGCGAGCTTAGAATCCGATAACTAAGCATTTTCCTAATCACATCGAGATCCGACACTTGACGCGTCACACGAAATGTCGTATTTTTCGCGAACCGAGGCACTTATACGTATGAAACCTTGGATTATTATCCATTCCACTCCGCACTTTCGGTTTTCGGTGGTTTCGATCGCGTCGCGAGCTTAGAATCCGATAACTAAGCATTTTTCTAATCACATCGAGATCCGACACATGACGCGTCACACGAAATGTCGTATTTTTCGCGAACCGAGGCACTTATACGTATGAAACCTTGGATTATTATCCATTCCACTCCGCACTTTCGGTTTTCGGTGGTTTCGATCGCGTCGCGAGCTTAGAATCCGATAACTAAGCATTTTCCTAATCACATCGAGATCCGACACTTGACGCGTCACACGAAATGTCGTATTTTTCGCGAACCGAGGCACTTATACGTATGAAACCTTGGATTATTATCCATTCCACTCCGCACTTTCGGTTTTCGGTGGTTTCGATCGCGTCGCGAGCTTAGAATCCGATAACTAAGCATTTTTCTAATCACATCGAGATCCGACACTTGACGCGTCACACGAAATTTCATATTTTTCGCGAACCGAGGCACTTATACGTATGAAACCTTCGATTATTATCCATTCCACACCGCACTTTCGGTTTTCGGTGGTTTCGATCGCGTCGCGAGCTTAGAATCCGATAACTAAGCATTTTCCTAATCACATCGAGATCCGACACTTGACGCGTCACACGAAATTTCATATTTTTCGCGAACCGAGGCACTTATACGTATGAAACCTTCGATTATTATCCATTCCACACCGCACTTTCGGTTTTCGGTGGTTTCGATCGCGTCGCGAGCTTAGAATCCGATAACTAAGCATTTTTCTAATCACATCGAGATCCGACACTTGACGCGTCACACGAAATGTCGTATTTTTCGCGAACCGAGGCACTTATACGTATGAAACCTTGGATTATTATCCATTCCACTCCGCACTTTCGGTTTTCGGTGGTTTCGATCGCGTCGCGAGCTTAGAATCCGATATCTAAGCATTTTCCTAATCACATCGAGATCCGACACTTGACGCGTCACACGAAATGTCGTATTTTTCGCGAACCGAGGCACTTATACGTATGAAACCTTCGATTATTATCCATTCCACTCCGCACTTTCGGTTTTTGGTGGTTTCGATCGCGTCGCGAGCTTAGAATCCGATATCTAAGCATTTTCCTAATCACATCGAGATCCGACACTTGACGCGTCACACGAAATGTCGTATTTTTCGCGAACCGAGGCACTTATACGTATGAAACCTTCGATTATTATCCATTCCACTCCGTACTTTCGGTTTTCGGTGGTTTCAATCGCGTCGCGAGCTTAGAATCCGATAACTAAGCATTTTTCTAATCACATCGAGATCCGACACTTGACGCGTCACACGAAATGTCGTATTTTTCGCGAACCGAGGCACTTATACGTATGAAACCTTGGATTATTATCCATTCCACTCCGCACTTTCGGTTTTTGGTGGTTTCGATCGCGTCGCGAGCTTAGAATCCGATATCTAAGCATTTTCCTAATCACATCGAGATCCGACACTTGACGCGTCACACGAAATGTCGTATTTTTCGCGAACCGAGGCACTTATACGTATGAAACCTTCGATTATTATCCATTCCACTCCGCACTTTCGGTTTTTGGTGGTTTCGATCGCGTCGCGAGCTTAGAATCCGATATCTAAGCATTTTCCTAATCACATCGAGATCCGACACTTGACGCGTCACACGAAATGTCGTATTTTTCGCGAACCGAGGCACTTATACGTATGAAACCTTCGATTATTATCCATTCCACTCCGTACTTTCGGTTTTCGGTGGTTTCGATCGCGTCGCGAGCTTAGAATCCGATAACTAAGCATTTTTCTAATCACATCGAGATCCGACACTTGACGCGTCACACGAAATGTCGTATTTTTCGCGAACCGAGGCACTTATACGTATGAAACCTTGGATTATTATCCATTCCACTCCGCACTTTCGGTTTTTGGTGGTTTCGATCGCGTCGCGAGCTTAGAATCCGATATCTAAGCATTTTCCTAATCACATCGAGATCCGACACTTGACGCGTCACACGAAATGTCGTATTTTTCGCGAACCGAGGCACTTATACGTATGAAACCTTGGATTATTATCCATTCCACTCCGCACTTTCGGTTTTTGGTGGTTTCGATCGCGTCGCGAGCTTAGAATCCGATATCTAAGCATTTTCCTAATCACATCGAGATCCGACACTTGACGCGTCACACGAAATGTCGTATTTTTCGCGAACCGAGGCACTTATACGTATGAAACCTTCGATTATTATCCATTCCACTCCGCACTTTCGGTTTTTGGTGGTTTCGATCGCGTCGCGAGCTTAGAATCCGATATCTAAGCATTTTCCTAATCACATCGAGATCCGACACTTGACGCGTCACACGAAATGTCGTATTTTTCGCGAACCGAGGCACTTATACGTATGAAACCTTCGATTATTATCCATTCCACTCCGCACTTTCGGTTTTTGGTGGTTTCGATCGCGTCGCGAGCTTAGAATCCGATATCTAAGCATTTTCCTAATCACATCGAGATCCGACACTTGACGCGTCACACGAAATGTCGTATTTTTCGCGAACCGAGGCACTTATACGTATGAAACCTTCGATTATTATCCATTCCACTCCGCACTTTCGGTTTTTGGTGGTTTCAATCGCGTCGCGAGCTTAGAATCCGATATCTAAGCATTTTCCTAATCACATCGAGATCCGACACTTGACGCGTCACACGAAATGTCGTATTTTTCGCGAACCGAGGCACTTATACGTATGAAACCTTGGATTATTATCCATTCCCCTCCGCACTTTCGGTTTTCGGTGGTTTCGATCGCGTCGCGAGCTTAGAATCCGATAACTAAGCATTTTTCTAATCACATCGAGATCCGACACTTGACGCGACACACGAAATTTCGCATTTTTCGTGCACCGATGCACGTATCCGATTAAAACCGCGCGATTGTGGTTTGCTACACACCGTGGTTTCATTTTAGGTCAGCCTCGAGGAAAAGAAACGATTAGGAACCGATATCTAAGCATTTTTTCGTGGTATCGATAATGGCGTCTTAATGCGGCACGCGTCAACCGTTACTGACCGTTACTTAGTCGTTTCCCGCGTAAGAATTGCGAATGCGCAGGCTCGTGCAGTTTCGTGCGCGCGCAGTTTAGTTTTACGTTTGACTAGGAGCACGATTGTATTGGACGACGAGAAGATTATTGTCGTTCATTGTACGAAATATTTTAAAAACGCTAGGTTACTGTTTCATTTATTCTAAACCTAATTCTACTATTAACTCCTTCTCTACCTCATCCGTACTTCGAAATTGTTAGCGGAGAAAAATAGACATCATAACAATTTTGCTGTACAATTGATTCGCGGCATTTTCTCGCGCTTGTACGTCTAAATTTGTTAACGCATTAGAAAAATACATTTCGATGCCTGTACACGTAATGCCACGTAAATGTGCAAAGTATAATATATCTCTTTATCGAAAGCTAACACCGTACTACTGCAAATGTGTTTTTTATTTACACGAAATGTATAACGTATTGTATTCATCGTTACAACAAATTTCTAAGAGCGCAAAATAGCGCCCTTCTTTAAAACTGCTCTTCTCTTCAGACGACGATATCTCGGAAACCTAAAGTCGAATTGATGTGAACCAAAAAGTGGTTTAAAGGGGAAGGTTCACCGATTATGGTGGTGCAGGGATTTTGAAAACGTTCATGCAGCTTCGAAATGGCGACGAGTTAAAGTTTGAAACGTTTTAATAGATGTTTTGGGGTTGGTCAGGAACGAGTAAAACGTGCGCTTCTCTTTCGATAATCATATTTTTCCACTAAAAAGTAGAATTTAAATGAAACAAAAAAGATTTTAAAGAGAAAGTTTCCCTATTTTTTATACGCTAAGGTGAATGCAAGAATTATATTAACTATGAGTACTACAGAGGGCCAATGAAACACTCGGATTTTTTTCGAGGTCGGAATTTCAGAGCATGTGACACGAAGTCCCATATGATGATAGGTCTATCCTGTACCTCGTCTGTGATATAATTAACAGATACATATACACAATAAATTATTCCAGTATCTACAATTTTTTCAGAATGGAAATGGGTTAAATTTAATGAAAAACGTTATATTCGTGAATTTTCAATCAATTTCATGACCCTAGTGCCAACGATAGCCGAAGTAACGACATGTATTGCCGACATCGGTCGAATGCCCCACTCTTGGCGCGCGTTTGCCGAAAAGTACCGAGTGTTACCGAGTGGCGTCGTCGTCGCCTTCAGTTGCCTCTTGGCCGCCGCGGAGGAAAGACGTGTTAATACGGTGTGTATTTAATATTTGCTCTGCGCATTTCCCCGCGATCCCAGTGTCGTTTTTGTATCATTGCTAGTTTTATTTACCATATACACTCTTCTCATTATTAATTCAGTGGCGTTCGAAGTTGTATTTGTCATTTTTTTGTTTGATTCCCTTCTTCTATCCACCGCGAGGTCAGTTAATAGCTTTTTAACTACTAATTCGTACTATCATTAATACTCTTTCGCTAACTCATGTTTTATTTGCCATACACGTTTTTCCTATTAATAATTTTGTATTTCCCATTTCTTGTTTGATTGCCTTCTTCTGTCTAACACGAGGTGAATCGTTAGTTCGTTGGCTAGCAATTAGCTCTCATTTGAAAAGTTTGTTTTAAATTATTCTTTCTGCTTTTTGTTTCAGATACCTCTTACCAATGGCGAGATAAGACAAATCTTAGGTGGGATCTGCTGACGCAAAATGGCCACGACTAATTTCAAATCTTGCAAATTTGGTAATATTCGATTTGTTCTAACAAGAAAAGCCTCTGGTAAAGCTACCGATGGGTAACATTTGATATCTAGTTCATTTTTCAAAATTGATAGTTCATTCGTACGTTTTTTTTTTTGCAAAAACCAAGTTAAATTGAAAAAGGGAAAGTCATTTCACTCGCTTTTATATTACGGAATACTTTTACATCGCTTCGTATAAAATGCTTAATACTTTTATACCTTTTTTTTTAATACTTTTAATAGTTTTGTATTACGGAAAAAATTAGAAACACATCAAGGAAAGTCTTTACACGGTTTCAATTAATACATTAATAACGCGATTTCTTATTTTTTGTTCGCGTTAACGTGACAACGTTTTCACATCTCTGATTATGGGTTAGAGTAGAATTCTCAGTCAATTAGTGATTCGCGTTAGAATCATTAGATCGTGTTTTACGGTGTAGTAACTTGAACGAGAAATCGTAACGGTCTTTATGTTTTGCTTTATTTCGGGCGTAACATGTTGTGTAGTTTAATTATTGGACTTAGAAAAACTTTCGCTGGCAATACGTAGCGGGCGAACTTGTAAACAAACGCGTGGCGCGAGCGCGTCGCGTGCCTACTCCCACCACTCGAGTATGTTTACATTTCGAACTTAGGTTTTCGATGCTCTTCCGAGAATTTCTAGCTCGCGACCGTGAGTTTGTTTTGGTAGGCCGAACGTACTTGGAAATTTCGCTGTCGTATTTTCGTAGTACAGCCGTTGCTTCCACGCATAATTTCTATCACATCTACGGTATTCTTATATTATATCTATGAATATAATATATGAATGCGTATGCATAGATGCGTAGATAGATTCTTTACATTACACATCTATAACATAAAGATACACAGCATTTTTCATAACAAATGCTCGATAAGAAAAGAAAGAATAGTAAAAGAATGTTGTGTTTTATTTTGTACGTACCCAACCCTTCCTGCTAATCTTTTCTTTCAGAATATTTGTGACCGCGCGCAATGCGGTTGTAGAGTCAGTGTTTGTACGGAAAATATCTCTGTTTTTTTTTAAGAGCACAGCTGCTCTAATTAAATTAAATTGTAGTAATTACTCGCGATAATAGAGTCAGTGTTTGCTCGCCGAATATAATTTATACTTTCACGTAGTCTTTTATTTTTCCTTTTTTTTTTTAATTTAAATATTCTTTGCCGGTATTAGAATCACGCTTCGGCTGTTGGCAGATGACCTCGCTGGGCTCCTGAAGCTCGCAATGTAAGTATCTTTGCATCTAACATTAATTTTCGTAAATTAACAAATCTAGAAGCTACTTAAAATTTGTAGAGTTCCAATTTGCTATTCCATTTTTATTGAACGAACAAATAGAATCATTTAAAGAATTTAGAATTTCTTAAACTTGCAATTTTTTAATCTCAATATTGCCAAATAATCGATGAGTAATATCTTTGAAGAATAAGTTAATAATCTTCTCCCTTTCTTTTCTCTGTTCCAGGTCTTCCACAGATCTTCTTGTCCTTTGGGACCACAGGACATGGCATCACAGCTTCACGACTTCACGACATCACTTTTCATGCCGTTGACTTCAAGGCTCCACGACTCCACGACTTCACGGCTTCGCTAGATGACGATGACACCAGGATTTCATCCGCCTGGCTGCAGCAGATGACAGCGTAGTCGTCTAACGGTGAGTGGCATGCATTTTGAATCCCTCTGGTCGCTCACTCATGCCGAGGACGAAAGGTCCGAATCGGCACGGGCGACTGGTTGTATACGTAGACTTTGCATAAACGAGTACAGTGACCGCGGGTGTACGATCGTATACCCGTGTATCATTTTTATTTCTTGTATATGTTGTATTTATTAGATTAGGCCAGGTCTTCTTGCGTATCGCGATTTTAAATATTTCTATATGTTAGTAAAAGAATTCGAGTCAATAGTAGAGTTACGTAGTACAAATATCTTTTTAAATATCAATGCACGTAAAAGTAGAGTCAATGAAAGTTCCCCAAAGATATTTATTAAAGTGGAATGCTCCTAGATTTGAGCACCTTGTAATATTTAGCTTGCAATTATATTTAAGATGTATTCATTGCACAATAGTAATAAGAAAATGTATTATCATTACTACACGAATGCATACAGGTATATACATAATATTTTATTAGTATTCCATGCTTGAACCGTAATTCGTAAAAGAATCGAGTAACATAGCGTCTCGCGGTTCGTAGTAGCTTCAACTCTCGATTTAAGATACAAAGACACAGTAGATTTTTCTTTTCGCGTACAAAAACGATACCAAGTAAAATGCGCAAGAAGACATTTCGCGATGGGTAGATTTCCGAATCGAAGTCGCAAATTTGAACGCAATGTTATGTTGAAGTTACGACTTTTGATAAGGGAGTCGCCCAAGGGATTGCACTTATAGTTTCACGTTAGAGCCCCTTGTTCTATTTTATCATCGTATTCTTAACTTCAATTTAAAGTCTCTTGTTAACATTTAATATTCCTAACTTTAATGTAGAGTCACTTGTTCGCGTTTACTATTCTGAGCCTCGCGTATTTAAATTCACGTTGCATTCGAGTTTTCTTGCTTTCTTGTTTTCAAATAACGTAGCTTCTTTTCAATATAATTAGCAGAGTCTCGTTGTTTTAAACGCATTGGAAAAGTAGAATCACAGTCCGTTAGCTGATTACGTATGTTAGCAAGTTTTTTAGCTAGGATTTTCAGCGTCGGTTCGTGCCGTTTTGCCGGGATCCCGCTCACGTGCCCAGGTGCTACTTGAGCGGGTGAAAAGCACGTGGCACGATCTTTTTTTTTTCTTATTTTGATATTTGGTATTTAATATTTGTGTGGCGGCTGATCGTGGGTAGCGTATCGTGCGCGACGTATTTTCCACATTGTATGTGTGTGTGTGGTTAGGCTGTGGACTTGCGTCGTTTTTTCATAATCTTGATTAACTTCTCGGTCAATTTATTCTTTAATACAATGGTACCAATAGTCTCCATTATATTTGCAATAATAGCAATGAACCATTTATTGCAAAGACAGCTCTCGATTTTCGTATTGAATTCTTTGATAAATGCTTAAAGTATATCTTGCAATTTTCTTATCGAATTACATGTTTCATAAATGCTATCAATCTGTATCGTTTACAGTTCTGCTATCGAATTACGTGTTTGATAAATGCCTAAAATATATATCGGTTTACACGTTTGCAATCGACGTACATTTCTTTGCGAAATGCTCGAAGTATATTTGAATATGCCTAGTTGCATACGCTTGAAATCATATAATACGCAATGGTCGCTACCCACGTTAGCCGATTTCAGGATTTTTGTTTACTTTAGAGTGTGTGTGAATTGTATGTTGAACTCGGGTGTCGGAGGCGTCCCGGGACGTTACTCCCTAGTTTAGGCTTTTGCACCCGGGTGGTATGCGTGTGATCCGCTGGGTGGGGGGTGGGGTGTATGCCTGTGTTTGTGTGCTTGTTTGCCATTTTTTAAATATAGAATTAGGTAGGTAGGTAGCATACTTTCTGGAATGTGTGTTAATTATAAGTAGGTAGGGCCGGGCAGGTTGACATATGGTCTCGGGTCGCGAGTTTCATACTTAATGGGGGGTGCGCGTGTCAACCTGTTTCAGGGAATCTGATTTGAACATCGACGGCGAGCTGATCTGACCTGGAGAATGCAGGTCATTTCCGGTCTTTGCCAATGTCGATCTTTCGAATCCGGCGATCTTGAATCGTCACGCGGACGCGGTCGCGATCTGCACGAAACGAATGTATATACTCACTATCAGCTCGAGGTTCAACACGTTTGCACGAACAAGGATGCTGAGAATTCTTAGATTAGTTTCTTAGAATTCTTAGAGTCGTTGGTCGTCTGCGTGCTATTTAACTTCTTCGATATGCATTTTTATTCCATTTTTCTGAGTCTCTTTCTGGGTTGCTTTTCGAGAACCTCGAGCTTAAATTCATGTCCCTGCGGGCATTGCGCCCGAAGAAACGAAGTGGCCCGACAAATTGTCACGAAGAGGGCAGCAACAAATGACAATTCATTCTTTCTGTTTAAGAAAGAATGGACGGTCATTACTATATTACTGTATATTACTGTGTCACTGTACTCGTTGTTAGCTTTGCATGCGTAGTATTTTCTGCTTCCACATTGGGCAAAACGTGATTTTTTAAGTAGCGTTGCGAGATATTACGCGCGGTTTGAATTAGCGTTGCGGGGCTGGTGAATCGCGAGCTTGATTTTAGAGTTTCGAATGAAAAGTTTCACGGCTTTGCATTAGCGTTGCGAAGAAATAATTGTCGCGTTTGCTTTAGCGTTGCGAATTATAAGTAATCGCGATTGATTTTGATATCCTTTAGTATCACGTGCTACAGTTCCTTTGAGATTTATCTTGTAGTATATTCGTTACCCTCGCGATAATAATGATCTCGTTTTCTTGAGTTATAATAGTACTCTGAATTATAAATATATTAATTCCCATTTAGCTTTATAGCGTTGCGTTTTCTAACCATCGCGATTACTTCGAATAGCTTTTCTTACAAAGTAGTAGCAGTTTCCTTCGAACTAATTAAGAGTTAGAGTCGCGATATTCCTCCATTGCGATTACTTAGTTTTCCAGTTAGCGTTGCGCTGATAAATGATCGCGTTTTTCAATTAGCGTTGCGATTAATGATAAAAGCCCAATGTCTTCCACTGAGATAGTGGAAGCCAGTTGCTGTGTTCCCGATGAATCTTCGACGGCAGCTATGAAAGCTGCTCTACCGCTATTAGTGTTTCGTATTACAAAATAATGGGTGCATTGATTGGTATAGTGTTGCGTTAAAGAATAAATAAAGTGTCCTGCAGTGGACACGCTTCCGCGAATTTCCTATATTTCCTTTCATTTATAATTACAGTTGATTTGAGTAAATTAGTATTTGCAAGTATGTAGAATGAAGCACCTTTCGCGATTGCATTGTAGAATTTTCTATTCGACGAATAAGTTTAGTAAATTAGCGTTGCGAAAAGGAAGCAATATTCCACTCACGGGTTGATCGGGTTTATAACGAGTGGACGATTATTATCGATGAGCAGCCCTTTTGGCTACTCGATTTATGTTCATTTAGCGCCTTTTTGGATGCTCGATTTATGTTCATTTAGCGCCTTTTTGGATGCTCGATTTATGTTCATTTAGCGCCGTTTTGGCTGCTCGATTTATTTTCATTTAGCGCCTTTTTGGTTGCTCTTTTGTGTTTCTTTTCAGCGCCCTTTGCGGCCGGTTCAATTTCTTATTGTGTTAGTTTTTCGAGCATTTGTTGTGGAAAAATATTCCCTCAAAATATATCTTTTTGCCGTTGTAGAATATATTCAATTTGACGTAAACGTGTTTAAAGGAATCGAGATTTTTGAAAATACAGAATTTGGGTACGAATTCATAGGGTTCAAAACTATTCATTTAAAATTGTAGTAGGTCAGAATATAAGTAAAAGTTATATATCATAACTTTTTAACTAAGAATATAAATATAAAGAAAGGTATAGAATGCAAGACGCGTAAAGTATTCATTTATTAACCCTTTGCGGACGAGCGTCGACAAATAGTCGCCTAATCATTTTTTCGCTTTCCGAACCCGTGTCGACTTTTAAAGCGCGAAACTTAATGCGATGAATACTTAACGTAATAATGAACATTTGAAATCGTTGGAAATGAAATGGTTTGAAACTCGAAAGCGTGAAAACTCAAAATCGTCGAATTCAAAACTAAAGTACTCCCATAAGTGTAATTACTTCTCGTCCGCAAAGGGTTAAAAGTTTCGATCAACATTTAATTAATATTTGTAAAATCGACGGCTGTGCTACGATTGTTCGCTATTGGATTTTCTTTCAATTTCGCGATCGTATTTCTTATTCGATAGTAAAAATAATCGTCGCAAATTGTCGGCATTTGTTCGCAGAAATTAAAGTTCATTCGCGATTGATGTTCATTTTCAATAAGAAGAACGTCTCACGTTTACAATTAATCGGCTCGTTGCGTTAATATATAGCTGCGAAGGATGTAATCACAATCTCCGCGAGCTCGTTTTTGTTTCGAAAAATAGAGTAAAATAAATTACAGTAAAATATAAATTGTTTCACAGTATTGTTGATACAGTATAAGCATCTCGCGAGTTTTCAAACGTGTTCCTTTTGCCGTCTGTTTTGCGCATCGATCGAACAGCGAACGTTTCGCAAACGCTCGACAAAAGGATAAATAATTTGTTAAAAATTTGCTTAAAAGGAGGGTGGATGGGATCGTGGTTAGGGCGGGTCTTCATTTCGCAGCAATCTCCACGATCGGTGAGAGCCGGGCAATCGTTATTATTTAGCGTACAATTACTAATCGTACTGTGGCGGCAACGGCAAGGCCATTTCTTACATTTTTCCTATTCCCTCCGAAACTTTTACTTTCACTTCCTGTCTTCAGTTTTCCTCATGGCCGCGCGAGCCTGGACAATGTCCACCAACATTTGGCGGCCAGGCCCGCGCGATCCTTAACCGACTACCTCCGAAATTTTACCCGCGCTTCTTCACTTTCTCTTTTATTACCTCCTTCCGTCTTCCTTAGCTTTTCCCGCGTTTTTCCAGCTTTTCTTACCTTGTTCAATTCTAACGCTGTCCTTCTTCTCACCAACCTTTTTTAAGGACTTGCATGTCCAGCCGAGAGTCTTGTCTTGTTTCGACTTCCATGCGTCATAGTTCTGTCAGTGCGTCTTGCCGTTGCCCCCACGTCGCATCCAGGAAAAAATAAAAACTTATAAAAAGTAAGAACGCTTCAACTTTACTACCACCGCGCACCCCTTCAGTACCATATAATAATATGACACAATTATTAATTATATTGCGAAAAATAGCGAGCAAATTGGCTGCGAAAAAGGACATCAATTTTTGCACACACTATTCAGCGTTAGGACGATTAGTTAGGATTAGTAATTTAGACCGGTGTTTAGTTAGTAATTTAGAAAATTGAGAAAGTATCAGCAATAGAAAACGCGTCGTGGAAATTGTACCGAAACGTAATTTTCATTTTTGTGTTCTCCGATATTAAATACAAAGTGCGGAGGAGATATAGGAGAAAGTAGCAGGTATTAGACTTAGGCGTAAGATAAATTGTAAGACAAATTAGGCGTTGATTAAAAGTTGTTGCAATAAAACGACAGATATTATTCTTTTATTTCGATTGAATTCCTTCATCTTACATCCCAGCTGTATTTCGCTTCCGCCATTGTTACGCTGTATCAATTTATCCAAATTTCACCTCTGTATTTCATTTTATTTCGTCTTTATTGCAACTATACGCGTTCGAGACATTTTTGCAACTGTAAGTTTAATAATTTACACGTTCCTTTGAACATTTATTATTCAAATTTTACACCTTGCATTTTCGTGGGATAAAGGAAACCTATTTCACCGACAAAATGGCGATCTTTACCAACGTGGAACATCGCATCCAACGTAGTTTCTAAATTCACCGGTCTAAATTGCAATCGGGCGTAAAAAGCATTGGCTTTTTTCGAGATCGGTATTTCAGATCTTGGGACACAAAGTTTCGTAAAATAATGAATAAAATTAACGTCTTTGTCTCGGTATTAAACTTTTGCTTCGGGACCAAAAGTTATTCACGTATTTTGACGTAATCTAGTAGACTTTGATGCGTACATTTCGAAAGACAGATTTTTAATTAATTTTCGTCTGAAAAATGTTGGAGATTGCAAAAGTATTGCAACGAAATATTCGCAATTGCGGCTTTTTAATTAATTTTCCATTTAAAGGTGTTAGGGAAACGAAAACATTTCGGCTAGGAAATTTTTGCGACGCGAATCGCGCGTGTGGTCACAATGCGGTATAAAATAGCACGTGAAGTTGGCACAAAATGGATGCTGCTTGCAAATACATCAATTTCAACTAAACATCGATATACAAAATGGGAAATCAATTAGTCGGTATCGCGCCTAGTCAAATATTTCCAGTAGAACATTATTTGACGGACCATAGTGACTTACTGTTCGATGTAAAGTAAGTATTTCCATCCGGTTATCGTGAAACCGTTGTAATCATTTCGCCAACCTATGTTCTGTCAAAATTTCCTTCAGCATACTTAACGTAATTTCAAATATTCTGACAGCATCTCTTTATAGAAAAGAGACATTATACCGTCGTACATTTCATCTGATTTACGATTGTTCAGCGTAAAGATCGAACGAATTACGCGTATGAATTATATCCGATAAACGTTGGCACATTTCTCTCGCTAACAATAATTGTTTATACGTGTACAGTTTAGGAAGTACCAGGTTTTTTAAAGTGGCTCGAGCCAGAAGCCAAGAGGGTCTCATAGTAGTTAAAGTTTTTGCTATACACGATCACACGCTTCCGCTCTCTGCTTACAAAGAGAAGCTAGAGGAAATCAGGTCTAAATTAGCATCTGCTGTGAATTGCCTACCTTTTCAAAGAATGATTGTGAGTAATCTTGCCTGACATCCCACTTAAAACTGGTCACTTAATTATGTCTCAAACTTTTAATGCCACAAAATGTTTTACAAACTTCAGTGGAATTAAAAGTCCAGTACCATTGTAAGTTCATAGCTTTTATGGCACTTTGCAGATCTTTTTAAAGTTTCTAACAGTTTTTAAGTATAACTACATAATGTATGTAGTAACTAGTAACTGTGTAATATGTACTTGTATTTCTATCCTCTCCTGTATACTAATGGGGGTTTATCCTGTTTGATGAATAAATAAATAATAGTAATAATAATGTAGCATATAATTAGGTGGCCTGGTATAGGTGGGATGCATTGTGCATCGCCACATAATTATAATTAAATATATTTTTGTCCCAAGCTGACAGAAAAGTCTGGATCAATAATGAGGGAATATGTTAAATATTCCCTTTATGACAGGATTAGTACCAGGCCATTTTTAACTAGTATAGAGAAGAAATGGATTACTTTTCAAGTTTTATATGCCTTGCATCAAGCTCACAAGGTGGGATAATATTTCTAAATTCTGAAATTGTAAGTCGCATCTGTTGGACCAGGGCTGCTGAACTTCTTTCTTGTTGATGCTATATCTGTAGCTCAGAGTCAGACTATTCCAAGTCTTGTATTGTAATTTGCAATAGAGCTAAAATAAGAATTAGATTTGCATAGGATAGCATTGCACTTAAAGTAGTTCACCCAATTAAATATGTACATTTTTGTGGCTCTGATAAAGCTAAAAAAGAATGATAAGAATAGTATATGTAGCACAGTTTCAACAAAAATGAACTTGGATCAGTCTGACTCTTAGGTACAGTTAAAATTCTACTCTAAGCTATATCCTCATGAAAGAGAAAAAGAGAAAACTATTTCAGCAGTTTTATTCTGCTGTAGATTATGCTGTTTAAGTGGAATGGTAGAAGTAGTTTAACATAGCACACAAGTGGCTAACAGGCCACAAATTCAACAGCCCTGTGTTGTAGACAACTATTTTATATGTAAATTAGTAGGGATGTGCGGGATTTCGAAGATTTTGAGTTTCCCGAAAATTTCGATACTCGTTTTATTCAATATCGACGATACGATAGCGCGATAGTTTTTAGCTATGTGCGCGAATTCGAAAATATGGAATTAACAGGAAATAATAGTTACTTTCAAGATTTTGTATATTCCGTCCCGATTTTGAAAAAATTCTTGTTGCGTCTCGATCCCCCAAAAAAATTCCCATCCCGTCTCGATCTCGAAATAAAATTTCCGTCCCGTTTCCAAAGAGGATTTTTGTTCCGACTTGATCTTAAAAAAGATTCCCATCGCGTTGCGATCCTAAAAAATGTCCGATCTGAAATTTCCGGGATGCCGTACAGCCTTATAAATTAGCGTTGGCATAGAGTTTCAATTGCTCGTTTCTCAGAAACTAGTTCTTAGCTGTTAAAGGAACACGTTGAAACGCTTTCCACAGCATCGAACAGCGAAAGTATCTGCAGCCTCTCCCTCGTAGTTCTGAAAGACTCCATTGACACACAATTATGCATAGGAAAAAAAACAAAAATAGAAAGAATTAAAATATCGCTTCTCGTTTGACTGTAGTTTGGAGTCTGCCACGGTGACATAAAACTAGAAAACATTATGATAACCAGTTGGAATTGGATTTTACTCACAGACTTTGCGAGCTTTAAGCCGACTTATTTACCCGAAGACAATCCCGCAGATTTTTCATACTTTTTTGACACGTCTAGAAGAAGGTAAATAATAGAGTACGTTCCGCGATACGAATTGCTGAATTATTACAGTAAGCTGTACACGTTTCATTGGAATATTTCAGAACATGTTACATAGCTCCAGAACGGTTTGTGAAAACATTATCTTCAGAATTAAGCAATACATTGTTACTATCAGAACACGAGCTAAAAACAGGTGACTTACACCCAATGATGGATATTTTTTCTGCAGGCTGTGCATTAACAGAATTGTATAACGAAGGACACCCTCCGTTTGATTTCTCTCAATTATTAGGTGCGTGTAATGTACAGGAAAATTATTACAGGTGTGCAAGAACTCGGAATTATCGAGTTTGGTCGTGAATTTATATCGTCCTCGAAAGGATCTCGTAATTTGAGATTATCGGGATTCTCGAAAGTTTCGGGAATCTTGATAATTTCGAGTTCTTGCGCACCTATAAAATTACGTAAAAATCGCCAATCTTTATTTTTAAGCAAAACATTTAAAAATTATATCGTTCCGATGTATTATCAAGCGTATAGAAACAGTGACTATTCAGTGAGCAAGCATTTGGATACGATAGAGGATCCAGGAATACGCGATTTGCTCGCGTCTATGTTAGAAAGGAATCCGGCGAACAGAAAGAGCGCCGAAATTTATTTAGCGCAAGCTCGTGGAACCGTGTTTCCAGAATATTTCTATCTATTCCTGCAATCTTATATGCTTATCTTCTCCGCTGCTCCAATTTTATCGCCGGACGAAAAGATAAATAGACTGAAAAAAGATATCGGCAATATCATCAATATTTTGAAAGCGGAGGAAAACGACAAAACGAAGAACAGTATAAAAAGCACAGAGGTAACGAAAAGTAGTCAATTTGAGAATAACGTGGAGTCGATCAAAGATGATTCTGGACACAGCGAAGAAAACACGATCGTGGAAGTCAGCGACAGCGATCAAAGTTTCGATAAAAGCGATCTAAATCAAATGGATCCGAAAGCTGTTTCCGATAGTCAAACGGATCAACAACGATCGGACGCTAAGTCGTCATCCGATAGTCAGAAGCAAAATGTAGACTTAGAAAGCGAGAAAAAGACTTCATCTCCGGAACCGGTGGAAGGATTAGTCATCATCACTCAACTCGTGACTTCGTGCATACGAGGTTTGCATCATTCTCAATCGAAATTGCAAAGCTTGGAAATATTACTCGAGCTCGCGGAGAACACGTCGGACGAAACGATATTGGATCGAATTTTGCCTTACATCGTAAGTACTTTAATAGACAGCGTAACAGAAGAATCGTTAATCGAAGTTTATCTAATACGTTGTACAGTTTCATTTAGTTCATGATCCTGCCCCACGAGTACGGGTATCAGCCATACATACTTTGACAAAATGTTTGCATCTAGTAAAGTCGATCCCACCGTCAGACGTGAACATCTTTCCAGAATATATACTGCCTGGCTTGGCGCATATCACGCAAGACGAGGCGGTGATCGTTAGAGCCGCTTACGCGGAGAATATCGCGCATTTGGCTCACATCGCGTTGCGTTACTTAGACAACGCTCACTTATCCAATTTGGGCAACAAAGAAGGCCCGAAACCGAGTTACGGTAGCGAGTTACAAACGTTGCACGAAATGGTAATTAAATTAATTGATCGAATTGTTCGCAACACCGATCGTACACTAAAATGTAAAACATTATTAGGTGCAACAATCCGTGTCGATGTTATTAACAGATCCCCAAAATTTGGTGAAACAAACGTTAATGGAAAGCGGTATAAATAAGCTGTGCGTATTTTTTGGGAAACAGAAGGCTAACGATATTTTGCTTAGCCACGTGATTACGTTCTTAAACGACAAGGAAGACAAAGAATTGAGAGGTTCTTTTTTCGAGTGTATCGTTGGAGTAGCGGCTTACGTTGGTTGGCATAGTAGTCCTATTCTTATGCCTCTTCTTCAACAAGGATTAGCGGATCCCGAGGAATTTGTAACGACGAAAGCTATCAACGCAATGGCAACTCTCACAGAGTTAGGTCTCTTACACAAATCGGCGCTTTATCAACTTTTATACGAGACTATGGTCTTTTTAGTAAGTTCCACAAATACTAGTAATTATTAGGGGTCGTATTTTTAGCGTTAATTAGTATTCCCAAAAATGTCGACAATCGGAATGCCGTATGGATATTCCTTTTGTTCGATATATCGAATTTTGATATAATCGCGTTATAGTCTTTAGACGCGTGCAAGAATCCGAAAATCTGAAGTCGGAACGAGATGATAATTATCTTCAAGATCAGGTCCTGAAATTACGAAAGCTAGTAGTTTCAAAAATGTTCAATATAAAATTCCCATTCTGTCCCGACTAAATGTTTTCGGGATCCCGCACACCTCTGGTAATCAATCGAATCGAATCCAGAACTTTTCGTAGGTACATCCAAATTTGTGGATAAGACACGCGACTGTTGGTTTTATATCCGCGGCGGCACGAACACTTAACTTAGTAGACGTTCAATGCAAAGTTCAATCAATGATTCAGCCGTATCTAAAGCATCCGCTGATTCAAATAGAAAAAGAAGTATTACTGTTAGAAGCATTGGTATCTCCTATACCAAGAATAGTTTACGACTCCGTCGTAAAGTGCAGCGATATAGAGGAACTGTTTCAAGTTCTAAAACAACGGCAAACGGCTCGAGCTAAGGCGGTAACGGGAATAGTACCGCAGTACAGCGAATTGAGTACTTCGTTACGAAACGTAAGTCGAAGATTTACGTCGAAATACTTTCAGACGTCTTCAGAGCTCCCTTATGCTTTTTCAATTATTCTGAACAAAGCATCTTTAGCTTTTTAGACGATTAAGTTCGGAATCGATGACCGAGATTGTCGAGGATCAATTGTTAATCATGAAACCACATTTAATGAAGATCAATAAGTATCGAAATTCGGTGGACGCGAAGCAAAGTACGGCTAAATCGATGGATGGAAAGTTGGAATTGAATACGATGAAAGACAGGTTACGGCATCACATAGTGATACTGTATCCGGATACGAAAGCCGATTTAGGTCTTCCACCGTTCAAACGATTAGATCGTAGAACGTCGGATAGCGTTGGCACTTATGCAACAATGAATCAGGAATGGCGTACAATGTTTGCAGCCCAAGATAACGTTCAAGTAATTAAGTAACTATGCGTTGTGGTTACTATTAAACTTGTACAAAATAGTAATTAATTTTTCCGTAATAATAGCATAACGTTAAAATGTCGGATATGACCGGAAGTAGCGGTAGTCCTAGTCAAAGTTTACACGGGGGAGATATTCATTTATCACCGCAGCACAGTTTGTCTGATATGAACAGCATAAACGATCATTCTCTTCCCGAGCGTTCGTATATTCAATGTATGTATTCGTAAAATTATCCGCCGATATTAGGGTACCACCTTTTCTTCTAATTAGATGAGGTTCAACTCGATGTAATTTTGTAGACAGGTGTGCACCTTGTAGATTAGAAGTAAGACAATTGACGTATAGGAAGCAAGAGCAACATGCTGCAGCGCTGAGAGCGCAGCATTGGGCTGATAAAATTGCGTGGCAAGCTGGTAATTAGTAATCGTAAATAGGCTGCGGATTCGTATGCAAATTATTTACAATAGAGGGCTTAAATATGTGACTGCTTCCCATTCTAAATATTATAATCTCCACTGTATTTGAAATATCTTTGACATTCGTGTGTATTTAAATTGCCCATAAATGCATAAAAATCCGCAATCTAATCATAGAAATATCTTTCTCGTTTATCGTACAAATGATGTATTACAAATATCGTCGATGGAATAGGTTCGAGATTATTACCAAGCGGCTGGAGGCCACGGGGAGTGCCAGTTGCGCATCTCCACGAGCACAGAGCTGCAGTGAACAGACTAGTTTCCATACCGGATACTAGTTTATTCGCTAGCAGCTCCGCGGACGGATGCATTAAAATATGGGATGCGAGTAAAATGGAGGGTCGAAACATTGCCAATCGTTCTAGGTAATAACTTGTTCGTACAGTGCACTATTTATTTATGGATAACAGTGTACAGATGTACTTTAATTTCGTTCGCTCAATCCAACAGGCAAACTTACATGCATAGAGGTGGTCCTTTAGTTGGTTTAGCTGTGTGCGATCAGGGGCAATCGTTAGCGAGTTCCGCTAGTCAATCTGGCACGGTATTCGTTCTACGAATCGAACCAAATTCTAGTAAAATGAGCGTCATTGATACCAGACAATTAGATCTTCAGGTAATTGCACGTTGCTTATTTTGTGTACAGTGGAAGCTCGGCTATCGGAACTAGTTGGGAGACAAAACGAGTTGAATTAACGTTAATTATGTACCTGAATAATAAACTTCAGGTACGTAGATAAAGTGAGAGTTAATCTGTTTGACTTCCGAGAAGCTCAGATGCGTTCGGATAGTAGAATTTTTGGACAACAGAGATTTCGAATAATGGGTGTTCCAGTAATCGAGATTCTTCTGCATTCGAGTGTTAAAATGAATCAGCGTTCGAAGCTTAAATTCTTGCATCTAGGAAGAAGGATGCGCGGTTGATCTGCAGTATTTGGACTCTGGATCGCAATCGGTTCTCGTTTACGCGACGTTGTACGGTTCTTTAGTGGGATGGGACTTGCGATGCCCCGGTACAACGTGGCGCTTAGAGAACGACTTAAGGAACGGCGTGATAACTTCATTTTGCGTAAACAATTACCAGCAATGGTTAACTCTTGGTACAAGCTGCGGCATTCACACCTGTTGGGACTTGCGATTCCAATTACCGATTGCCTGTTTCAGTCATCCTACAGGTACGTTCATCGGTTTTGCGTTTTCCCATAAAGTCGAGTACGCGAAGGAAGTTTCGCACTTTATCGTACACGTTTGATCGTAGACGCAAGGGTGAGGAAGGTAATCACTCATCCCACGGAACACTCGTGGATTATCTCGGCTGTGCAAGGAAACAACGAAATTTCAATGTGGAACCTCGAAACCGATTTCCGTCAAATGGTTCTTTGGGCGTCGAGCGCGCCTCCGCTTAGCCACTCGCAAGGTGGTCACAGTGTTTGCGCGATGTATTCCGGGTGCATCGATCGTTCGGGTTTCTTACTAGCTGGCGGTACCGATATGAGATTGCGATTCTGGGATTTAAGCACCCCCAACGAGTCACACGTCGCAATGCCCGCGGCCAACGACGTTACTCCTCCAAATTCATTGGCATACGAGTTAGTATTTATCGTAATTTCACTGCGCATCTTTATTTATAGCAGTATAGCAAGTTCGCATTTTTATGACTACGGTTACTGACGAGAGTTAAGAAACAACGCTATCATTAGTGACTGATTAGTGGTACTGTTTTGAGGTACACGGGTTAAAATTAAAAACGGAATACCTTATCGTTTATTGAACTAGAATTGTTAGACTTATCGTCGACTAATGTACATAACGTTATCTTTTCTGTCTCTAAACACTCTTTTTTTTTTTTTAACGCACTGTACAAGAAATCTACTAGTACGTGTTTTGTTTCTATAATAAACACGGATTCGTTCCGCGTTTCAAATAGTCTAAGATTACGATACTCGCTTAATCGTTGGAACGGCAGGGGTGAACGGAAAAAAATGTCTTACAGGAAACGCTTAATAGACGGAACGAACGTGGTTCAAGAAGTTTTAGCAGGAGGTGGCCCCGCTCCGTCATCCGGTGGAGTTAGCAGCGTGAGGACGAGAAATTCCGAAGAAGGCGGCCAGGGTCCCGAAACTCCTCCATCCGGGCATCACGATACGATTTCTGCCGTGTCAATGTCAAACACGTGTATTCTTACCGGTAGTACGGATGGGCTAATACAAGTCTGGAAATGATTGTTTTCTGTTGCATCGCGTCACGTTCCAAAGCTGCATACAGTGTACAAATTTTTCTATCGGATCACAGATCTATTCTGACCGGATACCAAAAAGAACAAATAAGCAAAACAGGCGTTCGTCGATTGGATATCGAAATTTTGTACGATCGAATTCGCGTGCTATTATACAGTAAGTCTGTGATTTTTTTTATTTGTACATAACATGTAACATGTACATACATAGAATACGTTACGTAAGATGATCGCGATAGTCGTAATAATATATACGAAATGCATTTCTCGAACGGATCGTAAAACTTAAGTTACTTTAATACAGCGATTCTCGTGTAATACAAATGATTTATTTTTCTACGTAAACGGGGACAAAAAAAAAAGAAGAGAATCGACGAAGAAAGAGCTTGTTGTAATATATTGCGACGACGGTAAAATTAATAATATATCTAGCTTTAGATAGCGTTTTAAATAGCAACGACAAATTGCGCGGACATCTGATACAAACGAGAACGTGTTACGACGTACGATTCAATGTACAAAAGAAAAACGGCATCATTAACAAATTTATCCCTTGATACATAATTTATACTGGCAGATATATCTTGACTGCGTACGTTTATGTGATTAGTTCCATAGTAAACTTGTATACCGACTGAAATACTCATAACCAGTGGATATCTTCGTATTCTCTGATATTGTTCAAATAAATTGATATTTTTAATGCACCTTCGCGGCCCAATTATTTACACTGGCCATTAATTAATCCATTCAGGATTAGAGTGAAAAACTGAAGCTAGTCTCTTTTTAAACCTTTGACCGCGGAAGACGTATATATACGGTCTAAATATCTATTAACACTTTGAACTTATTTAAAGCATCGTGCATTTCGAAAGGGGGGGAGTTACCATTAATTTGCTTCGCTTTGAAATAAATGCAAATTGAATTGCCGAGGATACGTAAAAACCTTAACTTTTCGCTCTGAAGAAAATTGACGCGCGTTGCCATAACAAAGTCAACGAAGTGCAAAGGGTTAATATGCACGAAAGACGTATATATAAGTCAAATAGATTTTATACAACGTACATTAATTCCCTAATTTATCATTCCGTAACAATGTTCGGAGGTTTATTTTAACAGCGATATAAAATTCTATTATTTTACACTTCGGTATAATTTATTTGCAAGCATTTTGCACGCATAAACAGCCACGCGAATATTGCCTCGCGATCAAAGGGCTAAAAAGTATACGAAATTCAAACGAGTCTACAGTCCTTAATAATTTTTTTTCGCCATTCGTTTTATATCGATTTCGTAGAGGAAAGTCTCCCCTTTACAAAGCGAGTCCCAAAAAGTCGATGTACGATTTTTTTCTTTTCGAGTTATCGCATTTTTAATGTTACCCTTTATCCGTTCACCAGGGGCAAACTGGTGCAGAAGGATAAGGCGCTCGACCCGGAAACGCGTAAGGATCAGGATTTATCGTCCTGCAAATCTCTTTCCATCTCTCTTTTCCTCCCTTTCCCTGTCGCCTCCTGTATTGTTGATTCTCGTAACCCGATATTTGTTGATTATAGTTGGGTGGTTGACCGAAAAGGAGCTCCAACCACGGAGCCGCGGATACAACCGCGATAAATAGCAGAAATACGAATACAATCTTCATTTTTCTATGCTATCGTTTGCGAGTCTTCGCCTCGCGGATCGACGAGTATCTGAAAGCAATACACAAGTGGAATCGACGCGACGGTACGAACTTTTGTGTGTTAATACCTAGAACTACCGACGACTGAATTATACTTATCAACCCCTTGCCGTATAACGACGAGCTACACTCGTGGTGACTATTATAATTCAAGTAAAATAAAAACACACCGTGTCTATAATAAAGTTTAGTTTCAATAGCACGTTTTTGTTCCAGTATTACAGTAATATATCTAGGGGATTCGCGAGTCCAAATTAATTACATTTCAATGTCACGTATTTGACACAGTATTAAAGTAACAAGTAGCTAATGTTGCAAGATATATAGTCTCTGAAAAATTCGTAAGGCAAGGGGTTAATACTAGAGAAATAAAAATGAAGGGTTGAAAACCACAGTGGTGTAAGTCTAAATTTTTTTAAATTTGAGTTAACGCTATTTTTAACATGTTTAGGGTGTCTTTCACGTGCTACCAAAATCGACTCGCGCGTAGTTTCATTCTTTACTTAAAAATGACTAAACACTAAACGAAGTTAGCAAAGCGTTTAGAACTTATCATTTACGCAGCTTTGTTTTTGCACTCACATCGCTATAAAGATAAATCTACGTAATCTATATAATAATAATGTATAATAAAAATATATAATAATACTAATCCATTGTAAATAATCTATATAATAAAAAAAAAGTATCTGTAAAATAAATTAAAGTGCAATAAATCTTCATTTACAATTTGCACGTGAAAGACACTCATTTAGATAATTAAAGACATTTACATAATTTTTATGGTAAACTCGTAACCAGTTATTTCGATCGTTTCGGTAGCTCCAGTATTAAAGTACACGACGAACAATTACCACACGAATATATACGTTTGCCTGTCTCCTATTTTTTACTTTCGAACTTTACACTTTCTGAACAAACTGATCACGGTGACACTTCTCCGTTTTAACTTCTCTTCACTTTGCGCGTGCAGATCGACTGAACCGAAGTGAATTTTTATTTACGCGGATTCTCTTCTTTTTCTCCGCGCTTACGAAACAGTTTGCGAGCTATACTCTTGTGTGGCAACGAGTACACTCTCGCAATGAAGTGATGCTGGATGCTTACTGCTGTTTTATACATCAACACTACACCCTACCTTCCGCGAAAAATATATATTCTTCAGGCTTGTAAACACGCGCGCATTCGCCTCCAATTGTTTAGCATTTTGTTATCAACGCGAGCTAAAGAATTCGGTTCGATTCATTGAATCTATCATCTCTTTTTAATCGTTGCGTTGTTCGATTTGTGTTTGGTAGCGAAAAAAGTTTGGGACTTATTCATAAAGGGTTATCGAAAATAGACGCTATAGGAACACCTACCTTCACTATTTTTTTTCTTCCCCTTTCCGCTTTACCCTTTTCTAATCTGTTTTTTTATTTCTATTATCTTCGTTCGTTCTCGGTTCAATTTTTATTTTTTTTTCACCTCTACTTTTACTTTAACTTGACGTTTCATAAATATTCTCAGTCAACATCCTAAAGGTACTTTTCGATAATCCTATACTACTAAATTCAAGCGAAGAACTTCAGTAAAATTCCTCCGAATGTAATTTCTTTTAACAATGCAAAAGATGCAGAAAATTTTCCAATCATCATTGTTACAGTAGCTTTGATAAATGCTGTAAAACTTCTGTTTCAATATATCTCTGATTGGAAAAAAAGTAGAGGACCTACGCTGCAAGATTTAAGTGGCCTAATCGTAATTTTATTTTGCAGTGTAAAAGATGGGCCTTAAAATTTTCTTATAATACCACTATTGTTTTAGTAGTTTCGCGAAACTCGGCATAAAATTTCGATTCAAGACGAAATGTTAATGATATAAAAAGTAGACGAGTCGCCTGATGATATCGGTATCGTTATAATAGTTTTAATTTTCCTATTATCTATTCAATAGTTGCGCGAGGATCTTTAGTTTTCGAAATTTGCGTACCGCGAAACAACGGAAGAGATGCGCGCATCTTTGCATTGAACTTGGGGAAGGCCCTGCATTGGACGCGAATCGTAGGCGATGATTTTATTCGCCTCGCGTATCACAGATTTTTATATTCCACGCGTGTAGAAATTTTGCCACGGTAAAACGCGCGGTAGTATAAAGGATTCGGATTTAATTATAAACACTCGTTTACTTGGAACATCGGTGCACAACAATCACCGTTTCGCGCTACTTGCAATAGCCTTGCAAATTTTCAAACTATCATAGCCCTTTGCGGACGAGAAGTAGTAACACTTGTGAGAGTACTTTATTTTTTAATTCCACGACTTTGAGTTTTCACGCATTTCAGTTCGAAACCATTTAATTTCCAAAGATTTCAAATGTTCATTATTACGTTAAGTATTCGTTGCGTTAAGTTTTGTGCTTTAATAGTCGACATGGCTTCGGAAAGCGAAAAAATGATTAGGCGACTATTTGCCGACGCTCGTCCGCAAAGGGCTATGATAGTTTGAAAATTTGCAAGGCTATTGCAAGTAGCGCGATGTATGCAACAGTTTTCGACGTCTTGGCTTCGTTAATTTCATTCCTTCGCAAATGGAATCCGAAGCTTGGCAAAAAGGTGATAGAAACTCATAAATAGACTGCGGATCTTTACGCAGATTAATATTTTGGTTAACAAAATTAAAAGAATGGGAGCTAATTAGGGGCTTGTTTTACCCTGTAAATATTATAATTTATGTATTTTGTACATTACGTACATTTCGTGCCTTTTCACGTAACCACTTAAATTCCGTATGAATGCATAAAAATCTGCAGTCTACTCGTAACACAAAACGAGAGGAAATACTTCGAAGATTAATTTGTAATACTTATATTAGGTGCACCAATAAATAATTCACTTCTCGTTGTTAAGTACGGTATTTTTAACAAAACCAAATATTTATCCCGGTTTAGAATGTAAGATTTTATATTACTGTATCGCCAAACTACAGAGACCCATTTTCCTCGTTCTTCCGATAAATTAAAGTCATTAAACCAAATAAAAATTGCGGATTATTGATTGGTGCATCTAATATTAAATATAAATAAAAATGTTTGCATACATCTAGAATAAGAATAGTAATCGAATACTAATAGAACAGTTAAAGAGAAAGAGAGTCCTTCGCTTTAATTCGATTGTTTACCCATTTTTCTTCCATTCATTCATGTAACGTCATTAGTCTTCGCGATAATTCCTTCGATTGCACAGTGACCTACTTAAACATTTTTTATACACAAATATCATTCGTACGAATGCTTCAACGCTAAACTTGCTACGAGTCTTTGAGTCATTTTTGGCCCAATCGTGTTTCCTCTTTTTCGAAAAATTCCTCAATTAGAAGAAGGATTAGGAGACAATTAGAACAGTACATAACTCTTACAGTGACTCGCGAAATTGACTAAATGATTTCGTTTATTGTATTTCTCGCAGTCTGCTGCAGTCTTCGAGATTCTTTCCTTTCGAAAACTTTGATAATTCCAACGAAAAGAACCCTGCGATATAGAGGTTGAAACTTAAATTTCGTAATATCGATAACAACTGTTTCGTATTCGTTACAAAACCAGGAAATCTTTTACAAACGTAAGATAAGAACGATTGGGTTGAAAATAATCCGAAGAGCGCAGCAAGGTTCACAGTGCGATTTGAATTTTCACTTTGATCAATTTCTCGAGTCACCGTAGCTTATCGTTGGCCGCACGCGACAGAAGATTAATTAAAGCGCATCATCGATCCCTAATAGATCGCGAATTATTCTGTAAATAGCTAAGAATCCAGGCTGCACTCGTAATCGTTCTTATTAAGGTTCACGCGACTAGCCTTTGACTATTTCCTATTACCGCAATAGCTGGTTTCCAGGCTGTCGAACTATTAATAGCATTTGGCAGAGAAAGTCTGCTGCTCTCCACAGTTTATCTCGCGAAGGGGTTCGCGGGTCCACGGGGCAGCTTCAACCTTCGTGATTTTCAAAATCAAATCGAACGATAAGCGAGTATATGGGTCACGGTGAACTGGAATACGATTATTACGTCAATCGCGTTTCGATAACTTAATTACGCGTAATCGTTGGCGCGAACGATAAACTTCTCCGACTCGTTCTGTTAGGTTGTCGCGTACGAAACAGCCGATTTATGTATACGTAGCTGAAATTTTTGTAGTCATTAAATCAGTTCAAGGTAACATTAACCCCTTGCACTACGATTATTTTATTACCCACGTACGCTAGTATTAGCTGGTCACTGTTTTTATATCATTTAACAGACAAATTATTTAAATATCGTTGGCAATTTTTACTTAAGAACCTCCAATCTTGCAAGGCCAAGAAAAAATTTGAATTCAAATTTAAGTCCGCTCTCGGTAATATCTGGTTTTGTTGAAGCTAAGCCATAATTCATAGAACGAGTGTAACTCGTTATTGTAGGCCAAGGGGTTAAGCTTTCGAAACGTTTGCCGTAGACGAATATAAAGCTTGAAGCTTGCTAAGTTCAACACTGTTGGTGGATCGTTAATTGTTCGTAAAAGGGAATAGCAAATAATGAAATAAAATGGACTACGCGTACAAGTGAGATTCGAATGTTCCTTTTTAACGTTGATAACCACGGCGCAATGAAAGTTCCTTTATTATTAATATTATTTATGCACATATACATAAGTAAATTGAACAATTCAACGTGTTAGTTTAGCAAACTTCGTACTGAAAATATACGTACATATATTATAGTCGTTTGAAAGAAACGCGTGACAAACTAGAGTTTACTAGTTTTACTTGAATCCGATATTCATCAATACGATTTCGAATCGTTGTACAGAAATTAGAAGCGCACCTTTAATAATTACATAATGAGTAGAACATTTTGGGCTACATAAAATCGGTCATATCCCTATGCAACAACTTAATACGCGCGCCGTTTTTCCGTCGTATTTTTTTTCTGCGTTGCGGGACAGAAAATAAACGAGACACCGGAGACGTGTAGGAGTTGAGCGAAATAAAATACATTTTACGCGTGTTTATACATTGGTATTCCCCGCGGAACACGCGCATCGAAACGCATGAATAAGAAGCAGCTTCTATAATAAGACGTTCGGTAGAAGAATGAGACGTGTCAGACATTATTTTATGCACACACGTCTCTCGTAAACAAATAGCTCCCTTTGTTAAGCCTGATATCTATTCGTTTATTTCAACGTACGGATAAATACCAAATTTACAAACAGAACGTCATAATAACAGCGGTACTAATGTCGTCGAATTAGATTAAACCGGAAGTAGAAAAACCTGCGAAGTTTAGTTTTAAATGAATTTATCTATGTTTCGCGCAAAGAAATCGTGATTTTATTGCGTAGACATTGGCCAATATACGAAACGAAATGATACAAAGATTAATAGACGTACAAATGAATTCGGCATCCGTTCACAAAATTAGGTGCGTATTTTATTATTTATGTATAAAGTCGAATGCAATTTTGATGCCCAACAAAATTTCATACGAATAAATCCCATGTAAATTCCATTTCAATAAAAACGACGACGATGTTAAGCGAATAAAATCTTCGAAGCTTGAAACGTGAAGGCGCTGAATTACTTTGCACACCTAAATAGATTTTCCGTCCTTACGTTTTGACTGCGGATTCTTGTCGGAAAAATTGAAAAGAAATAAAGAAAGAAGACGACAAAGAAATCCAACGTTTCGATCTAAATAATAAAATACGAGCGGTACGATTTCTTTTTTTAATACGAAATATTCGGAGCTCGTCTATTTATCAGATCTCGAGGCGCCGACGTGATAAATTGCCTAAATATTTTGAATACTGGTTTCCTTGAAGCCGCTTCTCGAAATTCGCTGCACCGCTCGCGTCAGTTCTGCTTTGCTTCTTATCGAGAAACCTTCCGCATTTCGGCTTTCCCACGAAGCTTCGATCAACCTTTCGGTTCTTCCTTTTTTCCCATTACCCGTTCCACCGATACGCAATCGAACAAGGATGACGTCAACCAAGTAATCCTCCTTTTTTTTTTTCCCCCCTCCCCCATTCTAAAGTAATACGCCAAATTGAATCCTAATATCCCCTTCGTCTAACTGCGAATATTATTTCTGTTTTAGAGATTTTTAACGATCGGAAATCGGTGCGCGAGAATGTCCGATAGTTTGAACGTCGATAGTAAGAGTATTCAGAAGATTAAAGATCGCGTGAGCTTTTCGCTAAAAATGCAACGAAGCTTGAAGAAGGTGAAGAGGAGCATCCAAAAGATTACCGGTATGTCGGTGGCAAGATTCCATGATTTAGACGCGCGATAATATTTAGAAGCTACACGATTGTTTAACGAGACGAGACACGGTAGACGAATAGTTCTGCACTTTATTCGTCGATCGTTAACCCATTTGCAATCTATGACGTACCGTTACGTCAACTTTCTAATCGAGCAATTCTCACCAATGACGTATTGATACGTCAACGTTTAATCGGGCAATTTCCACCGATTACGTATCAGTACGTTAGAAGATGAACTGATCCTTTTAGCTACTAACGTAACATTATAATTACATTATATTATTTCTATTGCATTCACACTCGTTTCATGCAAGACTGTTTTACGAGATAATAATGCGATAAAATATTAACTTTATGTTCAAAACTGTTTATTCCACTTGACTGTATTGTGTAATTAACGTGCATCGCTAAACGACAAAGTAACGAGATATTCGAGATGAATACAGTAATAAGAAATAACTTACATCTCCCTTACTTTACCGAGTGACTTAATCTGTTACATTCGTCTACTGTTCACGAATCGAGCCAGTTCCCGCGACACGGTTACGGTTGTGCGAATGGATTAACATCGATCTACGTGTATAATTTCGACTCTCGAAACTGCCGAACATCTTGCAAATGGCAATAGAAGAATTACCGTACAAGAGTATTTTCAATACTTCTAGAAACTACTTCGACGAGTGTTCAACCTCACTGCGTTTTCGTAGAGAACATGCAAGACGACGAGAAGCAACCGCCGTACATACTTCCGGAACGGATCTCTTCTTTAACGTGCCGAACCGGATTCACCAAGGACGAGATCCGGAAGTTGTATCGCGTTTTTAAGCAACACTGCCCGAGAGGAGCCGTAACTACGAACGATCTAAAACCGGCTTACGCGAAATTGTTTCCGTTAGGAGACCCGGCGAAGTACACGCAGATCGTTTTCAACAGTTTCGATAAGGATCGAGACGGGATCGTTAGCTTCGGCGATCTTCTCACGGAAATCGCGTTCATCACAAACGGCGACGTGGATGAAAAGCTCTCGTGGATCTTCAGGTGAAAAGATTCGCTGGGATCGGATCGTATCGTATCGTGTATCGTTCGCCGCCGCTAAGTTTGACGCGTACGCTTTCTACTTTTAGGTTTTATGACCTAAACGGGGACGGTTACATCACGAGGAAGGAAATGTTGGTCATAGTGTCGGCGATTTATGAGATGATGCATAACGGCCAGACCGTTCAAAGGATGATCGACCGACACGTGGACAAAGTTTTCGAGAAGATGGACGTTGATAAGGACGGAGTTATATCACGGGAAGAGTTTATGAGCAGCTGCAAAAATGTAACGTTCCGTATCGCGTAACTCGGAGGTCGGCAATCCTTTTTAATAATAACACCCCGATAATGATTTCGCTTACGATTAGATCGTGGATCTTTATGCATTTATGCGGGGATTTAGATGCACGAAAAGGCGTAGAATGCGCGTCATATGCAGGAATATTCGTTAGGGGACGAATTATTGTATTTCGAAGATGAAGCAACTCCCTGTTTAAGTTCCGTTTCTTCAATTTTTATTTATAGAAATATGAATCTACATATCGACGTAATCAGCACTTTGCGTATGATAAAGAGTACCTTCCTTTCGTTCTACTAGAGAAGTGGACTAAACTACACATTTATTTTAAATTGTACGTAATTTCGAAGGTTGCCGACTTCCGGCGTAAACTCAATAATATCGAATGCTACTGTAGCGCATTTTTATTTCAGGATAGAGTGATTCAAAAGCAGCTGTCAATATTCAATCAATTTTGGTAATTAACACGTTCACCGCCGAACTTATTTTGATTAGCTTTGCGTTCGCGCTGCTTGTTGCAACGAAAGACTTTAATGATATTTAAGTCTTCTAATCCTTGGAAGACTTAAATGCTAATACTTCAATCCTTTTAAATACTTCTGATCCTCGGCGAGCGACGCGGCAGTGAACGTGTTAAGTATAATATTGAGAAATTTGAAACTCGGAAATTTGTCTACTTCATAAGTGGCTTTATTTTCCGTAATAAAATAGTACAGTTACAAAACACAGTTTCTTCTCGAAGCTGAACAACATATACAACGTTATAAATAAAGTAATTAACAATCGAACGATGTTACGGAGAACGTTTCTTCATCCGGTGAAAAATATGGTATTCGCATAATCGAGTGCCTATTAGATACCCTTTGTACCTTCTTCAGAACAGTCTTTTTTGTAAAATATAAAAGACACAAGCGAGGAAAAATGCGAATGCCAGTGCTATTAAAGCTTTATCCGTCACTTCCCTTCTGCCGTATTTGCCTAGAAGCTTTCCGGATTGAACGATAACTTGCTGCTGGTGTTCTAACTCGCCTTTGGTACTGGTAACTTTGTCCGAAGATGTTACTGAAAATTTTTCACGCAACCAATTGCAAATCATTTTCTTCAACACATCGGTTGTGAAAAATAATATATTTGGGTTGTAACGTAAAATTGGGTTGCAAAAACAAATTAAACGTATTGGTTATAAATATACGTTACAAATATTGTTGAAAAGAAAAGAAAAATAAAAATAAAGATATAGTCCCATTCTCTTGGGACGTTTTTTAACTCTTTGCACTCGATTGCAATCGGTTCTCAGGTTTATTTTAGCGATTCAAGTTCGCTTCTTTATCCGCCTATAATTAATTGTTATCTTTATTACATTATGCGTATCAAAAGATAGATACGCGTAAATAAATAAATAAATAAATATCAAGGATAAAGGCCCACAAAATTTGATTAATGTTCAATTTAATCTAATATGGAATTATATACTTTGGCCGAAAACTTTTGGCAGCCATTTTATGTTACAACCCAACAAATCACAGGAATTAAGCTACGCACTTAGCGTATCTAACGTGTCCGCGCTTCTTTGCGTTGTTTCAGCCAAATGTCTGGATATGCTTAGAAGTTTATCAGAAAGTTGGCTGGAAGAATTTGCCAGACTTTGTTTGTCTCTTCGTCTACGTATGGAAACTTTTTGCTCTTCGGGCATAGAAAGCAGCTCTTCTTTAGCGAGCTTATCTATCACGCATATGCTAACGACATTGGCTTTACGAAACGCGGCTAGAGAAGTATTAAGTTGTTGCTTGTAAGTATCTACTTCTGCTAATAATTGGGTTTTCTTTTTTTCCGCTACTTCTCTCTCTGCCACGGATGCTAATTTGTCTATGGATGATTTTAGAGCTGCTATCTTTGCTCTGCCTTCCGCATTTAATTCGTTCAGTAATTCTAAAGGACCAGTGCATTGTTGAATGTCCTGAAAGATATTGCTAAGTAAGCTGAAACGCAAATGCAATTATCTCTTAAATATAATAGAAAACATACGGAATATAATTGAATAATTTATTGCATACATAGATATCGGGATAGAAATTTTATGTCGGCAAATTATTCATGATTATTCGTATCGGGAAAAATATTATCGAGTAAATTCAAGTAGAAACGCAGCTATTATTTAAATAATAAAATATATATGGAATATGTTTGAAGATTATATTGCATACGTAGATATCGTCGGGATAGCAATTTTATATCGGTAAATTATTCATAGTTATTCGTATTGGGAAAAGTATTATCGAGTAAATAAAAATATAAATGCAGCTGTTGTTTAAATTAACCTCTAAAAAATATATCGCATACGCAGAAATTATTATTGATAATCGTGTTGTATAAGAAAATTATTCATAATTATTCGTATCCTGAAAAATATGAACAAGTAGATTGAAACATAAACGCAGTTATTTTCTAAATTAACCTCTAAAGAATATCATGTCGCATTCGGGAAAATTATTATTCAGAATAATTTTATATCGGCAAATTATCCATAATTAAGTTTCTGCCAATTATGTACAATTCAATGAATACATTTTATTATTATATTATGCGACTTTAGGGCAATAATTTGCTTCGTGCAGAATCGCAATGTAGGTTATAATGCAATCGCGTTTGAAAATTTAAGATTCAATCATTCTCGTATCGGTACATTATTTATAGTTACTTTTGTTGCTAATCATATAATTCAATATAATTTGTTATGTTATTGTGCAACTTTAGGGCAACAATTAGATTAATATCAAACTACAATGTAGGTTATGTCGCAGTCGTGGCGAAAAATTGTTGTTTCCGATAATAATTACTTGGATCAAAGCAGTAACTTGAAGATGATTTTTAACGATATCCTGGTGAATAAGTTCCACTGCTTGGTGCCCGGTGTCCATCGAGGCACGTGTTTTTTCGACACTTTTCTTACGCGACTTACTTATCCTCTACGAAAAAAAATGGAATGTAACTCTTAACGCTAATTTGCGTAGACCATTTTTAACAATAACAACAACGTTAATTTTCCCGCAACTAAGTATATCGAAAACAGTATTACGTATTACATAATAGAATAAATAACGATTCAATTAGGTTAGGTGTTGCAAATGGACAAAAGACCAACGATACGAGGTAGCATAATTTATTAATGTACAATTTGAGTATTACACTATTATCATACAACTGGCATTGTCTTGTGTTATAAACGCAGCATCAATAATTTAGAGTTCGAAACATGTCGATATTAGGTACAATCTGCGATGGGATAAACGCTATGCTAATTCAACATAGCTCATACTGGATTATTTCTGATACAACGAAACGAGCACAGTACACTCTCCTAGTCTATGCGATATTCTATATTACAGAAGTCACCTAATTAAAAACGGAGACTCGAAATTAACGCAGAGCCGATATCACGGCCGACGTGAATTCCGTTGTGGAACTTTGGCCGCCCAAATCTTTCGTTAATATTTTGCCGTCGTTCAGAACGCGATTCAACGCGTCCTTAATTTGTTCGCTATAACGTACTAAATTCACGTGACGTAGAAGTTTCACGGCGCATAAAAGCATAGCGGTTGGATTTGCCACGTTCTTGCCAACAGCCTCTGAATACGTGTGCCTCGCGCCCTACGAAATAAACCGATTTTGGTTAGTTTCATTTTTAATTAATTCGCGCTGATTTTTATACGGTACGCTAATTAGTCTTACTGGTTCAAAGACGACACACTCGGGGCTGAAACTGGCCCCTGCGACAACACCGGCACCTCCGACTAATCCGGAGGCCAGATTGTCCAAAATGTTGCCGTATAAGTTCGGCAACACCATTACGTCGAACTGGTGCGGATTAGACACCATTTGCATCGTGCAATTGTCCACGATCATCGTTTCGAACGTAATTCTGAAACGCGTTCAAAATTAAATGAATCGTGCTACGTATAATAATAACTTCAGCTTTGCGCTCCACGTAAAATAATTCGAGATAATTTACACTCTAGCAAGTAACTCGAAGTAGGACAATTTTCGAGAAACTTTAGCGCGTTGAAATTTCCTACAAATGTGTAAAAATGTTAAGAATAATTGGTGAAAGTACCTAGGATACATCTTAGCGATTTCTTGGCAGGATTTTAAGAAAAGCCCATCGCCGAGCTTCATAATGTTGGCTTTGTGAACGCAAGTGACTTTCTTACGATTATGCTTCACGGCGTAATCGAACGCGAACTTCGCGATCCTCTGACTCTTGGCGGCAGTTACGATTTTTAAGCATTCCACTACTCCCTTCACGGATTCGTGCTCCAACGCGGAGTACTCTCCCTCCGTTTGTTCTCTTATGATAATACAATCCACGTTCTGATGTCGGCACTTAACGCCGGGTAAAGATTTTACGTGAACTACGTTCGAATACAAGTCCAGACTTTTACGTAATTTCATGTTCAACGTTTGAAGTTCCCCCGTGTGGGAATGATCCGGCGTGGCTAAAATACCCTATAAAAAACACCATCGATATCAGATTTCAACTCTCGATATTGTCAATAGAATGGCGCCCGCTTTAGCATCTGCAATTCGGACATTTATGCGGGCAGATCATTTGATCAATGAAATATTGTTATATCGCACGAAACACGTCTATGTTTAATCTTTTAAAATTTATATCAGATATGGAATTCTTGAAATTACTCAATAATCCCAGTTCAAAGAATAATGTTGAATGCTGAAGAGAGCAAAAATGTTTGGACGCTTATGTGGGCACCATAGTATGTTAATTTCAATATTAACTGAAACAAGTACCTTTAGGCATACTCTATTTCTTGCAATACTATTAGAGACCTGCTCGAGGGGCGCGCTTAGAGTTGGGTTTACCTCTGAGAGGAAATATGGTTCGAATTCAACCGGTACATTTGCTGCTTGAAAAACATTTTGTACGGAAACTACCAGCTCTGGTCCTACACCATCTCCTGGTATAAGGGTACATTTTACCTTTCCTTCTTGCTCGATTGCCTGAAAAAAGAATGTTATTTGAGAAGCAGTGGCCAATTTTAACACCTGAATTAAGAAAGTGGTAAAAATGACCCATTCATGTTTTGCAACATATTTTTCTCCCATTTTATTGGTGCTTTTAAAACCATTCATTTGTAAATTAAAAAATAAGGGTGACCTTCTCACTGTTGGTAAAAATAATATGTTACAAATGCAGATGGTTTTGAGTTGTACAAAACTAGGAAAGAAAGTTTATAGTTGGAATTCATTCTTTAAGATTTAAGAAAATCCTGTTATCCATGTATCATCATTGGGTTAATAATTTATACTTTTGGAATCAAATATGCATGTGTAATTTTGATCGGTGATTTTCTTTCATTTCTCTTGTGTAGAACTTATGGGAAGTAGAAAATGTCTTAGGAAAATGGGTCAAATTTATGTTACAACCAAATAATTACTTCTTATAAATACTACATGAATTCACATAGATTCATCGTTGCAAATGAAGGCTCTGAATTAATTTGTACGCTTAATATTAAAAGAAGAACTAAAAATTCGTTTTAATTTCTTTGATACAAAGAAAACCTTTGGTACACCTTAATTTATGTTCTATTAAAAGAATAGCTGAAGAATTATTTCCATCATATCATACGCTTCTTTACCTACCTATGGTTTTAACTTCTTTGTCACAAAGAAAATCTTTCATAAACGTTAATTGTGATTAGTTCTATCGTTAAATTTAAAATACATACGGACTCCTGTAGACGTACTGCTCCTACATGAAGAGACCTAACAGCTCCTTTTTGAGCAGTCTGCAAATAAAGATATTCGAAATATTATACTTTCAAAATTTCCACAAAATTAAACGAATATAAACTGAATAACAAAAAGCAAAGGTTTTTCTCCACATATAACTAATTAAGTTATAAATATTACGGTGAAAAGCTATATTTGTAACGACAATACAGACGTGCCGTGAACGTAACGATTGAATAACACGACGATATTATTCGAGTAGTTTACTTAATCCACCTGATCGATCGACTTTTCGAAATTTATTCTTACTCTTTTCCACGCTTCGCACTTGCACGATAATTCGTTTAATTTCCGTGGTTACATTTACCGTGAAACTCGACGAATTTCACGCATCTTTTAGAGAAGTTAGTTTGTATGAAACGTCCTTGCGACAGTCGCTGATAAATTGTTCTCGATTAATTCAACGGACCGAACAAGATTTCACAGATACTTTCGTCTGCTTTTAATCGGAGAAATTCCACTGATCTTTCGATGTACAGAGATATTATGGTTTTAATTGAACGCCTATTACCTGCGAAAATACTTTGCAGATGTTTCTCGCTAGTAAAGCCATTTTCCACGATGACCCTAGGTGTCTATCTCACTCTCGCATTTGTTACGCCAGTAACGTATCAAATTTGGAAATAATTGGCGACATTCTAAACCCGATTTCCTTAACAATGAAAAATGGTGGATTTTGCTTCGACAACGATTTACCGAAAATTACGAGATAGACAGGAGTGATACGTTTCAATATTTCATTGATATGATTAGCTTGAAACACGGTTGTGAATGGCTATCAAGTAGTACGACGTACGTTTGTACGATCCTGCTATTCACTATCGTATCACTTCGCGTTTTTCCAATGTATAGTTAGTTACAAAAGTATCTGGCTGCCTTACAAAATTGATAAAACTATTAACATATGCATTTATTATTCGTGTTACTTATGTATGTTACACGTATCATATTAAAGTAACTCTTTATCTTTATCAGTGTTAATAATGGGTTTCGAATTAGCGATTCATTATTAACATTTCCCGGAATATTCATTCTGCTCCTAGAGTTGTCATAGTTAAGTTAATCTTATAGCAAGTGTTTAACATAAATTTCTACATTGCAATTTTCATGCTTGCATTGTTTAACGCTATCTACTATGTAAATTATGTAGCCGTCTGCGTTTAGAAGCGAGGCCTTCAAATTTTTAGCGAATCGCAATCTAATCTTGCGCGCCTGACGCGTGTCTGACTAGATACGTCAACAGTATCCGATTCTACTGCGAATCGGAATTGTCACGCGCTCCGTTTCGTTTTCTCATGATAAATTATCGTTATCAAATCGTTTTGATTATCTCGACGGAAATCTGCCGAATGTAAGGAATTCTAGTGGTTTTCACTATGACAAGTTTCCCGACGTGATTTCGCGTAGAAATAGAAGCAAGGGTAAAAGGGACCGGAGAGATAAATCATACAATCTATTTTTGTAATATATGTGTAACAAATTTTTATATAAAATACTCTTGGACGTGTTATAATTTATTAGACGATTTCGTACAATTTATTCGCAAGTCGTTTGAAAGTAATTCACGAAAATGACGGAAGAACAATTGCGTGAGTAATCGTGTTTGACGTTTGATTACTGCATCTGTATTTTTAACCATTTGCGGATGCTCTCAGTATAATAGTCGCTGGATTATTTTTAATATTCTGGACATGCTTTGATGTTTAATTAGTATTCGTATTTGATATTAATAGAACCCAAAGACGTTGATATTTGTATCAGAAAATTGTAATTAATGTTGTTAATATGTAGACGATAATAGATGCTAAAGTCATCGGTATTCAAATCGGAGAATTGTAATTAAATGTAATAAACTACGGATTTTGATTGCAAATGAAATTAAGAACATAGAAATTCATTTCATGTTCTAAATATTATAACTTGTGCTTAGTTTGGTTATTTTGTCTGTTTTGTAAGTTTTCATGTATAGTTGAATTCACTATAATCGCATAAAAATCGGCAGTCTAGTAATAAATAAAATACCATTGATAATGATATCATTGTTATTCAAATTCATATCTCTGTAAATAGATGTAAGGAAATAGATCAGTTTCATTTTTCAATTGCTAAACTTTGTAGCTTGCTTTGTATATTTATTGTAGTTTTACAGTTTACCTATTCGATGCATTCCGTACTTCTTTACAAGGATTTTTTACAAACGGGTTAATAAACACCAAAAAATTAGGAAAGGAAAGAAAATTCATTCAGTGTTATTTTATCTCATCTGCAAATGGTTTCATCCAATATCCAGGATATTACTAACAAAGTGTGTTGTATCTTTTAGCCCAAGAGGTGACCAAGCACAGTTTTCGCCAAAAAATATGGGACTACTTGATGAAAAATGAATTGGTAAACTTTCCTCTTACAGTATATGATCGTATACCAAATTTCAAAGGTGCTGCAGAAGCAGCACAACGTCTGATAGAGTTGGAAGAATTTAAGAGGGCAAAAGTTATCAAAATAAATCCAGACAAGCCACAAGAACCAGTTAGATTCTTGGCTCTGGAAGCTAATAAGGACATATTGGTGCCAATACCTAGATTAAGATCCGGATTATTTCTGCACGTTACACCTGTTGCCGGTGCTTCCAAAAATGAGCTGAGAACTTTATCCAAAATTCATGGCTCGATGGAAGCTGGCAAACCACTTGGAGTTGATTCTAAAATAAAGGTACTGGCAATGGGGATTAGATGTTATTATTATTAGGTTCAGTAATAAATTCGTTCCTTTTGAGGGATATTATGAATATTGTGAGTATTATAAGTTGAGAAAAATTATCAGAATCTCAAGGAATACGCAAAATTCAGTAGAAATAAATTTCAATACTCAAGAATGTATTAAATGACGAATATTAAAAATGGTAGAGAAATATAATGATATGATGTAGATAATGGTAATGATAAATAAATATAATATAATACGGAAAATTCATATATTCGTAAAAGACAACATAAATTGCTTAAAAATAATACTTGTAAGCCCTATAACTTTAACAAGAATGAAATCTGAAATCCGTCAAATTGTCTAGTTTCGTAAATTCAGCGTTAATGTTGCGCGAACGAACTTATCTATACTCAAGCTAATCAATTCGCGTCTGTTCATTTGTACATCGTTCTAATTTGCATTCAGATAGACCTCGTGGTATTGGGATCCGTGTGCGTTAGTCGCGATGGCTACAGGCTCGGCAGAGGCAAAGGATTCGCGGACTTGGAGTTTGCCATGATGATGAGAATGGGTGCCGTAACGCAAGACACCATAGTTATCACAACCGTGCACGATTGCCAAATTTTCGATAGTCTTCCACCCGAAATATTTAAAGAGTACGATGTTCCAGTTGATATAATCGTCACGCCTACTCAAACCATAATAGTAAATCCAAAGTTAAAAAAGCCCGATGGTATCGTGTGGCATATGCTTAGCGAAAGAAGGCTAAAATTAATGCCGGTGTTGCAGGAATTGAAAGAGATGGATGAGAAGTATGTATATCGAATCGCGTAGTTGAATCCATCTACTTGCGTACAAATATGTAGAATCGTCGCGTTTCTTCCAGAGAAAACAAAATCGTAACGTTGAAGGAGGAAGACTCGGATGTGGAGACGAAGAAACCTTACAGAAATTGGTCCAGTAATTCGAAAAATAGGAAGCGTTTTAATACGAGAAAAGACGCTTCTGGTGTTAACGATGTTAACGAAGGGGACAAACAGCAAACGAGAACGCGATTTCCCAGGAGGCGCGCGTATAATAAAATTAAATCGGGGGACGACAATAATGAATTTCCTAACGAAACGGAGGTAAGGGATATAAATGATTCGGTAACTAGTGGTACAATCAGAAAGAAGGTAACTCTATACGAAGAAACAAGTCGAAAATATAGAGCAGCATTTTTTCGCATGAGAAAATGTTATTCTATGTTTTCGATTTATTTATTCACGTGGATTCGCCTAATTCGCCGGCTGTAACATCAGTTTCATCGTATATCGTTTGTTAATTGTTGCAGGAGAAAGTGGGAAACAACGAGAAGAATCCCCAGCAACGTCGCAAAAATTTCAGAGCAAAGTCCAAGTCTCACGTTGAATTTTCGTTAAAATTATCGAACATTTCATCCGACGCGAGGATACGCGATTTAAAGAACGCTTTATTGGAGCGCGGCATTAAACCGAACGAAATAACGTGGCTGGGACATCGCGGTATATGTTATTTGCATTTTAATAAATTCAGAAAGAACAATACCTCGCCGGAGCAGCCGATACAGGTTGACTCGATAATGGCGAACTTGCAGCAATTGCATATCGGAGAGTCTACCGGAGATATAAACGATTTTATAGTCGTGAAACCCGCCAAGCCAATATCTAGAATCGAGGTAACCGACGTGACTTCCGTTTAGGAAAAAGGTTTGGAATCATTTTGCAAATACAGATATTTTTCTAAATGAGTTCGTTTTGGCGAAAAGATATAAGCTTTATAAACAATTTACAGCGGCTACGGAAAGTATTGCTACGCCACTGTATTTTTATATTTAATTATTGGATGTACCAATAATGTAATTGTTGGTTGCGCTATTTTTAAACGAATCGACGAATTTGTTTTATCTTCTATCAAAGATGAAGCATCGTTCCGAGTAGAAATCCATAACTGGCCTTGAAAAGTCTCGTAACTCGTACAGCATCGCACAGGATAATAGCAATTATACTTAAAATAGGATAGATGTTTGATCTACTTTAAAGTAATGATCGAATTTAACAAATAAAGTGAATTACTCATTGGTGTACCTAATATTCGAATAAATTAAATATTGCATCGTTTAGCCCCTTGGCCTATAATAACGATATACTATAATTCACAGTAACTAATTTTGGCTTTGTATCATAAGATTGAAAGTTATTAAATAAAAATTGCCTACGATATTCAAATAATTTGTTCGTGACATGATATGAAAATAGTCTAAAATCAGCTAACTCTAGCCATAAGTAGATAATAAAATAATCGTAGGTCAAGGGGTTAATAATAGCTTTAATCGCATAAACATACCATTAAATATACAAAGTTGATTGCAATTGAAACACTAATCAGATGCAAAAATACATTGGCATAATAATGCTTTCTGCGTAGCCATCGTACGCGCGACAATTGCAACTTAATCTCGCGAATTGTACATAATAACAAGTATCCATTAATTATCGGTCGCGTCGAGGCATTTAATTTACGGCAGCCTATTTTTGATGATCCATATCGGTTTTATTCTCACGCGAGAATTACTATTCGGCTTTAAATATTGCGCGGCGGGCTTGCATTGAAATCGGATTCGAATTTCGCATCGTATTCACGCAGACGAATTATTCGGCGATAATAAAAAATTGTATTGCGTATCATTCGGAGCGATTATCGCGTTATCGCGACGACTAGTAATCGATAATAATTGGAGTAACATTTACTGTGATCGTGTAAAAGATATTTAACGAGATATATATTACGTAAAGATAATTAATCATTATTGTAAGGTGCATATCTAGCATTTTGATAACGCTTATCTGACATTACAGACTGACAATGATAGTTTAGCTAATCCTTGAATAACATACAGGGTAGATGTCCGAATTACTGTCAGTATCCCTATAATCGTCGCTTGAATTATTTTATTTAATGGCGAACGAACGAATGAAGGATCGAGATTAAACAAAATTTCAATACCAAATTTGGACATGATTTTTACGTAACAACACATGGACATTGCTAATACATGCAAGGATCATTTCCATTTAATCGACAACTTTTCAAATGACAGTACGAAGGACATTGGACTTTGTTATATATTTTCAATGAATTAGTCAGTACGTAATACATCGTATTCGACGTACAAAAGAATTATCATAAATAAAAGAGATGTTAAGTAATGTCGTGCTCGAAGCCGGAACGATTCGTAGGTTAAATAACTCGTAAAATAATTAAATATAAAGTTGCTTAAAGCGATAAGCTTATAAAGTGGCAGTAATTGGGACAATGTACCCTGCCGGGTTCTACGAAAGTGAAATGAATATTTTTTCCGTTTAGGTAATTAGATACTCTATTTTTCTGGATGAATATTTTGACTGAGAGTAGATTATATATTATTATACAATTTTCATATCTTTGTAGCTCGTAGGCGCGTGTTTTATGCGAGATACTGTAACGGGATAATTGAATTAGGAAATAGCGTGTGCGGTAGCCGAAAACATGGCAATACTTTTGTGATATTAACAGGCATAGTTGGCTCATAATACGCAAACACGTAAGTAGCGATTATTTTTACCAGGTTTGTTGTTCATTTCTTTATTATTAATTTACGGGATATCGTCGATGTTAGAGTGGTGCGTATGAAATGGCGTTTTTTTCGAAGTTAAAGGGCTAAACGTAAGACAACGTTTTTTAAGACACTGTACATTTGTTTAGTTGCAATAATTTGTACATGATACTATACACTTTTCACCAGCAATTATATTAGGCGTACAAATTAATTCGGTGCTTTTTCGTAACATTTAAAAGCGTATTTACGGATAATCGAAGGCACGTTTGGTGCTCGAAATAATTTTCATTATTCAATCTTTATCGTATACGATTTATAAGTTTCAATTTTAACAAAAAACGATTCTATTTCGATAAACCAATCAGGAATCAGTCCTGGACTTTTACCTTTTGCATAATTTGTATATTCCGTATCTTTTTGCACGGTTAAATTTGTATTAATAAGTTAAATAACACGTAATTGCATAAATATTCGCGGAATATTCATTGCAATTAAATTCACTACGATTCAACGATATTTGAAAAAAAAAAGTAGTATCTATTCGTTGATCTAAAACTTGGGAAAAATTACATTTCATACGCACCAACTTACTAAATGGTAAGAAGGAAGAGAGATTTCTTTTATGCGATTAAAAACTTGATCGTATCACGATAAGAATCCGCTGGTCGAATCTTTTTGTGAACTTTATGTCACCGGATATATAAATAAATTAACTTTTATAATAACAGATCATCCTTGACCAATTTTTTTTGAAGCCATATATATATACACACGTATATACGACTTTCGCAAAGAAAGGGTTAATTAATTCTCCTAATCCGTCTGATAAGACAATTCCATTATCCCCGATCGAATCCTTCGATAAAATCCGAGAATCGTTTTATCATGTAGACCGAAACTCGGGGAGGCGAGGAAAATACAATCAATTCGTTTAACGCTGCTTTATTCGTTCGACTAGCGATAGACGCAGACAGCCTTTCGTTGACCGGCGTACCATTTTATATTTTCTATATTCGAATGGTGGGGAAGAGTGCCGATGGAGAGAGCTAAGGGGTATGTTACCCCTTAGAATTTCCTACTTCCCCGTCAACGGTCATTCGGTCTTTCCCGTTACCTATCCGGAACTCGGCAGCCAGCAATAAAAACCAACGATCGCCTCGACTTTGAAATCGCACGCGAAAATAGCGAAATTACGACTATCCCAAATCCCAAGATTTCACGTGCTGACCAGCTGAAAAATTAACAAGTACTGGTTCCTTGGGCTTTATTGTTGCTACGGCAGGCTCTCACCCTCTTACATTCGCTACGCGACCATATATAATTAAGCCTACGGGTCTACAATCAGCAGCTTATCTAATCTTCGTCTCTTTTTCTCACCTTCGTTTATGCAAAATAGTTAATCGCGCGACCAGTTTTTATATCGCGATTATCGTCGGCACAGCGACTGTTTTATAGGAGTGAAACGAGGAGATCGTTGTTTGTTCGCGAGCGTAAAATCGCATTAGTGTTGACTAACAAGTTCGAACGCCGCGATGGGAAGCTTCGCTCGAAGGGAAATTAAAAGTTTTTGCCGTTAGTCGGGTCGAAGGCGAGAGAAAGGTGGATATTTATAGAATTTCTAGGATAGTTAACGTTTACGGACAAAAGCGCGGCAAATTGGAGTAACGGGCGTGGCTCGATGAATATAATTACGTTGTTCGTCACTATTAGAGCCGCGAGCAGGGCAAAGAATCGGCAATATACCATTCGATTAATTAAACGAGTCGTTCGCAGGTCAAAGCGATTACCTCCACTTCATGAATTGTTTAAAATCTCCAACAACGTGTGATAATATCTAATATTAGGCATTGGAAAAAGTTCGCGCGTTTTTGCTATCAGAAATATATTCGAATCGAATTTGCATCGAATTTCGGAACACTATTTTAACAAAGCTGATCTCGTACAAAAAATTATGTCTATTCTGTGCATTGATATATAAAATTACATTCGAAGGTAGTTTAGACTACTTAAATTACGTAGTATATTATTTATCTTTTTTTCTCGTTTTTCTATCAGCCCAATATTACATTTTTTACATCATTAACCCTTTGCACTCGAAACCCTTTTTAATAATATAACATAACAGCAAGTCCAATACAATTTTCTGATCCTTGTGAGAATTTAATATGTCACATATTTCGAAAAGAAGAAATTTGTTTTGATTTCGAAGGAACGAAAATTGAATTGAACGAAAATAGAATCGAAGAAACTTGAGCCTTACTTTTCGATAATAAAACGCGTCTTTTTTGCAACCGAGCGCAAAGGGTTAAATAAAATTAGAATTATACAGGAATTTTAGTAGGCATAGTTGTAGTTATAATAGTTAAATTTTGTAGCACGAACTCGAACGAACTTTTTTCCGCTACCCACGTAATAATTGGACCTTCGCAATTTTCCGATCCACCGTACGCGATTACAAGCAGTGTAAATAAATTGCAAATATGAAGGACAAACAAACGAATGGAAAATGTAAATTTCGCCCGATTGGAAAGGGGAAATTCCCTCGACGGGAATTGAAATCTTGTTTATTTTCGCTGGCGAATAGTAAGCGTAGCCTACGCCTGTGGAATTTTCATCTTATCTGTTGATTGAAAAAAGGACAAAGTCAGCCCATAGCGCCGATAAAGGGCTGCTGCTACTCTTCAATCGAATTTATCTCGGCTAATGTTTGCTCTGCAATTTTCTTTCGATCTTCCCGTTCCGATAACACGTAGCTACTTTAAGCTTTCCATCGCTTGTATTTTCCGTAACATCGTGTATTGATTGAACGCGATTTTTCGTCCCTTGTATTCGCAATTTTTACCACTTATCAACGTTCCTCTTCTCTTATCGTTATTTCGCTGTAAACTTTTCTGTACGCTAGAATTCAAGGTTCGGTAAATTCACGCTAAACTAATTGGAAAATACTGTTAGTACAATTAAATTCAATTTTAATTAAATATTATATTATTTCTCTGTTAGCGTAAATTTTACGAAGAATACTTAGCGAAACATTAGAGGGAAATTTCGAAGGAACGTTTGGCGACTCGAAAGTTCAACGAAATCTGAAACTTTGCATAAACGTTGTTCAAGTGATCCTGTTATATTGGATCTATTTTTTATTTTGGCAAAGAAGCGATTTTAGCGGTGAAAACTCAGCCTTAAAGAAAATTATAAGATTTCATATTATTGTAAAACTCATCATCTTCCTAATATTATTATATATGATAAGAAAATCGTGTTATTATATACGATAAGGAAACAAACTAAATTCAAAGTTTTACGTCATTTGATGTCGCACGGTACGACTGCAAAGAATTTTCGAAAAACTTTCATTCTCCAAAATTTGTCCCCCTTCCCTCTTAAATTGTTTCAAGTTCTATCTTCTATAGCATTCGATTTTATTCCATTCGATCACGTCTTGTTCCATTTAGAAATGTTTCGTAATTTCGAGAGAAAATTGTACGTATCGAACACCCACGAGTTATTACGTTAATTACGTTAAAGTAAATTAAATTAAAGTAAAGTAAAGTAAAGCAACGTGAAGATTCGAATGGAATATGGTACGTAAAAAAAATATTTGTGCTACGATTGGGATAATCGATAAAACGTGGAAGGGAAAAATGGGGACAAGTGATGCTCGAGTCGTTTGATCGTTTAATTACCGTTTAATTTCACGTTACAACGTATACTCTCTCTCTCTCGCTCTCTCTCTCTCTCTCTCTCTCTCTCTCTCTCTCTTAACGATTATTTATAAAATTACACTGTTCTTGGTGTTCGCCGGTTGATTATCAGAGGTGTGGTCGTTGATCTGTTCTTACAGTAATTAGTATCTTACAGTACTGGACAACTTTAGCTTTTTCATTTTATTTAGTTTTGCACGTTTCTATAAAGTTTTCCATTGAAATCGTAAGACAAAGGGAAATCAATATTCGTAGCGACGTATATGTAAAAATATATCAGCCGGCGTTGCGTGGAAAAAAGAACGTCCGAAATGCATTTTCAGTGGTCTCAGACTTCTCTAGCCGACTTAAAGTTCTCGATTATATTTCTCACTTGTTTTGCGTGCACGATAAATGCCTTTAATTGTTGCAGTTCGAATCGTACAATTTGTTTCACAAATTAAAAAGTTATAAGCTTGTATTATTGAGTTACGATTTCGGTCAACCTTGTGGAATCTCAATCGGTTGTTTAAAACGTTACAAAATGTACATTTACATTAATACGTCGATGCACAAACGATAACGTAACGTTTCGTATCCATGGCAAGCAAGTGATTACAATTTCGACATGGAAAATTCGGTTATCAATTGCAGCGTTGGCAGAATTCAACGTTCTCGAAACAGCTGCCAAGTGCAAAGGGTTATAAATCGTGAACAGATGCGCAATTTGTCCAGTATTGTACGCATTCGCGGGCAAAGATATGAATGAAGGAAAAAACATGCGCGAGATGTCGTTAAGAATATCTTGATAATTCGCTAAAAGATTCCTTACGATAACGCTACGATCTTAAAGATTCCAACTTTGTGTTTAACGTTACAAAATTTGCCGGAACACCGGGGCTACACAGGAGTTCCGTAATTTTCTAAGAGGGAAGTTAAGCAGCACGTACCAACTATTAAAGTGGGGGAGCCAAGCCCTACAAAGGTTGTTCCCGAGTATCCCTTGGAACGTGCGCTTTCGCTACATTTTTCCCTTTCTTTCTTCTTTTTTTTTATTTTATTTTTCCTTTTTTTTTTCTTCGAGGAAAAGCGAGGTCGAGGAAAAGGTCACTCCGATGAATGGGTAATAAGGGGGGGGGGGGGGGGCTGGAGAGCAGAGAGCAAAGAGAAAAAGGAAAAGGAAGAAGCGAGTGGAAAACAACAATAAAGGGAAGGAAGGCAACGTGGAAAAGGAAACAAGGGAAAAAAAGGGGGAGAAGGAGGAGCAAATGAAATACGAAGAAAGGAAGAGAAAATGGAGAAAGTAGAAAGGGAAAAGGAGAAAAGCAAATGGAATACGAAAAAAAGGGAGAAAAGGGAAAAGGAGAGAATAATAGAAATGGTAGAAAAGCAAACGAAGAAGGAAGCGGAGATAAACGATAAGGGAAAAGAAAACGGAAATAAAGGAAAGAAGAAAGAAGTGGAAAAAGAGAGAGGAGAACAGAAGAAAGAAGTGGAGAAAGAAAAAAGAGAAAACTAGAATTGGAAAAATGAGAAACAAGTAGAAATAGATAAAAAGAGGAAAACAGAGTAAAGAAGAAAGAATTGGAAGAAGAAAAAAAGAGAAGCAGAGAAGCAAATGGAGAAAAAGAAGAGGACGGAATAATAAAGAACGGAACAGAGGGAGAAGAAAATGAATAATGAAGGAAATCCGGAAAAGATAAAGCAAGTGACAAAAATGCCGGTTAGGGAAACGGATAAGAGAAGCGTGACCTTTAACGTGTCTTCCTCCTTCCTTCCGCTAAATATTCGTTTTGGTAAAATGCTCCGTAAAAGGCTCCACTTTGGTCAGGTGTTTGCTCTTTCGTATCTTTACAAAAATAAACAGAGTGAGATCAATTAGCTGAGGTACGAGTTACTTAATGTTTGAAGGATAAATTTGGAAAACTTTTCTGTGCCGCGAATCTCTCCCTCTCTTTCTCTCTTCGCGATTCTTTTCCACGGTTCGACCACCGATCCGAAATGTGCGTGAAAGTCTAAGAATGTTCCGTGCACAGTTGACGCGTAAATTTTGTTTCGAAGGAATTTACGAGGTGGATGGTTCGGGACTGGCGTCGATGTAGTCGATGTCCGACGACGTGGCGGTGCTGGCACGTCTTCCTTGCCTCGGTGACGCGTTTATCCGCGTCTTCACGCTTGTCGTCGAGACGCTGAGCCGGTTTGCGGATCGCTGTGGCGGCTGTTGCTTCGCTCTGCAATTACCCAGTGAAATTACCCAATTCCCAACTTTCCTATCCGAACGTTTCGACCGGCTACGATACAGCCCGAATCGCTGAACTTCTCTTGGCCACGGTTCAAAAGTATCGCGGAAAGCGAGACGGAAAGTTCCGGGGAACGTTTATAACTTCTTAGCAGCTCGGAATTTATAGCCGAGAGCCCTCTCCTTCGATCGATGTGGCTTCGCTCTTATCGCGAATTCAACGACACCCAGTCGTTTATTCGGTAACTTTTTTTTTTTTACGAAACTCGTGGCCCGTGATTTAGCTTCGAATAAAGTTTTATCTCGCGTTTTCTCCGACTTGTGTTTGGCGAGGGTGTATTAACGCTTGGGCGATAAGCAGATTGCAAGGAAGAAAGTTTACGCGAATGCAGGTTTATAGGGAAACGCGTTAAACGAATGAGACTTTGACAGAAATACGTTTGACGATTCATCATTAACCCCTTGTATGTTATAGTCGAACTACAATAGAACACGATGCGCGTATCAGCGAATTTTAACCCTTTCGCTACGGTTTCTTGTTACTCAAAACTGAAATCATAGATGAAGGACAGCTTTTATTAATACGAGAACGGGATAAATATATATACAGGGTGTCCCGTAACTGGTGATACAAGCGAGTAGTGGGTGATTCTACGTGATAAATTGAATCGAAAATTTAGAATAAAATTCTTTCATACGACGCTTTATTTTCGAAAAAAAATAAGTTTGAATATTTGTCGAGTAATTCGGAAACTAAAGGTGTCCCGTCCGATAAGCATAAGAAGAAAGTAAAATCGATGTAAGAGATATCGTCGCGTTGACAATGTTTGTAAACATCGCAAGAAGCACGGAAGTAGTACTCTCCTACTCGGAACACAGTAAGATAGTAAAATCCGTCGAACGGAAGCTGGTCCAAGTGCACGCGTACTCGACAAATATTCAAACTTATCTTTCTCGAAAATAAAGCGTCGTATGAACAAATTTTATTCTAAACATTGGATTCAATTTTTCACGTAGAATCACCACCTACTCGCTTGTACCACCAGTTACGAGACATCCTGTATATATACGTCATTCGTAGCGAAAGGGTTAACGACAGTGCTACTTATTACAAAAGTCGCCAGCTGCGGAAATACGAAACGTGTCCCATTGCAACTGTGGAGCTGTAGAGAGGGGATAGAATAGGAAAAAGGAATGGTGTTGCGTTTCGTCCTGGACCTACTAGTGGACTCATCTCAGTAAGGCTACCTAGCAGGCTCTGCCTTAGACGTTGGGATATCGGAAGGAAGGTTAAAGGCGGTATACAGTGTTGCCTTGGATATTGGCCGAGGTTCGGGACCGAATCTGGCCAAACTTGAAGGGAGTTAGATCTTTCAATAAATCATGAGTGTCTCCTTGTTCATAGAAAGCGAGTGAGCGAGAGATACACAGAAGGGTTCGTCGACAATTCGCGGTAGGTGTAAAAATATATGTACTTGGCCACCGGGACAGTTCCAAGAACCGGTGGGGATAGCGACCGGCCAATATCCAAGGCAAAACCGCGGCCAATATCCAAGGCAAAACCCCGGCCAATATCCAAGGCAGTACTGTATATATGGACGAAATAGTTGGAGCGAGTGCTTTCGAGAAAGTCCTATTTCGTACGTCCATCTAATGGTAGGTGCAGGAGAGCCGCCACACAACAATTCGAATACGCGCGAATATCTTCCGCAACCCCGTCGCGTGTATTATAATTCACCACTGGCAACGAATGAAAATCCCTTGGCAATTATTTTCCGCCCGTAGCTTACGCGAGTCATCGTCTTGGGCCACGAAACCCCATTTACCGTTCTTATTAAATTCTGTCTTAGCTATCTGGGAATTACCTTCATCTTTCATCTCTCGCTCTCTTGAGAAGCAAAAAAGAAAACAAAAAAGGGGGATGGGGAAAGGGAAAAAAGGAAGGACAATTACGAGGACGGTGAAGAGTAGTAAATTAGACGAGCGGTTAAACTCACTTGAGCCTCTCCTCGGCACCCTTCATGGCAGTGTTCAGATCCTCCTCCCACTGTTTCTCTTTCCTCTCCCTTTCTTGCCTCTCCATCTCTCGTTCCCGATTGTACACGCGGTATTCCGGGATGAATGCTAATCTCCTCAGATCCATGCTTGGACCGGCGCCTTCCGCGACCGCAGCCTCTTCCGGGGGATGATCCACTTTCAGGGATCTACGTGCACGCGTTCACTTTGTTCACGAATCTTTCCGTTTCATTCTATTCCTTTTAAACTCAGTCAGTTCGTAGACTGCGGATACGTAGTTGCGTATTTATTCGTGAAATTGTAAAAAACATTTAATATATCCTCGGGTAAAATTACCCCCTTATCTTTTATTCCTTTATTTGGGTTCGTGAAAAGATGAATTTGCATAAGGATCCGCAGTCTATTCATGAATTTCTTCGTCATAAATCGACGTGGACATTAGAGGAACGACGCTTACGATGGCTATAAAATAAGCGGTTGCTTGCCACTGTATTTCGTTCGATACTCGAGTGCTAATTAATTCGAGTAATAATTAAGTAATATAATATAATATAATATAATAATAAGTAATATAATAAAAGTAGAGTAATAGTTAATTAGAGTGACTGACAAAATCGTTGGGATGCTTTTGTTTGTTGCACTTTTTTTGTTTAATCGAATCGCAATCGCTCGCGAGAAAGCTTTGCAAATATATTTGAAGTATCGTTTAATCGATTTCGCGAGTCACTGTATTAACTTCCCTATCATTTAAACCTTTCAATAGTAAGCAATTTTAGGATGCCTGAATTTATTCTTATAAGTTATCGACGCGTACGGATGCTTTTCAATACCGTAGCTTTAATATTGTCATCTTTGGAGTACATAATAATATTTCGAAATTTATATTCCTTTAACGTTTTGTACTAATTGTATACTACTTTAAGTGACATGCATTATTTACTATATCCCAGATATACACGTGCATACCACTGGAAGGGTTAATGATAGTATTATTTATAGTATTATATCTAAATAAATAAATAAATAAACATATATTCGTCCCGTTTGATTAGGCTTTTTAAGATCATTTAGAAGAATGTTTCGAGAAATTGTCACACCGGTGGGCAATTAATAAATTTATTTAGTTATTTATTTATTTACTTAATTTACTTAATTTAATTTGATTGTGAATCGACGGATATAAGAACTCTTTAGTATACATTTTTTACGTATTTGACTTTGCGACAACGCTAATTTATATTATTTTTTTCTTGTACTTCGTGGGCTTTTGCCCGTTAATAATAATAATAATAGTATTATGCAACTATAAAAATGGACTTCTATGAAAATGAAATATAGAATCTGATTAAAAAACGAACCATTGGAAGATTCACGTATCGTTCGAAAAATTCGTAGCGAATTTAATAAGTATTCTTGTTATCGTAAGGTTTGTCGCGTATTTGCTGAAAATTGTGTTATCAGAATCTACTACTTTCATGAACACAATTAAATACAATTACGAATACGATCAAAGAGCAACGGATGAAGTTTGTCGAAAGAAGAAAGCTTGTTATATCTCGTAACAAAACGACCAAAAGTGATTAAATCACTTTTAAAGACTAGAATACTCTATTTTACTAATATATGAAAATTATCGCATCTGAAAAAGATCTTCCCGTATTGCAACTATATTTTCACATTTATTCCAAATTCCTGTATCTAATACCTATCCCCCCCCCCCTTCTATCTTCCTTTTCCTACTCAATATCACCCCAGTGCAAGGATGATCCTTAATTTCCCTGTAACAAGCAAAAACGATGACGACGAACGCGAAGCTCACTGAAAGCTTCAATCTGCAACGAATTCTTGCGACGAAAAGGGAAGTATATCTGCGCAAAGCGAAGGATTCTCTTTGATCAATATATCTAACCCTGACGTCAATTTTCTTATAGAAGGAGGAGGAGTAGGAGTAGGAGGATGAGGAAGAGGAGGAGGAGAAAGTTGAAGAGGATGAGATCACGCAACGCGACTCTACGTCGCCAGGAATCCAGCAATTATTCGCCCGGCAAACGTAATCCGCTCACCTTTGCTTCGCTAGGCGCTTCTTCTTCTTGTGCAACGGCTTCGTCTCGATGATCATCTCTTCGAGCTCGAACGTCGGATCGCAATTCAAGTGATCCTTCGGCGGCGTGAACGGCGGCTTAATCTGCTTGTTCAACACCTTGTCGAAGTCTATGTCCCTGATCGCGCTCACTTGCTTCAGCTCCTTCAGCGTGGACACCCGCGCGCCGGGTGCCACGGTTAACAATCTGTCCATAAGCTCGATTATCAGGCAACTCCAGCCGGAAGGCGACGGTCTTTCCTTCTGGAGAAAAATCGGTCATTTTCGAGGGAACGGAAGAGGTAGATTTTGTCGCGGACGAGGTACGGAACGGATCTATCATCTTATTGGAAATCGGTGTCGCGTGCTTCGAAATACCGATGTCTGAAAGAGGCAGAATTTTCAGAAGAATCGCAGACGGAGATACGGAATTAATTATTATTTTTACAAAATTCCAAATAAAAGTGGACAGACGAACGACGAACGCGAATCCCGCGATTGATCGAAAGAAACAAAATGAAGGTCGATGGAATTAGCAGCGAGTCATCGTTTCTTTGGAATTTTTTAAAAGTCTCACCGCGGCCGGCGCATCAATCGAGAAAAATGTGAAAGGGTTGAAAAGCGGAAGAGAGCCCTAGAGAAGGGGACTAAAGAGCGAAACGAAACTATAATTATTTTCTGGTACTTGCATGTTACACGGTTTGAAATACCGGTAATCTAAGAACTCTTGAGTTTTCGAGAGAATATCTTCCTTTTTGTTATCAGATGGGGAATGTAAATACTCGCGAAGTATTTTAATGCGTAGAATGAAGATGCGAACGAAAAACTGTAGGTTACGTTCAATGGAGAATATAAAAATGAAAGTGGTGAAAAAGTCTAGAAAAAGGTAAATAGTCGACTCGTTTGGATCACGTTTTCGTTAACAACTGGCGGGAATTCTAAATTAGAAATATCCTTCGGCTTCTACAAAGATAGCAGTCGATTCAACTGGCATTTGCACAATTGTTTAAACTTGTTTCTGCATTTATAAATGATATTGAAGGCGAATATGTATATAGGGTTATCCAAAAGTACATTTAGGATGTTGAATGAGAATATCTGTGAAACGCCGCCATGTTTGTTAGTAAAATAGAGGTGAAACAAATAAAAATTGAAACCGAGAACGAACGAAGATAATAGAAATGAAAAAGCAGATTAGAAAAGGGTAAAGCAGAAAGGGAAAGGAAAAGATTGAAGGTAGGTGTTCCTATGGTCTATTTTGGATAACCCTATATTATAATCCCTTGCAGTGTTTCTTGCCAAACGTATCAAATACTCAACAGCATGATTAACGATTGCACGATCATTATTAACCCTTTGCCCTATGATAACGAGTCGCACTCGTTTCATAAATTCTTCCACAGATTGAATGACAAATCCTTGTACCTCGCCTATGATTTTATTATCGACGCAATCTTACCTGAAGGATCTGCAGAGCTTCTCTGTGCGACGTGGTGGAGCAGAGAGGGTAGGGACGTTCTCCTGCGAGGGTTTCCCAAGCGAGAATTCCCAGGCTCCACCAGTCCACTGGGAAACCGTAGCCCAAGATACCGTATTCCTCGCAGGAACACATGTAAATTTCTGGGGCTGTATCGGAAGCATATTCAAAGAACGTTTGCTGCGATATGGACATGCAATGGAAAGTTTCTCCATCTATGGACTACGACTCAATCGATGGGTTGAGTTTAAATCTTCCCACAATTTGGGCGCCTTACTTGGGGTTCATACAGTGACCATAACGAAATTGATAGCTGGTATGTAGGATTATTTAACCCTTTGCGGACGAGCGTCGACAAATAGTCGCCTAATCATTTTTTCGCTTTCCGAACCCACGTCGACTTTTAAAGCAGAAAACTTAACGCAATGAATACTTAACACAGTAATAAACATTTGAAATCGTTAGTAATTATATGGTTTGGAACTCGATATCCTGAAAATTCGAAGACGTAGAAATCAAAATTAAAGTACTCCCATAGGCGTTATTACGTCTCGTCCGCAAAGGGTTAATATATGACTTTCTTGAAACGATTGACTATCAAGAGGAGTAAACATGAAAGCACAAATCACACTTTAAACGTGCGCGCGAAATTGTCCACTGAACACCATTGCATTTCGATTAAACGACAAATATAACGAGTATAGACATTCGATCAATATCGCGAGTCACCGTAATTGTATTGGAAATAATTAAGGATCTTGCTGAGAAAGATTAGGGCAACTCCACTTTTGACGGTTTTAGGTAAATTAAAGGGACTGTTTATAAAATTATTACCTCGACTTAATATTAAAAAGTAAACGCAGATTAAAAGAAAGAAGTAGTAAATTTGTTATCGGGTTGATAAGCTCTTATTTCAATTTTTGCTGAATTTTTTTAAATCTGCAATCGAAGCACGATGAAAAATACAGCTTACTAATTCATTGTTTGTTTTACCGATCAAACACAGAGGAAACACGTTGAAATTTTTTCTTGGTACGCGAAAAATCACAGCCTTATTATTCGTTTTACGCAAAACAATAACAGGGAATAAATCGCGTGATCGTGTGTATAATCGTGTAAAATTCGCGATAAATCGCGTTCACTTTTTATCAGATTTACATCGATTCGCGCCGAACGATGCGGAACTATTTTTTAACAAATATTACACGTAACGGATAAAAACGCCGTGAAAACGTGGTGTTTCCAACCTTCTTTCCGCAAGTTACTCGCTTAACAATTTCTCTTCGTTGTTTAACGAGCTCGAAAGAAGCCAGCCATGAATCATCCTGTTTTATGTCCGATTAATTGAACAAACGTGGCGGGGTCGTAGTGCAATTAATTGGCGTACCTATGTACGGTTTTGTTCCCGACATCGACGTGGCCAATTCTCCATCCTCCAGCACCGTCGCGATGTTGAAATCCGTCACGTGCGCGTGTCCTAAGCAGAACGGTAATCCCCGTCACATAAGCTATATCCCAGAAGGGAAGAAGAAACGCTTGGTAATCGCGTAATACCGTCAATATTTTCTATCGAATTTTCGTGCCACCGACAGCGACACGTTTTGATTAATCGTCAGCTGGCGATCGTCGGCCATCGGCATCCGTTTAACCTCTTAGGCACGGCTGAATTTTGCGTAGGGGCAGAGTTCAACGCGAATTACGTGTAAATGTTACGGCACTGCAACGTGTGACGGATAATGCTGTTCTTTACACGAGTACATTGGAATGAAGTGTTTAATGATTAAATTATCATTTTTCTTAAAGATATGATACACGCATTTTAACTTTAACAATTTATAAATACTTTAACAATTAAAGCCACTATAGTGGTGCGTCGTACAGAAAGATGACATCCGCGAAAGCCACTATAGTGGTGCGTCGTACAGAAAGATGACATCCGCGAAAGCCACTATAGTGGCGCATAGTGCCTAAGAGGTTAATGCCGCGTTACGAGGCTTCGATCGTCTTCGAGGATCGAATATCCTGCGTTAGGTACACTATTGCCTCGAATATTGGCCGGGATTTTGCGGTGGATATTGGCCAGTCGCTATCCCCACCAATTTTTGCAACTGGCTTCGGAACTGTACCGGTGGCCAAGTAGTTACTCACAAAATTGAACGTACACCTATGTTGCCGATGAAAAATAACTATAAAGTAAATATACGACGGCGCAAAACGGTGCTAATAAGTGGCGTAAAATTTCGAGAAAGGAAATTTAGAAAGAAGATTTCTTTCTAAATTTCGTTATCTTCTATTTTCCATTTTTATAATCGATGGACCACCTCAATTACTTTTATCAGTAGTAGATCTTCTTCTACTAACAATAAGAAGAAGACATAGAAAAATGAAATGACATCATTTCGATGATCCTTTTAAATCGTAGAATATACGATAAAATATGCGGATCGATCTACTAGTTTTTTGATCTACACTTTTTTGTTTCGAAGAAAATGCTTGTATTAAAAATGCAAGCATTATATATTTATGTAAGATATATTCATATGTTAAATGTAACAAAATTATACCAAAGATAATAATTTGAGGTGGTTGCGTCCTGCCTAGTTTAACAAATGTCAAAGAAATCACAGAAACGGCACCAATTTCTTTCACATCGAATAAGTATCTTATAACTAAAAGTATCTTTGTCAAATCAATTTTTCGGCAGCGACGAAAAAGCAGTTTTACAAAATTCCAAAGAAAAGTGGACAGACGAACGACGAACGCGAATCCCGCGATTGATCGAACGAACAAAACGAAGATCGATGGAATTAGCAGCGGGTCATCGTATCTTTGGAATTTTTTAAAAGTCTCACCGCGGCCGGCGCATCAATCGAGAAAAATGTGAAAGGGTTGAAAAGCGGAAGAGAGCCCTAGAGAAGGGGACTAAAGAGCGAAACGAAAGCGTAGTCGACGGGCGACACACCAGGCTCTGGTAATTTTAAATGATGCAGAAGCAATTTCGAGTCTCAAACAGCTGTCGACTGAATGCGGCGGGAAATTAGACTTACCTTCTCTTTGCGCGAGTTCCTTTCATAACCACGCCCTGCGATACTTTATTCCCTTTTTTACTTGTTCCGAGTTGTAAAAAAACGAGATGGCAACTTTGTTCAATTTTAAAATATACGGTGGATCGAAAGGGAGAAGGGAAAGTTCGCATCGTTGCCTACGATTCATTTGGAACAATTTTTCCAGGAGAAAACTGAGAAATTCTACGCGTGGGCGATGGAATCGCGAAGCCGAGCAAAAGCTGGCTAAAAGTTAACGTGAAAAATGGCGAACACCTTCGCGGAAGAAAGTTGCGGTATCGTGGATAAATATTAGAATACCTGGTGGCTTCTAATATTGCGAACTATTAGGTGCATTTATAAGTTGCAGCCTTTATCTTTGATTTTCTTTTACTCGTGCAGTCAGTCGCAAAAGTCTACGCATCTAAATATTTTAAATTTGGAATGTTTATGTATTTTAAAGCAATTAAAAGAAGATTCATAAAATATAGAATTACAAATGGAGAAGATTTTTAAACGACGTTTCGCAAAGCGAATATCATTGGCTACGGGAATAAAATTGCTGTTAAAAATTCGGATTTAGGTGCATTTGAAATATAAATAATAAGGATTTGAAATATTATCGCGATTTATAGGGGAACGATGAACTATTAGATGTATTAATTAATAATTTGCATCAAAATCTGCGGTCTAATAATAATCATATTTAATTAGCTACGTGTGATACAATTCGAACGATTTGAAGTTACAGTGAAACGATTGACAAACGATAAAATTCGGTACCTTGGAAAAAAAGAGTATTTAAAATAGTATTAGACTATTTTAGTTGAAGAGAATTTTGTTACGAAAAATATCCGATCAGTCAAATGTTAATTAACACTGGGACTACCAGCAATTGAAGCAGATTTATTAACGCTAAACCGATTAACAAGATAGGAAGTTTGCAAAAATACACGATTCAAGGAAAAATAAATCTTCGTTCGCGCTATTCACAGTAACTCCCCAAACATCTTCAAAAATGAAGTGTCGCAAGTATAACGCAGCTTTAATAAGAAGTTACAATTGAATTGTATATATTTTCATCGCTTCGGTGGTTCCAGTGTTAACCCTTTGCGGACGACGAATAATAAAACTTAAAAGAGTATTTTGACTTTGAATTCCAAGCCTTACGAATTTCTAAGCTTACGAATTCCAGGTCAACAAATTCCCAAAACTTTGAAGCGTTTATCAACGATATTAATTTGAACTTTCTGCTTTAACAGTAAACTTGCGTCCACAAAAACCAGGAAAGTGGCGATTATTTGCAGACACTCGTCCGCAGAGGGTTAATTGTTGAATCACTATCATTAATACGATCGAAACTGTTGCATTTCTTCTAAAATATTCACGCGAGACTTTCGTGACCGACCGCATAGGAATTTGAAAGTTCAACATTTTTCTAGCCACCAAAGATTTTTTTTTTTTCGTTCATTTTGACCGCGCGCGAAAGGTGGATGCTTTTATTCCGTTTCACTCGCGCCAACGCCTCTGGGGCTTTGTAATATTTTGCAACGACAAGAGAGGCAAGAGAGAGAGAGAGCACGGGACACATCCGTGGCGCTATTTTATCGCGGCCCACCGCGTTAATTTCGCGTACGCGAGAATTTTCGAAGCACAAAGGGGACCTAGGTTGCACGTAATCTGTCCCGTGAAAAGGAATTCATCGGTTCGCGTGGCGAATTCGGCCGGTTGCGAGCGAGTCAAGCAGCAATTTGCGAAATAAACCGAAGGAACCACGCGTGTTTCTGATCTCTTGAGGTTAATTTGCCTCGCTGCGCTGCGGGCGACATAATTTAAATTCGCCAAACCAAATTATGCAACTTGCGCGCTCCGCCGACGAATATCCCGGCTTTAATCAATCACTGTTACCCGCGAATATATTTCATCCGCTTAAACAGTTTCGGAATGAACGGAAATGGAAAATTTCCCGCTCACGCGTCGCTCAGAGGTAAGGACGCTGATTTTAGTTGAACACCGAGATTATTATAGAATAACCGTGGCTCGTTATCGTTTAATAATTACGCTTTCGTTGTCCACATAGAAGTTTTACCTTCTAAACGGTTGAAAAGTTTAGAGAAAAGAAGTGCAGCAATAGGAAAAGAATGTACAGGCAAATGGATAACGTAGCGAAGATAAACGGTATGAAATTAACAGGCGTTAACTAGGTACATTTCATGGCTTTAAGGGCTGAAATTAGTAAGCTATCCGTCTAAATAGTTTTTTTCTAGCAATAGAGGATTAGAGTTGAAAATTCCCCGTAACGCGGAAGCTATTCATTTCCTTAAACTCTATTTGTTAGTTTGACGGAATAGAAAGTAAATGTTGTTGGCGTTTTGGAGTTCCTGAAATTGACATGATTTTAACGCAATTGCGATTCAGTATCGAATTTGCACGGTTCGAGAAATAGGGAACGATACTTGAGAATACGGAACGGAAGAAGATGAACTCGGATGTCGAAACAGGAGGATGCATATTTGCACGCAAATATTTCCAAATTGCTCCGCTGCGTCTCGAGATCGCATTTCCCGGGATCACGAGTACTCCTTCGCAGTGGAGTTAACAAGTAGTCGTTTCCGAATTGCACGAAATAGATTCCTTCCGCGGGGTAATGGATGGAATATTGGGGTTGCGAGTCGAGTAAGAATACTCGATTTTAATTTTAACGGTGTGACTTTATTTTATTTCAAAGGCTAGAGGAATACGTCTTTACTCAGCTGCGAAAGAGCAAGGAACGAACGCTTCGAACGCTGTTGAAAGTACGCGTGGAAAACTGGCGGCGATATTTAGAAAAGACGGCCCCGGGCCTTCCATATGTTTATTGCACCTTAGATCTGGTACGACTGAAAGACCATCGGCTTTGGTGACTGAGCTAGGCCTGTTGTTTAACCCTTTGCGGACGAGCGTCGACAAATAGTCACCTAATCATTTTTTCGCTTTCCGAAGCCACGTCGACTTTTAAAGCGCGAAACTTAATGCAATGAATACTTAACGTAATAATAAACATTTGAAATCCTTGGAAATGAAATGGTTTTGGAACACAAAAGCGTGAAAACTCAAAGTCGTCGAATTCAAAACTAAAGTACTCCCAATAAGTGTCATTACTTCTCGTCCGCAAAGGGTTAACCCTTTGCGGACGATGAATAATATCACTTAAAAGAGTATTTTGGTTTTGAATTCCAAGCCTCTAAATTTCCAAGCTTTCGATTTCCAGACCGTCAAATTTCCAAAACTTTGAAGCGTTTATTAACGATTTTAATTAAAATTTCTTGCATTAATAATAGACGTACGTCGGCAAAACCCAAGAAATGATCAGCCGGCTATTTGCAGGCTAATAAGCAGTGCTTCTCAACGTAAAGATACATTTATGCATCTGCTAAGTGATATTATTCCAACAGTAATGGAAGAGGAAATTTCCCGAACGAACACGGAGATCCGTAGTAACGGGATTGTGCTTTATCGAGCCCTCCATTCGACTCTATCCCCTCTGGATCCTCCATCGGGAACGTTTTTCTAATGGATCGAGGGGCGCGCGAGAGCTCTTGAAAGAGTGTGGCGTGTCAAAGGGTGAAATGTAAAATTCGCAAAGCTCACGGGGAGCTCCGGGACTTGGGGTCGAATGGAAAACCGTAAAATTATTTATAGGCTGACAATGAGTCAGCCTGTCTCAGCCGTGGTTCGCTTGAGGAGCGAAAGAGAGGAAAATGACCGGATCTGCGGCCTGCTACGTCACCGGAATATAATGCGGTCCTCTATTGTAGCCGTTCTTTGACCTTTGATGAGCAATCAAAAGCGGTTCTCCATTGCTGTTCATTGCCTACCCATTATTAACCCTTTGCGGACGAATGTCTGCAAATAGCCGGCTGATCATTTTTTGGGTTTTGCGGACGTACGTCTATTATTAATGCAAGAAATTTAAATTAAAATCGTTAATAAACGCTTCAAAGTTTTGGAAATTTGACGGTCTGGAAATCGAAAGCTTGGAAATTTAGAGGCTTGGAATTCAAAACCAAAGTACTCTTTTAAGTGATATTATTCATCGTCCGCAAAGGGTTAAACATTTCGCTACCGGCACACCTTCGAACCGAACACTAGAAACGTAGGTTAGGCTAGGGTTCATTTACCCTTTGCACTCGAAACTATTTTTAATAATATGACACGACATTACGTTTCTCCGATTACTGTGAGAACTTAACAAGTTACGTATTTTGGAAAGGAGAAATTTGCCTTGATTTCGGAAGGAATGACGATTGAAATTGGTTAATATAGAATTAAAGAAACGTGAAGATAATTGAAATCATTTTAGAGCGAATGTTAAAGGCGCGGAGGATCGAGGATCCGCTTTAATCGAGTTCCGTGACCACTCGATTGCTAAGCTTGTCCGCGTTTACCCGGAAATCAAACGTAAACGGATGGGTTGATATGCAAACGAAGTAAATGCACGTTTGCCTACGATTCCATCTCGATTTCGCGAAATTTCCGAATACCGTTCGGCAGCTCCAATGTACACGTTTACCCGTATTAATATTCGAACACCGTTACAAAGACGCGAAGGAAATAAAAAGTCGCGTCGCGAGCACTATAAATTAGGAAACCAGAGGTGAAAATTACTCCTTCTAATTTCATTTGATCTTCGGCCATTTTTTTTAGAAATAACTTCGTAACAGTGCGAGAGAGAGAGAGAGAGAGCAAAACTTTTCGTATAATAAATGTTTCAGCTTTGAACGCTCTATCAACTTCGTGCAAAAAAAGTCCCAGGCAAAGTTGTATTTGAAAAAATGAAAACGTGCTGAAATTTTAAGCATCCGATTTTCACCAAAAATCGTTCCATATGCGATCCATTACGCTCTACAATTGTACGAACATTTATTGAAGTCAAGCTTTCGGTGTTTGATAAATATCGTTGCAAGTGGTGTTCGAATATTAACGCTAATCATACCACGCCCGGTTTTCAAATATTCGATTTAAGATTCTACATTCATCGTTATCTCTTCCCTTCGTTTAACTTTACGACAACTCTTTTTACTGTCCGATTAATCAGTTTCTCAAATTTCGTTTTTCATTTCACTCTGGATGATCTGTTGAATAATTACACGTAAAATACAGGTACGAATAGTGTTAATATAGGTCATTTACATACGTGTTAACTGAATGTTGAAGCATAGTCGATGAAACGTGCGCGGCATTTAAAGATCGGCTAATTAACGAGACGCAAAGTACTCGCGAAACTTGTGTATCGATGTGTTTTGAATTCAAATTTGACGCTTGTATCGCGTCTTATCTTCTTTTCTCGCAGCGTGTGATTTATTTCGAAAAAGTAGCTTCGTATCTCGGCTTTTTACAATATTTCCGCCGGTGATCATCATGTATCTTCCGTGCCGCACTTTCAACTCTATTTTTCTCCGTTTCGTTCGCCTTCGCGTGGAAAACGTAACACGCGCAATCTGTTGCAGAGAAAAAGGGCTTTAACCCTTGCAACCCACTATTTTTTTCGTTTTATTTGCTATTGGTTTTCTCCTGATTTATAAGCTAAAAGCTTGGAAACCGAGTGGCTTTAAACTCGAACGCTCGGAGAGTCGAAGACTTAGAAATACTTTCTAAAAGACTTTCAATTCGAAACCTTGCAAATTTGTATCGCACTGTATTGTATTATATCAATGGGCAAACCATTTGGAAAGATAAAATAGAAAATTACATTACGTACAATAGAAAACTACAATAGGAAATCTAAAGGTTTGGAATTTAGAAGAGTTTGAGTTCGAAACCTTAGACATTCGAACGCTTGGAAATTCGAAGACTTGGAGAGTTCGAATGCTTGAAAATTCGAAGAGTTTGAGGTCGAAACCATAGAAATTCGAACGCTTGGAAATTCGAAGACTTGGAGAGTTCGAGCGCTTGAAAATTCGAAGACTTGGAAATTCGAAGACTTGGAAATTCGAAGACTTGGAGAGTTAGAACGCTTGAAAGTTCGAAGACTTTGAGTTCGAAACCTTAGAAATTCGAACGCTTGGAAATTCGAGGACTTGGAGAGTTCGAGCGCTTGAAAATTCGAAGACTTGGAAATTCGAAGACTTGGAGAGTTCGAACGCGTGAAAATTCGAAAATTTTGAATTCGAAACCTTAGAAATTCGAACACTTGGAAATTCGAACACTTGGAGAGTTGGAACGCTTGAAAGTTCGAAGACTTTGAGTTCGAAACCTTAGAAATTCGAAGACTTTGAGGTCGAAACCTTAGAAATTCGAAGACTTTGAGTTCGAAACCTTAGAAATTCGAACGCTTGGAAATTCGAAGATTTTGAGAGTTCGAACGCTTGAAAATTCGAAGACTTTGAGTTGGAAACCTTAGAAATTCGAACGCTTGGAAATTCGAAGATTTTGAGAGTTCGACCGCTTGAAAATTCGAAGACTTTGAGTTCGAAACCTTAGAAATTCGAACGCTTGAAAATTCGAAGACTTTGAGGTCGAAACCTTAGAAATTCGAAGACTTTGAGGTCGAAATCTTGGATATCCAAAAGAGATTCAAAGACTATTAGTAAGATGTAAGGAAACAAGTATAGTAAACAATCTCTGGCGGATTCTAATAAAAAGTGTAAAATGGCGGCCAATCGAGCGAAGTAATTTCTTAAAGGTTGAATGACAGAAAAGTTGAAACACAACGAGAGAAGAAAGGGGGAAAGGACTGGCGCCAGGAAGGTTTACATGTTAGCGTAGTGGAAAATAGTCCGTCGGACAATCCAATTTACTCCTCGAAATAATTAGATGATCGCCTACCCGAGTGACTTTATCGTTCGCTGAGGTATCCAATATCCTTAGAAGCTTCGCCGTGGTTCTACAAAGGGTGTTTCGTTATCGGAGGACATCGACTTTCAACGCAAACTCAATGCAACCGAAGGATAACGAGAATTTGCACGACAAAAGATTTACCTCGCCTACTTGCACCCAAGCAACCTGTTTCATTTCATTCACAATCGGAGTTTGATAGGTTCGAATTTCTTAGCTTTGCTATTTCCACGCCTACGAGTTTTCAAGTCTTCGAATTTCTAAGCTTTCGCATTTCCAAGCCGTCAAATTGCCAAGCTTTTGCATTTCAAAGCCATCAAATTTCTAAGCTATCAAATTCTTTTATTTTCCAAGCTTTGGAATTTCTCAGCTTTCGGATTTCAAACCCGTAAAATTTCTAAGCTACCAAATTTCCCAGTCTTTTAATTTCTAAGCTTTGGAATTTCCAAGCCATCGAATTTCCAAACTTTTCGATTACTAAGCTTTCGGATTTCAAAGCCATCAAATTGCCAAGCTTTTCAATTTCTAAGCTTTTGCATTTCAAAGCCATCAAGTTTCTAAGCTACCAAATTCTGTTATTTTCCAAGCTTTGGAATTTCTCAGCTTTCGGATTTCAAAGTCGTCAAATTTCTAAGCTACGAAATTTCCAAATCTTTCAATTTCTAAGCTTTGGAATTTCCAAGCCATCGAATTTCCAAACTTTTCGATTTCTAAGCTTTTGCATTTCAAAGCCATCAAGTTTCTAAGCTACCAAATTCTTTTATTTTCCAAGCTTTGAAATTTCTCAGCTTTCGGATTTCAAAGTCGTCAAATTTCTAAGCTACGAAATTTCCAAATCTTTCAATTTCTAAGCTTTGGAATTTCCAAGCCATCGAATTTCCAAACATTTCGACTTCTAAGCTTTCGGATTTCAAAGCCACCAAATTTCTAAGCTACCAAACTCCCAATTCTTTCAATTTCTAACCTTCGAAATTGCCCAGCTTTCAGATTTCGAAGCCTTCGTTTCTCCAAATTGTCAAGTCTCCAACTCATTCATCAATACATGAAGCTACTAATTTTTGTACTCGAAGAACTCGTGTTATCCCCGTCGATCGTTTTCACGCTAATAGCATCAAGCACGTACGCTCGCTTATTCTTGGCAAGCAAAGGCAGAATGCACGCAGATAAGCAAACTCCGTCACATCGTAATTACATTAGCCCTTTATTATAGCGTATTTCGCGTTTCGCCGTAATTCCTTACCGCTTAATGAGCACACGGAACGCAGGAATCACAACGATAGAACGCCTGCTGGCCAGAGTTTACGTACATACGTGTCAGAGAATTTGCAGCGAGAGTAAATGTATTTATAGTCCATAGAAGTGGAACGAACATAATGTAATTCGCGTTATCTCTAGAACGTGCCTTGGCCTGTTCACGGGCGTGGCCTGTTGTTTTAACAATAACTCCCCAACATCCTATACCACCTCAGTCGATAGTCCGATAGTTTCGAAATTTCCTCCAATTTGCGGCGATTCAACTCCGTTATTAACTTACTTCGGCAAAAGCGTTCTTCTATACCAGTGACGGCGAACCTTTTCGAGAAGTGGGTCAAATTTTGTTCATTACTTTTTTTTTTAGAGTACTAGCTCGTCGGTCGCAAAGTCAGTGGCATCACTTGAAAAGGAGGAGGGGAGGATGGTTGAAAACTACTTGTTTGTTTTGGTTCTCACTTTTCAAATCCTCTAAAAAGTTTACGTTTCCTTTTCGTTTTACAACGTTCACCTTTGCAAGCGAAGAGCAAAAAATTTGACCGTATGTTCCCTCTTTTACGATGTGTAAAAATAAGTTTATAAAAATCGACGCGTGGATACGTTTGAAAAGCGTGCGTGGTTCAGTGTTTGACCCGCGGGTCATAGGTTCGCCATCACTGTTTTGTACCCGCATAAACTTCGTCCATCCAAATTTTAACTCTTACGTCGATTATCATTGGCTTCCACCATCTAGGCTATGTCTGTCCCTATCTACTTTCTAGCGAAACCGCTGCCAAGGGAACGGGCTTGGAAAAATTCAACAGCTATGTGGCGGCTCTCCTGCACCTACCACTAGAGGGACATACGAAATAGGACTTTCTCGAAACTCGAGACAACTACCTCGTCCATATATATACCGCCTTTAACCTTCCTTCCAATATCCCAAGTTAAGGCAGGGCCTGATGAGTCCACTAGCAGGCCCAGCACGAAACGCGCAACACCCTTCCTTTTTCCTATCCTATCCCCTCTCTACAGCTCCACAGCTACATACGTGACCCAACGCAGTGGTAAATCGCCCCTAACATCCGCCGGAAATAGGCAAAGCCTCGGCCCGGTAGAGCAAGCTTTTAGGCTCCCAAAGCTCGATATGATACACGCTATGTCCATCATCTAGGCTAATTACTTTCTGTACGAATACGTATATATATAAGACGGAGAGTAGCAGGGAAGATATAATTGGCAAAAAAGACTGTCCACGTGTGCAAGCATTTATTCGGTTAGTTATATTGCAGAATTTATATAATAAACTTGGTAATAACCAAAGCTGTGCTTTGCGATTTCTACAAATCGATTTGGCAAACGAGCGGACCGATTAACGATTAACGGCTGAACGACAAAAATAAATGCATCGACGTGTATAATAAATACTTTCCGCAACATATCGTGTGCACGTAACTGTGATTTCTGTACACCGAAATGGTGGATCAAAATGCTCCCTCGACAAGCTTTCCCTCTCAAGGATCGCTCTCGACGCTCGTAAATCGGTTAGATTTCCCCTCCCCCCCTCCCTCACCGTTCCCAATCTTTTTAGCATTTACCGTAACGCTACGGGAGAAGATTTTCTCCGAAGGAGGAGCGTTCGAAGGGAATTCTTGAATTATTTCGCCCGGAGAACAGAGATGGAATGGAAAACTCGTCGGCTGAACGAAACTGACGCGTTAAAGGAGCCAAGAGGGCCGGAAAAAAATGGGTGAATTTTGAATAAATCAAGCGAAAGCCACGTACCTTCCTCGTCCAATAGAATATTGTCAGGCTTTATGTCGCGATGAACGATTTTGTGACTCTGCAAATAATCGAGTGCCAACGCGATCTCGGCGACGAAAAGCACCACGCTTTCCTCCGTGAAAACCACCTCTTGTTGGATGTGATACCTCAGGTCCCCGCCGAGAAGCAAATCGGAGACCATAAACAGATCTTCCTCGTCTGCAACGTGAAAAAAGAAGAAGCTTCTCTTCACCCTCGGTTACAGCGAAATTGTTAAAAACAGCGAAAGAAAATGAAGTGTGGATTTAAATCGCAGGGAAAGAAATTTTGCATCATGAGATGTCGTGTTTTTTTCTTTTCCTTTTTTCGGGGTAAAAAGATTAAATATGTATGTAAGTGAATTCTTTAAACGTATTTATATTTGGTTAAAGTACTTCGCACGTGATTTTATACTCTTTCCTCCAATATTTAATTAGGTTCATTGTTATGTAATACCAATCAAAAGTTTGGAAAAGTTTCAAAATTATATCCGCCAATTTTCGTATCGATTTAAAATCAAGATTGCCAATGTTGAAATCAATTTCCTCTATTGTCACAGATTTCGAATCGAAGGATTTTCTTATGAGCTACAATCTTATGATTCTTTTTCCGTTTTAATGCTTGAAATTATTACAATGCGCAACGATTCCATAAAAATCACCAATTTCCGATTCTATGCACCAATCTGACATTAAATCACAAAATATTTTCGCGGTGTATCAAACATTTTCGTAACGAAAGGGTTAACAACATAGCAGCAGGTGTAAAAGCTGTTAAGTATAATTATATATATATATATTTAACTGTAATATTAATATAGTATATACTATATACTATATAATAAAATACAAAAAGGCCAAAGGTGCAAAAGCTGTTAAGTATAATTATATATGTATATATTTAACTGTAATATTAATATAGTATATACTATATACTATATAATAAAATACAAAAAGGCCAAAGGTGCAAAAGCTGTTAAGTATAATTATATATGTATATATTTAACTGTAATACGAATATAGTATATACTATATAATATAACACAGAAAGGCCAAAGGTGCAAAAGCTATTAAGTATAATTATATATATATATAATTAGTTATAACTTTATTAGTATTGATATACTAATACTACTGGTATTCTAATACATTATTATACTATCAATATTAACTCGAATACAAATATAAAATACTATATACTGGCATACTAATATACTACATAACGCGCGTAAAAATTGGAAAATACAAAAAAACGGGAAACGTAGCCCAAGAACCGTAACAAAGTTGCTAAAAGGAAATTGCAAGATTGCCGAACCTTTCTTCCAACCCCAGTCGCCATTAAAGCTTCCACTCGCAACTGTCGAACAATCGTTGCGCTACTCTAATTGATAATGCAAAAGGCAAGTGAAAAGAAGCATAAAAGGGCAAAGAAGAAAGATCGTCGATCGAGTTAGTTCGCCTAATGCCCTTAGCGCCGGTTCGCCAAGGAAAATCGATAAGGACCAAGAGGAAGGGAAAAGGGGGGCGGGACGTGGAATGGTGTTAATCTGGTTCGTGTGGAATTCGAGAAGCAGTGACGATCGGCTTACCTTGGAAGCTGAACCACAGATTCACCAAACACGGGTGTTCCAGTTGAGAGAGAATCTCCACTTCTCGCGCGACATTCTTCAAAGCTCCTCTCACCGCACACTCGCCCTTGTGAACGTACTTCATCGCGTACATATTCCCGGTACGATCGCGTTTCTGCACTATGCACACCTTTTAAGAAACGATTAACAGCGCGGGAGAATAATTAATTGTGCGTTAACGGGAGGAATTTAAACGCTGGAACGTGGAAAGAATCCATTGGTACATATAGAAATGAATGCAACGATTAGTGGCGGGAAGCTAAGAGTTGTCGGACGATTCGTCTAATAAGTAGAAACAGAACCGAAGAAATCTAGAACGGCACCGAGATTGTTAACGTTAACCCTTTCGCTACTCGGTTTTTATTGGAATTGATAGTTAAAGGTACAAACGAGGAACAGCGTTCATTAGTGCGAAAGCAGGATCAAAATTTAGACGTGTCATCGAGCATGGTCTAATAGCGTTGAACGAATCAAGATAAAGATAATACTGTGCTATAAAAGAACAATACGTGTAATCGTAACAAACGATTGCCTAATTTTTCAAAGCGTATATATACGCTCCGCGTAGCGAAAGGGTTAATAGCAATTGGATTTATGCAGTTATGGTGGCCATACCGAGTGATACGTTGTTTTTCACGTAGAAATAATCGGTGACTTAAGGACCATTGACCAAGTATTGGATAGACTACTGGTTTATAGGAAATATCATAAATTTCCAACAGAAATATTGACCGTGTAAAAAAGCAGACGTTTTTTACACCACTTACGATTTAGAGGGATGATTTTAAGAATTAGGTGCCTATATTTCATGCAACCATCGAAGTTGATAAAATTAACCCTCTACGATGCATATGACTTGAAAGTTAGGTACACATTAAGTCTTATGATCAATTTTCTCCGCTAATCAGTTTCGCTCCGCGTTTCCTATTTTTCTATTATCTTCCACGCTCTTCCAGTAACCCTCGCCTCGCGAAACGCTTAAGGTTTTCCTTCCCGCGCTCAATCGAAAACTTCTTGCCCGTGTTAGCAACAAGAAGTTTAATTAAAAAAATCTGCGCATTGGGTTGAAATTTATCTCGTACCTTTCCGAAGCTTCCTTTGCCGATGGCGCGCAGGATTTGAAAGTGATCGAAGTTCACTGAAACGGCAAACAACGGGGTAAAATTAGTAAACAAAGGATTGTTTCGTACTCGCATGGAAACAACCGATTGGTCGGGGGGATTCCCTTTCATCGATTGTAAAACTGAACGATAGCCGAACATTTTTTAGCGTCGGATCGCCGTACAAAGGACCAATTAACCGTTTCGCTACTAAATACGAGTATACACACGTTTCTATCGATTAGGTAATTGGGAAAAAGGGGATAATTTAACCCTTTGCGGACGAGTGTCGACAAATAGTCGCCTAATCATTTTTTGCCTTTCCGAACCCATGTCGACTTTTAAAGCACAGAACATAATGTAATGAACACTTAAAATCTATAATAAATACTTGAAATCGTTGGAAATGAAATGGTTTGGAACTGAAAAGCGTGAAAACTCAAAGTCGTGGAATTCAAAACTAAAGTACTGTGCAGTGATGACTTGTTGGCGAGCGTCCTACAAGCTGAACGGCACAGGGGCAAGGGGAGCTGGTCGCTCGCTCCGCCCATTAGCCAGTAGAAAATCTTTCTTCCGAATTCTTGGATGCTACATGCATAGTAGTAGGTCCTTCATATTCGCTAAGGATTCGCGAGAGCGGACCCTGCCAGGTAGCTTCTTCAAGATTTCCCCACATCCTCGCGAGAAAAAAAATTAGGTTTACGCCAATGTGATTCAGTTGTAGTTCCAAGTCGTCCTATCTCACTTTACCTCGACGTGTTTTGTTTCGCATCCTTTGTCACGCAGTAGACTTGTACTAGTGACCGATTCAGCCAATGAATATAATACGTGTGACTGAAGGTGTCGCTAATATGCGACAGCCAATCGGCTTGCCTCGCCATCAAGTGATCACTGCACTGTACTCTCACAAGTGTTATTACTTCTCGTTCGCAAAGGGTTAATTAAAGGTATAATTTTGAAAAAAAGGAATCCCCTGTTATCAAACTATTCCCTTTTATTAAACTTGAACGAAACCCCGTCTCGTCAAACTTTCCCCTAAATTCGCTCCTCCTACAAACTACCCCTTAACTAATTTACAAATTCCCACTGTATGTACAAAGGAACCAATTTGTCACCCTTCTAGTCTTCGCCGGTTCACCTTGGAGCTACTAATAATTGCAAGTTGTGCAAAACTCAACTCACCCTCTTCGCCAGGCGTAGGCTCGCTCCGTGTGGACTGGTTGGCACCCATCTTTGCCTCTCAATGGGCCTCGATACGTGACGCGAGTGCCGGTGGCCGATGTAACGCGTAGCCAAGTACTTTGCTCGGAGCGAGGAAAGACATCCACTTGGAATTCTCATGCTTCCACCCACTCATGCCTTGGTTATTCATTCCATCGAATATTTCTTCTTTTTTTCTTCTTTTTTTTTCCCCCCCTTCTTCCATCCAAGACGACGTCTACGACGCCGTCGTCTAGGAACGTCCTTGTTTGCCGCACCTCGGCGCGTCTCGTTGCCCTGGCCACTTAATCTTGTTTCTTTCTCTTCATATTTTCCACCCCACCCCCTTTGAGTCTCTACTTGTTATTAGATCTCCGGCCCGAAGGTCTTTTCTTTCTCTCGAGATTTCTCCGCTCCTCTTAACGTCACCTTGTTCCTTCCACTTCGACTACCTCGCCTTTTTGCCCTCCTCCTAGGGGTTGTTTACTTTCCTCCGCCCAGCGTTTCTCTTCAATCCTTCGCTTACGCTTGCCTTCCACTCCTCGCCTCGCCTTCTCTTTGATTCCCTTCAAATGCAAGCATGTCTCGTTGACAAGCGTGTACGTCCAGCTTCGCGATCCTCTGCAGGCCACTTGTAAACTTTCTGCTATTTCCGCGTTCTTCCTTTTCTGTTTTATTGGCCTCTTTCAATCAGATGCTTGCTTTAACCCTGTTATTGAAACAGCGGCAATTCGAATGATTCGAGTTAACACGTCTTCCGCGATTAAATGGTTAAAGAGTTACAAGTGTTGGACAACGTAGCATTGATTACGAAGTAGCGGTAATAGTGTCGATTGATATTGTGCGGAAATCTAATTACGCTAATCGTGCGACATCTGTACGATTACTACGCTCTATTACTTACTCTATAGAATTACTATTGACTCTGGACTCTTTCAGAGAAGCGCTACCTTTTAAATTACAACGGCTCCCGATCAGGTGTAAAGCCACTGGTGTAAAGACTTGACGCGTCTTTGTAATGTAAAGTTATGTAACGTAAAGTCCACTGTGCTACAACTTTCTCTCTCCACTTTACAACGTATAGAAACATTGGCAGTTCAAATGATTTAAGTTAACCAGTCTTCCACAGTGAAATGTTTCAGTCGACGATCTTCGTTCTATCATTACCGTATCTTTATTTTGAACAAGTGCTACACGAACATGACATCAAGGAGGAAATAAACTCTGGCCATGGGTGAACAACGCGACAATAACAGTGAACGCGTTAAAAAGTTAATCGTAGCTTGCTTATCGCTTCTCGACTCGCCTTTTCTTCGATTTCAACGCGAGTCTCGGCATCTCATTGAACTGTGTCAAAAGCTTGGCGATCGTTCGTGAGTCCCTCGGAGCTTGCTCGACTTCCTTTTGTCGAATCTCGACAAGTTTACTCGCGGACAACTTATTCACCGTAGTCTTCTCGATCGCGAAACTCGTACCAGTGTTCTTCACCTTCCGACACTGCTACGGCCACTTATGCACTCACCCCTCGCTTTGATTTCCCCTTTGTTACTTCTCCGCTCTTCGTTGCAGTGTACACATTCGAAAGGCCTTTGTTTCAAACTTCCTTCGCTTCCGACTTGCGCCAGTTCGCGAGAGAAATATCTTGGAAGCTTGTAAGCTGGTGGATCGTTCGGCGATGGATCGATTTCACAGGGCTGTCGCGTTAATTATCGTCACACCGGGCTCGGGCATTAATTAGAGGCATCCCTGCGCGTTAATTTTCGGGAACAACAAGCGGCCGCAAACGTAATGATCGTGTCGAGCGATGACGGAAACTCGGCGTTGAATAGCGCTGCCTGCAAATAGGTACATATTTAGAGGGTCGCAAAGATCCCGTGCAATTATCGAATGCTTATTTACTATTCGGAACATGTTTCTCCTAGTCTTTCTGTCTTCTTTCTTTAACCCTTTCAAGCTCTATATTAGCTGCTAAATCAGGCTAAATATAATATTAAAGGAGAAGGTGGAAATTTATTTAATTTAATTTAATTTAATTTAATTTAATTTATTTAGTTAGGAGTAAATACTCTTTATAGACAAATAGATAGGTATTTACTATTGGAACTTGTTTCTCCTAGTCTTTCAGTCTTCTTTCTTTAACCCTTTCGAGCTCTATGTTAGTTGCTAAATCAGGCTAAATATAATATTAAAGGAGAAGGTGGAAATTTATTTAATTTAATTTAATTTAATTTAATTTATTTAGTTAGGAGTAAATACTCTTTATATACAAATAGATAGGTATTTACTATTGGAACTTGTTTCTCCTAGACTTTCAGTCTTCTTTCTTTAACCCTTTCGAGCTCTATGTTAGTTGCTAAATCAGGCTAAATATAATATTAAAGGAGAGGGTGAAAATTTATTTAATTTAATTTAATTTAATTAGTTACGAGTAAATACTCTTTATATACAAATAGGTAGGTATTTACTATTGGAACTTGGTTCTTCCTAGCCTTTCAGTCTTCTTTCTTTAACCCTTTCGAGCCCTATATTAGCTGCTAAATCAGGCTAAATATAATATTAAAGGAGAAGGTGGAAATTTATTTAATTTAATTTAATTTAATTTAATTTAATTTAATTTAATTTAATTTAATTTAATTTAATTTAATTTAATTTAATTTAATTTAATTTAATTTAATTTAATTTAATTTAATTTAATTTATTTAGTTAGGAGTAAATACTCTTTATAGACAAATAGATAGGTATTTACTATTGGAACTTGGTTCTTCCTAGTCTTTCAGTCTTCTTTCTTTAACCCTTCCAAGCTTTATATTAATCACGAAGTCTGTCTTAATATAACGAGCGAAATAATGCAGCATTTCATCCGCAGCTTTTGCAACCTTCACAAAATCGTAGAACCGAAATGGAACACAAAATGACGACGAAGATTTCTTCGTCGCCTTTCTCGAAATGTTCTTTCATAGCCACAGCGTTAAAAAAACGAAATTAAGCAATCTAAATGGGCGAAGAAAGATTGCGAATAAAATGCGAATGAACGCTGCGAGAAATCAGAGCGCGTTGCCTTCTAAAGGGTTGAATAGAATCTTGGGTGTGAGTCGACGTGAGTCGAAGATTGGCCAGGTAATCGGCAATTTGCAAATTCCCGGGGCGCGACTCGTGATTTCATTGGTTTCCGCGTGCCAGAAGTGGGCGTGTACCCGTTGAAACTGCGTAAAATGGAAATTATGCGAATTACCGCGCTGAGACGAGGTGCTTCGAAACCATCATCCGTAGCTCGCGATCAGAAATAATGCGAGCACGCGGGGAAAAAGATACAATGGCTCTGGAAAACACGGGGAACGCAACGTTGAACGTTTTCAAAATTTAATTTGCCTCTTTGATGCTCGGATAATAAACCAACGTATAATGGCAGCGGCTTCAAAGAAACTTTACGCGAATGAAAGACGAGGAAATCTTGCGAGTAAAACACCGACGAAGGGGAAAATTCTACGAACAATAGGGTGGATGTCCCAATTATTACTACTTTAAGCTTAGTCGCTTTAAGCTTATCGTTTTGAGCAGCTTCATTGAATTATTTTAGAAGTTATTCAACTTCTTTCTTTAGTGGAGCACAACATTGTTGTTAACGCCTCCTTTATTTGTGATCATTTTTTTGTACGTTAAATACACGATGCATTGCGTACTAATTCATTGGAAACGTATGACAAAGTCCAATGTTCGTCGTACTGTCATTGGAAAAGTTTGCCGATTAAATGGAAATGATCCTTAGATATATTATTAGCAATTCACTTTGTACAACGTATAGAAGGTGAACCGTACGTAACAATCATTACCTTTAATGCATCAGAAATATGTCCATACTTTCTACTTGCAGTATACGTTAATCGTGTTTTTATGCTTAGGCGAGACAATTCACCTGCCAATATTTATTTTTAAATATTAAATATGAACACACGTGCGACGCTCATCTCTGTTGTTCGATAAAAATCAAGTCCAAATTTGGTATCGAAATTTTGTTTAATCTCGAGTCTTTATTCGTTCGTTCGCTATTACATGAACTAAACGTTTCCTATTAAATGGATCGTCTATCCTGTTCTTACAATTAGTCGATAATAGAATAAGCTTCGCGTCCCTCTTTTGGCGAGACCTGAATGCGCGGCTGCTTCTAAAAAGATCCCATTAATTAGCGTCAATTTTCTCGCGGCATTATGCGACGCACGCGAACAACGGTAATTCTTCATTCGTAAATCGCGGACGATTTAAAAAAAGAGGTAGGGGAACGTTTCAGCAAACGTGGCCTCGCGCTCGCCGTCGTGCAAAGAAGCTGTGGAGGATTTTTCAGTAAATAGAGGAAGCATCGTTAAACCGTGATTTATTCGATTCAACCGGGACGAAAGGAATGAAAGGATAAGAGCGCCTAATTTGCATACACACGCTTAACCCTTTGACTGCCGACTGCTTCGTGGAAACACTGTGCACCGGTAAGTACAGCGTTTAATATAGCTGGTTGAGTAATTATCAGTTGGTTCGCGTTGCAAAGGAGGATTTTTCTTTACAAACGCGCGCGGCTCTAAGCGAATAGCAAAAGTACGTTGAAGGGTTCGTAACAAAAGCTTGTTAATATTTGGCTTCTTTCAGAAGGGCTAACGTATGCTTCAATATCTTCAGTTTCTCTTTAGAAATACTTTGACATCTTCAGTTTCTACTTTAACATGTTTAGTTTCTGTTGCTTAGAAATACTTTAACATCTTCAGTTTCTATTTTGACGTGTTCAGTTTCTGTTGCTTAGAAATACTTTAACATCTTCAATTTCTACTTTAATATGTTCAGTTTCTACTTTGACATGTTCTGTTTCTGTTGCTTAGAAATACTTTAACATCTTCAGTTTCTACTTTGACGTGTTCAGTTTCTGTTGCTTAGAAATACTTTAACATCTTCAATTTCTACTTTAATATGTTCAGTTTCTACTTTGACATGTTCTGTTTCTGTTGTTTAGAAATACTTTAACATCTTCAGTTTCTACTTTGACGTGTTCAGTTTCTGTTGCTCAGAAATACTTTAACATCTTCAATTTCTACTTTAATATGTTCAGTTTCTACTGTGACATGTTCTGTTTCTGTTGTTTAGAAATACTTTAACATCTTCAGTTTCTACTTTGACGTGTTCAGTTTCTGTTGCTTAGAAATACTTTAACATCTTCAATTTCTACTTTAATATGTTCAGTTTCTACTTTGACGTGTTCAGTTTCTGTTGCTTAGAAATACTTTAACATCTTCAATTTCTACTTTAATATGTTCAGTTTCTACTTTGACATGTTTTGTTTCTGTTGTTTAGAAATACTTTAACATCTTCAGTTTCTACTTTAACATGTTCAGTTTCTGTTGCTTAAAAATACTTTAACATCTTCAGTTTCTACTTTAACATGTTCAGTTTCTGTTGCTTAGAAATACTTTAACATCTTCAGTTTCTACTTTGACATATTCAGTTTCTGTTGTTTAGAAATACTTTAACATCTTCAGTTTCTACTTTGACATGTTCAGTTTCTGTTGCTTAGAAATACTTTACTTTAACATCTTCAGCTTTTGTTGTTTAGAAATACTTTAACATCTTCCGCTTTTCTTGTTTAGAAATACTTTAACATCTTCAGCTTTTGTTGTTTAGAAATACTTTAACATCTTCAGCTTTTCTTGTTTAGAAATACTTTAACATCTTCAGCTTTTGTTGTTTAGAAATACTTTAACATCTTCAGCTTTTGTTGTTTAGAAATACTTTGCATCTTCAGTTTCTACTTTGACATGTTCAGTTTCTGTTGTTCAGAAATACTTTAACATCTTCGGCTCTTGTTGTTTAGAAATACATTAATTTTTACTGCAAAAATTACGTCAATATCACCAGTAGTTATTTTGTATTACCTAAACCAGCACAAAATCTTGTATCCTTTTATTTCACGCGATTGCTAATTCATCGAATCAAATTTTCTTCGTTTTCACTTTGCTTCAAGCGATAGTGATTTAATCCATAAATTAATATCGTCTTTGAAATTTCCATCTCGTGGTTCGGATTAGGGTAGGAACGTTGGCGAAAACGAGACGAGAAAAATGCTTTTTGTTTGACCTCGATCGGACAAGCCGTTCCGAAGTTACGAGTCTTTCAAGTTTGACGAAGCTTCGATGAAACGATGAATGAGAAGGATCGTAGTAAAGCGTGGGAACCAGGCCACACACAATCGTGGAAACAGCTAGGAAACATATGTAAGGAGTCGTGTTTTCGCACCTCGAGAACAATGCGCGGCAAAAAAACGTCTCGGCGGCTAGTAACTATGTGTAAACACGTGTAAACGCGTGTAAACACGGGTAAACGTGTGCTAGGATGTCTCCGGCGATTTATGGGTGCAAAAACCGCTAGATTCGGCGAGAACTCACCCACACTTGCAACTTACTACACGCATGAATGGCCAGGTAGCATCGATAAAGAAGAACGTTCCTTTACCTTAAAGTAGTGGATTTCGGGACTTATCTCTTCAGGGGGTCATTCCACGCCAAATCGATCACTTCTTTCCCTCGATGCCTCCGATTTTGTTCAACGTGAAATATGGTGTAGCCTGTGAGAAATTATTGGGGGTTTAAGACATCGTTTTGCCAACAATGAACGTGTTTAACAATTGCAGGCCATTTCAGCGCGGTTCGCGAAACGTACCTTCGTAAAAGTATTTTTATCTCCGAAACTATTAAAGATACGAACTTCATTCTTCTTTTCTTTTTCGTTTTAATCGTAAAAGTACGGTCTATTTGGGTAAATTTTTCTTAAGTCCAAGAAGTTTGTTTTTAATACTGCAAATTTATAAACAAACTCTCGCGTTGCGAATTGAGGTTTTGGGGTGACGATTTTAGAAATCCGAAAAAAATACTATCGTACTCCTTGAAGTTTTTTTCTATAAAATAAGCTTCCCTATAGTTTCATACGACTACCTAGTAACGTATGTAATATAATAATTTGCATATCGATATATAGTTGATCCTGTACCTCATCTGTGTTGCAACATCTCCTGCAATAAAATTTCTCGGCTTTCAGTAGGCCGATTTCGATACTCCTTGGCTTAAATTAAAGGGAAAAATCCCGAGAATATTATCACATAGTCTTTTGCAACTAGCCCTTGTAGTTTAGATGTTGCAACACAGACGAGGTACAGGATCAACTATCCCTCAACGAGTGCAACATGGATATCCAAATTACTATATTATACTTTATCAGACATTCGTATCGAAGTAAAGGAAAGCTTTGACAATCATCAAGTAACGTTCGCAAATTTGTTGCTGTACAATTAATTAATATTATTAAACGTATACGATTACAACGTTCCCTTAAATCAAAACCTTGAAACGGAAATAAACAAATTTGAGATTTCTTTTAATAACAAACTTTACAAGATTTTGAAGCGAAATTTCGGCAGCATATTTTACCATCTTTATACTTGGTTTCTCGGGGATATTCGATCGTGGTACGAATCGAAGCAGCCATTCTATGAATTAGACGCTATGACATGTCGAATCGATGCAATTCATTGCGTTTAGCCGTTCGAGAACGATGTTTGCTCCGTGTTCCTCGAGGGCCTTTATTGTTCCAGCAAACAAGGATTTATTGACCGCTGTATATTACAGACCTCCGCCGGCACGTAACGCGCGCGCGTTATACCGTAGTCTTTTTCTTTTTTTTTTTTATATCCCTTGCTTGACAGCGAACGGTGTTGCAGAAAGATCGCAATAAAGCTGGAATCGATGGGGGCGAACAAAAGGAGTTCGCGTTATGATTTCTTATCGCGTACCTTTCTCCTCGACCTCGACGAATGTCCTGTTTCGCAGATCTTGTTACAACGCGATATTAAAGGAACATTTTTATTCCGCACGATATCTCGCATCTCTGCGATTGCCACAGTAATGGGAATCTTCTTCTGGCGAATAAAATTGCGAAACGGCTGGTCGAATATTGCCGCGAATCGTAAGGGAAAATTATAAGGAATTTTTAATTTCCACCTCCGCTACGGGCTTCCAAATTTTACTCAATTCCGTCGTGTTCGGGAAGCTTGATAATTTCGGGATAAGAGAATTATGGTTTCCGGTTGGTCGAATAACAACAAGTTCGTTCGCGTTTCTTTACTAGAACATCATAAATTGTATTGTGTTAAATATATATTGCGTTAAAAATCCAGTTCCAATTTGGAAGCATAATCACTTTCATTCGTGAACATTTTATTACACGTTGAATAGAACGAATTAATTACCGATCGATTGAATACGTACAACGAAAACCGATGTCCCTATTAATTTGAAAATTCAAAAAAAAAAAACCACTGTTTTAAGTTTTCATTTCTGTCGACAGTCCCCATGACTGTTTTTTTCTTCTTTCTTTCTTTCTTTCCCTTTTCCTCTGGATCTAGAAATAGGCAGTAAATACGGAGCGGCGAGACGCTAACCCGGAAGCGTGATAAACCGTTCCGGTATCTATGTATCGTAGTTACGCTTTCAGTTTTTGCCAGTGGCGGCACTTCCGGTTGCGGAATAACAAAGCAGCGACGTATAAATGGCGACGTGGCCGATGTTAAATTTAACCGACTATACCCACTGCGGATTACGTCGCTGCTTTGTTATAGTATACACTATACTATAACATAATAGTATACAATATAGTATAACATAATAGTATACACTATACGTAGCATTATAGTATACACTATACTATAACATAATAATATTCACTATATTATAACATAATAGTATACACTATACTATAACATAATAGTATACACTATACTACAACACAATAGTATACAATATACTATAACATAATAGTATACACTATACTATAACACAATAGTATACACTATGCTATAACATAATAGTATACACTATACTATAACATAATAGTATACACTATACTACAACACAATAGTATACAATATACTATAACATAATAGTATACACTATACTATAACACAATAGTATACACTATGCTATAACATAATAGTATACACTATACTACAACACAATAGTATACAATATACTATAACATAATAGTATACACTATACTATAACACAATAGTATACACTATGCTATAACATAATAGTATACACTATACTATAACATAATAGTATACAATATACTATAACACAATAGTATACACTACGCTATAACATAATAGTATACACTATAGTATAACATAATAGTATTCACTATACTATAACATAATAGTATACAATATACTATAACATCACAGTATACAATATACTATAACATCATAGTATACACTATACTATAACACAATAGTATACACTACGCTATAACATAATAGTATACACTATAGTATAACATAATAGTATTCACTATACTATAACATAATAGTATTCACTATACTATAACATAATAGTATACACTATACTATAACACAATAATATACACTATGCTATAACATAATAGTATACACTATACTATAACATAATAGTATACAATATACTATAACATAATAGTATACACTATACTATAACACAATAGTATACACTACGCTATAACATAATAGTATACACTATAGTATAACATAATAGTATACACCTATACTATAACATAACAGTATACAATATACTATAGCATAACAGTATACAATATATTATAACATAATAGTATACACTATACTATAACATAATAGTATACACTATGCTATAACATAATAGTATACAATATACTATAATATAGTAGTATACACTATACGTAGCATTATAGTAACTTTAGGTGCACGCAGAAGTTGTATACAAATTTGATTGCGTAGTTTTCCGGAAAAAAGGTCGCAAGACAAAATTGTGATTTGAGTAAATTATGGCGGAGATTCACGCTTTACGCGAGTTCAACGTTGCCCCATTCAATGAGAAGTACTGTTTTGAGATCGATCAGTGTAACATGGAAACTGTGGTAATCAATCCGTCATTTTAATTAGAAACAATTCAAGATTTCGTAACGAAAAGCACCCTTGTCAAATTTCACTTTCTTCCAGCAGAATGAAAAGCTACCTATTCCAATATATTTAAGTTTCTTCCAATGGATTATAATTCTTTTAATGAAATATTCACCATGTTTGACGATTGCTGTGAGAGTTAAGTATTTTTTTTATCGCATTGCAAAAGAACCGTAGTCAATTATTACGCGAAGTTGTTTCAAATCATCTCCCATATAAGAGATAAATTTAACAAGGTACCAAACAACGATCGAACTTCAAATGTTAATATTTAATTACCTACCTATCAAATTGTCCTCTAATGCATGCATTTAATATATTCCAAAATATTTGGCATACTTAACTATGCTACAATAATTTAATATGCTACGCCACAATTGTTCTTCGTCTAGAAAATCGCGACACCAGAAAAAACATTTTGCAATGCACCGATTTAGAATCATTATATCATCTGCGTTTATACTATTTCCTATTATCTATGTTTGCAATATTTTTGTAGCCATTTTTCATTCTTTGAAGTGTGCCATACCTATCCAAAATTTCATAACCCGCCAACTAAAACAGTTTCCAGTCTAAACGAGTTAAGTTTGGCACAAGCAGCGTTCGTTGTAAACTTTTCGACAAACCGTTCTTATAAAGCACGCCGAAATAAAGTGAATCGAAATTTCGCAGCTCGCGGTGTTTGAAAATCGGATATTTTGCCAAAAGACGAAACGCCTGCAGTTCGTTTGGACCACCTAAAAAGCGCGATATAAACTCCGTGTTTTTACTCTCTTTGCGTTTGTTTCCTTTTTTTTTAAATACCTGTCCATTTGTCGAGGTCCGTTTTATTCGGGGAACTATTCGCGAGATAAACGTTTGAACTTGTTCTTATACGCGTTGCCATTAAAACAGCGCCAGGCTATTTGCGTTCCGTTCATACCGATATAAAAGCCTGAGTTATTGTATGTATATATATATATATATATGTATATTCTGTTTCTTCTCACCCGGTTTACCATTTCTCGTTTTATCGCGCGATACGAGAGCAACCGACAGTCTCTTTAATGCCATTAAATGTTTAACTCGTTTTATTCCTCTCCCTCCTCGCCGTCGGAATATTAGATCGATGCATGCGAAATTAGGGGTTCGAATAGAGAAGCTTGCGCAAGGAAATTCGAATTAGCGAGTTTTCGTGTCGTTTTATTCGATCCAGACGATTTGTAAATGCTCTTCGAATCGAATTTCGATTCTTCGGCCAACAGTCTCCAAGGATTCAAGTTCCTCGACTATGCAACTTGCAACCTCTAAGTTTCCCTATTCTCAAGCCTCCGAGTTTCGAAGGAGATATTCCACCTTTGCATAATTGCAAGCTTTTGCATTTTAATTAACCAAAAAGCTATCGAGCTTTCAGCCCTTCGAATTTTAAGCTTTCGAATATTTAAGCCGCGAATTCGTAGACTTTGGAATTTCGAACCATCGAATTTTCAAGCTTTTCACTTTCAAAACCTTCGAATATTTAATCTTTGGAACTTTTAGGCACTCGACTTTGAAGCCATCGAACTTCTATGGTTCTTCACTTTCAAGACTTTAGTTTTTCAAGCCATTCAATTTGCAATCCTTTAGATTTGCACGCTTTCACAAATTTCCAGGCTAACAAATTTTCGAGACCCAAATTTGCAACATTCCGAATTTTCAGCCGTTCAATTTCCAAGCCTTTGAATATTTCAGATTTCAAATTTCGATCCATCAAATTTGCAGACTAACAAAACGTCGAGTGCCGAAATTTCCAAGCTTCCGAATTCCACGCTATCAAATCTCCAATATTTCTAATATCCAAAGCTTTTCACTTTCAAAACCTTTGAATCTCCAAGCCTTTGAATTGTCAAGATTTTAACTTTCAAGCCATTTAATTTGCAAGCTTTGAAATTTCCAAGCCAACGAAAATTTCCCAGCGCCCAAAATTTTGCAACATTCCGAATTTCCAGCCATTCAATTTCCAAGCCTTTGAATATTTCAGATTTCAAATTTCGATCCATCAAATTTGCAGACTAACAAAACGTCGAGTGCCGAAATTTCCAAGCTTCCGAATTCCACACTATCAAATCTCCAATATTTCTAATATCCAAAGCTTTTCACTTTCAAAACCTTTGAATCTCCAAGCCTTTGAATTGTCAAGATTTTAGCTTTCAAGCCATTTAATTTGCAAGCTTTGAAATTTCCAAGCCAACGAAAATTTTCCAGCCCCCAAAATTTTGCAACATTTCAAATCTGAAGCCATAAAATGTTCAAGCTTCCAAATTCCTGAGCCTTCGAATTTCCAATTAAATTTGAATCCTATTCCTTTCCGTGTCGCAGGATACCGCATGCGTGTACCTTATTTATTATACGATACATTAACCTGGCAGTAATATTCTTTTGCGTTACGTGTTTAGCATGGTACACCATGAAACGCGAAGCGCCGCATAATAATTCAGTGATAAGCAGAAGATAGGATGGCGTGCGTGATATAATAATCTATGTGCCTATCGCGTAATGAGAATATTCAAATACGTAATGCACAATTATTTGCGCGATAATAATACGCTGATACTATGCAAATTTTTAATGAAACCATACGCGACAACAGCGATTTTCCACGATCGCGATAGCGACTTGTAGTACGTATAATCGTATCGCCGAAAACTAGCAGAAAAATCGAGGGCAGAGAGCAGAGTTGAGCATTATTCGAATAAAATTTCATTCGAACTACATTTCGAGTAAATGGTTCGAATAAAATTGTATATATCAATTGGCACGTGGAATCTTACGGTTAATTTTAAAGCTACAGATTATGCTGTATCATATTAAGTAGAAATTAAGACATAATAGAGGCCAATGAATTATTTCACGCTCGTATGTTCCCTTAATTATTGTTACTATTAACGTTAACGTTGTTGGAATGCAACGATGATGCCAGATGTGTCAAGCATCGACGGCCTATGGTTCCCATCTTTCAGGCATCTTAATCCGTGCCTTGTGGAGGGGTTTGTGAGTGTTGGTTTTATATGTAGATGTATGAATGATGTTAAATGAGTATGAATGTTTTGTCCAGATCTGTATAGTCTACGGTGAAAATGAGATGAGTGAGAGTCCGATCTATTGTGTACGTTATTATGATGAATGTTTGAAAAAGAGTCAGTAGTTACCGAACCAGTAGAGAGAGTACACTGAGTGAGAGAGCGAGTCCAGAGTGAGAACGAGAGAACTAAAGAGCGAGATAGAAATAGTCCTAATATATGCGTTATATCATTAAATTTAGTCTCTAATAATAAATATATCATATTGTCTAATCGTCTAATAAAGGAAGCACTATTATTCTACCCACAGGGTTGTCCGTGGTGCGGACAAGGGTTTTGATATTTCGCCCTTGTGGTTTAGTTAATAGCCGAGAGTCGAAAGACACACTTGTCACTGTCGTTGCGTGCAAGGCAGAAAGTTTAAAGTATCTTGTAGCTCTTTACTTATTCTTATTTCATTATAGACTTGTTATTACGCGAATCCATTGTTATTTAATACGTTAATGTGTTATATAATAACCTGATTTTACAACAAACATTAAAATAACCAAGCAGAGTATATTATACTTAAGATCAACTAATTAGGTCAAGTAAATTGTACTAAAGAACAAATTCTAAATACAAATATAAACACCACTCTTGTGGTATCCAGTTGTAATGGGCAAAACTGCTGATGCAAAATCAATAAATAATATAAGTAAGTAACCTAAAGAATATCATCTCGAATAAATTCTTCGAATACCATTTTATTAGAATAATCTTCAATCAATGAAACATATTTGATGTAAGAAAATAATCAAAGCCCAAAATCGTCTATACAAGATGAATTACCGTTAATTTCATTCGGATAACATCTGTAATGAAATTGTATTCCAATTAAACGGTGTTATTATTTATTATTTGCCTTTCGAAGGACTTGCATTCGTTGATAAAGAAAACTGTAACTATAGCAAATGATTCGAAATGTCGTTCGTATGAAATTTGTTGGATGACCAACACGACCACTCACACTGTAAACACCATAGACGCATCCTAAACCAAATTCATCCGACAAACACCCTAATCGCAGTTCCTAGTCATCATGTACTCCGTACCTTTCCTTAGTCACCCTCTCCCTTGACCGCTGTCCTTACCATTACTCATCCTTCAAAACACAACATAAAAGCTCGGAAATACTTCCGAACGCGACAGAATTGAGTATTCACTGCCAGAGTGCAGACCATAGTTGCAGGAATAAAAACCTTTAAGAGTTTCTCTAAAAACGGTGTTGTCAATTCCCTTCGCTCGGAATCAAACAAATTTTCTTCGAAGAACGTATTCGAATAATTTATTCGCATAAAAGACGCCGAACTATGATCGAGAGCATCTCGATTCGATCTTGAGCAAGCACGGAAATAGTTTACAGAGGATATTCACGATGAAATATCGGCACGGGAATAAATTTGTTCGGCTAACAAACAGTCATCCTCCTCCCGCGGCCAGGTGCCATTGATTTCCACGTACGAAAACTAGGCCAAATTAAATTCCATAGCGGAATCAGTATCGCGTTCCTGCAAACGTACTCGTGATTGATCAAATTATTACGAACGCGTTAACATTATCGCTCGCTACGTTCGAACAAGAATAGAAACGTAAATTACGCTTCGAATGCAACCTATTCTCAACGCGAACAGTATCGCTACGTTATTCCATCGAAAACATGATTTTTCTTCTATTATACACGACGAAAGAATTGAAGAGTGGAAATAGGAATAGCTGAAAAAGTCAGAATTCAAGTTCGTTACATTATTCTACGTGACTTAACGATATCTTCATCAAATATTCAACATTAAACGCGCACAATTTTTCTTCGCGAATGTATAACAGTTAACCCTTAGCGGACGAGGAATAATAAGACTTGAGGAAGATTTTCGTTTCGAATTGAAAGCCTTTAAACTTGCGAGCGTTTATTAAATTCCAAGCCACTAAATTTCCAAACGTTTAAAATACTTATCAACGATATTGATTGAAATATTTTCCTGTAAAAATCGACGCGCGTCCAGAAGACCAAAAAATGATTAGACCGCTATTTGCAGAGCCTCGTCCGCAAAGGGTTATACGATCGGCAATTTAATCGTACAGCTGAATGTAAACACTTTTAACCCCTTGCCCTACGATTATTTTATTATACTACGTCTACTAGCGTTAGCCGATCGCTGCTTCCTTATCGTGTTACGTACAAATCACTTAAATATTATAGGTAATGTTAATTCGGTAATCTTCAACCTTACAACGCGAAGCCAAAATTAGGCTTCTTAATTAGATTTCATCCCCAATACTGTGCGTTTTTATTAAATCTCTGCCGCAATTCATAACACGAGTGCGACTCGTTATTGTAGGCCAAGGGGTTAAACATTTTAAATGATGCGTATTAATATTAAAGTTCTTGTTACAACGTCGCTGCAATACTTTTTGTAATAAAAACGGGGTTGCATCTTAAGCGTACTTAGTTTCTCGAACTTTAAACAGAATTTCGAAGTGTTCGTAATAACTTAATCGCTCGCTGTACGTAACTCCTGCGCAAACGAAAAGTTGCACTCCAGGCGTTAAGTTTCAACCCTTTCAGCGCTTAGGAGTTCGTCGACGATTATTTATCGCCAGCTGCTTGCTGTCAATATCGACAAAACGCTCGTTGAAACGAATAATATTTTACTCGTCGCGCAAATATTGCCACTCGTCGACGAGCACATCTCCGGAGATTCCATTGGTTAGGTTTCGAAGGAAGATTGCTGCCGCTATCTGCGAGTAACTTTAATTAAATTGCGCGCTTTGTAGGCTCTAAATCCTGTTTAAATATTCTTGATCGATCGCTGTCTCGCGATTAATCAGACTCGGTGTTTCATCTTGATAACTTCGCGGTTAACGAAACTGTTCGTCTCGTTTAAATGTTTATATTAACATATTTCGAATCCTTTATTTTATCGAAATATTTTACATTAACTCTTTCGCGATTAATAGAACGCTGCGCGTTTTATTTAAAGATTTTATATTGATCCAATTGCGATTATTCAGTTGCATTAATTTATTTAAATATCGTATATTAGGCAATCGTTTTACGATTAATTAGACCTCGCGTCTTGATTGAATATTTTATATGAAGATATTTTATGGTTAATGGAATGCTGAGCTTTATCCAAATATTTTATATTAACCCTTTCGCGATTAATGCGACGCTGCGCTCTGTTTAAATATTTTACATTAACCCTACTGAAATTATTGAGCTGAGCTATTTCACTTAAATATTGTATATCGATCCTTTTACGAATAATGGGATTCTACCTTTTATTTAAATATCGTGGATCAACCCTTTCGCGGTCAATGAAACTTTGGTATTCCATTTAAATATTATATATTAATCCTTTCGTGATTAATGGAATTCTGCGCTTTATTTAAATATTTGATGTTAACCCAACTGCGATTATTCAGCTGCGACATTTCATTTAATTTAAATTTCGTACATTAACCGGTTCGAGATTAATGGGATTTTGCGTTTGATTTAGATATCGTGTATTAACCCTTTCGCGATTAATTGAAATATGCGTCTCGTTTAATTGTATCGTATTGATCATTTCGTAATTAATGGTGTACCGGGTTTTATTTGAACGTCGTATATTATTCCCCGCGCGTTCAACGAGGCCGTGTACTTTATTTAAGATAACAACAATAAAGCGTATCGATTGAACGTGAAATTATGCGTAAAACGTATTATTTATCACGAAACTGCGGGTGTTTATGCGTTTACGGGAAAATCGAAATAGATGCGTGCAAAGGGAAGCGGAATACTTGTGAAATACAAAATGTACGCGTAAAAAATACGCAAAATTGCGTATTTTTGTGTAAAAATACACAACCTGCTGTTGTATTTTTATTTTCGGAAGGCGAAACAATTCTTTTTTGCGATCCCATTTTTTTCTTTTGTTAATGCAAACGGAAATCTGCATAAATATACGCAGCCTTAGCGACAAATAATTTCACAAATAATTTCAGTCTACATCATATAATCTATATTAATTGCGCTTTGCGATTACCGAAGAAAATACTTATAAACAAATCTCTTCTTAAAATGAAAGAAGTTCAAACTTCTTATCGAAGTCCAAAATATTTAACAACAATTATTAGACTGCAATTTTTGTATACAATTTCGTATACGTACAATCACGATTAAAGAACCCGGATTTTAGCAAAGATTTGTTTCCGTTTCTAAATGCAACAACTGTGCATTGCTTTGCAAAATTTAAACACTTTCGCATGTTGTTCGCATTCCGCATTTCTCTGCCGATTAAAATTTCCCCCGAGAAATGCATCAAAACGATCCGCGGTCTAATAATCGTACTTATCGTTCCAAATTCCACCCGAAATACCAAAAACTGATATCGCGCGCGACTTACGCGTGCCATCGCTTCGCGATCGCGGAATCAGAAGCGATTCGCGCGGCTGAAAGAGTTCAACTTACTTCGTTTCGGCTTTTATCCTCGACTCGCCGCGAAGCACGATTTGAAACTTTGATTACACGGCTTTGGTAACTTCGTTACTCGACACCACTCTACTCGTCTCATCGTTCATCGTCAACGCACTGTACGAATAAAATTCACTCGCGGTCGCGTTACGTACCATCCCCCGAACCTTTCACTAAATCCTCCGCGTACGATTCTAGCTTTTCCCCTGAAAAGCGAAACCGGAAGAATGTCAACGGTTGCAACCACAAGCGAGTTTCCCCTGGTTTTTCCTACCACCGTAAAAGGACACGCGACGGCGATGACGCGGCGTTCCTTCGCGAATCGTACGCGCGCGATTGCTCATCGCGAAGAATAAAAGCGAACGAGAAACGGTAGCGCGCGATCGGCCGCTAAATCGGAAACGCGCTCGCGTATAAGAACCGGAAGTGGCGGTGCGAGTGATCGCGGTGGCGGTCGCCGCGCGAGTGTCGACGTTCCTCGACTCGGCTCGACGGTTCAACGGAACGACGACGCTCGTAGACGCGTTTCTATCGCGGCGTCTGCGCCGAGACGCTTCTTTCGACGTCGCGTCGCGTCGGTGGCTGCGTTTCGCGCGTGCCGCGAGTGTTTTCCTCCGTCTTTTAGCAGCGGGAACTCTTCTAAACGTTCGCCTGGATCGCCAACGATCCAAATTGCTCGTCGAATCGTCCCGCGCTTTAAACGGGAAGAATCGCAAAAAATAAAGAAAAATAAAACATAGCGGAGAATAATTTGCAAGTCCGCGAAGGAAAATAAAGGAGCCCCGAATAATCGGTTAATCGCTCGCGAAGGCAAGACCGGCTGGGTGTTCATCGAAGCGGGACCAAAAAGGGGGTGAAAAACGACGCGCGCGATGGCTCGTGCACGTCGAAGAGGAAAAGTCGCGCGCGATCCTCGACGCGAAAACAACGGGTGTCTCGAGTGAAAGGAGGAAATGCACGGCGAATGCATTCTCCGGCGTGGGCACGAGAGCACGTTGTACGTGGGTGTAGTAAAAACGGCGGATTGCTATTGGCTGGCAGGACACGCGTGTGCGCGCCAAAGGAAGCAGCACACAGCAGCTGTCACAACAATAGGGAACTTTGTGTCGCCAGCCTTTCGTTACGATATCTTTCAACGACTCGGCTTTTCCGTAGCTTTAACGAAGGCGACGCGGCCATTGTTTCGTAGTTTTCGCGTAGCTTTCGAGGCTCTGTTTGTTCTTTGTAACGGCGACACTTTTCCGCTTTCGAAAATTGGGCCGCCGTTCATTAAAGGCATAGGTATTGTTTTCTTTCGTAGTACGGTGGAAGTTGATTACTGTAATTATGGACAGTGTTATTAATCGGCTGTAATTAACGTAATCCCGTTTCTCTAATATCGTTCCGATTTGTAGATCTTAACAGTGCTAATTCTTGCTTTAGCTACGTAGATTTTTGTATCAGTAAATTTTTGGTACCTTTAAGAGTTCAGTTTTAAAGTATCTTTATATAGCTTTATTAATCTATAATAAATCTTTATTACAATGTATGTCAAGTATTCCTATTTGCCTGGACTGATTTCGGGTACTTTTTGCATCGGTGATTTGTATTTTGTGCAACAATGGGATTTCTTCCCATACGTTGATTAAATAAATAAATAATCAGCTCCGAAACGCTCTGTACAAAATTAGTTTAGAGTAATTCCGCCTATTGCAAACAAACTTATTAATATCACGTGTGATAGTTACAATTTGGGAACAAACGACAAGAATTCTTAGTAAATTCGTACCAAATGGACGACTACTGAATGGATGTCTATGCAAATTCGTACTTCTTTAAGTAACATTGAAAAAGTGCACTTCTTATGGACTTTATTCTTTTAAATATTGCAATTAGTAACGTCAATTTAAAGACTTTGTACATATTTATATATCACATGGAGTCTGTACCTTTTGGCACATCTAAATTTCTCATGAATACATGAAGATCCGTATCCTATTCATAACTCTGCAATAAATTGAGCTCAACAACGAACATCTTTTTGTCCTTCGCGTAACGTTATCAGCCGATTGGAAACCTAAGTCTAACGTTTAAGCATTTCTGTATCGTTTAGCGACGCATAGGAAATATTCCTTGGAACCGATAAATGAGGGAAAGCGAACGGAATTTGGCGTAAAATACGAAACACGAATTCGCATCTTACCCGGCTATTAATATCCTTCGCGGAGCTGAGGCCGATGAAGGTCCTTGGACTCATCTATCACGTCGTGCAGAAAAAACATATCGACTGGTTTAAAAAACGTAAAGGTGACCTTCGCGTATACACCTACGAAGAAATCGTTACCGACACGCAACGATTCCATCTACCTCTTATTAACCAATCCCCCAACTCATTGTCAAAAAAGCTTCGCCCTTTTTTACGCCTATGAATTAACGCCAATCCATGAGCTACTAGCAGACTATTATTTAGATTGCCGCGAGAATATTAGCTGGTACATCGACGAACTACAGGATAAACTATCCATTGTTACGTCTACATCTAACGAGAGGTCTACCTGGTTCCCTTACCATTTTAATGTCACGTGTAACATTAATGTACACACGTATATTTATTAGTCTCAACGATTACAAGCAAGCAGATGGACTTGGTTTACATCCACTTTTATCCTTGCCTACTGTTACCACTCACATACCATATATTTATTTATTTATTTATTTATTTACACGCTAACTTATATCTAATATCCTTTCATTTCTATTGATGTAGTTTTCTTATCTACGTCCCTTAATCAATTTTCTACCCTATCGCATACTCTCCCCTCCGACATCTCTTATCCACGACATCCATTTATCTATTACATTACACCATTCCACTAAATGTTTCACATGCGACATTAATAACTTAGACAACTGTCTTGGACGTAATTGATCGGTAAAATGCAGGTCTATAATTATGTAGATAGAAGCAATTTATGAATAATTGCGATGTACGAAGAATCTTCATACGTATTGCAATTGTATCGTTTAATCCTCTATAACTCGAATTTAATTTACTTTTGCAGTGGGATTATAACGGGTTAACTTTGTCAACTTTGATGGTCGAATTGAATATAATTCTTAAACGAATCATTCTAAATTCCAAGGGATGCAAAATACACCTCTGCTCTCTTAGTTTGAAATTTATGACGTTTCCTATAAATGAGTGATCTACTATGTCCTTAGTTAACGATATTTTATCATTTTCTACCCTCGTTGACGCTACGTAAATTATTTCCACCCTAATGGATTTTTTTTTTCCCGAAGACGTAAAATAAGCAAATATTTACGCCCCATTTATTCTCGCAATTTCGTCCGAAGAGGAACTCGGCGAAGACGGCGGTCTCGTCCCTCTGGCCGTTCAATCAACCGAGATAGTCAATACAGAATACTCTCGAGCCGCGTGAAAAATGGATTTCATCGAAACAACGTCTGGCCGTTTAAGTCGAGGCTGGATAAAAATGTTCCGCGCCGGAATGCATAGGCGCCCACGTTCATACGGGCGTGCCTTGATGGATATCCTTTTGCCAGTGAGAAACTTCGACAAGGAAGACGTTTCGCAGATGGTTAAATCGAGGGAAAAATGACGGCATTTTTTCTAAATTTATCGCTGGTCGAATAATCGCCGAACAACTTTTGTACGCGTAAGGATTGCAAAAGGTAATTGCACGATACTGTATCTATCGTATTTTCGCTTGCAAATACAAATTTCTTCAAGACTATTTATCGGGATTTATCCGCTGTTTTCTATTTCAGTGCTCCGTCGTGTGCAAACTATTATAATCATTATACGTAGCTTTTATTTAATAGTCAATTCGTAGGCGTGTTCTTCTGCCAAATTTTTCAGACGCGTATCTTTTAATTTCCAAGCTTCCCAAGACTACACCTATCGCAGTGATAAAAAGGGGCTTACAAAAATCGCATCACTTTATCTTAAAGTATTTTAAAATATTTCCAGCAACTTTATATTCTCCCGATTATTTATTTTTGCATTATATGTATTTTGTTCAATTACGAGTAATTCTAGTCTTAAAAGGACAGCTTTACTCCGACCTTGTATATCTCTTTTCATTTCCATAGCGTTTAAATTTCCTTTTTTAAGATCCAAGCTTCCCCTAAACGTACAGCACACGCGGGATTCTCTCACAAAGGAATCGTTGTCTTTGCATTGTCCGGAATCCCTCTTTTAAAAGGGTTCGTCGCGGTCTGCGAGGCGAAATTCAACCGAAAAGAAATCTCTCTATAAAGGTGCAAGCAAAAGAAAGCAAACCGATTCTAGCCCTTCTCTTATTTCCTTTTCTTTTCGCCATTGAAAGGGCGAATCGAGCCCCTAAATCGTGCGGCGAAATCGATCTAAAGCTAATCTTTCTGGCTTCGATTTCCTTTTTCAGTCGGCGTTCCGAATGCCGGAGACTCGATCGTCCCGGGAAACCACGGGACGCGTTGCGTTATCCGATCAATCAAGAAACTCGGAGCCACCGGTTCTGGTCGGCGCGGCGGTCGGGGGATTTCAGCTTGCGAAACGTGGAACACAAAGGCGGACACGAGGTTGCAGGATCGATAACGCCTTTACAACGCTACCGGACGTACGTGGAACGTGTGGCGTACAGCTCGATGACCAACGCTTTTGCGAGTCCCTCGGCGAAAGCCAAGCCGCCAGTTGCCACCCCCCCACTAACGCACAGGGGTGAGTCTATCTTGGGTCTAGTTTACTCGACGGAAACCGTTGCTGTATGTTCCGCTGATATTCACCCGTACGCTGCTGCGCGATCTGAATTTTAGGCAAACAGTTACACGTCGCCCATTTGCCCCGGCTACTGTTAATCGAATTGTCCGGTTAAGTTAGAGGCAGGCGAATCGGATCGGAATAAGAATTTAATTGATAGGATAGGCGTCAGTCTCCTTCTAATCGTCGCTTTAATTATTTCATTTAACCCTTTGCGGACGAGTGTCTGCAAATAATCGCCACTTTTCCGGTTTCGTGGACGCGCGTTCACTGGTTAAAGCGGAAAATTTAAATTAATATCGTTGATAAACGCTTCGAAGTTTTGGAAATTTGTTGACCTGGAATTCGAAAGCTTAGAAATTTAAAGGCTTGGAATTCATAGTCAAAATACTCTTTTAAATTTCACTATTCGTCGTCCGCAAAGGGTTAATAGCGAACGAATGTACGAAGAGTCGAGATCGGGATGAGAATTCAATTGATATTCGTTAGACAGTAGAACGTATATTTTGCCATTGTCGAGGATACGAAAACGCAAGAAAGAAATGAAATATATCTGTTAGTATTGAACATCTTGACAAGGAGCATTAGGAGACTTTAAATTTCGTAAAAAAAATAGACCTCCTTGACCAAATATAAAATGATCACAGTGATATATCTACTGTGCATGTATACAAAACATCGTTTATATATATTTTAATCGTATAACTATACACACGATAATTGGTCATTGTAATTGTGATCATTAATATCCTAACAAGGGTTGTGATAGTAGGTAAATAAATAAAAAGAAAAAAAGTATTCGTATATCACTGTAGCCTTGCATTTAACTACCACTTAATTAACTATCACTTAGTTTATTATTGAACGTAAATGCGGCTGCATACGATGCTATTAAATAATAGGGAATTTGCCACAACTAAATCTGAGAAAGCAGTACTTAAATGTAAAGATACGATGGCGTACGAAAAGTAATCGCAAAATTGGTAGCGAAATAAATGTATGCATTATCATTAGATTACGGAAGTTTATGCATTTATAGAAAATTTAGCTACGCTAAGAGATGCGGGATTTTGTAAGCACGTGAAATTGTATAACATATTCAAAGTAGACACTATTATACTTCCAAAATGAAACTAATTTCTAGTTAGATTCCATTGCGCTGAGTGCTATTTCAAAAAATATGAATCCGCGTAAAAATTCGCAGTCTAATTGCAATTAAGATGGTATGCCGGGAAATGCGAGAGGGCGAATTTTGTTGCTAATTTAATATAGTGCATCGTTTGCCAAAATTGCTGCACGAAAGTTGGATTATTAGGTTGCTGCTTTTTAACGAAGATTCGCTAAAAACACGTTTCAAATCTGAAAGCATTCGGCTATTAACTTTCATCGTAATCGATCCGTAAACAAAATCTATCGATCTAAATAATACCTCTACCTTTTTCTCTAATTAAAAATGTTCATTTTGAAATAACTTGCACTTATTTGTACACGAAAATTGATGCCTAGTTAAGACAACCTAGTGCTGGTAACTTTTTATTTTTAACATTTCGACTGTCTCAATTGTTTGATCGTTTTAGGGGTAGAATAATTAGACTGGACTGGACTGACAGGATTCAAATTAAACTTCACTTTCTATAGTATTCATTTTTATCGAACCTACGTTGCAATTTATAGAAAGAGTTACAGGACAAAGGGTTAATCCCTTAATGCTCGCTGGTTCTACATTCTTTTCCACTACTATTATTAATAATTAACGTTTCTGTTCTATTTTGCTCTCACAATTTTCCATTCCAACGAGACTACTTCATGCAGCATTAAAAATGAATACAGTATCTTCAAATCGTAGACCAGCGAAAAATATCTTTTGTAAAAACACAATAATCCATCTGGATAGGGTTAATCCATCTAGATTACAAATTTTTTAAGTAAATAATTGATCAAGCTTACAACTTCCGCTTTGTGCACGTAAGCGAAGCTAATTTTGATAAACGCGATGATTAGACTGCGGATTTTGATGCGATTTATGGGAAGAAAAAGTCACGGAATGCAATTTCACTTGAATATCGATGCATTAACGCATCGATACGTTGATACATCGATACGACACTCGTCCGAAAAAGGGTTAATCTTCTGCAGCTTGCAAGGGATGATAATGGCCGATGTTCCGCCGCCGTGCACACAGGAATACACACGTGCTCGCGTGTACATCTGTTGAGAACCACTGGTTTCTACCTGGCCGTTAATAGGAGAGCGGAGAGCACGGAATGTCCTCGTAAAAGCGAGCGAGAGGGACGGCAAGATTGAAGGGGATAGACGAGGAGGACACGGATGGCGGGCCGGTGTTTAAAGAAGGACACTCGATAGTCGGAGGCATTGTACCCGGTTACCGTCAGCCGTTCCAGGTGCTGGAGGGCAGTCGGCTCTCGCCACGGGGACGAGCATATACGCTTGCACGTTTCCTTGCGCGCCCGGCGTGCAAAGCGATACAACGTCGCGTTTACGCGCGCGGCCCCGCTGTTGTTCGCCGTGTCTTTCTCGAAGAACGCGAAAACCGAAATCCAGCACCGCGCCGCGCGCGCTCCCGGCCAGGGAAAAGACAAAAGAAGAGCGGACGCGTCGCGTTGCCTCGTCTGCCTGCATCGGAGTCTCGCAGGCACAGCCGGCGAAACTCGCGCGCGAGTGGGAGAAAATTGGCCGCAGAACAGAAAGAGAGTAAGAAGGAGCGAAAGGGAGGAACAGAGGGGAGTGAAAGAAAGGAAGGGAAAAGAAAGAGAGAAGAAACGACACAGGGACGGCTGTGGATCGTGTGCCGCTCTGCAGTGCGACATTCGACGACAACGTACGCTCGCCGCTTCTCTCCTCGTTCTTCTGCCACACGCCGAGTGCTATCGCATCGCGACTTTCCTCTATAGCGTACGCACAACAAACACGCGCGAACTCTTCTGGCTCGAATCCGTGTTTTGTCGCTCGCCTCTGCTCTCCCCGAGTCCGTTGTTCTCTTTGTTCTCGCGACTCCTTCGACCTCGACGCTTCGGAGTCGCCAGTCGCGATCGACGGCTTCACCGAGCTCGCCGATTCGTCGTTCACCAGGAAAGTGTTCTCAAGAATCAGCTTCTAATCGCACGATTATTAATACCCCCGTCCACGACTACGATCAGTTGTTGATAAATCTGGAAGCGTCGAGAAACGTCCCGATTGTTGTTAATCGTGCGACGATCGGTGAAATCGATCGATCGATCGATCGGCAAAAGAAGAGGGAAGTCGAGGAGAAGAGATCGACGAAGAGGAGGGAATTGGAACGAGTTCGGCGAAGCGAAAAGTCGAAGATACGAAGCGAAGGTTTCCAGACGCCGCTTTTACGAATATTGGAATATTGGAACGGAGGATATTGTTGTGGAAAAAGGGGAATACGAAGAGAGTGCAGTGGCCGCGTGGACGGAGAGGATGTGCAGGAGGTCGGCTTGGTGAAACACACAGCCCGGCCGATGTCTTCCGGGCGACGATCGCGTCACGGACGGGATGCGAGACGAGCCACGTGAATGTTGTACGCCGTTGAACCTTCCTTTCCGCCAGGCGAATTATTCTGGACCGGCATGGAACCCGTGAAAGCAAAGTACGTATGTTTGTATAACGCGTACGCATCGCTGTGTACTTACATGTTGGGCCAACTACGGACGAACACCTTTCTTCTATCTCGCAAATGTAGTCGGTTGCTCGATAAGTTGCTGTCGAAATATGTATGCTTGTATCTTTTGTGCAATGAGCGACTGGAGATGGATTGGAGATTTTAACTCGGTTGTTGAAGTTCGTTGTATTGTTGTAGGGAAAACACTCGTGATAGTAGGATCATTGACTAACAAAAGTATGGGATAGATCATTCGTTTATAGGAAACGTCGTAAATTTCAAACTGATGTTCGGATTGTGTAAGAAGGCAGAGGTGTTTTTTTACACCCCTCGCGATTTAGAATGATTTGAAGAATTATCTTCAATCCGACTATTAAACTTGCGAAGGTTAACTCTCTATTCGTGTATTTAGCTTTGTTGAATCTTATCTCATTAGCAGTTCATCGTATGATTTCCATTTTGCCCTTTTCGGTTCTATCGACACCAGTCACTTACACGGTATTAATTCCTGATTTCCAGATTGAAATGGAACACGTTTCCGCTTAATTATACGTTTGTTCGTATCGTAAAAGCGAATGTCGGGTTACAGAAGATTAAATGATAGTAGTCGAATAGTATGATAGTGATAGTTCTGCAGCGAAAAAATCTGAAAAAATTCCTAGACTGTCTCAAATAGAAATAGAATTTCTTTCGTATCATTTCATGCGATAGAATAGTATAGGGGTTGAAATTGATCAGATATACTTTTATTCGGAAATTTATCGATTAATACGTCGCAAGTTCAATTTCATTTATCGATACTTTTACTCCCCTTGTTCGCCTGCATAGAATTCGTCGCGAACTTGTCACACCACCTAATATATTTAAGCGTACCTGCTACTATTCTAATCGTTTCGCTATTTTCTGACTAGTACTAATTGCGTTAATAGATATCGATTAGTTTGCAACGATTTATATATTAATTTGCAATCCTTCATAGTATTTTGTATCCCTTTATACAATTCGCACCAGGGTTGTTAAAGGGTTAAAAAAGCTGTTGCTTCGGTGTTTTAATTCATCCAGAATAGTTCTTATAGGCGCAAGTAGCTAACACGGTTAAGAGAATAATTATTTTCCAAATTACGTTCAATTGTAATCGTCGAGCCATTAACATTGCTCCAAATTTCTTGAAGTTTAAGAAATTTCAGAGCTCATCTCCGGCCTTTCGTCCACCGCTTTTGATCTACGTTGTTTCCGTTCGATACCGAGTTGTCCCTATGCTTCGTCGACGTTCAGATCTCCCCCCCCTGACTATTAGAGAGATTATTGTTGCATTGTTGCTCGGTTTACTCGCATTTGCGACTGCGGTGAAGACGAGCAGTATTATAGAAAGCCGCGTTTTCACTGACATGGATACGTACCTGCAGAACTGTGCGTCTCTTTATAATCGCTTCGTGGATTACCGCATTGTTTGTTAATTCTTTTCGTGGAGAAAAAAAAAAAAATATAGAAACCTTGAAAATCTATCTTACAGTCAGCTGAAAGGAACGATTCGCAATGATATACTGAAAATTTCACTTGAATCTGATACTCGTCGACGTCTTCCAACCATTGAACAGGAATTAGAAACGCACTTTTTCATTAATTAATCAGTACAGCATTTTGGTCTACGTAAAATCGTCCATTCCCGTACGCAACGACTTAAACTACTTGCGCTGGAATAACGTGCGACGCGCGTCGATCAGATCTATCGAAAGCGGTGCGATTTTGCAAGCTGAAAAGTACGCAGAATTAAGGAGAATTGTCAGCGACGCGTTTTACGCATTGGCTGTAAAATTCGGACGGAAAATTGTACAGAAATTAAATCGCTGCAAGTTGTTACAAATAAATTGATCACAGATACTCGCTAAATAATTGCCAGCGCTACTGGTTAATACAAGCCTTCGAATCTCAATGACAAATAGCGCGAAAGTCGCGGTCTTGACCTTGCCGAAGTAGATTTCTGAATCGGCGAAACTCGGCGCAAGAAATGTTCCCCCGAGCCACTTCGAAATTCGTTTTTACCATTGTTGATACACAGAAGGTTGGCGTTCCGTGCGCGAGCAACCGTGAAACGCGATGAATGGAGCTCGAAGTTTACCAATATCGTTCGCAAGAAGCGTCGCGCTTCGCTTTTTCATTCTTCTCTGCCTCGCTACTGGAATTCGTAAATATTTCGCGAGTCGGACGTGTTCCTATCTGTCTATCCATCGATTGATTGGAAATTCGGGCATTTCATCGGAATAGTGCCACTTGCCGCGCGATATCGTTCGAAAAAGTCAATCGTCGAACGAACTCCGCGAACAGAGGCAAAAATCGGGCAAAAACTGCCGGCTATTCCATAGTTTGTTTTCCAATGCAGTTGCTTCGCTCGAAGTATCGTGGAATAAAGTTGGTTTCGCGTTTCGGTAAATTGTTCGCCCGGTTGTTTAAACTTTAGGCTGAACCACAGCCGGATTAATCCAGTGCCAAGCGATTGCTAGACATTATAATTATTTATTTATTCGGCCCGATGCACCTGGGAAAGCATTCGAACATTTAATAGTTTCCATTTATTCGAACGGAGTTTGAATGATTTATTTATTTGTTCGAATTGGGTAAACCTATCAGCGTTAGCTGCAGAACAAATGAAATTAATATAAACGTACGAGAGAATTCGCGTATTAAACGAGGATACGGTAAACAGCGTTGAAATAAACTCTTAAACGTTTGAACGAGTTTTCGATACGCTGTTTTTAAACGAGACACTGGTGCCCGTAGAAGAAATCTAACGAAGCACAGTAACAGTTCGCGATCCGGCATAAATGATTTAACCCTTTGCACTCGAAACTATTTTTAATAATATGACACGACAGCAGCTCCATTACGTTTCTCTGATTATTGTGAGAGCTTAATAAGTTACGTATTTTGAAAAGGAGAAATTTGCCTTGATTTCGGAAGAAATGACGATTGAATTGGTTAATATAGAATTAAAGAAACGCGAACCTTAACTTTTGATAGAATTTACGAATGCCTCCATAGCGGAGCCAACCGAGTGCAAAGGGTTAAAGGATCGACTGTTTCAAGTCTAGATTTATTAACATCCGTGAGAAAGATACGCGTAAGAATCTGAATGTACATGCAATAGCGTAAATGTTAATTAACCCTTTCGCTACGGTATCTCAAAACCGAAAAGCGTTTCCGACGCAAAGATTAGGGTAATTTGGATTAATTTGAGATTAGTTTGGGTGCAAATATTTGGATGATTAGTGTCGTTAATTGTAATCCAATAAGTACCGATGATGGTAAAAGTATTATTGCGGTGTTAAAGAAAGTATAAATATAGAATGATAGATCAATTATTCACCACGTATCTATACGTCATTCGTAGCGAAAGGGTTAATTCTAGTAGTCGTAGGATATTTAATATAGTTAGCTATTTAGAATAGAATAGAATATAGTTTTATTGCTTCCAAAATTGGAGTGCAATGGATTCCACAACCGCCTAGGTTACGTACAATTAAACAATCGCATACACTTAACATCCTCTCCATCCCCCCTATCATTTCTTCCCTATATCTTCACACCTATATTCCTTATACCTACTGCCCCAATAAATACTTCCACCACGATTCAATTTAAAATTAAAGATATAAATAACTCGTCCAACAACCGAAACTACACAATATTATAAATAAACGTAGCCCATAATACAATGCTATAATATAGTTACCTATTTATCATCACGATTATTGCTAGTTCTTTCTGGCCGAGTAACAATCGCGTTTCTAACGAAGCTTTAAACTTCGTCGTTCCCTTCGAAATATTTCGTGAAACTTCCGATAGCGGCGAGAAAAAAAAAAAAGGAGGAATAGTAAACGAACTGCATAATGCATTACGAAGGAACGAAAGGTTGCGAAAAAAAGCGCGAGGGATGAAAAATGTTTTTCACCGGTAGCCGAGCGCATTGTTGCTTTCGTTTCTTTTGATTTCCGCTGCCCCGTTCGCGATTGTCCTCGCCGTAAATCAAATTGCCTTGATAGATCACCTTTTTTTTTCCGTCACTGCTGCGAACAATCGTGTCGAACGGTAGAATAGTTAACTCACACTTTACGAGCAATTGAAAAATTAACAAAGGTAGCACGGCGAAAGGTTAACAATTTCATTTTCACTCGATTATTGTTCATTCGTTGCGAATGGGACGCAATAATGCCGCACGAATTTTCGTTCGTTCGTCAGCTCTTTGAGCGCTGAGTAATTTAGAGAAATTAACGCGTTTCTGGATTGATTTTACGCGTGACGTGTATTCCATTGTCTTTTTTTTTCACGTGTGTATTATTCACACTGTATTATACTGTATTATACTACATATTATACTATACTGTACGTAGGTTTACGGGAAAAGGTAAATAAAAAAGTAACGGGTGACGAACACGTAGATACAAAACGTGTAAAATAGTTGCTTATCGTAAGATGTGCATTACGAATACGAAAGTAATCAATTTTGTTCACATTAGACCTTGTCGTTTGCCTTCTTGCGAATTCCATCGACTATTAAACTACTATGGTATTTACTTGTATCGCAGATTCTTTGCGAGCGGAGCAAAATAATATTTAGAGAATTTTCGTTCAATTATGAACTCTTTGAGAACGAGACTCGTCGAATTCTTATCCAAATATTAATAGTATTATCCGTTAATGATATTAACCATCTATGCTCCGTTGGCTCCGCTGTGACAACAAACTTTAATTTCCTCTAAACTTTCGTATTAACTGCCACCGATCTAATTCCCATTTCTTTGGAGACGAACAAAATCGAAGGGAAACTTTCCCCTTCTCGTAACGAAGTCTCACACAAATGGGCTGAAATTATCGGTAGATCCAACTGTCAAAGGGTTAACTCGAATCTCTTGCTTTACAAATTCCGACCGAAATCGTACCAATGCGAACGAAACGCGCAAAATTCGTCCAGAGCATCCGACGCGTTGAACAATTAACGCGAATCTTCGAAACTATCGGCAAACACCTCTTCAAAGTTCGAAACCATCGTTTGTACATCTGTATCTTTGGGACATCTCGTAAATCCATCGAAACTTGTGCATCGAGCCGGCGGAGTACGAGTCGATTACCATTTGCATGCGATTACAATAGGGAAGGCGTCGCGCGATATATCAAAGTCATAACGAACGTTGCATCGCGATATCGGCCGGATCGATTCGGAAACGGGGCCACGTTGCAACGGAGAGATAGTTACATCAGCTAAGATGCAGTTGCGCTATACGGCGTCGTGTGAAAGTTTAGCCGTATTCACGCGACCACCGCCGCGGAGAACGTAACAGATGGATGACATCATAAACCGGATCGCTTCGAGTCCCCGTCTAGAAATCAATTTCACTTCCGCATACTTTCTTCCTCCTGTGAGTCTAGCTTCTTTTATTCTACGCATCAGCTGTATAGCAGTCTATAGTCGCTGCTATCGATGCTTATGTTGCAGTTTATAGTCGAGTGCTGCGAGCTCACCCTTATCGACGCACACGCGGCGTCAAATGTTGCTAATGCATCGCGTTCGCATGATTTAACCCTTTAGGGAAGACAAAAGTGGGCAATTAACCCCTTCGCCGCGAAGGATGCGTAGATTTGCCGTGAAAATTTGCGCCGTCGGCTAAAAACGTATGTATACGTTTCGTGCAACGTAGCGGATACTGTTTTTATAAGTAAACACTAGAATTAATAATTAGACTGGGTTCCTTCGAACTCGAGAAGAAATTAAGATATTAGCGTATATTGTTGTGAACGAAGGATGGAATACATTAGCATTGACAGAATTTAGTCCAATGACCAACGCGACCACTCACACTGTAAACACCATTAACTCATCCTAAATCAAATGCATTTGACAAACAGTCTAATGTCAGTTTCTAGTCATTCTGTTGTAGACCGGAACTCGGGGAGGCGAGGAAGATACAATCAATTCGTCTAACGTTGCTTTTTTCGTTCGACGAGCGATAGACGCAGACAGACCTTTCGTTGACCGGCGTACCATTTTATATTTTCTATGTTCGAATGGTGGGGAAGAGTCCCGATGGAGAGAGCTAAGGGATATGTTACCCCTTAGAATATCCCACTTCCCCGTCAACGGTCACTCGGTCTTTCCCGTTACCTACCCGGAACTCGGCAGCCAGCAATAAAAACCAAGGATCGCCTCGACTTTGAAATCACACGCGGAAATAGCGAAATTACAACTATACCAAATCTTGGGTTCACGTGCTGATCAGCTGAAAAATTAACAAGTACTGGTTCCTTGGGCTTTATTGTTGCTATGGCAGGCTCTCACCCTCTAACACTTGCTACGCGACCATATAATTAAGCCTACGGGTCTAGACTGTATTCCGTACTTTTTCTACTCATTCTGCATTCCGTACCTTTCCTAGTTATCCTGTATTCCGTACATTTCCTAGTCATCCTCTACTCCGTACCTTTCCTTGGTCACCCTCTTCCTCGATCATTGTCCTTACCATTAGTCACCCCAAACAACAGTACTTAAAAGCCCGCAAAATCATAGAACCGTCAGATTTCCGTATTCACTAGCGTCGAGTGCAGTAGCCGTATTGATAAAGCCTGTAAGAGTTATCTTCCACGCGTTGTCAATTCACCAGGAATCCAACAGGGTCGTTAATGAAACTTTTGAAATGAAAGGGAATTAAAAAATCTGAAAGCATATGGGAACTGTACGAACTATAAACTAACGGCTGTAAAAGGATGAAAATTGTTCAACAGTTAAATGGTAATATTGTCTGGTACAGTTAAATGCTTGCTCAACCCTCTAAATTGCAGCCATTCTCGATGCTTAGACGAAGTTAATTTTTCTTAACGTAGAATTGCTATGAACACAAACATTCAGGTGTTCTGTGTAATTAATTCAAGCAGGATACACGTACGAATGAAACTAATAATAATATTGTACTACGTATGGTGAAATCGTACGTACGACTTTGGCGAAGAAAAATCATTACGTATATTCGCAATAATATTTTGTACTCGATAACAAAAGTCTACAAAAAAAAAAAAAAAAAAAAAAGGAGATATAGAAACGCGTCGCTTTAGAAAACTCATCTCTCGAAACTTCGCGAAAGTATAGAAAATGACTACTCGCAATATTATCTTTTAATTAACGAGAAAACTCGCGAGCGGAAGGGCGATAAGTCTGCGAATTAGAAAGCGATCGGAAACTTTTTCCCGGCCAGAGTTTATGTTCCATCAACTGTACCTATAGAAGCCTGCTTCTAAGCCTGGGAAAAGTGAATTGAAAATAAATTCACCCTACGTACAGAGTGCTTCCTATACCCGGCCTTTTCTTGTCTCTGCTTTTTTCCATTCCCCATCCGCGAGCCGCGAACGCGTCACGCTTGGCATTTCACGCGAAGCATCGTGCTTTGAATAATGTTATTATAACTAAGCCAGCCTTCGACGATCGCTGCGAGACACCTCCAGTCGATAATACGATACACTCGGTCCTAAATACAATCTGAATTATTGTCCCGTTGCATAATAAGCGCTACGATCGACCCACGGGAACGTTAACGCATCCGTTGCTATCCGTTACACGCGCCGATGAATAATAAACATTTCAATAAAACCATTAAACCGCGGTATGTATCTTTAGATAGTATAAAATACGCGTTCCGTTTTAATACTGGATTTACGAAACCCGTCAATTTGACGAATTTAGAATTCTATCCTTGATGTTGAATTTTCTCGGTAAAAACAGGTTCTTTTTCTTAAAATGGCCGCCATTTCCTTCGTTTCCATGACGGATTGAAAAATCGTACGCTACGTTTCACACACCATTATAAGAAATAACGTGTGTGGAGCTGTAGAGAGGGGATAGGATAGGAAAAAGGAAGGGTGTTGCGTTTCGTCCTGGGCCTGCTAGTGGACTCATCAGGCCCTGCCTTAACTTAGGATATTGGAAGGAAGGTTAAAGGCGGTATATATATATGGACGAGGTAGTTGGAGCGAGTACTTTCGAGAAATCCTATTTCGTATGTCCCTCTAGTGGTGGGTGCAGGAGAGCCGCCACAACGTGTATACAAATATCAAGTCGATCAAATGAATGATAGTTTTTGAGACTTGTTCGCTTGATTAATTCGACAAGGTTTTATCAAACACATCCTTGGACAACGCTATATAACTTCCTTACCTTTTAAGTAAGTTAAAGCGACAAATCTTGCGCGAAAATAAAGGTAAGGTGTTGCTTAACATTAGCCGAAAATATTTCGCTATTCTAGGTGATACTTATCTGAGAAAAAGAGACTTATAAAGCCGTTCTGGGTGGTGTGCACCCTTGAGAACTTACAGAAACGAAACGCTTACGCCAAATCCGTGATCGTATACGGGAAATTTTGCCCTGGAAATTTGTATCTGTTATCTGGTTATTTCGATGCAACGATATACGTACGTAGGCAAGCTGGTAGTTTCTTGGCGAATTCGAACGTGGTATTAAGGCAAATTGCAGCGAAACCGTGCGCACGCGAGATGCAGGTACATGCTTGCTTGCTTGCTTGCTCGCGTGTGCAGGGAAATCGACCGGTTGCAGGCGGTTCCCTTAAATACTTGGGAGTTTAGATCGATAGGGTGTATAGTTGGCGGAGAAAATATGGCGAGGTCGTTAAGCGAGCCCTTAACTACCAAACTGCCACTCACGGAGAACATTTCGCGGTGGTTCGCGTTGCGCAAAGAACTTCGAAAAGAGAAGTATTACGTTGAACGAAAACTTTGTACGATTTTTCGAAATAACGCTGAAATTGATGTTCCCGTCGATATACGCTCGCGAGCAAAATTAGAGGATAGAAAAATTGTCAATCTTTCATCTACCATAGCTAGTGTAAAACTATTATAGCTAGCAAAAAAGTATCGTATGAAGATCAACTTGGGCTCGTTCTAAAGCACGAACTTTCTACTTTCGCATAGGTGAACAGACATTTTGCGAAAACCTTTCTCACGTCGAAGAGTAGAGCGAAAAGTTAAGCGCGTTCTTTCATTTAAAAAGTATCCGAAATTTTTATACCTCCACGAACCTCGATATCTTTTTTTGCAATTCATTTCACATCGCTTTTGCAGAGGAAAGCCTTCCCTTTACAACGAGTCGCTAAAAGTCAGCGTATGATTTTCTTTATTCCCGAATTAACGCATTTTTAACGAAAAGTAAGCCACCTTTAACTTTACCTGCATATGTGAAGCCAAAATCGAGTGACGGACAATGCTTTATTTGATCATCGTTTGAAATGTTCGAGGTTTGTTTGGAAGCAACGTGAAAGTTTGACGAGAGGCTTGCGTTTTATGTTTGCAGAATGGCTCCCACAGGGATGCCCCCGGTGACCGGTATCCTGCAGCCACCCGCAGGCTCCACGCTGTCAGGAACCACGATGGCGAATTATAAGAAAAGCTGGTGGAGAAGAGTGGCCCCCTGCTTAGCCTTCCTCGCGGCTTTTTCCACTGCCATGACCTTGCTTCTCGTCTGGAGCGAGGCTGCAGCCTTAAGGTATATAATTCTTTTACCAAAACTACCCCTTTGCACTCGAGAGTTATCGAAACTGGTTCATTTTATTCGTTTATTGGACCGGCAGAGAATACCCAATTTCATACAAAATTACTAAATACGAACAATGAAAGTACGTATAAAAGTTATTAAGTTATTACTGTTGGATTCCGGGTCGCGAAATCGAGTGAACAACACTTTTTAAAATCTACTCGAGAGGTTTTATTAAGACGCTTGGTGATGTACAAAAGTTTACGCGAGTGCCGACAAGAATAGTAATCCCGATTTACTGAAATTGAGGTCTATATATACAATCTTACAAACTAGAAAAATAACGTGCAAGGGATACTGTGGAAAGGACTAGGGCAAAGGTTTTCGGTGACTAATTATTGTACTAGCATGGATGAGTTGACTGATTGTGAGTAATACCGGTGATGCACTATTTGCAAGGGATTCGAGTCACTAGGTATTGTTGTATTCCGCTGAGGTTGTCAGTTTATTATGTATAATAAGTTACAACGTCGAGCGAAATAAAGACGAAGTTTAACGTATACCAGAGTGTATTCGCGTTTTACAAGTGTAGTTGCGCGTCCTAAGACGGTCCGGACTGTTCTGGCGTGTCAAGGGAAAAACTGTCATTTTGGAGACTCGGAAAATAGAGAGGTAGGGGTTATCTTGGGTTCGATGGTCAGTAAGGGATGAGGTAGCAGGATCGAGGTTCGGAGGTGATTAACTAGGATGAAATCATCAGCTATCGAAGGATTTTGGAATGTTTGCTGCTGGGGTTTGGTTTATCGTGTTTGAAGGAGGATGAGAAGGCCGCGTTGTCTTAACTAAAAATAATATAGTACTAATGATTACGTTGGCATACAACAGTATACAACATTACGTGTGTTCATGGTACCGAGAAATTGCAAACTTTAACCCTTACCACTCGTATGTCGCCGTTCTTACGCCATATATAGTTTGATTTATTTACTACCTTGCTACTTAATGTACTTAATGCACTCTGTACCGTTGCAAGGCAACATTTTATCAAGCCCCCTTTTATTGATCTATTTTGTAAATTAATCAAGGAGTGCAAAATGTTACATTCGCATTGTCGTACAATTTAACCCTTTGCAGAAGAGACGTAATAACACCTATGGGAGTACTTTAGTTTTGAATTCTACGTCTTTGAATTTTCAGGTTTTCGAGTTCCAAACCATATAATTACTAACGATTTCAAATGTTTATTATTGCGTTAAGTATTCATTACGTTATATTTTCTGCTTTAAAAGTCGACATGGGTTCGGAAAGCCGAAAAAATGATTAGGCGACTATTTGTCGACACTCGTCCGCAAAGGGTTAAACCTTCCCCTTCGATTCGAAACGAAAGCGATAAAATTGAAATCGCTGTAGCTACTTGTCGACAAGACGTAGTTGGAGAAATGTTGGAGCAAAATTTAGAAGCAATGTTGTTACTTAATATCATTGAACGCGTTGCTCGCGTTTAAACAGCAACCTATTAATTCTATAAATCGAAAGAGCAATTAAATCGTAGCAGCTAAATTCTTAATAAAAATTTGTTGTATTGCTATCATGAAACGTACGTATATTCAAAGGCAAAAATGAAAGTTAATCTTTGACGTTCAAATGGAAGTCGTTTTCGTAAAGAGACGTTGTTCGGTTTGCTTACCGCCTATCTCTCAGGGAGGCACGTAAAAATTTTACAGCGCTATAAAACGGAGGACTCATCCCGCCCCTAAAGCTGCCATTATATCCACCTTTTTCTTTTTTCCTTTCCCTTCAGCCTTTTCCACGGCGAACCTTTCCATTAACCCGAGCGAGAACGCACGGTATAGCACGGGATTAAATAAGTAATTAAACGGATCTCGTCATTTTTATTGCCCTTCTTTCTCCCCTCCCTTCGTCTCTCGTTCGTTCGCTTTCAGCTGAAACAGCGCCGCGTTGAAAACGACGCGTTAATTCACGCCAATCAGGGAAAAGCGAAGAACGGCGAATTGCGAATCTCGAATGATATCGTCCGTTTCAATTAATTCCGGTTTGTTGACGCGTGAATTGGGCCACTGGAAATGCACAATCGACTACGTCGTTCGAACGTTTTTCACGCGCCATTTCGATTTCGGGACCCGCGCCCTTTTCATCATCTTGAATGGTAACATTTTCCAGGCGCGGGCCAAATTTGATTGATTGAAAACTGAATAAGAACACAAGAAAGTTATTATCGCATCGTTGTCGGGACATTTCGCTCGCGGCACGGGCGATATTTTAGCCGCCGCGTAAGAAATTATAAATTAGACCGTATAACGCGATAAATAACAAAAGTAGTATGTCAATGTAACAAGTACGTTTGTTTTGGAACTGTCGCAAAGACGATGGTAACATAATCCGTCGTTGAAAAAACCCGTATAAATACGGGAGCCAAATTTTAACAGTAGACAATGAAAAACGTATTTTTACGTGTCCCGTAAACCACCAGTCTTAAAAAAACGTATTTTTACGTGTCCCGGCAACGATGTGTTATTTTAAAAATTTTATGCCCCTTCTTTTCGCATAGGTAAAGTATTGAAGTCAGTTTCCATTTAAATTCTCGTAACTATATCTTTCATATCCGGGAAAGCGAGCCGTGCTTAAATGAATTTTTTTCAAGTTAACTTTCGCAATTCCAAATTGCAAGGGACGTGAAAACAACCCTGCTTTTATATTTCGGTTCGAAGTTTATGACGTTTCGTACAAATTGGGAGCCTATCCCGTTTTTAGTCAATGCTTTGATCCACCGCTATCGTGGGAAGTCAAATATTTGAACGTAGCTTTGTCTCCGAAACGTCGCTGTGTGTAACTTTGCTGTTGTTACGAGTCCGTGGATAATCCGACGGATTGATAAGAACCCCGTCTGGATTATTATCAGAACTGATTGACGAGCAACTTGTCAGTTAGATAATTTCGATGCGTGCCAGAGACTCGATTGAAGGTCTCGCAAACAGAGTATCTGGCTCGATAAATTCTGTGCTTGCGAGAACAAAACGACGCGATACATTTTGAAGGAATTAAAGTACGCGCATCGCCGTATTTTATACTAAATCGCACACTTATCAATGGTAATCAGCTTATTGTTGGTAAATTCTTGAATTTATGGATACTAAAATAAATACGTACATCTATAGTAATCGTATAATTGTATCGTAATTAATGAATCGTATATATACGAAAATAAATGTCTTAGGTTTAGAAGTCTAGTAGAATCCAATACTAGCAACGACATTTAATAATTGCATTAAAAAATTCCAAGGGCAATACTTTGCGAGTGAAAAGTCGTGACTAATATAGTTTTGCTTTACGGACGCAGAATTATTTTGTCGAATGCGTAGAATTTAGAACGGTGAAAGCGAGTCAGTATGCGAATGAAAATGTCAGGAAAATGCTTGCAAAAGATTGGCGTAAAACATGCTTGCGAAGAATGTTGTTTCTTGATTTTGTAATCGTGTCGCGCCTACGATTCGTTCAAATTATGCAAACGAAGCTGTTTCCATTTCGATACAAATACTTCGATTATAATACTCGCTGGAAATTCGTAGATAATTGAGTCGCTTAAGCGGAGGAGGAAAATTCCTTTGATACATACTTCGTTAATAGTTTCAATATGCTAAATGGTAAATACCTTTCGAAACTCTTAATCGTATTGCGTTACAAAGAACGATTCTAAAACTGAATTCAACCAACGGCAAGAATTCTAAGATTAAAACGTTGATTAAAACGACGATTCTTTTATTTATTTATCTATTTACTTATTTACCATTACTATAGATAATAGCGAGATAAAAATTAGAATCTTTCGTTTACAAAATAATTAAGCGTAGCTAGATAGTATTTTTTCACCAAAGAACAAAGTCAATCGAGTTTCTTTATTTACTAATGTACCATATTATTATCGAGTAATAAAATTCTTTCGTTTAGAAAATAATTAAACGAGGTTAGACAGAAAATGTTTAACTAAAGAATAGAAAAAAGGTTAACCCAGTCGCAAAATTTCTTTACGCGAATACGAATCTTCATTTATACGGTTTGTAGTTTTGTTCGCAGGTCACGCGGCAGTTTTTACCCTTCTTTAAATAGCGTTCGGTTTCTTGCGAATATTGTTCCATTGAATCGCCGACGCTTGGAGAATTAGGATCTAAAAAAATAATTGAAATAAAAGTGCTTCCGATGTTGGACGCGATTCGCTGTTAGACGCCCTCGAATGTTGCCCAACGTTCTCTCGTTGAAAGTTCCGTTTTCAAGTAGCCTTTGCACGCGCGAGAACAAGGGAAAGGATAATCGTCGAGTGACCTAGTAATTAACTCCGTTTAACAATCGTATTTCTTTAACGCGTCCAAAGGTACGTAACGCGATCTTTGTATATCTAGGCGGACAAACTAGTTTCTATCCTCGGCAAAAAGAAGAAAAAAATGTTCGGTAGAACACGGTAACGCGAAACTAATTGTTGGATTCCGGGTCGCGAAATCGAGTGAACAACACTTTTTAAAATCTACTCGAGAGGTTTTATTAAGACGCTTGGTGATGTACAAAAGTTTGCAGCGGAATGTTTACGCGAGTGCCGACGAGAATAGTAATCCTCGATTTACTGAAATTGAGGTCTATATATACAAACTTACAAACTAGAAAAATAACGTGGAAGGGATTGGGGAAGGGATACTGTGGAAAGGAGTAGGACAAAGGTTTTCGGTGACTAATTATTGTACTAGCATGGATGAGTTGACTGATTGTGAGTAATACCGGTGATGCACTATTTGCAAGGGATTCGAGTCACTAGGTATACTGTTGAAGGGTTATATTAAATAATCGACTCGTGTGGAATAGAGTTGGTAAATAATTATATTGAATACGGTGGAAGAAGCATCGGTGATGTTTATAAGACGGGCGCACGGTTAGAACTGCCTACAAAACGTGGCGACAGTTTGTACATTCATACCTGGGGGTGTTCGCAGGCATCCCCAAACCCTAATTAGCCGACGTTTCATGGTCAAGCTCTAACAGAACTCTGTTGCATGACTAACCCACCGATACCATAGATATTGTATCACCCCGCGACAAACACGACAAATCATCCTGCGAAAAACATCTTGTCTCATAGATTCCAAATTCCTAACCAGCTAGCTTTCCGCACCCGATTACTCATCTTGCCCCTTTTGCACTCTGCCCTTATGCCGACCATTTCCAATAGTATATATATCACCATTTTTAACCAGCGCGAGTCAATTCTCTGTAGTTCGTACTTGCGTGCGGAACTTACCGCTTACGAATAAAAACCTTCGAGCCTCTCTAAGAAGTTGCGTTTAATTCCTCAATCCGGAATCCAACAACTCGCTTCTGCCAATATTTCGAGATGTGGAGTTTTCTACGCATTACAGCGAAATGTTTCACTTCAGCATATACAACATAATTAAAACCATACGGAAGGTTTTTCATAGCGCAGGGAGAGTGCGCCTATTGTCGGCCACTTGAAGTTTCCTCTAAATAAATAAGGAAAGATGACGCTTTGCTCGTTTTATTTCGCATCAGCTTCGAATCAACATTATTCGAGCGTAAAATAAAATAAACAACATTAGCGTAATATTGTCCGGTAGTAGACGAACTGCTACTTAGAAATCAAATAATTAACGAAGAGGGATTAAAACGAAATAACAACGAGCAGTTATCGAGAAGCGATAAAAAAAAAGATGATCGTGGGAAAGAAATACATACCACCGTACGAATTGCGAAAATGTCCACGGTACGAATAGTGGAACCGCGTGAAAGCAATTATAACAGAAACACGCGGACGGGCATATTGGAATATCCATCAGCAATCGCGCTGCCCTATCCTTTAAACGACGTAGCGAACGAGAAACAGCGCGTCGCCGTGTGCGTTGGCATTGTACACGCGCCGGGGTTAATGAGAGCCCGGGCTATCGGGTGTTTGCGTTAAAGTAGACCTTCCGTTACAGGAGGCAAGCATTCGACGCTAACATGACCAGGAACTACGTGTTGATCAGCGTCCCTATGGACAATCCCGAATTGGTCGCGTACATCAGAGAGGTTCAATTGAAGCCTACCACTCAGCAGGACCCTTTAAACGCCACTCAGACCACGGAAGAGAGGTTCGTGGCTGGTTTGACCGAGGGAAAACGCGAGGGCGTCTACGTGGAGTACATCAACAGGGTAAGAACGCAAACGTTTTAATCCCTGCAACTCCTACAATTCAAGAATATTACCAATACTTATATATGTTCCTCTGCATTTACGTTGCTACGCATTCGCGCCGTTTCCGTTTCTCGAAGCTGATATATAGATACGTTCGTTCAAATGCTCGGATTCGCGTTTAGCAGCTTAGTTCTTAATAAAGTGTTCCACATAGATGAATGCAATTTTGTTTACGTGACTTTAGGCGAAGATTAACAGCGTAGTCGGCTTTAATTTGCTCGAAGCATATACGGGCGCTTGGAAATCCGAAAGCTTGGCGATTCGAATGCTTCGAGGTCGAAAAATTTGACAATTCGTGAAGGCGTAGAAATTGAAAACCTTCGAAATTCGAAAGCTTGGAACTATAAATGCTCAGAAATCTAAAAGCTAGGAAACTTCCGTGCATGAGAATCCAAAATCTTTAAAAGTCAATAATTCAAACCCCCTTGATTGTTTAAACTTAACTACGACGATTAACTCTTTCTTAAAACAGTAAAGGATGCATTCCATTCGTTTCTAGCTTAGTCTGATAAAAATATTCCCCAACTTCGCGTAACATAAATCTCGCGTCTGGCTGTTTAAAAAGCTTTAACCTCCGAAACTTTTACGCCGCAGCGAGACGATTAGACGTTTATCTTATTATTAATGGCCACTCGTTCGGTAGAAAATTGCTCACGCGATCCGTATTTCGTATTTACGTTACAGATAGGCGCGATTTCCAGCACAGGCTGGCTGGAACGAAACCTAAGTTGGCGAGGAGTTTTAATCCTGTCCGATCCGAGGAGCTTCTTCGAGGCCCACAGGAGCACCAGGAACCCGAAAACAAGAGTCCTCCACGCCTGCCTCAGCACCGATAAGGATACCAAAGAGGTAATTGTAAGCGTGCTCGAAATATTTTTCTAATCCCCCGGCACTTCATTCACCGCGATAGACGAAAGTTAATTGCCACGTAACGAGACTTTTATCGCGGCACCGGGCCACTGACTGATTTTCAGATTACTTATCATCAGGAATCCGAGGTTCAAGTTACCAAGCTGGGCGAGGGACCGAACAGTCTCGTGTCGTCGGACGAAGGTCTGCCGACCACCAGATTGAAATGCTTCCCTTTGTACAGCATTCTGTTGGCCTACAGTGCCACCACCTTGGATTACCTGAGTCTGGATAGCCCGGATGCCCAAGACGGCCAGGTACCTATATCGATTTCGTCGGTAATTTCAGCTAATTCGATACCCGATATGTGCCGCAATATTTTCTTCGACAGCCCTTTGTCTTCGAACTACGGCTAATATCGGCATTGTCCCTTAACTATCGATTTCGTTAAAACCTTGGGCAAATTCGATACCCAATATGGCCCACGATATTTTCCGTTACAATCCTTTGTCTTCGAACTGTGGTAAATACCATCCCTTAATTGGTGATTTCATTAAAAGTTTGGGGAAACTCGATACCCAATATGTTGGCCAATATTTTGCTTTCGAACTGTAGCAAATATTGGTACCATCCCTTAATTAGGTATCAGGAAATTTCATATCAAATGTGCCAGTCAGTGTTTTACTTATCGTTAGAGTTCTTTCCCTTAAAATTGTACCAAATATTTTGATCGTACCTTGGCTATCGATTTTATTAAAAATTAGAGGGAATACGATATTGGATTTGTCTAGCAATATTTTCATTTAGCCTTTTGCCTTCGACCTTTAGCTAATATTGGTATTATCCCTTAACTATCGATTTCATTAAAACTTTGGGGTAATTCGATACCCAATATGTTCGCCAATATTTTCCTTTAGAGTATTCTGCTTTGAAACTATGTATACCAAATCGTGGTGTCGTCGTTTTAATTATCGATTTTCGTCACGATACCGTCAACAACGTGTTAATAAAAATGCGCAACCTAACTATCGCCATGTTTGAAAGAGCACCCGGATCGAAATGGTAAATTCTAAATGCTTCCCGTTTATCGATTATGTTTCCTATAGGTTCTGGACACGATTCCCTGGGAGACGACCAGGATATCCGTGGTGTCCATTCGCTGGAGCCCTCACGACAGCGAAACCGAGACGAAAAGTCTGATCGATAAGATGACTAGCAGACGATACAAGCTGATGAACGTAACCGACACAGGAAAATTGATCTTTTTGTACAACGCGTTGCTTAAAATTTGAACCCCTTTGACTATCGTGCTTGCTATTTTCAACACGCCTCGACAGTTTCCGCGTTCCCTCGCGCGCGTCTTTTAACCAACCCGCAACACGGCTCCCATTCGCGACGAGAAATATTTCTTTTCCACGTATAAATCGAAGAGGCTTCGTTTTTAGTTTCACCGGACGGCGTCCGTGATTTTTCTTTGCGAAAAGCAAACGAAACGGGAACATCGAGATGCTCCCGATTTCGTTTCTTCGAAGTAGCTTTTATTATCCATGGAAAAACCGATGTATTTCTTTATACGCGCGCGGCGGATCGTCGAACAGGCCGAAAGGATAGTTTCTTTTCCGATAATTTACACTCGCAGCAAACGCATCGACGAATCCATGCGAACAGGGTGGAAATTTCGTTTAGGAATCTTCTTTTACTCACGCCTCGAATTTGACAAAGACTGAGAGTTATTCGCGCGAAATATCGGATCATGGTTAAGACCGAGGATTTTTATGCATTTTTGGAGGATCTGTTATTTGATACATTCTTATACCTTTCTTTTTCTTAACAATTTATTACGTTATCGCAGAGACACGTCGACATCGTTCTAGAATTCTCGTTGCTCGAGTATATCTCCAACGATTCGCGCTTTCGAAACGAAAATCTATGCTACGAGAATGTTTTTGGTATCATCGAAGCTTGAAACAATCGATCACGCGCGGGTTAAAAAGAAAAATATTATTCTTTAATTACAAGTTTCTTGGTACTAATTTCTCGACTGTCTTCGGTCGATCATTGCATTTCGTTCGAATAATAAATATAATAGAGCAGACATATTTGAACAATTTTGCGAGTACCTGATTTCGTAAAAAAATGTAGACACTCTTGTTGCAACAATTAAAGATCGTAATTAACGCTAGAAACTATCGACTAAAGAATGATTATTCGTCTGAAAGAAATACAATAAAAATGATAGCCACTTAAAAAGAAATATATCTCGCTAGTGTAGTAAATTGTTATTTTTATTTCGCGAAGATAATTGTGGAAAATTCTTCGAAGTACGTTAAATTATAGCGTGTACTGTACGCGCATTGAAACGTTCCCTTAAATGCATAAAAAATCCATAGTCTAATTACAGTTTGGATGACGCTGGTCGACCAGAGTCCCCGAGTCGATTCGTCGATCTTCCAATTAATTATGCCACGGTTCAATTAATTATCATCGATCTCTCGCGAGGTATCGCGTATCGCCTTAAGTTTAAAGTGAACCAAAATCAAGAACGGAAGAACGAAGGAAAAGAAGGAAGCGTGTTCAGTTTCGTACTCGTATTTTTTTTAGCGTAGGTTTGTTTTAACCTTAAGCGAGATGAGAGCGGGACGTTTTTTTTTTTTTTTTTTTTTACGTATTACGTAGATTTTATTTTGTCAAAGATCGGACAGCCTCGTGGCCCGCCTTAATTCCCACCAAAATAAAAGAAATGTTTATTCGCGGTTCATCGGGCGCTGTCGCAGTGATAATCGATGAGTTACTCTGATTACCTACACCACGGGCCTTATTAGCACGTAAGTTGATACTTAAGCTGTACTAAAACACGATACAGTAGTGGCCATTGAAATTGGATTACCGATGTTTTTTGGTTCGATTCTCATACAAATTTTATTTTACCGCTAAAGGTTTCATTTATACCTATTAATTCGAATGAATGAACACAAGTGGCGTACGTGTGTCTGACTGATTACATTTGATTCCGAATTTACCAGTGAGCGACTTCAATCCTTTCAGGACCAAATTTAAAAGAAAAAATTCAGTTTCTCCCGTGATGTTAAAAAAGGGCAAATATTCGAACTTAAATAAAAATAGACGGATTGTTTCGTTTTATCGAGATGTAGTGCAATGGTAGAAACACTACAAAACCAAGACTAATTTATGTTGCAGCCTGATATGAAATTTACAAATAGTAAGTAGATTTTTTCGAGGAGTTATTTTTGGCCACTACTGCAAACTGATTTCCTTCTGCTCCGAAATAGGGCTAAGTTACACCCCTAAAAATTGCCTGGTTATCGAGTCTTTTTCGCTCGATCCCAAACGTTCCTTTTACGACAGGGATGAAATAGTTACTTTATTCGGGTAGCTGGAAAATTCCCGACACCAATCATATTTCACTTGAAAATTGCCATTGCGTCGCTCTTTTCTCTATTGATTCTTCGCGTCAGCGAAACACCCATTCTTCGGGCAAAACTCGTCTTTCAACCATCGCTATTGTTCTATTGATTTTAAGGGTCATTCACCGCCATTTCTACGCTCTGTTAAGCAACAGAATGCAGGTAACCCTCGTACAACGCGGTTATTAACCCTTTCACGAGCACAGCCGTACATGTACGGCCAAAAATGATTGGGCCCAACGAAGTAACCACGTACGTGTACGCTTTTCTGCTCTATTTGATAGAAACGGCTTTTTTACAATGTTTCGTTATTATCTTTATCGTGTTTTTTTTTATCTTCCATGTCGAGACGTGCGAATATAAACTATTTTTGTAACGCGAAACAAAATATTCTGTACTCGTCAAAGGGTTAAGCGTACGCAAGAATTTTAGTCTCGAGGACTTCGTTACGTCTTAAGCAATGTCATGAATGTCTCAATGAAATTCGAAATTAAGTAAAACCCTTAAGGATATTGTGATTTTTCGTAACTGAACTTTTCCAATTTCTCTAAGCCCTTTAAAACAATTATTTTTTTTTATGGAGACTGATTGTATGATTGTATAATTTGACAGGTTTCCGGGAAACATGTGTACACTGTATCTAAATATTCAAAATTAAATGGTCGATGGGGAGGGGGTAAATTGGGATACGTATTCATATTATTACACCCGTTAAAATCAATGTAAACTGCTGAAAAGAATATTTGCAGTTTCGATAACTTTAAACGTGAAACCTGAAATTCGTCAAATTTACGATCTCCATAAATCCAGTGTTAATAACTGAACTTAAATGTTACACGCTCGAATATTTAAGTTCGTTCTACTTTATATCATTTGCGTGTCACTGTATCGATGCGAAACAGTAATACGGCAAATTATTAGATTGCGGATTTTTGACGCGAATTCGTATCTGTGTTAACGAAATTAATGAGAAGCGTAGCCCAATTATAATAAGATCGCTTTACTCTCGAAATATAATAAAATGTTCTTCACTTTGGGTGTCTATCCTGTATACTTTTACAAGTTACGTAAATTCTGTACCTTTTTGCATATTTATATTTCCTATAAATGCGTAAATAGTCGCAGTGTTTGCGTTACTATTGGGGAGATGCCCTCTACCATTATTCCCGAGAGGAGCAGAGGAAATCCGGTTTCACAATAGCGTTGAGCGCGATTTTCGCGATTATAGGGAGTGCTACACTTCACGAGTTCGTTTGTACTTATATTGTTAACCCTTTCACTGCTGCTGGCGCCTAAATTAGACTACCGGGCGCGTGTTCTCTCGGAAAGCACCACGAAAACAGAACAGAACCATTTGTACCATTCGTTCCGAAAGAATTCAAATGGATTCTTATGGAAAACAATAAAGGTAGATATTTTGCGAAATTTATTTGCCACCTTTTTCTACTTGCAAATAAAAAAGAAATTATTAAATAGTATTATTATATGATAATAATATAATATTATTATATTGTTATTATATATATATATATATAATTTCCTATTTTGCTCCGCAAGAAAATTCTATCAAGCGTAGAAATTAACTCGATCGACAGCGAATTAATTTCTACACTTACAATCGGTAAAATTTTCTTGCGGAGAAAAATAGGAAATTCTAAGTCTCCTTTACATTAGGTGTACGAATTAATTCAGCGTCCTTTCATAAAATTCAACGTGTATCTACGAATGATCAAAGACAATTTTCTAATTATATTTAAATGGATATTTTTGTACGATCGACATTAGCTTTAAAATTGTGATTACGTCGAATTCTTGGTATCCGTTTTTCTTTTCTCTTTTGTTATCTACCGCATATAATTTTTCTACTCTCTCATATACTTAAAATAATTTCCACTGTTCAATCTTCGTGCAACGTGACGTATAAATTTCATTGGATTAAATAAGACTACTTCATTTTAAGCGAATGAATCGATCAAGTCTTAAAAACATAGAATCAATCATTCATTTATGTGTTAATCGTACTAAGAATTAATTTGTACACCGATCACTTTCCCTGGCTTTCCTAGAAAATTCCAAATGTCCTTTTACGCGTTTCCAATGACACGTTTTCGTCTGTTCTGCGCGTAGATCGGCAATTGCTTTCGATCAATGGAAAAGTTTACAAGGTTCACTCGAATGGAACTAAACTAAAGCTAATAGAGGTAAAACGCGAAAGAGTCGCGTGTTGCAATCTTTTTTACGCCACTTACTTTTCTTTTCACTCACATTTCCTTGAACTTTGCCGAGCTTCCATCCAACGTTCACGCCTTCGTCTAACGCAAAAACGTCACGGAAAATATGCTAACTAAAGGCTTCCGCTAAATCTCAGACCTTTACACTTGGACTTATACCTATTCCCGCGTCTACAAATATAGTTTTGCACGGGATAAACTTTCGCAACATAATTTTACACTAATTCGTGAAAACTTACTCGAAAAGCGTAAGCTGATTCATAAAAACATTAACGTTAACGTGTATTGCAAACCAGCCAGCAAACGAACCAAAATACACATTTTCTTTCGTCTTTGTGCTCTTACTCATTATAATTTAATACCACGGACAATGCCCTAAAATTCTTATTTTACTGACTCGCATGCAGACTAAAAATTCGTTCTTTGCTTTCCATTATACTACTTAATATACGTATGTATACTTCAATGTCACCTGTTAATTCTTGTAGCTCATTAAAATTGTTGCTGTCCACGAATGCGTTAGAGATCACGCTCGAATAGTTTAATCATGGATAGAATATCTCACGTTACTGATAAGCTTCGATCGTGCCTCGAACGTTTGCTAACTTAAGCTTTTCCTGGCTTCCGCTTCTTTTCTTTTCTTTCGGCCGCATCATTGACGAGATAAAGATTGCAAGCGTTCGTTATCATACAACATGAAACAGTGATTTATCGACGACGTTTCTTCGCTCTCCTTTTGGCGAATCCCAAGCCAATTAAGATAAAGTTTCGTCGGCAACCAGCTGATTTATCGAGCCGCGTTCATATATCATTCGTAACTTCGTTTATTTACGCCGATTCCTTCCCGTTTATCCAATTCTAATCCTGCAATAAAGCGAAGAGCGACTATAAAAGGAGAGTCAATCACTTATTATCGTGTCATAAATATCCGTGTCTGCCTTTTTTTCTTTAGAAATTATCGATGGATTTGTTTTAATCCTTCGAGAGCATTTTTAGAAACTTGCGGTAGCTTAATAATAAATATGTAAAGGGTGAAACTAACCCTTATTCGAATCTCAACTATTTAACTCTTTAACCAGTTTGCAAAAATGTGAATTAGCAGAAATATTATTACTATTATTTACTTTATTAATGCATAAAATATCCGAAGAGAAATATTCTTAATATTAAAAATGTAAAGGGTGATACTAACCCTTATTTGGATCCCAACCATTTAACTCTTTAACCAGTTTGCAAAAATGTGAATTAGCAGAAATATTATTACTATTATTTACTTTATTAATGCATAAAATATCCGAAGAGAAATATTCTTAATATTAAAAATGTAAAGGGTGATACTAACCCTTATTTGGATCCCAACCATTTAACTCTTTAACCAGTTTGCAAAAATGTGAATTAGCAGAAATATTATTACTATTATTTACTTTATTAATGCATAAAATATCCGAAGAGAAATATTCTTAATATTAAAAATGTAAAGGGTGATACTAACCCTTATTTGGATCCCAACCATTTAACTCTTTAACCAGTTTGCGGAAATGTGAATTAGCAAAAATATTATTAATATTGAAGGGGTGCGCGGTGGTAGTAAAGTTGAAGCGTTCTTACTTTGTATAAGTTTTTATTTTTTCCTGGATGCGACGTGGGGGCAACGGCAAGACGCACCGACAGAACTATGACGCATGGAAGTCGAAACAAGACAAGACTCTCGGCTGGACTTGCAAGTCGTTAAAAAAGGTTGGTGAGAAGAAGGACAGCGTTAGAATTGAACAAGGAAAGAAAAGCTGGAAAAACGCGGGAAAAGCTAAGGAAGACGGAAGGAGGTAATAAAAGAGAAAGTGAAGAAGCGCGGGTAAAATTTCGGAGGTAGTCGGTTAAGGATCGCGCGGGTCTGGCCGCCAAATGTTGGTGGACATTGTCCAGGCTCGCGCGGCCGTGAGGAAAACTGAAGACAGGAAGTGAAAGTGAAAGTTTCGGAGGGAATAGGAAAAATGTAAGAAATGGCCTTGCCGTTGCCGCCACAATATTAAAAATGTAAAGGGTGAAACTATCCCATCTTAAATGCTTCTTTCACATCGAACTCTTTTCTTTAAAGCGAACTCCATCCCCAAAAGGACGCGAATTACGTCTTGCAATGAATCGCTTCCGGCAACCGGAAGTGGATCCTTACTTGCGTTGACGTTTTACGGGTTTCGTTCGAGTAATTAAATTGCTGCTGCGGCTCCGGGAAGCCTCGGATTCACGTCGATAACGTATCTCCCGTCGTTGGCCCACGTGCGGCCGATTCAATTTATAATTGCCGAATAACGAGGGTCACGCGGTCACCGTCCATGAGAATTATTACCTCTACGAATAACGGCCACGTTGCGGTTTGTGGTTTGCCCCTGCTAATTGCCATAACTGCATCACCGTTTTCGTTTCGATTCTCCCGGCAAATTACGGAAAAGGGCATTGTTCACGCATTGTTCCTGTCGTATGCCAACGCAATCATTAGTACTATCTTATTTTTATTCAAGACAACGTTGTTGGATTCCGAGCGAAGGGAATTGACAACACCGTTTTTAGAGAAACTCTTAAAGGTTTTTATTCCTGCAACTATGGTCCGCACTCTGGCAGTGAATACTCAATTCTGTGCGTTCGGAAGTATTTCCGAGCTTTTATGTTGTGTTTTGAAGGATGAGTAATGGTAAGGACAGCGGTCAAGGGAGAGGGTGACTAAGGAAAGGTACGGAGTACAGGATGACTAGGAACTGCGATTAGGGTGCTTGTCGGATGAATTTGGTTTAGGATGCGTCTATGGTGTTTACAGTGTGAGTGGTCGTGTTGGTCATCCAACAACGCGGCCTTTCTCGTTCTCTTTCAAACACGATAAACCCCTTGCCCTACGATTTTTACACTACTGTAATTACGTAAACTTAGAATCAACGCATCACAGTTCTCATATTTCTCCAAGATATTCAAATATTTCACGTGATTAGTATCAAGTGATCCTTAATCTTCTCAAGTGAAACTAAAACTAAAATTAAAGTAATACTGCGTTGAAAATAGAGCTTGTCTTTAACGAATCTATCTGTAATTCGTGCCACGAGTGTGACTCGTCATTGTAAGCCAAGGGGTAAACCAAACTCTAGCAACAAACGTTCCAAAATCCTTCGATAGCTGATGATTTCATCCTAGTTAGTCATCTCCGAACCTCGATCCTGTTACCTCATCCCTTATCGACCGTCGAACCTAAACGAACTGCTACTTCTCTATTTTCCGAATCTCCAAAAACACAGTTTTCCCTTGACACGGCAGAACATTGCCGCACCTGTACGACGAAGCCATCACCTGACGACAAAGTATATATATATACACAGTAGTACAAACGGACCCTGTTGTAGACCGAAACTCGGGGAGGCGAGGAAAATATAATCAATTCGTTTGTGGAGCTGTAGAGAGGGGATAGAATAGGAAAAGGAAGGGTGTTGCGTTTCGTCTTGGGCCTGCTAGTGGACTCATCAGTAAGGCTACCTAGCAGGCCCTGCCTTAGACTTGGGATATTGGAAGGGGGGTTAAAGGCGGTATATATATGGACGAGGTAGTTGGAGCGACTACTTTCGAGAAAGCCTATTTCGTATGTCCCTTTAGTGGTGGGTGCAGGAGAGCCGCCACACGTTTAACGTTGCTTTATTCGTTCGACGGGCGATAGACACAGGCAGACCTTTCGTTGACCGGCGTACCATTTTATGTTTTCCATATCCGAATGGTGGGGAAGAGTCCCGATGGAGAGAGCTAAGGGGTATGTTACCCCTTAGAATTTCCCACTTCCCCGTCAACGGTCATTTCGTCTTTCCCGTTACCTACTCGGAACTCGGCAGCCAGCAATAAAAACCAAGGATCGCCTCGACTTTGAAATCACACGCGGAAATAGTGAAATTACAACTATCCCAAATCTTGGGTTCACGTGCTGACCAGTTGAAAAATTAACAAGTACTGGTTCCTTGGGCTTTATCGTTGCTACGGCAGGCTCTCACCCTCTTACATTCGCTACGCGACCATACAATTAACCCTTTGCGGACGAGAAGTAATGACACTTATGGGAGTACTTTAGTTTCGAATTCTACGACATTGAGTTTTCACGCTTTTGTGTTCCAAACCATTTCATTTCCAACGATTTCAAATGTTCATTATTACGTTAAGTATTCATCGCATTAAGTTTCGCGCTTTAAAAGTCGACATGGGTTCGGAAAGCCAAAAAATGATTAGGCGACTATTTGTCGACGCTCGTCCGCAAAGGGTTAAGCCTACGGGTCTACACTGTCTTGTTTTATTTCTCATCCTGTCGGCAACCTACATTTCCTTGCGTCGTTAATTTTGATATCGCAAAGCCTACAGTTAAGAGTATTTTTCTTCGGATATTCTATAGATGAATAAAGTTAACAAAGTGAATAATACGATGGTAATTCACATTTCTGTAAACCAGTTAAAGAGTTGATTAGTCGTGGTCCAAATAAGGATTAGCTTCTCACTTTGAAACGTTGGCTATTAATATAAAAGGAAATGGGGATATAAAGAATCGCTGCAATCTGGTATCTAATATTAGTTAACATTGCGGACATTTTTGCAATGCAAAAGGACAAGCGAAGGACGGGAATGGTAAACATGTTGTTCGATGCAATTGAAACGATGATCATGGTGCTCGATATCGATATCGATATTGGAACAAAAATTATCTTTATTTGACTAATCATTCATCGACGATGAGTTTAAAGTTATTCATGTAACGAGAGAGAGAGAAAAAAAAAATAAAACCTACAAAAATGTAATTTTTCTAAATTATCAAGACGAATGTCGTAAGTATTGGATCTTTTATATTCCCCTAACTTCTCGCAACGTTGGATATAAAATAGTAGTTAAATATAATACGAATCAAATAATTGTCTCGCGCAGCTTTATTGGGTATTTATTTATCTGAATTATAATTGCATCCAAGTTTCATTCAATTCAAATAAATACTTCCATCTTCCAAAACAAATTGATTAAGATTTTATAATTCCTGCTAAAATGGACAATTCTTAGTAACAAGAGGAAGAATTAAGCATTCAGAGTTTCGCCAATTTCCACGATTACGAGACCTCGCAAAGTTTCACGTTCAAATTTCGCGCAGTTAAAAATTACATTCCGACTCACCCCTGTTGCTAAGTTTCTCAGTCGACTTTCGCGAGTCTATAAATTAAGATCAACGTTTATTGCTCGATTTCAATCCCGCGGAAGCCGCGCAGACATTACAGTAGGCGCCGATTCCCGTCGATCGTGATTTCTAAACACCATTTTTTTTTTCCTTCGATTGTGCGCGATAATAAATGAAGTCCAGCGATAATGATGGGCAGATAGCGTCGACCGTGATATTATATGATGGCCCTCGCTGTAGCCGCGTTCATTCCGTTTCACTCGATCAGCTTCGCTTTAACCCGAAATATGCGTTTCACCTAAACAAACCATTTCCGAGCTTCGACGCGCAGTGATCACCCTGAGCTGTACGCGAACATCGTCCAGTGATAAATCGACCGCGCCTCGAAAACAAAAGAAATCGTCGGGATTGATCGCGATCAGGTGGCGCGGATTCGGTGGGAAAAGATCCACTTTGAGCGGATCGCGTCGTCGAGTCATTGATCGATTGGTAAATCGTCTCGATTTTCGCGTGCTTCGGCGTGTTTTTCGAGTGTAGATTTACCGATGGACCAGGAGAAGGCTAATTCGGAGGAAATGGAACGATCGGGGATGATTAATGGCGTGCCGTATCGACAGGAGAGCAGGAAACTGTGGCAGTACATCGCCTCTATTTCCGGTATTTGTACCCGCAAATCCTCGCTTCGATCCTCCCTTTTCTTTTCTTCTTTTTTTACCCGCCTTCTTTGTCTCGTTTGCTTTCTTCTCGCGCGAACGCTGGGATTTTACTCGAGGACGATTTAACCACGCTGTTTTTATTGGGTCCGTGTAACCCAATGCGAAGATTACGTTTTATTTGATGTTATATTTCGAAACATTTCTTCCTACATCGATATCGAATGCATTCGAAATTTCGATAAGCCTTGTGCAAACAATAATATTACCGAAACGTTCGTATATTCGACGCAAATCGAAGAAGCATATTGCAGCTTCATTTAATTATTTAATAAGAAAGTTACGTAACTTCCCTATCTCTTTTATTTACGAAGATTACGTATCGAATACGATGTATTAATCACTAATTAATTGAAAATGTACAACAAAGGCCACGTACTATTACTGTCACTTGAAACGTGACCACTTTTAACATATATTAGCAAATTAGTCTGTGTAACAGATGAAGGATAAATAGTAAAGTTATTTTTATTTTTTTAACCCCCCATTTTTGAAGGCTATTTTCATCCCCTAAACACGAATCTCAGCTGATAAGAAAAAAATAGGTGTGAAATATCCTTCCGAAAATTGTATTCCCTGTAAGTTTGATCAAAATCGGGAATTCTCGCTTCGAGATGTTCCCTAGTTAATTAATTCCTTATTCCGCGTATAAAAACGGCCACGGCATTCGTACCTATATTAACAAACAAATAAATAACAGATCGATAAATTCGTAAGCGTGCGTAGCTGGAGAAAAAAATCGTAAGTCAAAAAAAGTTAAAGAGAGGATTACGGAATCTGACAACGAGTGAAGTGCTTGGTTCAATTGGTGAAATTAGTCTGAAGTTGGCGATAGGAAAGTTCTTCGCAAAGACGAGTGGCTTTCCTTATCGATACGATGACGAAAGAACGTATGTATGCCGCAATAGTTTCTTTCCGTTTGTTTGCAGCTTCATGTTCAAACGTTTCAATATTATTATATTACAAATAAAAGATATTATTCACATACGTATCGCCATTTGGAAATAGTGACGCGAAAAGAAACGCGTTCAAAAGTTAAAACGGTGGAATCGTGATCAGATGGCTGCGTTGAATTTTGTTCGACACAGGTGTAAATTATTTCTTTCGTTCGCGATACGGCTAAAGGGTTTCGGGTAACTGTCCCAGCTGCGTTATCTTCAAGTATGCATCATCGTCGTGATTCGATTCGGTAAGTGAATTTAAGTGTAACAGATAGAAGTAACGGTAAGCGGCTCGATTATCGGCACGTAATCGGTAAATGGTTACGCAAGTGACGTACGATACACAATCGATTCGCACGAGTATCGTAACGTGGAATTGAATCTTATCTCGTTCGCTTACGATTTTTCTTCTTCTTTTCTTTTACCAACCGTACACGCTTTTTAATATCACTCTAACATTATATCGATATCTTCGTTCTTCAAAAAAATCATTCCAGTTTAAAGAAACTAACCGCAAATAGAAAGAACTTTCGAGTTAAACAGATAGAGGATAAATAGAAAGAACTTCGCTAATATGATTTTCTGCATAGTCGAAGCTATCGAATGTACTAGCAAAATTTTACGTTAACTTTACTCGTATGTTTTACGTTTCTTTTACAATGATGCATGTTTAATTGGCGCTTAATTATTAGTACGATCCATTATCGTTTATAAGACAGCGTACATACATGTTTGTCGGTAAAATTTGCTTTTAATTATCGAAATTTTACAAAGCTTCGTATCGCGTGCTGTTCCGTATTACCTACGTGTACCCTACGCATAATTTCCCGTGCTATATGCATTCTGTAATTTGTCTCAATCTTAAATTTCCCACAATTGCGCTACTTTTAATGTAGCTACTAATAACGTTGCGTTATTTCTAATGTAGCTACTAATATAATTGCGCTAATTCTGTTGTAGCTAGTAATAAAATTGCGCTAATTCTGTTGTAGCTAGTAATACAATTGCGCTACTTCTAATGTAGATACTAATAAAATTGCGTTACTTCTAATGTAGCTACCAATAAAATTGCGTTAATTCTGTTGTAGCTACTAATAAAATTGCGCTAATTCTAATGCAGTTACTAATAAAATTGCGCTAACTTTGTTGTAGCTAGTAATAAAATTGCGCTACTTCTAAAGTAGCTACTAGTAAAATTGCACTACTTCTAAAGTAGGTACTAATGACATTGCGCTAATTCTAATGTAGTTACTAATAAAATTGCGCTAACTTTGTTGTAGCTACTAACAAAATTGCGCTAACTCTGTTGTAGCTACTAATAAAATTGCGCTACTTCTAATGTAGATACTAATAAAATTGCGCTAACTTTGTTGTAGCTACTAACAAAATTGCGCTAACTCTGTTGTAGCTACTAATAAAATTGCGCTACTTCTAATGTAGATACTAATAAAATTGCGCTACTTCTAATGTAGATACTAATAACATTGCGCTAACTCTGTTGTAGCTACTAACAAAATTGAGCTAATTCTGTTGTAGCTACTAATAAAATTGAGCTACTTCTAAAGTAGCTACTAATAAAATTGCGCTATATCTAATGTAGCTACTAACAAAATTGCGCTACTTCTAATGTAGCTACTAATAAAATTGCACTAACTCTGTTGTAGCTACTAATAAAATTGCGCTAACTCTGTTGTACCTACTAATAAAATTGCGCTACTTCTAAAGTAGCTACTAATAACATTGCGCTAACTCTGTTGTAGCTACTAATAAAATTGTAGCTACTAATAAAATAGCAACTAATATTTTTTCACCGACACTTGCAATATTTCTTTCAGCTTGCATCCTGGTGGTGGGAGTTGGCACAGCTTTGGCATGGACTTCGCCGATGCTTCCCCAGCTGTACGCGGAAGATTCCTTCTTGCCGATCACGAAGGATCAAGGATCCTGGGTGAGCTCTCTACTCGCCTTGGGTGCCATCGGCGGTGCTCTTCCCTCGGGATCGATGGCGGACAAAATGGGGCGGAAAAAGTGTCTACTTCTATTGTCCGTCCCGTTTCTCTTCTCCTGGGGAATTATACTCGTCGCTACGGAAGTGAAACTCCTCTACATCGCTAGATTCATAGTTGGCTTGGGCGTAGGCGCGGGATGCGTGCTCGGACCCACGTACATCTCGGAAATTTCCGAAGTCTCGACCAGGGGAACCCTTGGCGCCCTTTTCCAATTGTTCCTCACCGTTGGCATTTTCCTCGCCTTCGTTTTGGGAAGCGTTCTCACTTACAACACGTTTGCAATCGTGTCCACGCTTATCATCGCCGCGTTCGTGGCTTGCTTCTATTGGATGCCTGAATCTCCGGTCTGGTTGGTGGTAGGTAATCCAATGTTTACCTTTCGCAATTAATAGACTGCGGATCTTCACGCGAATTGCTAGTTTTGGAAATATAGACGAGGAAGATGAATGTGAATACAGATTGGTTTCACCTTCCTTTTACTTTTGGCTCCACGGACAAGAAAAATGCACTTGGTTAATTTCTTCGCTCTCTGCTGTTTTTTTACCGTTTACCAAATAATTAATTATCAATAAGCTTGCTTGCTCAACGTTTATCCTGATCCTAGTTGCACGTATGATTCGTAACTTATTGATTACCTAAAAATGTAGTAGACCTTAAATGTAGTAAATAATGTAAAGTGCATTATGTGAATGCATTACACTGCATTATTTATTTATTTATCTATCAACGGGATAACCGATTAATTTACACTAGATTACATTAGACTATATAATGCGTGGCCTTTATAATAAATTACGAATTTTGTTCTGGTATACAACAATAGAAACACCAAAGAGATCAATAGTGAATAAAGAGATCAATAGTAATAATCATTCGCCATCGAAGTAATCCTATTATTAATTTGATTAAATTAAATTTATCGTTGCATATTAATTGGCAAAACGAGACGTATAATTTGTTGGAAGAAACGTACGAGCGAACCTAAGTGTCTTTTGAAAATTTTGTATAGCTTCGTCGTATATTCTATGCATTCACATTTAAATAAAAGCTACTAAAACTGCATAGAGATCCGCAGTTTAATAATTACACTTCTCTTGGATATTAAACATTAAACATTTGCTGTAGTCGTCGTTGATTAAATCCGATCGCGCGTGAGATTCTACCGAATCTAATCGCATCCTCAAATTCCTAAATGACGCACAAGCTTGCCAATCAACATTTCGAGAAAGATAATTTTCTTATTCTTGCCAGTATTGTAAGTGCTATCCTTGAAGATTAAATGAACCACTGGAAATAATTTCATAAGTATCTAATACAATGTCCGAAGTGGACTCGTCGGATTTAAAACGCGTAATTTCAAGTTCCGCTTTTCATATTAAAAGTTCTTCTTCAAGTTTCTTCAATACTGTTCTGGCAAATTCAATTTCACATTTCTTCAACGTCAATGTAAACTTCTCCGTATCGAAATATATAGCGCGTTGAGTTCTCACAAGAGTCAGAAAAGTGTATTGCGTATTTTACGGAGTTGCCATTATATTATATTATTAGAAAAGGTTTCGAGTGCAAAGGGTTAAGTATTCTTTCTTTCATAGTATTATACTATTAGTATTATACTAGTATTATACTATTAATATTATACTAGTATTATACTATTAGTATTATACTATATATTAGTATTATACCACATCGCTATCCGATTTGCCGTTAATTGTAATCTGATTAATAAGGGCCAAAACAGGAAGCAGGATGCGACAGTGGCGCTGGAGAAGCTTCGAGGCAAGGACTACGACCCGAAACATGAACTGAGCGAGATGCAAAAGGCTGCGGAGGACAGCGCCGGCAAGAAACCTACCATTTCTGAAATGGCCAAAGCTCCAGTCACAAAGAAAGCCATGATCGCTTGCTTCGGTATGATGTTCTTCCAGCAAGCGTCCGGTGTGAATGCTGTGATCTTCTACACGGTGATGATCTTCGAGGCATCGGGAAGTTCCATGAAACCGGAAGTCTCCTCTATCGTCGTCGCGCTCGTTCAGGTCTATTTCCATTCAAAAACATTAACACAATTCTAACAGTATCGATTTGATGGTATTTTCGTACGACTCAAATGGAATCAGTGGAAGGTAGAAGATTCTGTGCAAAGGGATTATTTTGCACGTTATTCGATCGCAATTAAGTCAAACTATTTATATCGTTGCGATTTTCAAAACGTAGCTTGCTTTAAAAATATTCGCTTTCTAAAGTGATAAGATTAATGTAAATCGATGGACGATACGAAAATATTAACATAATTCTAAGAGTATTGATTTGCCAGTATTTTTAAGCGATTCAGAAATAGAACTACTAGAAGCTAGAAGATTCTACCGTATCCAGTTTATTTCGCACCATGCTTGATTGCAATTAAGTCGCGATTTATTTAAATTGTAGCAATTTATAACGCGGCTTGCTCTACAAATATTTGCTTTCCCGAGTAGCAAGCTTCATTGTTGGACCACGTCCAATCGTTGTCCCTCCAATAGAGTTGCAATTGCAAATTAACGAACGCTAAGTTGACGGAGGATATTTATGCAACGAATTATGGTTGTGCAGTTGATAATGTCAGGTGTCGCGGCGTTGATTGTGGATCGAGCCGGAAGGAAGCCGTTACTCATGATTTCCACCAGTATTATGTCAGCCAGCCTTATTGCGCTCGGATATTACTTCAAACTGAAAAGCGGCGGAAGTGACGTCAGCTCCCTCGGCTGGCTACCGTTGACTTCCTTGATCGTCTTCATGGTCGCCTTTTCTATCGGGTAAATTAACGACTCATTCGTCAAAGACAACGTTCTTATCGCAATATCGTTTCTGTTAAGTACGACGGTAACACAGTTAATCGCAAAAGTATTCGGCCACGTTACATTTAGCATCGTTAATCTATCATTAATACGGATGAAAAATTTGCATTAACCCATTTTTAGAGAAATTGGAATAATGTCCAATGCGTGCAAAAGAGAATCAACCCGTATAAATTAATAAATAAATGAAATAATAAAATAACGTAAAAGTTACCTTTATACATGTAACGTAAATAACGTGAAAAATAAATGGATCTAATGTCTCTCAATACAGTTAACTTTATTGTTTTGTATCGATAAACGGTTAATTTCGTAAGGCGATCGAATACTTTTGCGACTAACTATGGATACTAATATTTTTGCCCTTCTCAACGTTCCAATTGTTTAATGAATGTTAACATTACGGTCCAAGCTCGGCTTAAGAAAATTTGAGACATGAAACTGTTGCAACTGCAACTGTAAACATAACTAAAAACAAACTACAGACAGAGTCACTTGAAAGTTTCAATAAAAAAAAGCAGATAGCTCTGGACATTTTAAGAATCATCTCTTCGGTTAAAAGTTCCTAAAGACTTTTTACGCATAAATACATATATTTCTTTGCATAACTTTATACGCAATTAAACAAAACGGAATCGACCTTAAATCGTACGTCACGTTTCGATGTAAAACTGCCCTATTTTTGCACAGCTTGGGACCAGTGCCGTGGATGTTAACCGGCGAGATGTTCCCCGTCGAATCGAAAGCGGTGGCTTCCAGTTTCGCAGTCATGTTGAATTGGTTGATGGTGTTCGTGGTGACGAAGACATTCCCAACGATGATTGACCAACTCGGTACCGACATGACTTTCTGGATCTTTGCTGTGATTATGGCTGGCGCCACGGCGTTCACGCATATATTGGTACCGGAAACCAAGGGGAAAACTTATCAGGAAATCTACGAGGAACTCCTGGGCAACGACGCGCCGACTAAAGATCTCCCTTAAGCCTTTCACCGTTAAGTCCGCGCGTTCCTGTGCGACGCGTCGAAGAGTATAAACTATTAACCATTTCGTTACGGTGAAATTGACCGTCAGTGTGCCAAAAACAATTCAGCCTGGAGTAGTTTATAACGTGACATCCACTGTTTTGCAAATTATTCATTCTTTTGAATACCAAATTAATTACTAGCTTACTTAGTCTAAATGGTAAACTCTCGCGTGGCTCTAGGCTTGGAATATCCAACTGTATTGCTAGGAAATTTTTGCGAAATTTTGATGGGTGATTATACATAGTCATCTTTAGTCTGCGAGAAGCGTTTAGCGATGGGAGATTGTAGTCGCCTTTATTTTATAGCGTTGAAAAGGTTAAGACAACGATGATACATGGGCAATGAAAACTGTTCGGATCCCAAGAAACGGGTTTCAAAATCTGTTACAATGCTCCCCTAATTTACAATGAAAAAGCATGGAATCAACAAATCCTCCTTCTAAGCTTTACGCCACTTAGAATCGTTTACAATCGCTGCGTTTCGTATCGGAATCCTTTACGCTCTTCTAATTTATAACGAAAGAGCGTATAATTTGTAAATCCTCTTTCCAAGTTTCATGCTATTTCAGAATCATTTATAATTGCAGCGCTTCGTACGAAAATCCTTTACGCTCCCCTAAATTTACAATGAAAGGTCGTACAATTCGTAAATCCTCTTTCTAAGTTTTATGCTACTTAGAAATCTTTTTCCCAACGATAAGTTTTATGCTACTTATTATCGTTGAAGCCGTTTACAATTGCAGCGGGGTTCGTCTGAATGAATTGAAAAAGCAATATCGATCGCGCGTGTAATGCTAAACAAATAATTTCGAACCACCGCGGCCGTTCCACGTTCCTTTCATAATCGCAACGCATTATCATCGATCCTTTTATCGATTTCGAACGGCCGTGGCCTACATTTCATTGACGAAAGCATCGTATCGACGTGATGGTGAAATGTTTCGCGACTGCAATTAACTTAATTATTCTATCGATCGATCGATCACATCAGTCGTACGATTGTTGCTGGAACAAACACAGCGAGGTGCTCGAGGCACGTTCGAGAGTGACGGACATCGATGTCCTTGTTGAATTACGCTCAACCGAGTGCGCCTTTAGCCGTGAAAGTGCTCTGTTTATCCGCCACGGTTGCATCGCGGATTTTTGTACATTTGTGAGAATTTTAACGCTAACCGTACCGCAATTTTGCACGTATCTATTAAGCGGATCATCGTTAGCGAAAGAAAGGACCAGAAAGGAAAGTAAACTGATGAATGAGACGATAAAAGAATGGCCATAAAGTTAAACGAACGAAAGAGATAACGATGAATGTGAGAATGTTAAATGGAATATTTTATAAAGTTGTACGGTTAGTGTTAAATGCGCCAAATGTAATGTAAAATATATATATCTATATTTATAGTATATATATGTAATGTCATGATATCATCGAAAGCACGAGATACGTACTTTCTTCATCCGATCATAATAATAATAATAATTTGATCACTCATTGCATTTCATTTCTTTGCCATTGAAATTGAAATAGACATCGAGGAGTTAGAATGGCGAACGATTTGAGCGATAGCAAAATTAAGAATCGTGTTTTGGTTCACGGATAATTCGTGTATATTTTATTCCAAGTATAGCACGATAAAATATTGTAAGTGCTAGGTTAATCGAATGAAAATAAAGTACTGAATTACTGTTTAGTTGTTGATCATTTGTTTTAATTTCTTTCGTGTTCGAAATAAAAATAGATAGATACTTGAAAAGATTGTATGATGCAAGTGAAATAAATGTCTATTTATGGTCTATATGGAAAATTACGGAATAGTCTCGGAAATGTTCACCGCTTTGATTAATTCTTTTGGTATAAAAGGGTTGATTTGTACCGAAAATTTCTAACTTAACTTCTTCTACTTAGGGCAAAAGGACAGAATTTGCGCTTGCTTTTTCATAGAATCTTTTTACGACCATCAATTGTCTCGAAATATGTTTCTGACGTACGCAAAAGTATTCGATCACTAGCGCATATTTATTGAAGATCAAAATGAAATTATTTTCTGATGCGCGTTTGAACGTAATATTTCATAATTTTATTAACCACTCAACGACTGCGCAATTATCTGTTCCGCTTTCGCAAATAGAAGAGATTCCCAAGTATATTTTAAGCTACTAATTTGATTCGCTGTTTATAAAACACGCAGACCAGCAATCTTTCTCTTCTAAATAATTATTAATCGTTTTATATTAACCCGAATGTAACCCAAATTTCTCAGAGACTGTCTTGAGAATATCTTGATATCAGAGAATATCTTGTAACGTTAGCTAAGTACTTGTTACTTTAAACCTGTGTCAAATGCAGGAGTTTAAATTTTCACATAACTATATCAACACCCATTGAAACGTGCTGCATTCGAATCTACGCGTAGTCTCTGAAATGCTCGTAATTCAACGAACGCTTAAACTACTTCATTTTGTGCAATTTTCCACCACTTCGTTTTCCATTCCAACACCTCAATTGCAACCAGTTGCAACTTTCTTCGTGGCGAAGTTAAACGAATAAACTTCAGCGTGGCAAAGTTTTCGCCCGCCCACTTCCCGTCCGCAGATTGTACATATTTCCTCTATTGTTTACAAATCGTATCATTCTTATCAATGGGTTTGATCTCTCTTAAAAAAAAAAATATATATATATATTGTTTGCATAAATAAAAGAGTATGCGCAGCAGGTTTGATTAAACGGAAAAGTATTCGTTTTATTAATAAATACGAAAAAAGGAGTTACCGAAATTCTACGAAGTAAAAATCGTTATTATTTCTACATCTGTTTACACGCGCGTTGTTACGCTCTATGTTTTGTTCGCCAGGACGGTTGGATTAAAACTGAAACTGTTATTGCCCGGTGTGTTTACATATTTATAGCGTACCGCCAGGACTCTAAAATGTTCCGAACGTTGCGAGAAAGACAAATTTTGAATATCCCGAACATATATATGTATATATGAATAAATAAAATTCGGTTTACAAACGGGTTAATTTGGATTCCACGGAAAGTACGAAGCGTGTCCACTGTCCACGCGTGATATCGCTATCGTAAGTGGAACGGTATCTCGACGATTGGGTGCTTAAAATGAAAAGATTCCTTGTTGCATCGCGTAGCATTCGACGTATCTTGCGCTATCGTCTTTTATTTTCCCTTTTTCACTGTTTTCTCGAGGATACGGTAACCGCGAGACGAGTGCCTCGTGCCGATAACCAAGATAACGATTGAGGCTATCGACGAGTATCGTAATTCTTCGTACTCTCTCTCTCTCATTTTTTTTTGTTCTACCTTTCGCTTTTCGTAACGTTGCGCAATTTCGACTGGGGAAATAAAGGGTTATCCAAAAGTACCTTTAGCACGTTGAATGAGAATATCTGTGAAACGACGTGTTTGTTAATAAAACAGAGGTGAACAAAATATAAATTGAAACGAGAACGAAACAAAAGAAACAGATTAAAAAAGGGTAAAGCGGAAAGGGAAAGAGAAGAAGCGAAGGTAAATGTTTCTATACTCCATTTTGGATAATCCTATACGTGAATGGCGATGAAAGGCTAACTTCTTGTCTCGTAACGACGAGTATAACTCGTGAAAGAAATTGTGGCCTGAGTACAACAAATGCACGCTGCATTTCGAATAAATTGTAACATTAACTCTAGTTATATTACGAAACTGTAAGATTCGTAGTTACGGAATGCAAGTTACGTGTCATATAGAAATGTTTTATACTCGATACGGTATTATACCAGCAAATATTCAATTTCAACTTTTCACCAATTGAGAAATTAATAAGGGTAAGTGGTCAATTAACCAATCATAAGCGATTACTAAAAGTTCTACGGAAGGGTTAAACTTTGAGTAGTTTAGAAGAATAGTTTTGGGGTGCAAAGGGTTAAAAAGACGCGATCTTCAAGTTTGCTAGTTCTTTCACTATAATTTCAAATCACTTGAATCGTCTCACATTCAACCGAATAAGTATATTATTATTTATTATTATTATTTATTATTTTATTTAATCCCTGCCTATACGGCTTAGGATGACTTCTTGTTTACAATGCTTACATACGTTTTCTTGTTTCTATTTCTATTTCTATAACTTATTTCTACTTTATCCTTAGTTATTAATGTTTACATCTTATTAACTACTTTATGTACTTTATATGCTCTTGTAATTCTGTACTCTATATTGCTTTTCCTTTGGTATTGTTTTGTGTTTCTGCTTCTTCTTTATTTTCCTTGTTTTTTTCCCTTCCCTTCCCCTCTCCCCCTCTCTGGCCGCTTCCTTTCAACATGCACGTTTTCCTCTTCTTCGATTTTCCTTTTCCTTTCCCGCTGAATCTTCTTCATCACCTCCAGCCCGTCTCCTGTCCCTCTCAAAACTTCTTCCACTCTCATATTTCCTCTCGTGGCCTCGCATTTTTCAATCACATGCCATATTGTCTCTTCTTCCTCTTTGCATACCGAATAAATATAAATACGTATTAATTTCTTTGCCCTATCGCGTTGATTTTATTAGAAAGGATAGATTCCTCAGCTTTTGGCAACGTTTTAAAATCAAGTGTTCATGTATGAATTATTGTCTTCTTAAGCTTCTAATGGCGGCACAAGGCCCCAAAGCTTTGCTGTTCCGGGGCTTTAGCCTATACCAGCGATGGAAGGGTGCGTATCACCACTTTCAAGGGTCACGTCCGTAGATGTTATGGACGGCGGGCTTGGGAAAACCCCTCTTTCACCGCTGAAGGATCATCAGAAGGGTAAACTGTCCCTTTCGGGAAGCGAACCTTTTAGCCGCTACACCTGTGTAACCAGCAAGCCAGTTACACATGTGCACCGTTGCCCAGCGGGGACCACGTGGAGGTAAGGTTGCCAGTACAAGACTCAGTCTCTAGCAGGCATACGTGTCGCCACGTATGAGTTTGGCGTCAGAAGCTTTCGCCGCTGGGCCGTCCATTTTGAGCACCAGTACGCTAATGCGCACTGTCCCGCGATGCCGCAATGGGGTTTGCCACATAAGAGCCATTTGGTCAACGACGCCGACTCGTGGCAATGCTGTCTTAGCAGCCGCAGCGGTGGATCTTAGTTTCTCTTCCGAAGAAGGTACTTGTGGCGGGAACCACGAAGAGGTGTCCACTTGCTAACTAGATCTACATAAGGGCTGATCTTGGATACTAGTACCGGCAAGCCGGCCCGACACCTCAAACGATCGCCACTTAAGAGAGTCATAGTTACTCCCGCCTGTTCATGTATGACACCGTTCACCATACATCGCAGCTATCCACTAGGATTGCAGAGTTATTTTCCTTCGTCTGTCAATTTTCCGCCGCCTCGATCCTCGCCGAGTGATTCGAAAATAATTACGAGTTTAATCGGCGTCGAGCAGCGTAACGAGAGTAAATAAACGAAACCGCGTTATATCGGATAATCTCGAGTATAATTAAAGCGCAATCTTTGCCGGTGAAAAAAGGAATTCGAAGACGCGACGAAGAGCCTCCACGTGACGTAACACGAGCATCCGTCATTTTTTCAGTTCGCGCGCGCTTCAGTAAATGTACTACGTACTGCCGCTTTAAAGTTATCGCTTCGAGTAACTTTATTTCATTATTTTAGAACCGCGTTTAACGTAAAGATCGTTCCGGTTTGCAGCATAATATTGTTTAACCGCTCTTTTACTCATGAACAGTTTTTTCACGTGTTCAATATAATAAATTCATTACTATTATTGAGTACTATTGAAAATGTACAACAAAGTCCGATGTACCTCGTACAGTCACTTGAAAACTTTTCGTTTAAATAGAAACAGTTCGTACAAATATATTAACACGTCAGTTTGTGTAATGGATATAAGATATATAGTAAACGTCGCGCCTTAACGAATTATGACACGTTCCATACTTTATCAATTATATTCGTCACGTTTTAATGTAATGTTGATTATAAATTTCGTAAGGGTTTCGCGTCGATGGCAATACTTGGTCAATTGTACTTTTGATACTTTTCTATACATTTTGTTCGTCCAATTCGATTTCGTTCTTTTAAACGACCCCGACTACGTATAAGTAATTGTTTATTAATATATTCAATCGTGTGCGCAGGTTTCTTGGATCTCAACGATATCCAGGAGTACAAGAGGTGTAAAATGGTGAACGAGAGATCAACCTTTCGGCTACTTGACGGACAATCATTCCGCTTCACGATTCAACGAGGAATTGAAACAAGGATTAATTAACAACATTCCTTGCTGGTGAATTACTGCAATGAATAATTGAGGAAATCGCAAGCTACCGGAGCAGCGATTAGCAGCTTCCGATCCAGAACAGCGGGAACAAAGAGAAGAAAGAAGAAGCTGAATGAATAGTTTAATAGACAATAGCGTACACTTCTATGTTACAAATTGTGTAAGATTTAGCTATAAGATGTATTGTAAATGGGTTTATAAGCATAGCTTGTAAGAATTAGCTTGTGGAAACATTGTAAACCTTACCGTTAGAACATTGCGTTTTTTAATCATGTTAGATCACAGTTTGCTTTAGGTTAATTAGTTTTAAGCAATATTGTACGAATGATTAGTTTGTACGACTATTTCAACAATGTTGCAACTTGTACTGTAGAAGAAAGTTTCAATAAACGCCCAGTTAAAGATAACCAATTGTTTACACAATTATTAACCCGTCTAACGTTCCATAAATGACCAATTCCCAATCCTTTAGAGAGAAGTATCGTGGAGGAACTTTAACAAAAAAGTTCCGATGCGGGAACCTCTAAAAAGAACAGTCCCAAACACCATTAAATTAGAAGTAAGTTCGAAAATTGAAAATCAAAGTTTCCGGTAATCGAGACGTTTGCCTAAAATTTTGTCGAAGTCCGAAAATCTCGGTAGTTCCTGGAAAATGACGTCACTTCCAAGACGTGCCGAAATTCTTGGAAATGACGTCATGTTGCTACGTCAGCAGATACCTCCTCGCACTTCATATTCGCCTAATACAAAGTCGCCAAATCGACCGAATGTTTATCCGGAAACCCGAGAAACTCAGCAGTTCCTGGAAAATGACGTCATTTCCAAGACGTGCCCAAATTCTTAGAAATGACGTCATGCTGCCACGTCAGCAGATACCTCCTCGCACCTCATATTCGCCTAATACAAAGTCGTCAAATCGGCCGAACATTTATGCAGGAGACCGAGAAACTCAGCATTTCCGGGAAAATGACGTCACTTCCAGGACACGCCGAAATTCTTGGAAATGACGTCATGTTGACACGTCAGCAGATACCTCCTCGCACCTCATATTCGCCTAATACAAAGTCGCCAAATCGGTCCAACGTTTACTCGAGAACCCGAGAAACTTGGCAGTTCCTAGAAAATGACGTCACTTCCATGACGCACCGAAATTCTTGGAAATGACGTCACAGCACACAACTTTTGGCGACCTCCTGGCATGTTATATTCTCCTGATACATAGTCTCCAAATTTTTAGAAAATTTCCAGGGACTTTGTATTAGGCGAACATGAGGTGCGAGGAGGTATCTGCTAAGATGGCAAGGTGACGTCATTTCCGAGAATTTCGGCGTTTCCAAGAAGTGACGTCATTTTCCAGGTACTACCGAGTTAGTCGGTCTTCTGCATAAATGTTCGGCCGATTTGACGACTTTGTATTAGGCGAATATGAAGTGCGAGGAGGTATCTGCTAACGTGGCATGGTGACGTCATTTCCAAGAATTTCGACCATCCCTGGAAATGACGTCATTTTCCAGGAACTGCTAAGTTTCTCGAGTTTCCTATCAAACGATCGGCCAATTTGGCGACTTTGTATTAGGCGAATATGAGTTGCGAGGAGGTATCTGCTAACATGGCAAGGTGACGTCATTTCCAAGAATTTCGGCGATCCCTGGAAATGACGTCATTTTCCAGGTACTGCCGAGTTTCCCGGGTTTCCCAGCACACGGTCGGTCGATATGACGATTTTGTATTAGGCGAATATGAAGTGCGAGGAGGTATCTGCTATCAAGGCATGGTGACGTCATTTCCAAGAATTATGGCACGTCTTGGAAATGACGTCATTTTCCAGGTATTACCGAGTTTCTCTGGTTTCCCAAAAACATTCGGCCAATTTGGCTACTTTATATTAGGCGAATATGAAGTGCGAGGAGGTATCTGCTACCATGGCTTGCTGACGTCATTTCCAAGAATTTTGGCACGTCTTGGAAATGACGTCATTTTCCAGGTAATGCTGAGTTTCTCGGGCTTCCCAGTAAAAGTTCGCCGATTTGAGAATTTTGTATTAGGCAAATATAAGGTGTGAGGAGGTATCCGGCGAACATAGCAAGATGACGTCATTTCCATGAATTTTTACGCGTCTTGGAAGTGACGTCAAATTCCAGGAACTACTGAGATTTTCGGGCTTCAGCAAAGGTTCAGCTTAAACGTCTCGTTTCTCAAGAATATTAATTTTTATCTCTGGAACTTATGCCTAATTTAATAATGTTCGGGGCTGTTTTTTAGAGGTTCTCACTTCGGAATTTTTTGCTATTAAAGTTCCTTCATGATACTTTTCTCTTTTAAGGATTCGATTCGGTCATTTTAGGATCGCAGGACGGGTCAGTAATTGATTAAACAAGTAGTTATGTTTAATTTGGCTTTTATTTATACTTCCTTTTACGGTACAAGTTGCAACAGTGTTGAAATAGTCTTACAAACTAATCATTCTTACAATATTGCTTGAAACTAATTAACTTAAAGCAAACTATGATCTAACATGATTAATAAACGCAATGTTCTAACGGTAATGTTTACAATGTTTCCACAAGTTAATTCTTACAAGCTATGCTTATAAACCCATTTACAATACATCTTATAGCTAAAATTTATACAATTTATAACGTAGAAGTATACGCTATTGTCTATTGAACGATTTCTTCGGCATCTTCTTTCTTCTCTTTGTTCCCGCTGTTCTGGTTCGGAAGCTGCTAATCCCTGCTTTGGCAGCTTGCGATTTCCTCAATTATCCATTGCAGTAATTCACCAGCAAGGAATGTTGTTAATTAATCCTTGTTTCAATTCCTCGTTGAATCGTGAAGCGGACTGATTGTCCGGCAAGTGGCCGAAAGGTTGACCTCTCGTCCACCATTTTTATACCTCTTCTACTCCTGGATATCGTTCGTACTCAAAGAACCTGCACACGCAATTAAATATATTAATAAATCATTATTATACGTAGTCTAGTATTTATCTACTAGTCTGCCTATTCAACTCAAATCTGCCGCAGCGAAAGGGTGAAAATCTTCAAGACTTTACGGACCTCTAAATTTATCATCAATGAATCATCAAAGAAAAAATTTGTCACTAGTTAAATGAAGAAGATGATACATCTAATATAACGGAGAATATTAAACATTTAAATATTATTCCTTTCATCCGTAGGCAAACATATTTGTTACATTGCAGAGGCAAACATCCCTAATCCTTGCTTTTTAATCTTTCTAAAAGCCTGGAACCATTCTGAGGTCTTTTTGAACGCCTTTGCTGCATCAAATGATCGAAACTATTTCCAATAGAAAACTAAAATGAAAGTCACGAAAGCCGTCGATAATTCCAAATCATCAATACTTACGAAGGGTTAAAATTCCATTTGTCTTCTTTATTCAGGCACTTTGAATTTCCCACAAAAGTCACCGAATTAATTTGTACACCTAATACATAGCAATCGTTTACCGTTAGACGCTTATGATCCAGATTATTACCGAAAGGGTTAACAAACTGGCCGAACATATGTCACAATCGAACGCAAGTGTTCTCGAGTTTCGACGATTTTGCCGTCGCTTAAATTAATCCCCGCAGTTTTTGCCCCGTATCGCGATGAAATTTCATACGTCAAATCCTTGTGGTTCCACTGTGAAATTGCGCAATTAATCGCAGTTTATTTTAGTCTGCCCACGGGTCACGAGATAGTTTGCATTCCCAATTTTAGCAGCTATCGATAAATTATGAACAAGTGATACCCCGCAACGCCGCGCGTTTTATTACAGCCTCTGTGTTTATTCGCGTCTTTTGTATGCTACCAATTACACAATAAGTAGACCGTGCGTATCTTTACGCGTTTATGGAAAATTTGACCAACTTTTTGTGCGTAGCTACGCGACGCTGTTTACATTTCTCATAGCTTCACTAGTTACACCTGTAAACCTTGGGCAACACCTGCCCCGTTAATCTAATGGAATTTTTCGAAGGAAATCACTTTACCGTAGGAATCCCCAAATGAGTCATAACAGCTTCTCCTACTTTCATTCCCTTTACTTTCGCTTTGCTTCCAACTTCCCCTTCTAAAAAAAATCCCCGAAAAAGTCGAGAGCTGATCTGTTATTCAATCACGTATCGATTCTTAGAAGAAACGCTCAAGCGAATCGCTTGCGAAGTCGACACGTACGTTCCGAATTGTTCGGGACAGTCCCGAATTTTCGTCTTACATCTCAATTTGTTCGACGAGTAGTTCGAGACTACTTGTCCCGAATTCAATTACTTTATTTCGATTAGGTGTATCAGAATGGTTACACGTCCGATTTTGTTATTCTATTCTATTATTCGGTGATCGGTTATTAATATTCGCTGATAGATTAATTACTTTTTTTTAATGCGGTATACAGAAACGAAGTTGAAGTCTTCGATTAAATGGTTACTTGTTACATTCAACATATTGTAAGTATTCGAATTGGAAAGAAATATTTGTACTTATTCTCATACATTACAAGCTTGTTTAAATTATTCCTATTACTAATAGAAGCATGTTTATTTTGCTTAATTGAGTCCGAGGAATTTTGCCGTATTACTGTATATAAATAAAAAACACATCAGTTATTATAGATAAATTCATCAGATAAGTTCATTTAAGTTTCTTCAGTGAATGATTCAATTTTTGAAAATTAAAACGTACGTATATATTACATAGGGGGCATACAAATTTTAAAAAGGCTTAGGTGGGGCATGGCACAAAAAAGGTTGGCAAACACTGGTTTAATCCTTCGCCCTATGATAACGAGTCGCACTCGTGATATATATTGTGCTCCGGAACGCACGAAACGTGCATCGTATTTGCAATAAACTTTAACTTTCGCTGCGACGACAATTTTAGTTTATAAAGCCGATTATCCTTAAGTACAACTTACGCAAAACAATGTTCAGTGTTTGATATGCAGTGGAATATTAGAATAATGAATAGCTAACGCCATAAAATATGATTCTTGCAGAATTCGTAAGGCAAGAGGGGTTAATTCGCTAATCGAGCGTGCAGAAAAAATCGAGCGATATCGCGTAAAAACGTAGTGATAGATCATCGTTTGCTGGGCTCTCGCGATCTTAGGATCCACGGCTGCCGGTCGAATTGCTATGGGCCACCGGAACTGAACAAGAGGGTTCGACCACGTTCAATTGAACGACGATCTTCTCATTCGGATCACGACGCCCAATTGCGTGACCCTGCTGGTATTATACAAACGATCGCTCGCTGCTGGGACAACCGTGGCCGTGAAACGACGGACGCACGAATTTATCGCGTTGCGTACAGTAAACGAATAGAAGGCGCCACGCTTTCATAATAAAGGACTAGGATTAACCCTTTGCGGACGAGAAGTAATGACACTTATTGGAGTACTTTAGTTTTCAATTCTACGTCTTTGAATATTCAGGCTTTCGAGTTACAAACCATTTAATTCCTAACGATTTTAAATGTTTATTATTGTGTTACGCATTCATTGCGTTAAATTTTCTGCTTTAAAAGTCGACACGGGTTCGGAAAGCGAAAAAATGATTAGGCGACTATTTGTCGACACTCGTCTGCGAAGGGTTGAACCTTCGGGGGACGACGTGCGTACTGTTATGCTGCATCACTCTCCACACTGACTCAACTATGCCTTTGCTCTCTTGGTCATAGGGTGAATCAGATGTTTGGGCCGCTGCAGGCCCTATGACAGCGTGGGCCCGCTTGGCCAGTGACAAAACAAAAGAACTAGGACTATTTAAGGGACAATCCGGCAAAACTCGGGTGGACTTCGATATTCGCGACAGTAGTGTTTAGACGTGCGTCGATGTGCAGTTTCTTGTGAACATTCTGTTGGTCACCTATTCAATAAAAACTTCTGATTATCAAGAAGAAGAAGAAGAAGGATCATTTCTCGAGGGAACCCCATCCTTTCCTTTTTCACGGCATAACAGTACGATGCACGAATCATAGTTTCGTTTCACGATTGGCGATTAAGGGACGCGTACTTGGTCTCCGTATTTTATAAACGGCGAACCAAAGTAGTAGCATAAAGCGAAACATAGAATAAACTATTTATTTTTATAAGAAATTATTAGGGGGCTACTTGGTCCCCTATTAAAATGAAACAACGACGTTTTTAAAATAATGGGAATTGTAAATAAATACTGAGCGAATTAATTGTTTCCTGTATAATCGATCTATAATAGGTAGATTTATAATAACGTGTGTATAGAAGAAGTATATCTTCATACATATGTATATTGTACTTTTATCATTTAATCTTTTATAATTCGAATTTCATTTACCTTTATCGCATGAACAAACGTACAATTATATATCATACATGGATAGGGGGTTAACTTTATCAACTTTCATGGTCGCATCGAATAAAATTCTTAAACGAACCATTTTAATCCGCAAAGGGATTAAAAACCCTTTGCATTTTTACACACGCTGAAATTTATGATGTTTCCTGTATTCAGTCTATGGTTAAACGTTTGGAGACGACATTTATGCGATGCACGGATTTTAGTTTCTTTTTACGATTAGCACAAAACGATTAAAATAGAGAGAATTATTTATTGGCGATTATGGGACGCGTAATTAGTCTCCAAATTTTATAAATAGTCAACTAAAGTTATAATATACAATGGGGTAAATTTGATGAAATACAGCAGCGGAGATATCTATCTCTGTTATTCCTTTACATCGTAGAAGTTTTTTTAGTGTTCTGTTTACTGCGTAGATATTTGTGTTATAGATATTTGCGCAGACTGAGATTAGCTCTATCCCTTAAATATATTTCATCGATGCAATAAACGTAACCAACGTCCCTTCAATTCAAATGTACAACAACTTTGCGTTCTATAAAAAAAAAAGTTTCGCATACAAATTCGCCGTCTAACAATTAGCAACTTCGTCCGAGTTGATCTTCTCGGTGTAATAAATTTGCACCATTTTGTCATCCATCTTCGAAAAATAGTCCGACGAGAAGACGCAGCGAAAGTTTGTTTGAATTGTCTATTTCCAAGTCCGACACTTCATATAACTTTCCTCGTTAAAAACAGTGGATGCAATTTTCAGCTACTCTTTACTCGAACCAGTCCACCAGCTTTCCCATCTTTTTTAAACGAGCAAAGGTTCCCTTCATCGAGCAGAAATCCGATAAAACTTCTGATTCTTTTGCCAGCGGACGGAGAGAAGATGCATAAGTTCGGGTAATTGGAGGGCCACTTAACTTTATTTCCTTATTGTTAGTTTGCACTTTAAACGGATGCCCTTCAGTTCTCGTCACGATTCTATCCTACGGTTAATCGTACTTCGACACGTTTGCGATTTATTGCTATGCAAATTCTTTCATTACTATTTCTGGATAATGGAAATCCTATCGTTACTGGTTGGACTACGAATCGTGAAACGCATTTGTGCAACATTATACGAAGCGATTCACAAATACCTGTCTCTATTTCAAAGAACGAATCTACATACTAAAACAAGTAGAAAACGTCATACGTACGTGTAACTTATATTTCGTAGTTTCTGAGTTATGGATGATTAAAGTGAATATTGCATATAATGATAATAATAATATTGTAGGAAGATAATGGCCAAAGGTTGCGGATGGGCGTGTAGGATTCGAAGATGATCGTGGGTTTTACACAAGCCAGATCTACACAGTCTCTAAATAAAAGAATTATATCTATTTAACGCTATTCGTCTGGTTTACAGCTGTCCTGCTTCTATCTTACATCTGTCTTACCACTAACTTATTTTTCGCGTATCCGGCTTTTTAAAGCGTCCTTCGCAAGGCGGACGTTCTTCCTCTCCACCAATCAGTGGATTTTTTTAACCCGCTTACGGCCTCGAACTATGGTGGGGCACCCTCCCCTAGGAGCCGTTCCCCCGTAATTTTCCGTAGGTGCCAGGATCTATGAGGTGGCCAAAATTTCCTTCCTCAAGTCCCTAAGGATTCGACGCCCTCATAAACCTGGTCACCGTTCCGGTCGGCTCGACCGTTACCCATGCCGGCTGTTATGAACCCCCGTAATGTTTATCTCCCTTTCCTGATTTTAGCCTACAATATAATAAATTAATATAACAGTTCTACGTGGTGGAAAATGTTCTTCGTACAGTCGGTATGCTTCACGTTCGTTTTAGTTGGCGATAGAATTATGCACGACCATTTTGTTGCTTTCAAAACCGTATTAAACTCTCGAGATTGAGATAGCAACTGCGAATTTCAATTAACGCTTTGACGACGACTTCAGTACCTGATACTGAGCATGCATAAACTATTTGCTTAATTCATTTCCTCGCTTATCGATCTAAAATTCATTAACTCCGTGAATTAAAGACGAACGAAAGCAATTTGCTTGCACGAATCGAAGAAGAGTGAAACGTACCCGTATAACGTTGCGTATTATTTAGACATCTTCGAATTGCCACGAAACAAAGAAGAATGGAACACATCTCTGTAATATTACGTATTATTATTTAGGAGTCTCAGAGTTTCTACGAATAAAAGAAGAATGAAACCTATCTGTATAATATTCGAGTCTCCACGAATCGAAGAAGAATTAACTCCATTTCTGCAACATTACATATTATTAATTCTTCTTCGTGTTTTCACAAATCAAAGAAGAACGAAACTCAACTACGTAGCATTCTACTTTCCACAAATCACAGAAGAATGAAACCTATCTGTATAATATTCGAGTCTCCACGAATCGAAGAAGAATTAACTCCATTTCTGCAACATTACACATTATTAATTCTTCTTCCTGTTTTCATAAATCGAAGAAGAATGAAACTCAACTATGTAGCATTCTATTGTAGTTTCCACGAATCAAAGAAGAATGAAGCCCATTTGTGTAGCATTCTATTTTCCACAAAACAGAGAAGAGTGAAACATAATATTCGAATATCCACGAATCGAAGAAGAATTAACTCCATTTCTACAACATTATAAATACATATTATTAATTCTTCTTCGTGTTTTCACAAATCAAAGAAGAACGAAACTCAACTATGTAGCATTCTAGTTTCCACGAGTCAAAGAAGAATGAAACCCATCTGTGTAGCATTCTATTTTCCACAAATCAGAGAAGAATGAAACCTATCTGTATAATATTCGAATATCCACGAATCGAAGAAGAATTAACTCCATTTCTACAACATTATAAATACATATTATTAATTCTTCTTCGTGTTTTCACAAATCAAAGAAGAACGAAACTCAACTATGTAGCATTCTAGTTTCCACGAATCAAAGAAGAATGAAACCTATCCGTACAATATCCTAATTTCTACAAATAAAAGAAGAACAAAACCCACCCGTGTATCATTCAACTCAACGCGAATCAAAGTAGAATGAAACCCATTTCTACGATGCAACGCTACAATATTACATACGTAGAAGTCTTGGAAGTTGCCACGAATCGAAGAAGAATAAAATGAACCGTCTACGAAGAGACACGAACGGTCGGTCGTCTTCGAGAACGCAGCGAACTTTCGAACGATGTGTTCGTCGTGTCTCCGACTGGAGGCGATGCAAATGAACCGCGATACGCTGATTACTTCCCGGTACCAAAACGTATATCGCGGCCAGAAATAAAGCGTAATCACGCAGTCGAATCGGTGGGTGCTGCTAGCGGCGATTATTTAAAAAACCTGAAGATGGCAGGAGCTTGAAATCGTTGGCAAGCTCTGCAGGGTCGCCTTTCTTCGCGAGATAGCAACCTCCTCTCTTTCCTCGTCTCTTTCATTCACCTGGTTGACCAGTGAATCGAGTGAACCGCCAGTGATCGTCGTCGAGGGTCGATTGAACGTGAGTAGCCTTTAAATTTCCCTCTAGTCGATGAACATTTCCGTGGACATCGGGGCGATACTAGAAAGACGATAGACGAGGATTGGTTCGCGCGATCGCACGAAGAATCGATTGATAAAAGAGTACCGGATGGCGAATCCACGTCTATTGTTTCGCGATCGACGCTTATTATAAGCTCCCCTTCGGACATCGCGATCGTTGGCTCGACTCCGACGTCGCGTCGTTGACAGTAGATTCAGATACATTCGACCATTCGATCGAGACGACATTTTTTCTCTCGTTAAAATCAGAACAGAGGCGAATACGACCGCGCGCGAAGATCGAGACGATGGAAATTTTCACGAGTTTACGAGAAATTTGAACGGCGTACTAAAGTATACGAAATGTTCGGAGTAAAAGTACGGGTTACTATATGGTGATTACAGTTTGCGAAATTTAGTATGGTAACGCAGGAAACGCTACCGAATTCTTTCTTATTAAATCTCTTTACAATTGTAAAAAATCTCTTAACAATTCTTAAGGAAAGTTAATAGAAACGGGGTACTTGGAAATGTGCTAAAATCTTAACAAATTCACCTCAGGGGTTCGAATTATCTACTGAATTTAATTAAACGAAACTTAAATTAACTTGCAATTTAAATATATAAATAAATAAATAAGTAGAAAAACTTCCCCTGACATTATTAATTTCCGTATGTTCTATCTATTGTCACTGTTGTAATAAAGTAATAAATGGACGAAACTGTTCGCGTTTCGAATCAGAACTCAACAAAATTGCTATTAAACCGGACGATATTCCAAGAGGTACAAAAACACGATTTACTTATATTCATAACGCTTCGATTTGCGCAGTTACGATTTTAATCCGTCAAATTCGACGACTGTGAACCAACCCCCCTTTTAAGTTGCATATCTTTAATTTCGTCGATGATGATAATAAGCAGAGACGTATTTAGGTATAAACTAACGATAGGTAATCTATAGCCAAGAGCGACAGCTTTTACAAGGCGGCAATTTCGCTTCCGATTCTTCTATACACACCGACGCGACGCATCTACGATCGTCATTGACGACGCGACGCGACGCTGCGGCGACAGTACATTGTTTGTTTCACCTCTCGCTTCTTTTAATTGCCAATACATGCTTCGTTTCTTTTTGGCAACGAATTAAGCTCGACCTGCGCTTGGCCCGCCAGTATAAATAGACCCTGACGATGATACGATGCGTTTCTTTAAAATTCGCTTACGAATCGATTTTTCGTCGCACGAGTCGGATGATTAATATTTAAAAGGAACAAAGAGCGTGTTGGAGCACGGGAAACACAGCGATCGCGGATAATTCGTGGACACGGCGCCCCATTAGCATTTAACATTCGCGTAACTCGCTGTTTATAATAATAAAAACGAACCGAATAATGTTGGCTGTTCTTTGTTCGGTTCGAAAGAAACATCGAACGGTTTGTGGGAAATCGAATCGTTCGAATAAATCAAGCAACTCAGTGTACGTACAGTTACTCGCAAAAATTGAGCGTACACCTTGAAACTCAATGAAAAAGATGGCTAAAAAATGGTTAATTTTCAGTGTACTCAGATTATTAACCTGATTGAACGTATCTTGGAAAAATTGAAATGCAAAATGATAAATTATACTTTTACGGATAGGGAAGATTTCAAAATGAAATTAAAAGAAGAATAGGACAATATTTCACCTTCTTTATGGAAAATTAATTAATTCTATGCGATGAATATTAAAGGTGGTTAACAAAATAGTAATCTACACGTATCATACGTATAATAACAATTTTGTGTCAGCAAAAAAAAAGTTATACTTATACGTTTCTTATCAAGTACATATAATTTTATCTCGAGAATTTTGTACGTACTTTCTGTCGGAATATGCGAAATATATTGAGTTTCTACTTTCGAACACGCATGTGTATATTTACTTTTTAATTATTTTTCATCGGCAACATGGGTGTACATTCAATTTTCTGAGTAACTGTACATACGTTTCATATGTCTAACTCTTACGATTAATCCTAAGTTTTCTTTTCCTCTGTACTCTAAAAGGTTTACCCCCGTGAATAAACGAAATAAATAAATATTGCCCACGTTTGGGTGACCTGTACGATATGTTTATTACACGCTTGAATGACGCAAGACTCGGGACAGTGAAACGTTTCATCGTTAGTAGTTGCTCGCGATACATTTAATCCTTTGCGGACGCGTGTCACAGCTAGCTGCCCAAGCTTTATTCATTTCTTGGACGCATGTCAATCTTTCAAAGTAAGATCCACGTAATATCATTAGTATATCGTACTGTTAACAATGGAACAAGAATTCGCTTAGTTCTATCCTCGAAGGATTAATAATTCTGCGATTATGAGTTACATATTATCTTGTTCCGTTCACAAATGGTTAAATTATGCATCTGCTTTCGAGATAGCAGAGCATAGATGCTTTCTGCGCTCGGTTCATTTAAGCTACTCGATTCTGTCAGAGGGTTCAGTTTATTCGGAATCGTTCGGTTTCTTCAGAATTGTTGGCTTTCTTTCGAATCGTTCGCTTTTACGAATACTCGGTTTCGAATAGGAAATCGAAGCTTCGGTTCGGTTCGAATGGCGAACTATTCGAATATTCGATCTTTCCTATAGCGACTAGCCTCGCGTATCGATCGATAGCTGCTCTTCTTTTTTCGACCGAGACACCTTCCCTCTCGCGATCCAACAGATTAGATTATGTAATTCTCGAGTGGTGTTTTCCAGCACGCTGCTGCGCTGTTATCGTGACTAGATTTCCTTCGCATTTTTGATGCTGCAATTTGTTTCATTGGATCGCGGAACACTCGATCGACTCGATCGAAACCTTGTAAAATCTCTTTACTACATAGCTAACTGCTACTCAAAAGGTTGAAGAACTTCTTTCCGAGATACAACGCGACGACGCGAAATCGAATTGTTCTCGAGGAGAAGTTCGCATCCCTCGATGCATGCATATGCATACCTGTGACTCACGAGGGCAGATGAACCACCCGTGGACTTGTACTACGTTTCGTGAAACCCAAAGTCAGGCGTGGAGGCCTCGGGCTCGCGGGCAATGACAGCGAGAGCAAATGAGACGGGAAACGATTCGATTAGGTTAATTTATACCACGCGTTTGTAGTCGAACAAAAGCGGTCGTCATTGCGCGGTGAATCATCTCGAATCGAGGCCGATTTTTGTTGAATCGAGAGTCGAACGACTCGCTCGAATCTTCCGCAATGTTGCAGCGGAACGCGAGCGATGCGTTCGAGTATTACGGTCGACGAGCGCGTACAAATTAATTCGTGCCATAAGTTTGCGCGGTTTAACAAAAGATTGTTAACCCTTTGCGGACGAGTGTCTGCAAATAATCGCCACTTTTCTGGTTTTGTGGACGCACTGTTCACTGTTAAAGCGGAAAATTTCAATTAATATCGTTGATCAACGCTTCAAAGTTTGAAGAATTTCTTGACCCGGAATTCGAAAGCTTAGAAATTTAAAGGCTTGGAATCCAAAGACAAAATACTCTTTTTAAGTTTTACTATTCGTCGTCCGCAAAGGGTTCAATTGTGGCGATGAATCGAGACCAATTTTCGCGACATCGAAGTAGCGATTCGCATAATTTTTCAACCTATTCAATGTTACAAATAGAAACACGAGCGATGCATTTTAATATTAAAGTCAACGCACGTGTGTACAGATTAATTCATGTCGCAAGTTTGCACGTTTGAACGAGAGACTCGAGAATCGCGTTGAATTTTTGAAAAATTTCTGTGAAATCGAAATTCCAACGATTCGCTTAAAATTGTTCGTTCCCTTCAATATCGTAAATATAAACACGAGCGATGCATCTTAGAATTAAAGTCGACGCGTGTGCACAGATTGATTTAATTTATGACCTAACAATAAGTTTTTCTTTCTGTGTATTATAGCTATTTTTCAGGAAACCTGTGAAATTATGCTATCGATAATATCGAGTTAATAACGATAGAAATCCACAGTTTATTCATCTGCAAGCTTCAACTAGTAAAACATCGAATGATTTGATTTTGGCAGAATCATTTTGCAAAGGTGACTCGTTGGACTTCCGAGAGACATGATTAATTGATCATAGCCGATTTTACGTGATCCGTCACTTTACTATCTCCAGACACTTTTATCGCGTTTATTTGCACGAAACAATACAGCAAATCTTCGATGCAAAGCGAGCTACAAATTTGAACAACGATATAAAAATTGACCTTTGACAGAAGAGCAAAGAAGTTCGGCTATAATTACGTATCGGTGTTATTTAAAATCATAGTTTCCTATCTGCGATTCACTCGCGAATTGGAGTAAGGAAACCGAGATACGCACGAACCATAAAATTGTACGATTTCTAATTTACAATCGCTCTTATTACATATTTTTACCGCTTACTTTTATTCGTCGCATATTTTATATGGAACGCTGTTTATTTTTGTCGCGTATTTTATGCGGGACACCGTTTCCTTTTTGTTGTCGTATATTTTATACGGAACACTGTTCATTTTTATTTGTCCCATATTTTATATGAAACATTGTTTACTTTTATTTACCATATATTTTATACTTTTTTGTTTAGTTTTATACGGTTTTGTTTACTTTTAATGACACATGTAATTACATATAAAATAGGTAATACGTTATCTATAATTATTACAATTCCGTGGTCAAATGGCAAAACACGATACGTCATCTGATCCCAGAATTATTATCCACATTTGTACGTAATAATTGTAAGTAAATTGCAACTACTTATTTCTTTTACTACATATTTTCGTTTAGCTATTGCTCTTGTACAAACTAACATACTTCATCAGGAATACGATTTGCATTAATCTCTGCTACTTTTCGAATACTAAACGAGGATAATAGAATGAAAGAGCGAAGAAATGTTAGCGACTGTTACGTAGAAAAAAGTAATACAAAGCTGTGTCACGAAAAGAACACGAGTTTTCTGTTTGAACCAATATTTTGTGAGTAATCAAGTCGTAAATAAAGGGTCCGTATCCGCTCAACGTAACGTCGATTAAGCAAGGTATAAATAGCCGAATTCCAAGAACTTTTTTAATATGCGAATCTCGCCGTGTACACAAAATTATCACCGGAGAGCAATGCGACGGGCAAAATGAGAAGACCCATCAACTTGCATTTGCTTTTCACTTTGCGATCCAACGTTTCGCGTATTTACGACTCCGAATAAATTGTAAATATATAAAAACTTCATCTCCACGTTTTCCCCGCGCGATGTTTCTCGTTAAGCGTACTCGAAAAATACGCGAAACGCGCAAAAAGAGATTACCACGATTTCGGTGCTAAAAAGTTCAAACGTTCCGAATCCGAATTTTCTCACCATGCTTTGCACGTGCTTTTGACATTGGTTTAGGTCACTGCGTATGAAATGTCGCCCTTTTTAATCAACAGTACAAGAATTTCAATATTCATTTTCGATTGAACGAGGCGAAGCGGTTGACTAAAACCGGACACGTGAAAAATGCTCTTAAATGAGATCGTTAATTGAGATCGTTAAAACTAGAACTGTCCACGATTAAAGTATACTTAATTTGTACCAAAAAAATAGACGCGCGAGATATTTGCGAAACGCATGCGATTGAAGTACAATAGATCTCCATTAATATTTCGCATAGAAAATCACCCAATATACTATAAGATGCACCGTTGCAAATTTACATAATTTTTATAGCAAATTTGTCGTACCCAGTCATTTTGACTGGTTTGCTAATTCTAGTGTCAACTATGTTAGCAGCGAAGTGACCGCCAAAGGAGGGTTAATTCGCGGCGAAACGTTTGCCTTGCGATGGCCAACGCGAAGGGGTTAACGATCCAAGCGACAGAGCTACCAAATCCCTTTCGAGTTGAGGGATTAAGCAAATTATCGATGCCAGGGCGATAATTGGAACTTGATTCCCAATCGACGAATGATCGAGTGGCGATCGTCGCGTTATCAAAGGTCGCCCGCCAACGCGATATTCCGCGGATGATTATGACGAGAGAGGGGTGCATACTTACGTATATTTACGTATCTACGCGTGTGCGAATGGCCAAACACACATTCTTCGACAAAGGCATCGTTGCCTCGTTATATAAGCAATCATCGGCTGCATATAATGCAAGTGTTTCTTAGAGAAAAGGCCATTTTAAGAAAGTGCGCGCTCCTTGCCGGTAAGTCGATCATCGATTTTCCTCTTCTCTTCCCTTCGGTCGAATATTCATCCTCTTGTTCGCATTCGTTTCCCTTCGAAGTTTGAACGACGCATTTCTCGGTAATAGACGCGTCGATGTCAGGGACGCGAACGAAACGTTTATCAACTATTGAAGTGTTTTGATTCTCTTGTTAATGTGAGGTTTTTTTTCGGTTGAGAGAGAACTTGGTTGATAAACACAGGTGGGGAAGATTTGAAAGGCGATAGTTTGTGACGAAACAAACAGTGACGATGGAAATATTTTTAGGGTACTGTTTTGGTCGGAAACTTTTCAATTACGTTTCCACCTATTCTTTTTGCATCTTCCGAGATTCTTCGATTTCTTCAACGCGAATGAATCAACATTCGTTTATAAACAGCGGCTAGAAAAATTGTTCTTACAGCGTCGTATCTTTATATTTAATTATTACTGAATCAGATTTATTCGTGGTCAATTTTCTATCGTTCAACAGTACCTTATGTTACCGCATCCATGTTCAATGATAAAAGTTTGGTATAATTAAATCCAACCAATTGTAAGTGATAGTTGATGGTGATAATTGTAAGTTGTAGCCACTGTGTTTCGAAGTAGTTTTGGTAACAGTTTACTGTAGTGACTTTACCCTGAGTTAACTTACTTTTCTTTCGATTTTTCAAAGAAGACTATATCTTAGCACTGAAAAGAAGTGTTACATAAATATTAAAAAAAACCTGCGAAACACGTGGACTAATTCCAATAATTTTTGACTATATTATAGATAAACCGCGAATGTGTTCACGCATTTACGCAAAATTCGACTGCGTTAAAATATACACAACGCATATAATACTCCCAAGGAAACGTACATATATAAAGTATCAAAAGTAAAATGCGCGTTACAATATTCAAGGGACGAAACAATTCCCCTATTTAATTATTTTTGCTTACAAAAATACGAAATTGCACAAACATCCGCAGTCTAGTTATAGAGCTTTTTTTAGCACCTTCTTCGAAAAAAAGGAGAAAGAGATAAGTTGGCTTATAATAGCGTCACTGGAGTAAACTTTTACCGTAGCTTCCTTTCACCCGACGCTTGGAACGAATTTTCGAATTATTCTGCACCGATCTACGATGAATATCTCGACTTCCTGGAAGGAGTATTTCACCGGTCACGTAATTCCCGATAACGTAACCAATTCTGAAGGAAGTAGATCGCTGGTAACGACGGATTCAGGATCGACGTGCCTAGTTCTTGTCGTCATCGCTTCGATTCCCATTCTCTTCGCGCTGTGACGTTCGCGTTTCCAGCGTCTAGCCTTATTTTGATTTAAGGTCGTCTCGTAATGCGGAATCCTCGTGGCTGTTCACTTTTTCAACGGTGCTCCCCCCGGTTTTTAGTGGCCTGCGTCAATGGAAAGTTTTCTATTTTCGAGAGCGCACGTGAACTCGTTGCTCGACCAACCACTTCGAAAATGACGTTTAACCGCGGATGACGAGTGAAATCGTCACGTGTGTTATCAGCGTTCTCGACGTAGCGTTTTACTGTCTCGAAAATTCCTCATTCTCTAAAGCATCTTTATACTCGTATCGGGAACGAGTTACTTTGCATTTGTATTCGCAGCGACTAAAATTACTCTAAAGAATATTAATTCCTTTTCAGTCATTTTCATTTCTGCGTAGGAAGAAAATTCTGAATGGAAAATTCCGCAGCTTACAGAATGTACTTAGTTCGCGAATTCGTCAATTTGACGAATTTCAGACTTCGCGTTTAATGGTATAGAAATCGTGTAAGCAACTCGTGTCGATTATGTTCGATACAGTGACACGAGTAGTTATCGTAATTCAACGTCCTATCTTTTCCATTAATTCTATGGAATTCTATGGAATTATTAATCGGATATTTTTTAATTAAACTATTTTAATTCGTTCAATTCTTCACTCAATCAAAATGTAACACGTAGACAGCGAATCTTTACGCGGTTGTGAAAAATTTAAATACGTAAATAGTCACGGAATACGCAAATGGCATTGAAAGATACGGAAAACATTGGAAAAGAGTTACAACGTTCAACCGGTGAAGCAACTTTTCATTTGCATCTGCTTTGATTGAATCGATTTTCAAAGATTTGAATTTTCGTAAAGATTCGCAGTCTGCTAATGGGATTAAAGCATTAAAGAGATTGATCATCTTCGTGCTTTACGCCAGACAAGTATTATTCGAATTAAATTTATACAACAAAAGAACAGGCCGCTGTTTGGTCAACAATATATTCGGCAACGCGTTTCTCTGCTCGCAGGTAAGTAAACACACAAGACTCGCGATAATTCGCAGCTAAGAGAGAGTATAATTATGAAACATCTTTGCGAAGATTATTACGGTCATCAATCGCCGGTTATACTTTTATAATCGTGTTTACTTTTCTCGATTCGTCTACTAACAAAATATTCGACATTGTTCGAGGCTTCGATGATACGAACGATTGCATCGATGTTCGATTTCGAAAAGTGAATCGAGATCCAAAGAATATGGATTCCAAAGTTGTAGAAGATTATTTTAATCATTATTTTGCACGATTGGGAACACAAAGGAATTGTTAAAGGAAATTATCGCAATACTCGCGTAGAGAATTATTATGGAAAATTGTAGAAATACTAGCGTAATGGTTAATTTATTTTACACAGTTGAGAACGCGAAAGAATTGCGATAGAAAATTATAGAATTACTCGCGTAAGGGTTCATTTATCTTACACGGTTGAGAACGCAGAAGAATTGTTAAAGAAAATGATACATAAATGCCCGACGTAAGAGTCTATTAATTTTAAACGCGTGATAAAATAAAAGTATTATTAACACTGGAATTATCGAAGTAGTCAAAATCACCTATTCGTAATTTCGTTAAAAATAAAGAAATCGTGAAAAATTACTCGAACGAATTTTTGCAAATTTCCCATGATTTTTGTAAAGATAATGAACAAACTTTCGTTTCCATTGCATTGTACATTTCTTCGAGTATCTATCGCTTTAATTCCTCTGGTACCAATAAATACCCTATAATTATCAGCGATTCCAGTGTTAACGAAAATTGAAGAAACGTTCGCGTTAAGAGTTAATCCATTTCAAACGATCGAGAACCGAAACGATTCGTCAAAGAAAACGATTGAAATACTCGCGTAAGGTATTAATTTATTATAAACGGTCTCTCAATTTGGCTTCCGAATGAATAGTTTAATTTTCTCTCGTGGCTATTTCTCAATGAAATCTCCGCGAAATGAGTGAATATCGCTGCTTAATTAGCGAAAGAGTCCTCGGAAACACCGGCTTATCTTAATGCTTTCGAAAGATAGAATGCCACCGGATTGACAATTTGCAATAACAAATCGTTGTTGTTCTGTTAAACGTTTATTGCTATCTGCGAGCGAACGGTCAACGGTGGAAATCCATTCGGATTTGCGGCGCAATTTAACCCATTGCGGACGAGAAGTAATGAAACTTGTGGAAGTACTTAAGGTTTGAATTCTGCGACTTTGAGTTTTCAGACTTTTGAGTTCGAAACCATTTAATTTCCAACGATTTCAAGTATTTATTATAGATTTTAAGTATTCATTACATTATGTTTTGTGCTTTAAAAGACGACATGGGTTTGGATAGCCAAAAAATGATTAGGCGACTATTTGTCGACACTCGCCCGCAAAGGGTTAAGCGCAAGGTTTAACCTTTTGCGGACGAGTGTCTGCGAACAACTGTCTAGTCGTTTCTCAGTTTTCTGGGCGCACGTCGATTTTTTAAAGCGAAATATTCACGTTAATATGGTTAATGAACGCTTCAAAGTTTTGGGAAACCGATGGCTTTCAATTCGATAGCTAGGAATTTGAAGGTTTCGAACTGAAGGCCAAAATAGTTTCTTAAGTGTTATCATTCCTCGTCCGCAAAGGGTTAAGAGCAGAAAGTTGACGGATCGACGCTCGGACGATTTCCACTGGTGGATCAGAATCAGGGGGGGCCACGAGATAAATTTCGTCATCGTTAACGAAAATATTCCACCCACGATTGGAATGCTCTTTTCTGCGACTCGTAAGAGGATTGCTCCATCTTATCGGGTGATAACATTTTTTTTTTTAGTTGCCGATAATGGCGGCGGCAGCAAACAAGAAGCCCTCGAATAAAAAGATAATCCATCGCACAATTCTCTGCGTCCCTATGGGAATTTCTCTTCTTCGAGGACTTGATAATGTTTGTAGAACGATCAAAGAGTTCCTCAAAACAAGGCGTGACACGGCTGCTGATGGGAATTTGCTACGTAATTCGGTTCTCCTAATCGATCTCTTGAACCTGTCCCGTTTCGAGTGCCCCCGATAATTTTGATAAATGACGTTCGAGTTGAATGGATTTATATCGTTGCAAACGAATTCCGGTGCAAATTCGTGCGCGAACAAATGTTTGTAATCTCTTTGGCATACGGTTGTTGACGGTGGACTTTTGCATGCTTGTGGGAGACTTAAACGTGCAAAAAGATACGAAATACACGCGATATGCAAAAATATAAGAAACACTCGGAGTGACGTACTAATTATTGCATTTCGAGGGGGAAATAATGTTCGATTTACAGTGGCTGGTAAAAAATTTTCGGCCACATTATGGATCCATTGTATCACTAATTGTAAGATAAAGATTACTTAAAAATAAAAGCCCGATGCGAAAATATTTGCATATGCCCAATTGCATGCATTGCAGCGTATAAAATATCATCTCGTTGAATTGTTTATAGAACAAATTTCTTTATTTGTTTATTCGAACAAGATAAACCCATTAATGTCAAGTGTGTAAGGGAAATGAAATTAATATAAACATATAAGAGAATTTGCGCATCAAATTGTTTGTAAAATTGTCTTTAACCCCTTGCCCTACTATTATTTCGTTACCTAGTTAGGCTACCATTAATCGACTACTATTTTTGTATCGCGTCACATACGAATCGTTTGAATATTGTACACTATTTCTCTTTAATAACGTCCAATCTTATAATAGAAACTAAAAATTAGCGTTCAAACTAAATTTTATCCTTGTTAATAGGCATTTTTCTTTAACCTGTGTCATAATTCATAGAACGAGTGTAACTCGTTATTGTAGGGCAAAGGGTTAATTGTATTATATTGACGTAAAATCTTGGCTCGAAAATTGTTCTCAGCCACTGTAGGTTCTCTCCGATTATGTTTCATTTCGTTAATAAAAATATGAATTTGCATAAAACCAAGTACGAAGTAAAATCTAAGTAAAAATCGAATGACAAGTGAAAGTTAAAAAAAGTAGAAATTAATTTAGAAGAATAGAAACGGCGATTAGTTTCCTTCTCTAAATACTACAGTGTTTCGCATATTTTACATACTTGATATATTTCCCCATATGCCACGCGTATTCTATACTTTTTTTTTCACATATTTGCATCTTCGAAACGTGCATAATTATCCGCACTATTAAATGGTTACTTTGTAAAACGTTTACGCGATGCAACGAAAAATTGAAAAAAAAGCGGCGATAAATTATGCATTTTTGTCTGCTCGGAAAGGGAGAAGTGACGTACAGGAATAATACTTGCCTCGTAAGCAAGTATTATTGCAATTGTATATACCGGCGTTTCTCTAGGCCTAAGCAATTATCGTGCAATTAAGTCGTCACTCTTCAAGAATTGGCTGAGAAAAGAAAACGAATTGCATAATGCTCGGGAAGCACTCAGGATGTTGTTGCAATGATTATTTAATAAACAAGGAATTAGGTATCCGTAAAAATTCTATTCACTTTTCATCCCATCGGAATAAAAACCGAATGTTTCGCTACTCGTCGAAAGTAATCGGTGCAACGGTCGTGGCTAGAATTTCATCAACACTCGGTCCATTTCCCCCTCTGTCGAATGAAATCGTACATTTAAATATTAACCCTTCGGTTTCGAGGGCAAATAGTTAACAAATGCGAGCAATAAATGTGAAGAGACGAAATTTACAAAACACCAATAGAAGATGAAATTACTTTACAATAGATAAACAAAACAACGAAGACGGAGAAACATTTTGGCAACTTAGAATCGCTTTTCTTCCGCAAAGGGTTAACTCGTCGTCCCCGGTTAACAAAGTAGACTCGTTTAAATATGTTTGCAGAGATTTTCTTTCAACTACTACGTCATATGTAGTATCCTCCTTCTTTTATCGTGCTCCATTGTACACGTATCGTTTTCTGTAAGTTGCCCCTATTTTTATTCAAATCCAACCCTAATATTGAGTTGAAAAGTCGCAAAGGGACCAGAGGATCTTTGGTTTCATCCCCCACAGCACTTTTGAAGCGCGTTGTTCGTTGAACATTCGCGTTTGCTCCCTTCGAACCCTTTTATTTCCCCGTGGCATACGTGTACAGCGCGCTGAATATGGTATTGATTTTCCGAACGGATGCTGGCGGTGCAAAATAGCTGAAGGGAAGCTTTTTCAACCACCCTGACGGATCAATTTTATCCTTTATAGCAAGCACTTTTCTTTAACCCATTGCCGTACGATAACTAACCACGCTCAATTCATTGAATCATTGTAATTTAAATAGAACGAAGCGACAATGTATCCACGATAAAGTTTAGTTGCAATTGTACGTTCTAATAATTGAATTGTTAATAACGTACCAGTTTGACAAATTGATATTTCGCAAAACTGTTCAGCGGATTATATTCGCCGTTCAAAAGTAGGCAATTTTTGTTCGAACAACTTTTTTTCAGGTCAAATCATTGTTGAAGTATCGAGCAAAATGTGTTAATCTCCGCCATATTTGAGGGCTGATTTTACACCATAGCTAATAAGAAAAAATACTGGTCAAATATTTTTCTAAGAACTGTATTGCAACACACATATGTAAGTTTCGTTAAAATTGGCGATTTACGCTTAAATGACGTCCCTTTATAATCTTCTTTCTCAAGTTTTTCCCCTGTTCTTTAATACTTTCTTCGGTTTTCTCCTCCCGCTTAATTTTTCCATCGCGCAAGAGACGCGCGAACTTTCCGTTCGACTCGATAAATCGAAAGCGGGAAAGTACGTTGAAATTCACTCCTCGGGATAAAAGGAATTGCACGCGAAATGAAAAGCGAGTGGCATACTTTTTCAAGTGGCTGAAGCGAACGGAAAAAATTGCGATATATTAGATACGGATAATAGCAGATAGGGAAAGAAAAATATAGTTGGCACGTGGACGGGGAAATCTCCAAGCTGAGATTGTTCAACAATGATACAGTAGCGAAAGAATGGTAAATAAAGCTTTTTGTAACGAAGCCACGGCGCGGAATTATTGTTTCATTTCTTGATTAAGTTTCTTTCTATCGTTTCTTACCTCTCCTTCGCTCGCGGTAACTCGCTTTCCGTTTTATCGAGTTTTACGTTCCCCCGCAAAAGTGTGTGTATAAAATGTACCGTCGCGAACGATTTTATGAAATAAAAGCAAATCGGAGAACTCGGCAAAAAGGTAATCGATAAGGTGGTCTATTAATGGCTAACTTTACCACCGATGGAAGAGAAAAATATTTGCGTGGCAAAAAATGTTGCCCTTAAGCGATTCAAAGATATTGTAATATATATTGCGACGCGAGCTTAGCTAATATAATATTAGCTAGTATATATTTAATATAATAATATTATAATACAATGCATAGCTAAACATAGCTAATATATTCTGCGCTTTATTCATTTGTTCTTCCTTATACGCTTCATATGTAAAGGAGAAAAGGTGCGATTTAAATTGAAGTAGGAAGAAAAGTGGGGAAAGCTGTGCGAATTATTTTTCAGTACCATTAATGAATGCAACGCAATGATGCGATAGAATAAATTCATTAACGTATGAATCATTCGGACGACGAATCGATCAACTATCCAAAATGAATTCGATTAATTCTTGTGAAGCTCAACGTTGATTATGTGCTCCGGTAAGCAAATTTAGATACTTAAGAAAAGTAGAGTTAATCAGTTTGCCTTTGAAAGGCTCGTATTTTAATGAATTATTGTAATTCCAAAATTGCGTTGCATTTTGTTTACGGTATCATTTCAAACTCGTCTTCATTACTATTAAAAAGCTTGTCTTGTTATGTAGAAGTTCTACGGAATTGCCTTTTTTAATTGAATAGTTTAATAATTCGTTCGAAAATCTATGAAGATTTTTAGTCGACTCGTTGTTTCATTTAATTCGTGAAGAATCTCGATTATTACGCGAGAAAATAAGTGGCGAGTGAAAACGCAACCTGTTAACTAGTGGACAATTTCGGCAAACGACTATACTATAGTACACTTTGGTATCGAAAGGGTTAAACGCGTTCCTTTGGAAATTTCTCCGCTCGCTTATGGAAGAATCGAGTGAACCTTGCGGCGAGTACGCGAAGAAATGCCCTTCACTCTACGTTCGCGCGATACGCGAATGGAAATTTCTCTTCTTGCGACTGCGTTTATCAAGATTTAATATTTCACTACGAATACAGGAATATCTAACGAGTTGCTATCGATTTCCCTGTTAGATATTTATCAAACCAGCGGAAGAAAAACGAGCAAACGGTGAAAATTAATTCAGACACGAATAGTCGTTTCGCGTCGGGCGAGAAAATTCATGGAAAATCACCCTCGAAGTTTTCCATTTTGAGAACCGAGCCGAGCAAAAATATCCTTTCTTCCCGTCGAAAATCAAATTTTGTACGGGACGTTCGACCCGCGTGGAAACGTCTACACGTAGCAGATACAAAAATTTGCAGTCGAATCGATAATGGAGGCGAAGAAAATTTTCCTTCAATTAAACCTCACGATGTTTGCTGGTAATCGAATCGATCGAACAACGACTACGACAAATTACCATTAGCCAATTTAGATAGCGCGCAACTAACGCCAACTACTGCAGGTTCCACGACCATGACCTCGCCTACGGTAACACCTAACCGTACACAATTCAATTCTAAGAATCGTAGCGGCGTCTCCCGCGAGCTTCTCAATTTTCCCTCCGCAAAGTTTCACCCCTTAACCTTTTGTATCGCGAAACTTTTTTCACCCATTGCCGGCGGCAGAGTTTAACTCAACTCTTCTTGCAAACTTCGCGTATCGACTATGTATTAATTACTGAACGCTCGCTAAGGTATTCAGCCACCTGAACATATTTAACCCCTTCGTTACACTTATCGACGAAAGTTAAGAAACATGGTACGTATTTGCGAAGCTTCATCTCGTCGCATGGTTTTGAATTAAAAATAACGAAATTATTGTTCATCCATGTATGTAATACTATATTTTTATGCTACTGTGAATTATAAGCTGTGAATCTTAAAAGCGAAAGGATACACGAACATTCGTAAGCGACTACTACTTTGTTTCTCAACTTTTGTCGGTAAGTGTGTATATTATATATACGCGTTCAAGGATTGGTCTGACATTTGTTAAAAGTATACAGGTATATTATACCTGTTACACGATGTAATTTCTAGTACCATTCGTACATCAATATTAAGGTACGATTAGTTACGTAGAGCATTCGAATATATGTACCTGTATTAATTCCATATAATTAAATGCTACTCTTACGTACGCTTTTAGATTTCAGTTCGAAAAGCTGCTAGCGAAAGGGTTAACCCTTTAATGCCCCATCCAGTGAGCGTCACGGTTTTGTTTGGACTCTGCTTCTTTGCATAATTGTACACTATTATTATTAATCTCCGTTTCTGTCGCATTTCTTAGCTTTACCATATTTCAACGGTACATTTCGAATTATTAATTTGTCGCATAAAACTTGCTCGCCTCGATCTGTAAATCGTAAAAAAGATTTGAGCGCTGAAGGGTTAACCCTTTCACTGCAGCGGATTTCAAATTACTCGTTTAAAGTTGCAGGAATCAATAAACGTTACTTTCTAGCAATTTACGTTGACTTTGATCGATGCAACGATGCGAATAAATATCGTAATTTATTCCGCCCTTTCCTTGATTCTCTAGTTTCGAGTATTTGCGTGTAATATACTTATTTTTCGGGAACCTCGTCAAACACGATATCAAATAAAACATAATCTTCGTATCGGATCGTACAGACCCAAAGAGAACAGCAGGATAAATGACGCGTGTCGACATTTAATCCTGTATTGTCTCGCCAAATGTTGAGTACCACTTATCTTAATTTTCATTTATCAACATTATGTTAGAGTTAAAGAAAGAACAGCGGGATTAAATTAGAAGCGACTAATTTCGCGAATCACTCTGCAATTCCATGTACAATTTACCGAATACCCAAACTAACCCAAATATCTTTAAAACCAACTGTACGTCGCCAAGAAACGATTAACTTTTAACCAAGCATCGTGAGCATACGAAAAATCCCATAAGATCCTCGGACGCGTTTAACCCTTTGCACTCCAAAACTATTTTAATAATATAATCTACCGGTAACTTGAATACTCTTATTCTGGCTCTAATGAGAATTTAGCGTTATTCCGTGCTTCGGAAATAGGAAGAGTAGTCTTTAATTTGGTTTCTTTCGAAAGAAATAGAAATCGAATTACTGGAAATGAATAAAAATCTGAAATCTTGAATTACGAGAAAATTTATGTACGTCGCCGTAGGGGCGTCAATAGAGTGCAAAGGTTTAACCCTTTAAGGACGACTGCAAATAGCTGCCTAATCGTTTCTCGGTTTTCCGGGCGCGAGTCCATTTTTAAAGCGAGACATTTAAACTAATATCGTTAATGAACGCTTCAAAGTTTTGGGAATCTGATCGGTTTGAATTTGATAGCTAGGAATTTGAAGGTTTGGAACTGAAGGCCAAAATACTTTCCTAAGTGTTATCATTCCTCGTCCGCAAAGGGTTAACCCTTTGCGGACGATGAATAATATCGCTTAAAAGAGTACTTTGGTTTTGAATTCCAAGCCTCTAAATTTCCAAGCTTTCGAATTCCAGACCTTTGTCAAATGTCCAAAACTTTGAAGCATTTATTAACGATATTAATTTAAATTTCTCGCTCTAACAATAGACTTGCGTCCGCAAAACCCCAAAAAATGATTAGGCGGCTATTTGCAGACACTCGTCCGCAAAGGGTTAACAGCCAGCGAAAAGTCACGCACACGCGTGCGAGCGTCGCCTCGCAGCTGTTCAACCCCCTTTTTCGAATCGATCGGCGATCACACCGTGACCTTGACACTAGGTTTGCTGGTTGCAGGGTCGAGGACGCGTCAGCCGGTCGTTGCATTTTCAGCAAGCCATCGAGGAAGGCTCTTCTCGCTTCTCTCCGTGCAACGGTGAAACTTGGAGGGAGCGCGATCGCGTTGTTAACGCGCACGAGGAGGACGAATCGAGGCTAGAACTCGTTCGCTGGAGTAGGAAGAACGAAGGAAGGGAGAGGAGGTGTCGACGTTTATCGAGCGAAACGCGTTCGTGCGAGCGAGCGAGTGAACTGCACGCCGTCCGAGGAGTAACGGAAACGGAAAGATGGCCCCCACCATCGGACACAAGGTAATAGAGGGGCGCTATAAAGAGTATGCCTATAGCCCTGTACCAGCGAGTTCCACTTCAGCGGAGTACGATACAACCACCCCTGGACAATATACCGATTCTGGTGCCGCATCGCTCAATTATCATACGTACAGTGCCCTCGAGAAGAGTCGCGTCGCAAGGATGTCGGAGAAGGGCTCCACGCTTCTGCAGTACGTCGCTGCCGCCGCAGGTAGGCTTCAACCCCTTTCTTTTGCATCGGTTAAGCCGCGCGCACCAGGGGGTTAGCTTCACCAGTTACTCGGGGATGCGCCGGTATTCGATTCGCGTTGCGCCAGTCCGATTCGATTCGCTTCGCGTTAGGATCACTCGAAACCGCGAAAGCTCGACATTTTCCAAAGCTTCGAATTCCCCGAAACTCGGAAACTTTGCGCCACTTTCGTATTTCATTCGCTTGATGCAGAAACGCGACACTTAGAAGCTTGAAATCTGAAAAGTATAGAGAATTCGCGGAAGTCGAAACTTTGCGCTACTTGCGTAAGTAGAGAAACTCTAGGAACCCTCGAAACTTAGGTAAACAATTGTTCGTACGGATAACAATAATATCACAGCGATAGGAATTTATTTAATGAGTGGTCTGTTCTGTAATTAGTCGACGATTGAACCTCTTGGCGTTGCTGGATGGCAGCTTTTGGAGAACAACAAATTGTTGGGTTGCAGGTAGGATAAGGTACCTAGCAATCGACGGACACTTTTTATGATTTTAACAGCTAATGCGCGTACTTTTGCGTCGAACCAAAAGATACAACTTACTACGAATGATGCGCTTTTTTGCATAAAATCGGAACTAAGTTTTGATCCCGATACGAACGTGGTAATTTTACCGTTAATCAAGTTAACGTTATCTATGATTTTTTTTTATAAACCACAGCCGATTATATTTTGCCCAGTATATGTTAGAACAACAATTTAGTTTGCTGGTAATTAAAATTATGGAAAGTGTCGATCGCTGAGTACTTTACCCTAAGAATGGAAGATTCGAAAACCCCTCGAAACTCGAAAAGCTTCGAGTTCTCGAAGCAAAGTTGTCACTCGAAGTACGTGGTTTTTGCGGTGTTCGAAATCGCACCAAATTTGCAGAATCACAAAAGTTGCGGTATGAGTATCAGGTGTACCAATGAGTAATCCACTTGCTTTGTCAAATTCAGCACATTAATTTTTAACACAATCAAATAGCTGCCTTAAAATCGAGGCTCGATTAATTCGTTAAAATAAACTCATTAATCTGTTCGTGCGTCTGGGTAGCAGAGTTGAAGTTTAAATTAAATTCGTTTAAAAAATAGTGGATCGTATTACTGGTACACCTGGTACTTTTCTAAGTTGTGAACGATACGTATGCACACGATGTGTAATAAATACGCTGCAGAGTTTTGTGCATTTTCGGACGTTCGAAACATCGATGGGTAATTGAAATTCCTTGAAATTATATAACTAGACTGCGGATCTTTATGCGTTTACGGGGAATTTCAATGTACAAAAATCTATACACGTAACGTGACGCAGAGAAATATATAAAATATTCAAATTCAAAAGGAAATTGTAATTTTTAAAGGGTGAAAGTAGCATCCATTCCTTTATCCTTGCTTATAAAGGAACAAAATTTGCTTAAAGTTCCGCAGTTTAATTGTAACGTTACAGTTTGGTTGGAAACTTATGGTAGCCACTGTACGTTTCAATATTTGCAATTCTCCAAAGTCGCGGCGACTTCAAAGACCGCAAAAAGCTGCGTACTTCGAGAGACAATTGTGTAATTGACAGCCACTGCATATTCGCGTCTGTTCGGAGATGCAAAAAGTTTTGCCGCGAAGTTTCCCCAATTTCTCAAATAGAATTCAACGACTCCCCAAAAGCCGGTCACGCTGCGTCAAAGCGGAAAGCTTGCCAAGTGCAAAGACGCCCCAGCACGCGGTCAGGTTCACCAAACTCTACTGGCAATGCCGAGTCGAAGTTCTGAAGCCCAGATATCCAGAAACTGGCGAATCACTGTAATTAGTGCCATGTGAATTTTTATTCATATACGGGGAATTTATTTAATCGTGCTCCGCTTCTTTAAAATTCGAGTCTGTATGTACATATGCAAATTACCAGGCTAGGAGAAGTTATTAAACTTTGACTGGAATACTTTAAACTCTCGGTATCGTAAATATTATATCATCGTCTGTTTCAGTTATGAACGATAACAATTTTGTAAATCTCCCAAATTTATCTCGACAATCGAATAAATTCGGTAAAATAATTCCATTCAAATTACATCTCCCAAATTTGTTTGATCAATCTAATATACCTGATAAAATTCTTCTCATCGAATTAAATCTCCCAAATTTATTTACATAATCTAACAGAGTCGATGAAATAATTCCATTTAAATTACATCTCCCAAATTTGTTTGATCAATCTAACAAACGTAATAAATTTCTTCTCTTCGAATTAAATCTCCCAAATTTATTTACATAATCTAACAGAGTCGATTAAATAATTCCATTTAAATTAAATCTCCCAAATTTGTTTGATCCATCTAATAAACCTGATAAAATTCTTCTCTTCGAATTAAATCCCCCAAATTTATTTACATAATCTAACAGATTCGATAAAATAATTTCATTTAAATTAAATCTCTCAAATTTCGTCAGACCAATTGTACAGATGCAATAAGATCTACTTTAATACAATTATTCTATTCGGACCACGTTTACCAAATTCAATCGAATAATTCCCAAAATATGCAAACGTTTCGAAGAACGTTTCACTAAAAAATACGCGACAGTGCCAATTCTTTTATAGCCATTGCAGTTCGAAATTTTGTACCCAAAGAGACTTATCAGTAATGATCGAATTACGATTGGAGAGGTGCATAAATATAAATCGCGAAGGGAATGAATTTATTGATGAGTTTAAGCGAGACGGAAGTTTAGCGAACTTTCTGACAACTGGGGAATTGAAATTCCTCAGTTTCGATGAATTGTAATTTAACGAAGACTCTATTTAACTGTGGGGGATGATTGAGATCGATTACGTCGAAATAATGCGGGTCACCGGGAAACGAGAAAAAGATCAACGTACAGCGATTCGACGGTGGAATTGCAATATTACTAGGAGTTGGTCGATTGATAAATTTATCGAAGCGTCGTGAATTAATTAGCCTCCCGAATGATGATAATATCGTCACGTTTCGTTTCCACGATACAGATTAGATAAACGTCATTTGCCAACGTACGATGGAAAAATCTGACACATAGAAATCGTGTAATATTCGTCTTTGCCAAATTAACAAATTAACGCGCCTCGTCGAATATTTAAACTAATTTGCCACCCTTAGTTAACCCTTCAACGACGGTGCGGTTTTCTGTTCCGCTTGTGCAAATAGAAGAGACTCAACCGTGTTTGAACAAATTTACTCGATTACGCTACTTAGTTCACTAAAATAATATTAAGTGTACCAATGAGTAATCCACCTTCTCTGTTTAATTCAACGTTTATTTTTAAGAAAACTAAATATCTACGCTGTCCTAAATGTAATCATTGTTAAATAAACAATATATATATAGCATAAATTCCTATTTAAAAAAACAAACTCGATCGTTTGGTAAAATAAATATGTCAAATCATTTAAAAATAATGGATTACTTATTACTGGTACACCTAATAAAATATGGAGACTAACTCTATCCTAAACCCAATCATTTACATTAGTTTATGCAGTTTATAAGTTTGAAAGCAATATTAGAGCTTTACAAGACCGTTCGCGATTACGTGCTTAGTTATCGTATTTAATGAAAATAATAACTAAAAGAAATAATGGTTCCATTAATAAATAGATTATAGTGAAGTTCATTGAGTTGTTTTTACTTTGTATTCTAATCGTCTTGAAATTGCCGATCGGTAAAGTGAAAATCATAAAAAGCAACTAGAATGCCGTCGTTAAAGGGTTAAAGTGTTTTGTCTATCAATGGAAACTTCGTTTCGCAAAATACATATTAGGTTTCGCGAGAAGATCGCGTGGTTCTTCTATCGGACCAAATAATAAAATGGAATTTTGTTTGTTCGTTGATATAATGTACCAACGAATGATCTACGGATTTGGTATGCAAAGATTAACCACTTCAATAGCGTATCCGTAACTGTACGCAGCTTGCAAATTCAAATCGTTTCGAACGATAAACAATTGACGGAGAATAATAAATACAAAGTCAATCACGAAACTCTACATACGCTTCTAAATTTTAAATATTCAACGAGCTATATGCGAGTTTCGATTATTATTTTCAATCCAGCAATTCACGTACTAATTAAAATTAAACAGACTGCCAAGAAATAGTAACGTTTTACTTAACTGTTTTCAAAATAAAGTAGAGACGCTATTTCGTTCCGTTCGCGAAAGATTAATATTAAAAAGAACAAAGGTATATTTGTGAAGTAAGTCCTGAAATATGCCGATCGCTCAGAAGTATTCACCACTGAAAGGGTTAATCGTATTACTCGATTTCGCACTAATGATAACCGGATTTCTTTGTGACAGACTGAAACATTCTTTTAAGTAGAATCACCGCGATTCGCGGTCGCGTAGGACGAGAGAGTTGATATCAATTTGAGGAAATTGGGATAACAAATCCTGGTAATAATGCGCGGCTTCTTATCGCTTCTTCTTTAACGAGACGCGACTGACGTTAAACGGACAAAATTGAATCGTAATTTACTTATTAGCGCGATATCACGTGTCGCGTTCCATTACGCGTACCGTGACGACGCGTGACGGGACAAAAGTTGGCGAAATTCTTTTTGGAAAATAGTCATTTCACTCTGACGCGAACCGATCGTTCGATCCTTGAACCACGATTCCGAGTAAATAGCTTTGCGCGTCTCTGTTATCGATCGCGATTATTATTACATCAAACAGATTAATTTCGCGCGACATAATCGATGATGTCCCATCGAAATACACTTGAAATACGTGAGTATTCACCACAGGTGGGTGAAGATCTAATTTATAGATCGGCGAATCTCGAATCTGAAGGTCTTTCGCTTTGAATAATCCTTCGAGTATCCATTTCGTCGGAAATGAAAATCTTAACAAATCCTCTTTGGAAAATCAAATGATTTATCATGAAATTGGATAAATTTGAACCTAATTACGCTTAAATTTACTCGCAATTTAAATCGATGAATAAGCGGAATGACTTTCTGAGGGATTATTCATTTCTGCGTGTTTCATTTTTGCTTACGATTGCAATGGATTAATAGAAGCGTGTAAATTAAAATTAATCGAAAATTTAAATACGAACTCAATTCGATCGTTATCTAAATGAATTCGTATTACGGTAATACGCTTATTATTATTTACCTACGTTTCGAGGGTCTCGAATCGTAAAAGTAACACAAAGTTTCGAGTTCTCGAAGCTCTCGAAAACTTTCCAAGTTTCGAGTTCTCGAAGCTCTCGAAAACTTTCCAAGCTTCGAGTTCTCGAAGCTCTCGAAAACTTTCCAAGTTTCGAGATCTCGAAGCTCTCGAAAACTTTCCAAGTTTCGAGTCCTCGAAGTTTAAAACTTTCCCAGTTTGGAGTTCTCGAAGCTCAAAACTTTCCAAGTTTCGAGTCCTCGAAGCTTAAAATTTTCCAAATTTCGAGTTCTCGAAGCTCAAAGCTTTCCAAGTTTCGAGTTCTCGAAGGTCAAAACTTTCCAAGTTTGGAGTTCTCGAAGCTCAAAACTTTCCAAGTGTCGAGTTCTCGAAGCTCAAAGCTTTCCAAGTTTCGAGTTCTCGAAGCTGTCGAAAACTTTCCAAGTTTCGAATCCTCGAAGTTTAAAACTTTCCCAGTTTCGAGTTCTCGAAGCTCAAAACTTTCCAAGTTTCGAGTTCTCGAAGCTGAAAACTTTCCGAGTTTCGATGGGTTACGAAAATTCGAATGTCGCATCCGTAGCATTTACCGAATCGTCGAATCGCGGAAACGCATCGATGCGCGTTTCACAGCCGATAGGCGAAGAAAAATCATGCCCGCGCGATTTGCAAAGCAAAACAAAGAAGAGATTGTAAACAGGCGATCACACGAGAGCGCGATCTCATTCGTCTCGTGCGTTCTAAAATGGTTTTGGCGTGGGACACGCGCGCGATCCCCACGCCTTGGCAATCAAAGTTCATTGCGAGAGTAATTAGATGCGCGAAGTTATGCTAATTTATATTTATATAGGCGTGCGCTTTATGTCGCGTTAATATCTCTATTATCGTTCGTTCCTATTACAATTTAATCGATGACATAAAACGTACAAATGAGCCGTTATTTTTGAAAGCGATGTAAGTCCACTTTTGGAAAAGAACGAGTTAATGATCATTTTAGTAAGACGTAAATATCCTCTTTTTAGTTCCTTAAATATCTTCATGTATGGAAAAAGTGCACTTATACCACTTTCAAGAAATAACGCCTCAAATATCAAGTGTATGCAAAAGTTTCAGCCTTTCTTTGACAAATTTATTCCCCCCCAAATTTCTAATCAATCGTTTCTTAATATTTTCCAATTCATTATTTTGGCAGAAAGTAATGCAAAACAGGGGAAAATACTTCCAAGATTAATTTGAAATATTTATATTAGTGGAAAGTTCGACGAAAGGGGTAGTTTGACGTGAAGTGAATATTTCTGTAGCTTTTGCGCGCGTTGCTATTTTATTGATAGCAGGAGGAGTGCAAAGTTTATTTTCGATAATTATGGTGTGTCGCGAAGACTATACTAACTAACTGTAAAGTACTTTGCCACCCCAAAGTGATTGGGAAACACTGATCTATTGTACGAATATATTAGGTGTACCAAGAAGTAATCCGCTATTTTTAAATGACTTGAGAAATTTATTTTTATCAAAGTTTTAAATAAGCACCTATAATTTCCTCGAAAGACGGCGCCAAGCATTACCGAATAACAATAATTAAACTTCAAATAGAACAAGTATTTCATATTGTTTGAAATAAATGCTGATTTGAATAAAAAAAGTTAATTCATTGATACACCTAATATATATATAAATATATTCTGTTTTGTCAAACTTTCCCCTAAATATATAGCTACTCACGCGGCTCTTCGTAGATCCTTAAAAATTCTGAACATTTAAAAAAAAGAGTGTCGTGAAACCGAGTTCTTAATTTTGGCATATTTTCTTAACAGCTAATTTTCTTTACTTACTTTCTTAACTTAGTAAGCAAAACCTACTAAACTTCTTAACTTAATAAATAAAAGTATTGCTTATTTTCTTAACTCTTTGCTATCTACGTATGCTACATATATAAGGCAAAAATTGTTCAGAGAAATATGTATAATAAATTTAGTTAATCTTGCATTGCATCGTTAATGTTTATCAGTGTTCGCTCGATGAAAATGAATCCCGATCCGTGGGATATCTACGTACGCGATTAATAAGTCCTCAAAGAGTTAATAAACAAAACCAGTGCCTATAAAACGTTCGAAACTCTCGCGTACATTGCAACAAATACTCCCGTGGATGACTACGATTGAAAAGAAATTCAAAACGGAGACTAAAACTTCCGCGTACGCCTGATAAAACCCTGCTTCGATTTTGTTATTGCGAAAAAGCCAATATCCTGTTTTCCAACGATCGAAGCAACGAAGTTACGAAAGTATCGCGAAGAATTCAATATTGTTGCGAGGTACCGTAAGAGACGCGACGATTTACGACATCGGAAGCTTCGCCGATTGAATTCCACTGTCAAAATTCGATCGAACGGGGATGATAAATTAACCGAAGCGGGCAAAACTCGACCCGTAATCGTAACGGTCGCGTTCGAAGCATCGAATACGTCCGTGTCACCGTTCCCTCACGATCAACGTTATCTTATTCGCAACGCGGAACGCAGTTCGGTCAACGTGCCTCCGACAGTGAAATTTATCGCTCGCTTCGGTAACCGCAATAAATCTTGTTCGCTTCCGGAAATCGTTGCAACAGTTTCTCCCCAGTTTCATTCGATTTTCGATGCATCCCGCAGAACCGTGTTTCCCATCCATTGCTAACGAAAGTTGCCGAGTGAATGAATGCGATCGCCGGGCAATGCAATTTTGCGCGGAATCACTGTCCACCCATGTGCAGAATCGCTTTCACCACGAAAACAAAGCGGCAAAGCGGCAAAGAAAGCGCGCGAAAATAAAGATACGTAGAAACAACGAGAATTCGGTTTTATCAAGCTTTTAACTCTTTCCTGATTTGCTGCTCTTAACTAAATAACTAAATAACTAAATAACTAAATAACTAAATAACTAAATAACTAAATAACTAGATAACTAAATAACTAGATAACTAAATAACTAAATAAGTTATTGTTGGCTTTGCTACGACACCGCGTCTTCCGAGCATAAGCTTCAGTGTTTTAAGTTTTAAGCGTTTCGTTTCCTTATTTATGCTCGCGAATTTGGCCTCCAATTTTTCTTAACCCTTTAACTGTAAAATTCGTACACAAATGTTTATTAATGTTTACGAAATATGAACATATACGCCTAGTAGATTTTGCACAGTACAATATACGTTCGTTTCCTAATTTATCATTGTATAGCAATATACGAAGGTTTGTTTTAACCGTAACAATACCGTTCTCTCGTATTGAACTTCATTTATTCGAATAGAAATGAACGAAACTGATAACGTACTTTTACATATTTTTCTGGCTGCGATTATAGATCGTAGAATTTCTATTCCACTTTCGCGACACTTTCGCGATCTTTAATTACCTTGCATTTTGCTTCGACGGTTAAAACTACGCTCTTTCGTTTGCTTCGTCGTTACGATGCGTACTCTACCAGCTGCATACCTAATAGCAATGATTAGAATTTGATCGGGCAAACGCAACAAGAAAGCGTACGCGTTTTGCACGCGATAGAATATTGCATCAATAAACGGCTAACGTTACAAAGTGTGCGATCCTTAGAAACTTCGTAGGACAAGGGGTTAATTCGAGGGTAAAATCCGAATCGATACTCGAGGCGAAAGGTTAGCAAGAATAGCTGCGCCAAGTGTTAAACTTCGATCGTGCCAGCTACGATTCAATAGATGATCGATTTTATTAATAAACGCGCCGCGAGACGTTGCAGCGTTGCGCTTCTAATAAATCTAATTTCACGAATGATCTACGCTGATCTACACCGCGGAACAAGATAACAGTTGACAGCTAGCAACGGTGCACCGTTTTTTTTCCTTTTTTTCCCCCCATTGCACTTTCGCCACGGTGAATTATAACCCTTTCGCCGCGGCGTCTTTAAACTTGCCAGCCTTTCTGACTCGCAATTTCTTTCGCTTCTGCGTGGCAAGAAAAAAACCGATTAATCTAGAATCTACATACGTACGTTCCAAAGACTGCGCTCTTGGATTGTAACGCGCGTTCGCGTTGCAAGACGCGAGAGGATGCAGCCTCGTGCGAAGCTTTAGAAGGAAATAAAAACAGCCGGGCCTTGAATAAAGACGTGCACCGGTTAAAAAAGAGAATCGGTACGCGGATCCGAAAATAACGCGGTTTATCTTTAACGCGGCGCTCGTCAACGCGACGAAAGTCGCGATCGAATCATCCGAGGCAGCCAAAGGGGAGAGAAAGAAGAAAGGAAGGGAAACAAACGAAAATAGCTGCGGCATCGATACGCGATTTTGCGAGTTCGCGGGAATCGAATCGCGTTCGCTGGCATGCGATAAATTTTCCAAATGAAGTCAACCTATTCGAGTCACGCGGCCCGTTTTATTGTTTCGCCTAGGAAACGATCGATTTGTCGCTTTGATGCGGCTAACGAGGATGTAGTTTATGTCGATTGCGATCTTCACCCACTGAGATTGAATTTGGTCCAACACCGGATACGAATCGTTTCATATTCGACGACACGATTCTCTCCGCGCGATTATCATCGTTCGCACGTAAATCCACTGTACGCGTGATTCTTTTCACGCCTCGTTCGAACAAATTTCAACGTAATCACGACGATAACTAAAAGCATTAATAGATTGTTGCGGGCGCGCATTTGTACTCTGTTTGGCCCGAATAACTGCGTCCCATTCAAATCATCGAAACAGATTTGCCAGATAACATTTCGTTGATTCCGGATTTGTTCCACAATTGTTTACAATTAAATTATTATTCCGCTCCTATTTTACTCATCAACCCCTTGTCCTACGATTATTTTTATTACCCACGTATATTAAAATTAGCTGGTCGGTGACTTCGTATTGTGTCAAGTGCAAATCATTTGAATATTATAGGATACGAATAATATCAATCTTACAACGCAAAGCCAAAATTAAGGATCAAGTTAAATTTGATTCCTATCGTTACGTGTTTCGGTTGAATTTTTGTCGTAACTCGTGGCACGAGTGTAACTCGATTTTATAAGGCCAACTTATGGCTTTATTTAGGATACGAGCTGATCGATTTTTATCTAAAAAAATTAATCGATATTGTAGCAACGAAGATCAGGAAAATTAGAAAAAAGCGGGCTACTCGTTGCCACACTTAATATCTCGTATATCGCGTGCACTTTTTGCGTTCTCGAATTTTTGTATGGCTAAATTTTGCGCGAGTGCATAAAAATTCGCAGTCCAACGATCAAACATCGAAAACTACTCGAAACCCATTAAAACCTGACCAATTTGGAAAAAAAAACATATCTATATTTTGGAATCCTAAATTCTGCATTTTTTTCAGCCGAATCGCGGAGAGCAAATTTGATTTGAAACGTAACGAACGATCAGTTTTCCACGCTTGAAAAATGATCGACGAGGGTGGATTTGTCCAATTCTGACGACTCGTATTTTCACGTTTATTTAAGCTGGACAAATTTGTTCAATTTCATAGGAAAGTCGCGCGGTTGATTGATGCCAGTGTCGAAGAAGACGCATGGATCTGTCATCGTTTTTTCCCGAAACATTCGACACGCTTGACAAATTTGTTTGAAAGCCGAAAATATGACTGTTTGCGAGCCCTTCCCTTCAAACGGACGCCGAAAGATCGCTTATTCCGTCCACGTAACTCGAAGGATGCCTCTTGGCCTCGATGCCGTTAAACGGACGCGTTACGACTATCATTTTTTATGCTTTTTATTTCCCTCGCGTTGACAAGTGGACGTTTCACGCGAGCACCGTGAAAAAGTCGCAAATATTAGGCGTCCTGTCATACGTATGACAATGATCGACTCACTAAACCGAGCAAAATGAATTTACTTCATTTACATGCATTCGCGAGAAACTTAGCCGTGCAGAAAAATTACAAGATGCACGTGGTATGCAAAAATACAAGTACTGGATAAAAGTTTGGAACCACCAACGCGTTTGACGAAGATACGTTAGAAAAAAAGCTTAGAAAAATCTGCTATTGAAAATCTATCAAAGTAAAGATGAGTGCTACTTAACGATCAAAATAGTAATTTTCCATTAACCCTTTGCACTCGAGAGTTATCAAATTTGGTTCATCTTGCGAAGAATTTCTCCTCGAATAGAAATGGTTAAGAAAATAAGCAAAGTTTGTTCTCTTTGCGTTAGGTAAATAGCAGATTTCGCGAGTTTCTAAACAATTTCCAATGATATCGTTTCGGAGTTCTCGAGTGCAAAGGGTTAACGGAAAAATTAGCAGACGAACAATTTGGATACAACTTAAAAAGTAATTGAAAACTTTCGATCTACTTTATATCCATTTTATGGAATCTATTATATCTACTTTGTAGATCTATTTGTAGACGTATTTTTACTATTTTCTAGAATCTCTAAAATAAAGTACACGTGAAAAATAATCTCTATTGAGCTTCTACTTCTTCAGACGTGTCTTTAAAAATACGAAGTTGCCCAAAAATCCCTAATCCCCTAATCACGTTGCTGAATAGTAAAAAGAAACGAATGGAGTTAATTAGTTTGGCTTTCGAGAGATTGGACAAATACTGGACTAATTAGACAAATATAGATGTTCCACTTTAACTGTTTTCTTAGCAAATAATGCTAATGATGGCTGATTGAACTCGCAGCAACGTTGTTACTTAGGAAACAATACAATCTAATATTGCGACACGAGAGAAAATTCAATCGTATAAAATTGATCAACTCTATAAAAAGAATTTTGCGGCTAATCGCGTTCCTCGATAAGAAAAAAAAATAGCAAATTGAGTTGATTAACTCGGATTCCGAGAAGCTCGTTTAGGAAAGACCGAACGATTATAATTTCATAACTTCACCGTCAACTTCAACTATTATCTGGGCAAATATCGCGGATGATTACGAATTATTATCTAAAAATCTACGCAGTATATTATAGTATAATCGCAGTCTGCCCAAAAGTATCCCAAATTTTCCCCAACAATCAATTAGATTACGTAATTGCACGACTCGTCCGATTTCGTTTCGCGTTTATCTAGAAAAACGAGACGTCTGTCCTTCGTTTTGACGAAGTCGTTAAATTTCGCCATCGGTACCAAGAGCAACTCGATCGTTAAGCCGATTTTATTGCCCGCTGCAACCATTTGCGTTCCACTCTTGCGATTCCTTTCGCGAATTCTTTTGCTCGTATCAGTGCTACTTATTTCGGCTAAAATTAGACAAGTGCTGCTACTATTAGCCCGTTATTGTCGACGTTTATGCGTTTATCTGAATCTATTAAAAAGTACGGGGCGCATGTAATACGCGAAATAATATAAAATACACGTGGCAATACTCAAAACATTTAGCAACATTTGTACGAAAAATTTGCGGAACTCTAAAGTTACTAAAGTCTATAAAGCTAGCAATAATTTTGTATGAAAAATTATAGATCACAGATTTTCTTATCCGGAAAAACGAGAAAAGATTAATTCGAGGAAACTACTATATTAGTATAGTTTGCAATACTATTTTGTACACTAAGTCGGCCCATAATTAATGTCGTTTCTTAGATTTTTTTAAGAAAGGTATTCAAAATTGCTCGAAGAAAAAGCCGAAGAATTTCCCAAGAAATCGTAAAAATTATAGAAAGCAAGGTTCGATAAATCAATGGATGATTAATAGACCGCGGATTTCTACGCACTTATGGGAATCTTAATTCTGTAAAAATTAGGGAACACGCGTAACATGCAAGAATATACAAGATATCAAAAATAAAATATTGTTGTATTTGGAAGGTAAAAACAACCTTCTACTTAGCTTCTTTTTCTTGAACTTTGTTAAAGAATATAGAATAGAATAACAATGGAAATATAAACTTGCATAGAAACTCGTAATTCTGTGCTTAAAAACAAGTGCGACTATTAACAATTTGCACTCGAAATTCAGTGAAAGAACGACATTATTAATGACCTAATACTGTAAATATCTCATACTAACAATTACCGATTAGAGCGAAACAACCCCCTGTTTAAATCGCGATTCTTCAATTTCGTTTACAAGGACACGAAGATTGAACAAAGATCCACGACGTAGCTATTGTGTTCCACTGGCAAAGGAATCCGCAAAACTTCGATACGCGAAGAAATCGATGTCCCGCGATAAAAGATTTTCCTTGCCGATTACGCCAACGGTCACGTCGCGGCGGCGGTCAATTTTTCTGCATACCTGTGCGCTTTTATCTTATCCGAGCCGGGAATTTTACATAACGGATTTCAAGAAAATGCGCCGATTATCAGAGATTAACACGAGGAGCGCGAAAAAGGGGGAGAAAAAAAAATTGGCTCGGTTGCGCATTGTTTGACTACCGATCGATTCTATAGCATCGATGTCGAAAGTATGACGAGAGCTCTACCCGCCACGATTCGACGAAATCGATGACACTGTCGGTTGGCTTAATAACCACGCAATTATAGTTGCCATTGATAGTAGTATTGCTGAAAGAGTACTTGTCGCTTGCGTAACCATTCATCGGAATGAATATAGTATAACGCTAATATATATCGCGTTTCTATTATTACGCGCAGCTTTTTATTTCGCTGCGACTCCGTTAGCTACTGAAAAAGTCACGCGATTAACGCGTGATTTAATTATTGAAAATAGCCGAATAATTTGTGGCATTTTAACGCATCGATTGCCAGGATGGATTCGAAAAAATTTCGCCAAAAATGACTACAGGCGAACCTCCTACAACACGGTACCTTTACAACGCGGTTGGATAAACGCGGAACGTTTCCTACAACGCGCTACTTTTTTACTTCACGGTACTTTAGTTTAGGAAATGTCGAACGTTTCCTGCATTGCCACGATTCTACAGTTTATTTTCAAGGAACGTATCTACCGCGTTGTACAAGTTTAAACCTGTAATCGTTTAAATTACGTTATTTTACAGATTCTTGCCAATATAGTCGAGTCTCGATAACTCGAATCTTAATCGAACAGCTAAAATCTTCGAGCTATAAATGGTTTCAATTTATACGGAGTTAAACTTGTTGTAAAGTTGTTTGACTATACAAAATTCGGAATTGTATGGTTCGATAAGTTTCCGCGAATAGAGACAACAAATTTTCGAAAAGAATACAATGATCCGATTTAAACTACTGTTAAATATTTACGCGTTGTGGTCGGGTAATTTTGCGCGCAATTATGGTTGGCATTCGACGAGTTAAAACCCAAAGGAAGCAGAGAATTGTTCTTAAAGACGGAACGAATATTTCTAATCACCTACAGCCAATTTGCTTTGGATAAAAAAAAAAGAAAAAAAAAACGCTGGAAGTTAATTTGACCGCGGTTTACAATGCAAGCGTTGACAATAACGCAGGCAATCGAAATACCTTCTACAATGAAATGGAAATAAGATGGAAATAAAATTCGATTGTGATCCAAAGTTTTTGCTCCCATTGTTTCCTTGTTTATTCTTAACTCGCTTTTCGATTCGCTTCGCACTGTATAATTTATACCTGCGTCTAACTCTTTCTTCATTCGTTTCGTTTATTTTATTACGCGTAATCTCTCGCTTGTATCTTGGACTCTGGCCCGTAAATAAATGAACAAATTGAAAAGAGAACCTCTACCGATTCGCACGATCACGCACGGTGGCGCATTTAGGCGAGCGAAGCTGCATATAAGCGAACGGAAAGTTGAAATCTGCGAAGCAGCGAAATTTCAATCCGTTCGGGAAATCGTGCCGCAAAGTTTCGGACCCGGCAAGATATCGAAACTTCGAAGATTAGCATAGATTCGAGTCACCTATCTCTACAGTATGCTAAATTATAGCACAGCTACGGGGGAACTTCATTTGCGCGAGCTTCTCGATGCTCGTCGCATTAAGATTCGAAAGTTTCGCGAAACTCGGCGCATTTGCCAGTCGAAAGAATCCGGATATCTCGCGAGTCTTCATGCAAACGGAGGAATCTCGAAGTTCGCCGCGGTAGCTGGTCGAAAAGTTTGTACACAGGGGCGTTATCGCGAGATCAAAACTACCGAACCAAGTTCCGAAGCTTTTAGCTTTGATTACTTTGGAATCCGAGAACGATCTGACCACTCACGGATATCTTAATGTCTTATATGATATAATTTTCGAGGTATCGCACGATAATCTTTTCGTCGACGCAAACGATGAGCTACTTCTGTCTTTATCGATAAATCTGTAGCTCGAATCGATCGGAATACTTTTGCGACTGACGTAACTAAGTACTTACAAATAAGTCATGAAATTATTGGCATAGGCAAAGATTTAACAGAATCATTATTTCTTATTCACGAAATTTGCCATAGCGTTTTGAGTATTTAATATCGGAAGAGCCTAAGTATCAAAATATTTTGCAACCGAAGAGATACAATTGTAATGATCGCGCACCTGTGTACGAATTTTATCGTTTATCCGTTTCATCGAAAACATGATTATTTGTGTTCAAACAATACGTAATTTATCGTAGGATCCACAAATATTTCAACGGATCGTCCATTTTCTTGATTCGTACAAATCCAATCGTAACACGTTTTTTCTTTAGAAGAATTTTGGAATTTTGAACAACAAAAGTTCTAACATAAGCATCGAGATTAAATTTACACGTGTCGCAATAGTTTCTAGTATACGTCTTAAGATTAACAAATGTTTCAAAAAAGTGGAAACACGATTGCATCGAAAATGTCCCGAAAATCACCAGCAGCGTTAAATAAACAAAGCTTAGTATGAAAGAACGTGATCGTTCTACTATTCGAAAATTGCCTGATTGTTTATTTGCTTGCTTCCATTGTCCCTTTCTTGGATCGAGCATTTGGAAGGTTCCTACATCGTCATTCATACTCTCTCTATCCTTTCCCCGTGCTTTTTTCGAATCTTATCGTTCCCTTTCTACCGTTCGTCATTTTAACACTATGTTTACGGAACTGGTCACGTTGACGCCGTTCAAATTTCATACCTAAAATTATAGAGACCATAAATATATTATTTTTCAGTACTTTATGTTAATTTTACGCGATACGATGGTATGAACATGTATTCCACGTGATTCTCTTCATCCTCAACCTTCTGATTTCGAATATTTATATAGCAGTATACGTATTTTTCCGCAAGCCTGTCGACGTATGCACGTAACGTCCGTAAACCTAATGTTAACCGTTTGCACTCGAAAGGTGACTCTCAGTCACCAAAATTGTTCTTCGTCTCCATGTTTTACGCACCCACTAATCAAATAATTTGATCTTCTATTGCTATTTATAAACTTCGCCTCTTTACTTATTCTTCGTATAGAATCGGGTATTCTTCTCCCATCCAATAAATAAATAAATAAATAGAGCGAACCACGTTTATAATAACTCCCGAGTGCAAAGGGTTAATAGTGGCCAACGATACGCGGGATTCGCAAGCGATCCGAAGCAAATCAAAGTTTATGCTTTTCCGTGACCCACGGCTGCTTAACTTCGGTGATCCGACGAGAACCGGTGCACTCAGCGTGGCTTTGATCGTTGGCCCGCAAATTGCTTTATCCGTTTCGATAATTCCGCATCCCTCCTCTAATTATTAGTTCGCGTACAACGGGCTTTACCGTGTACCTACTTTCGTTGCAACTGTTTCTCAGTTCGCTTCGTTACATTACATAATTGCTACATTATCACGTGCCCCGTAAACTTGCCGATAATTATACGGTGATTTCACTATCGAGCAGGAAATTTAACTCGAACTCTAATCCTCGCTTTGTACAATAACATTGGAGATTGCCGAATGAAAATTACCTACGATATTCGAACGATTCGTCCGTGACGCGATATAAAAACTAGTATAACTGGGTAATAAAATAATCGTAGGGCAAGGGGTTGAGTAAAGATTTTCATTCTCAGGATGCACCGTTATTAGTTCAAGCTACAGAAATGGCAATTTTATCTACTGCGAGGTAATTACTTGAACTATAATTTTGTAACAAGTATTTAGTAACCTATCGTGTCTCGAGGACTTCGATTCGACTTTACTGATGATTTTAAAATACGCGTTCTTCCTCGTTCTCAAAAATTCACGCACAAATTCGACTCGAATGTATGTATGCACGTGCGTTAAATTCGCAACGTTGCGAGAAAATTGCAGGGGGGTTTCTAAGAAATCGTCCATCAGTGGCGAAATCGAGAGAATTTCGTAACAGTTTCGTTCGTCATATTTACAATTCTCCTTCGTTTCGTTGTTTGCATAATTCGAGCGACAACAGCCTTAAAATACTCGGCCACGAAAATATCGCGACGATTCGAGATAAACTGGAACTTTGAACTTGCTCGAAATTTCAGCGAAATTCGCTTTGTCGAACCGTTTAACTTCTGTATCCCTTGCAATAAGAAGGAGATTAAGATACGCGGCAAAAAGATACGCGGCGATAATCGATGATAAACTACTTCGCGATGCATCTGTTTGCTGTGATCCTCCAGTAATTATCAGAGATCGATAACTATGGCGCGATAATTACGGTGTCGCTATGCGGTACTTTTCCTGTTTGCTTAGATTTTATCGATTTTATCTTCTATTTTCAAAACAAGACTTCTGCTCGAAGATTAGAATTTTTCTGCTAAAATTCGGACCTTCGACTCTCTTCAAAGTTCGTGAAATTCCTTCGCGTCTCTCAATTTTATATATAATTTCCTATTTCTACCCGTCGAACTGATAAACAAATGAATATTTTATTTCACTTCCTACGTTGAAGGTTTTATCTTTAAGCTTACTTCAGCCTTGAAAATTCATGATCAATCGCACAGTTACTACGTTAATCACGTTTATATAGATCGCGAAATGATTAAGTACGATTGAGTAAATCAATATGCTTCGAAAAGTTGACTTCTCCTCTAAATTGCACTTGTCCGAAGAAAATAGAGCGCGAGTAAATCGGGACGAACGTCGAAGAACGCAGTTGGGTTCATAAAAAGAAGAAGAAAAAAATATATGAATTCGCATAAACATCCGCAGTCCATTGATAAGAGTTTGTTAGTGGGTGGCACCGTGCAGACTCGCTACAAATTTTTATCGAGCTCCGCTGGAACGTAAACGCGAAATTATTTCTCGTAATGGGAGCCAATTAAAATTCTCCGAACAGTCTCATCCCCTTTTCCTCTTCTTCGACTCGCGTCGCCCCGCTATCGATTCCTTTTTTTCGTGGCACAAATGACGTCGGAGAACGTAGCGTGTAAATATTTTTTACTCGACGGAGGCTCGATCGAACGAAAACGAACGCAGCATAAGCCGATAACGAGATCATGACCAGCCTATATCGATACAGCGCTTCTGCTCCGATATCGAACGGATTTTTCGCGAATTATCTACGCCGATTGACTCCTAACGATCAGTTGCTCAACGCTACAACTACCGACGACTAAAGTACGCTTGTTTCACAGACGAGGTACAGAGAACACGTGTAACAATTCGTTTATTTCCGAAAATCCGATAATGTGAAACGGCTCTGAGACCATAAATGGGGAATAATTTTTATTAGCAGGGAAGTAGGATAAATATGAATATTTGGATGCTTCGCGTCATCAATTATGGTTCGAATATTATGGCGTAGATGAGAATATTGCGTTGCACGCTTGTAAAAGCGACAGGGTGCAACGGATTCACTCGATTCGTTCGTCCGATTGATCGAATCGTCTATCACCGGTCTCCAGAGACGATTCTGTTCGCAGACACCCACCAAGATAATCGCGTTGCAAATTGTTCGTCACTCCTCAACTAGATAATGCACCGAATGCGACGAGAATACGTTTCGCGAACAAATTCTGCTCTCGGTTATATTTTTAAAATGTCAATTTGCAACAGGTACGCCTGAAATTTCTACGTAATTGTAATTATACCTAATTACAATTTCCTTTGCCGTAACGTTGAATAAAAGTTCGGTTACGGAGTGAAATGTGCGTCGAATTTTACGATTCAACTGCGAGCGTTCCACTTTTCAACACCCCCAACTCGACTCGAAATATGTACATACATATATTGATATTAAAATGGCAAGCTTAAATCGTATGCATCGTTTATCGCGCAGTTTACAGTCGTTAGCTTGTAAATACGTTTTATCTCGGCGCGCGTAGAATCTATGAAAAGGAAACGTAAAAGAGACGGATAAATCGGTAACTGAACGATGGCAAGGGCAATCGATCTCATTCTATTTTGCCGTCCGAAAGTAACGGCAAAAATCATTGCGGATCACCGCGTCGCCGTTCACGCGCGACACTCTCCCACCCTTCGTTCTTACAACGCCATAAAAATACCGATTCTTTTCGCCATGGAATACTCCATCGAATCGCATCGTACGATTCGTGACGCAACTATTCTCAAGTTCATGAAAATTCTTATCAACACGGAAATTTCCTTGCGCTCCCTTCACGCCTCCCCTTTCTGTCATTCAATGGCGATCGCCGATTGGTGATAAGAATCTCGCCTAATCACTAGAATTTGCAGCCACGCAATACGTCGTGATTCTCGTTAAGAATTTCCGAATCGGACCATAAACAAATGGCTATTGTTGTCCGTTTTCATTGACAATAATGGCTCCTCTGTTACTCGATCGAAAAATACGAAAAATTCCCTATCGGTTGCCCATGAATTGACGATACTTGTGAATTGTTCTGATCTTAACGGCGGATTAATTGTTCCAAGATCGCGGTAGCAGATTTATGGGAGCCACGAAGGCTTTGACGATTGTTTGTAACGTTTATCTGTCAAATCCGTAAATATTAGTGAGCAAAGATAACGATGAAAATTGTTTTGATTTAAGTTATACCGTCAATATTTTCTGTAGCTACGTATGTACATATGTATTTATTTGGTGTCGCGAATGAAAAAGTTGAAGAATCTCTGCTTCAATGCACTCTGCATTAATGCTATCGCGAGCAAACAGTCGGCCGAAAGTTTGCAATCGCTCGGAAGATTATGGTAATATATTCTTTGCGGTCCAAGTACGAAATATTCTTGGTATAACAATTTTACCATTCATTGTTACAATCTAAGAAAGATAATCCACGTGGACAAAACTAATCTATTTATGTATAATTTACAAGCTTTTAAAGCACGAATTAATTATGCCTACATACACGTGCCTGCAAGATAAGTTTGACAAATGAGATAGTTTTACCAAAAGTATTGCGACCGAAAAAAGTTAATACTTTCGATATTTTACGCGGTGGCTAACAACATTTTTGCACGATCTGATTTTTTGTTAGACTCAACTTTACTCCTCTAACTAACGTCATAGTTTACGAGTGAACAAAACAAATTTCCTTTTTTATACCGTTTCATTATAGCTATTTGGATCACGGGATCGCCAACAATTCCATAATGTTGCGCCGAAAGATAGAAGGGTGTTGTTCTCCGATTAATAATTCGAAATTTAACCCTTTGCGGACGAGCGTCTACAAATAATCGCCACTTTCCTGGTTTTTGCGGACGCACGTTTACTGTTAAAGGAGAAAGTTTCAATTAATATCGTTGATAAACGTTTCAAAGTTTTGGGAATTTGTTGACCTGGAATTCGTAAGCTTAGAAATTCGTAAGGCTTGGAATTCAAAGTCAAAATACTCTTTTAGGTTTTATTATTCGTCGTCCGCAAAGGGTTAATATATTTGGGCCGGATTAATCAATAGCGAAACGCGCAAAACAAGTATTAAATTTACCAACGAGTAAATAAATTAAATTTACACCGATCTCTTCTCGTAGCCACTGTACGAAATGCGCAAATATCCGCGATCTACGTTAACGGATTTACACTCGTGGTGCAAACTATGGTCTGATTAAACTGAAAATATACTATACTTTTTAGCGAGCATCAATTTTCGTCCCGAAATTGCAACGTCAATTTCTTCTGTGGCGGCTCTCCTGCACCTACCACTAGAGAGACATACGAAATAGGACTTTCTCGAAAGCACTCGCTCCAACTACCACGTCCATGTATAAACCGCCTTTAACCTTCCTTCCAATATCCCAACGTCTAAGGCAGGGCCTGCTAGGTAGCCGCACTGATGAGTCCACTAGCAGGCCCACCACGAAACGCGCAACACCCTTCCTTTTTCCTATCCTATCCCCTCTCTACAGCTCCACACTTCAAAGAGTGAAGGCTGTCGAAGAAAAATTACGTAGTTAGGATATTTTACCGTCTTGCAATCGACACGGTAGTGTTGAAGTAGAAAATAGCAAATGTCCCAATGGAATGATAACGTTTGAGAAATTCGTAAGGCAAAGGGTTAATGGCGAATCGTTGGAATCCACCCTCTGCAATTGTACGCGCTAGTGTGAGACGATATCGTAAGCCGATGCAGCAGTGATTCATTAGCGTAGTATCGGGATCAGGGACGCGGGGAAGAGGGGAAAACTCGATAAGGATCTTGAAGTGCGCGATTATTTACTATAATCTGGATTATTGTGCAAAAGCGACGTTTTACGGAGGCACGTTTACGTTTAGAAATGGGTAATCTGGATTCGATATCTATCCGCGTGTTTGCCGGGGCGCGGATTTATTGCGCTGCAACGAACAAAAGATTTACGGCGCCGGCCGAGGCTCTCCGTCGACGTTGACGACGATTCTGTAAACACACAGTGCACGCACACAGAAGTCCGCCGTTCCTGTTTTTTATCGAGTTTATCTGGTTAAAAAATTGAGGTTAACAGGAAACGAGGGAAACGCGATAGCGAAAGTCCCGATTATTAACAATTACAATTGTATCGATGGTACCAATTGATAATCGTTGTTATTTCTCTTCTAACCCTTCTTTTGAAACTTTAACCCCTTAATCGCTCCATCCAACTTCGAATTCATCGATTATTAACTGAAATGTTTAGCAATGATCAGACTACGGATCTTTGTGCAATTTCATATTTTTGTCGACGAGATTGAAGAGACGAAATTGAGTAGAAAGTTGTTTCGTCATTTACGTATTTTAACCTCTAACGATAGTTCGAATATTTTGTATCATTTTTGGTATACCCTGTATTATGTACGTAAATTTTGAAACATTTAAGTTTCCCATAAATGCATAAAAATCCCCAGTCTACTAATGATATTAATTGATGTTCATCAGTTGTACGCGACTGGCGAATTTTATTATATAAATTTTGTAATCCGTATTATCAAAGTTTATATAAATTCACGATACGAAACTTGACAGTTTCTTATTCTTATAATTATTCTTTCCTTCGCAACTTCAACCCTTTATGCGTGCGACTTAATCGCTCAACGAATTTCGAATTTCTCGACTACCAACAAAAATGTTTTCCAACGATATTAATAAGTATAATAATAGTTGTTAATATTAACAAGTAGACTATAGATGTTTATGCAGTTATGAACAATTTAGTCGCAGAAAAAGTCTCGCAGTGCGATTAACGCGCAAGAAAGCATCAAATATTAACGACAAGGTATTCGTTAAAATATTTAAAATATGAAGTTTGCCTCTGCTTTGATTTCTACTCTTTAATTTTATATTTTTAATAAACACACGACGTTGCATATAGATCCACGATCTACTGATTAGACTGCGCATTCTCGTGCAACACATACATATTTCTTCTCTTGCAAACACAAACGATTAACCGTATGACTAAGATTTGGAAATTTTTGTTTGGCTTTTAAATAAGCGACGATCGAAAGATTCGATAAAGTGCAGATGAAACGGTATTCTTCGATGAAAGCGATAGAATAGGTTTTTCCATTGACTGTTTTTAAAGGTAACACCGATAGAGAACGGTGCCTTGGAAAGTAATTAACGAGTCACCTGTTCAAATCTGATAATCGATAATTTTGTTCGAGATAATTGGCCGCCGCCGATCCATCAAAGTAATCTAATTTCTTTTTAGTTTCAATGGAAAATCGATCGGCACGATGGAAGAAACTTTGTCGCAATTAACCTTTGTGTACGCAAATTGGGTCAACTCGGCCAAAATTTATGCATGAGAAAAGAGAAAATACTGTGAAATTAACCCAGTAGATACTAAATTTAATCAAATTTCGTCCCCGCTAAGGTTTTTTCCAAAAACTAATTTACCCTATAATCTTGTGATTATAGTCACTTTGCAACCTGAATTACTTGCAAGCAAAATCAAGAATATAATAGAAATTTAAGAAGATGCTTATTTCGCTTATCGGGAAAAGGGTTCCTAATTTCGTTCTCCTCTATTTTAGTGGTCAAAATAATAATCCGTTAGCGAATGAAAAAAGTTGTAAATCCGTTTCGATGGCATTTAAACAAAAATGATCCTTCAAAAGTGATTCCTTAATCATTTATTTCATTTATCACGAAACGTGTTCCAAATTTTGTTCTCCTTTATTTTAATGGCCAAAATAATACTTTATTAATGAATTAAAAAATTTAAGACTGCTTCGAGAATACGTTTACAGATTCAAAGCAAAAATAATTCCTTCGTCGCCCTTAATGACATCCTTCGCCAAAATGATTGAAACAATAACGAAATTAATGCACAATTATTGCCTCAAATGACTAATGCCCTTAAATAAACTATTAATATCAAAAATTAATCACAGCGACGAACTTCTGGCTCCTTATCATATTTATTCTCCGAGTTTAACGAATCACTGCGATATTAAGTAGCAACAATTAACCAAGCCCAGCTTTATATTATAGCATTTGCATTTATCTCGTCGATCCAAAGATCACAGCTTAATTTCACCCAAAATTTGTTCGCGCAACATTAAAAATATCTCGTCGCGATCAGAGTAGCTGTTTGTAGATATTCGAACGGTTAATTATCCCCGTTAAGATAAAACGATATTTAATCTGCTCGATAATACGATAATTCCTATCAATTTGAAAACGCTTTGCCCCTGCCAGGATATCATTTCCATTCGTTCAATTACGATGATTAAACGTTGCAACGGCGAAGCTTTTCGTTATTTCGTTAGTCCCTTGGTCCTTCTCGGCTCTCTTCGCGCAGCGAATTTAATCAACCCAATCACACGCGCCGTTTGAATCCACTTCGATTAATTCGGTTTATACATTTCCAATTAGAAGGATCGCCACCCTTTTGTCGAACAACATTTTTCTTCATCCCACTCTCTCTCTCTCTCTCTCTCTCTTTCATTTGCGCGTTCCCTCTCGCGTTTAGCCAGGGGACCTTTCGTTACGAGCAACGAGCCAATTATTTTTTATTTCCCGTTCCGGTGATGCACGCGATCCAATGATATAAGAGCGATTCCGCAACGATTACGTAAACCCGTCGCCGTTGCTCTCGGATGCAACGTAACCTGTCGCTTCGTTTCACAATCCTACTTCTTCTCGGACCTCTCTTTTCCCCAACTTCGGAGAGCGTGACTCGGGATCGCCACGCGCAAACGATGACGTTTCGTCAAACTACGGTGCACGTGGAAAAAATGGGAAAAACTGCTGCGTTAAGCGAAGCTTCTGCTTAAAACGCGCGACGCTTGCGATCGCTGGTAGCTTCTTTTATTTTTACATACGCATATAGCCTCTTCCTTTCGGGTTCGGATGAAACTTCCCGAATTACACCGTAATTCTTTGGCACGTTATCGGTATATATGAGTTTAGTTTCCAACCTCTTCGGCCTTTAAAGAGGAACTTGGTTTTACAAACATTGTTTCTCACTTATTCCTCCTCTCCCACACTCACTTGCAAGAGACATTTTACACTACCGTTAATCTACTATCTATATATCTGCAATCCCCACCTCCAGTTATATTCCTTCACATCTATATACCTATTTACTTATACCGATTTTAATGTAAATGCTATCCCTATCTCTAAATTTAAATATATAAATATTTAATTTACATAGCTTTTAACATACTCATTGCCCATATCTTTAATTAATTCTCTACATACATCTGAACATACATCTTTATCGTTATCTTACGTTTATCTCGTCTCTGTCTTATTATTAACAACCCCTATCGTTGCCTTCCCTCTTCCTTCTTATCCTCTTATCTACCTCTTTTAGCCAATCAACTATATTCTTCTTTGCCCTTCCCTCCAGAACCCTTTCTATACTTTCTTCCAACCTCTCTATTTTGATACATTCCTCAATTAAATGTTTCAGGGTGCCTGGTTCTATTACACCTAGCAGACAATTTCTTTCCTCCTTTTTTCTCCAATACTTGTTACTTTCTTCCAAAGTTACCACATCTGACCCTTGCCAAAAGTTTCTTGCTATTATTTTCCCCCTTTTTGCTTAGGTATTCTGATACGTTATCAGTATTATTTCTCAATATTATACCTGTATTACGATCTTATGAGCCGAGGATAAGTAGAAAATGGCCAGAACGGTCCCAAAATAAAATCTTACAACTCTATCGTAAACATTACTCAAACTTTATGCGGTACGAAAACGTCATACTTCTTAGATATTACTAAATTACACGTATCCATATTGTTCCCGCCGATAAATTATTTCTTCGTTAACCTTTGGACAGACTATATACGACGTATAATCCTTCTAACATAAATAGCTGCTGGGCTAGAGGACACTCTGTTAGCACGGTAGAACTCTCGAGATGTAATATTCGAATAATACATTGCTACGGCATTTAAACGAGAAGAAATGCAAATGATTTTGGAAGACCACTTTAATTACGAAACTGCACCTTCTAAGAGCGTCTTAACGAGAAGACAAATACGAGTTTCCCTATTCGCGGAGCTTCCATTAACGAGTTACGGAGAGCATTAGCGTAACCGGAAGTTAGCTTCGTTCTCCCCACCGATTCTTCCGTCGAAACGCATAATCCGAGGATCGTGGAAGCGAGCACGTTTCGCGTATACCGAGCGCAGTTTTGCATGATTGCCAATTTCATAGACAACGCTCTCAAGGATCTCCGGCACATCCGTCAACACGGAGATACGGAGCCGACGATTCTACGGGGAATTGAAATTATTCAGATCGCGCCTGTTTAACCCGCTTCTATCGCGGAATCTTAACGATCCCGTTGAAATATTCAACGGAGGATAACAGCGATCGCGACGCGGCAAAAATTGGACGCACGTGAAAGCGTTTAATTGCTGGCAAAGTTCTTGGAAAGAATTGAATACACTTGAAGGTGGCTAACCGCTTGGAAAATTCGCGGAAAAAGTTGGATGCGCGCGAAGGTGGCCAATTAATCCCTTGGCTTACAATAACGAATCGCAAAATTATACACACTACTAATTATTATAGGCACAGATTGTAGATAGACTTGTTAAAGATAAGTTCTGCTTTCCATACAACGTTATGCTTACTTTAACTTTAGTTTCACTTCAGAAGATTAAGGATCGCCAAACACAAATTGCCCAGAATATTTTAATATTTTGAACAAACGTGAGAACTACGATCTCCTAACGATAACTTAAATTGTAAGCCAAGGGGTTAATAGGAAAATTAATGGACAAAATTGGACGCAACCGAAGGTGGCTAAACAATGGGGAAAGGATCAGTGAAAAGGTTGGGAATTAAGTGGCTAACTTTTTACCCCTGGCAAACAATTTTCGGTCAAACGGCGATAATATAAAATAAGATAATATAAAAATGTCGGAACTTTTGTATAGCGTATATCGTTGCACGACTGTAAAAGCTAGCAGAGAATTTGCAGACCACTCCGAGCAGAGTTGGTTAATGAAAGAAATGGCTATGCCGACAGAATACTATTTCCCTTTCCTCCTCCGAAAGGCGCGCGGTCTTCGATAAACGATTGGCAGTCACCGATTATCGGCTCGCGCTTAATTACGCAACGTATGAATGAAGACGCGGGCATGAAAGAAATTGTACAGACCTCGAAGAGATTGGTCGAGGAACGCGACGCGAATCTCCATGACGGGCTGATAAGAAATTTCAGGCGGGCAGAGATGGAAAAATACCTCGATTAAAGTTTATCTGTATCGCGTACCATTGTCCGCGAATAATATTTTTCGTGCGCGTTATCAACGGCGCCGGGGCCAAGCAAATTATTCCACACGCAACGAGGCTGATTCTTTGAACGCTAAACTGATCAGCAAATAAACGAACGTCGGGGGAGTCGTCTAGCTTTGTTTCTTTCTCGGTTCGTGGCTTTCTGTTGCCAGCATCTGCTGTTCCCATTCTCAGAGTTGCGAGTAGGATTGGGAATCCGGAGAAACATGACCGGGGATCCGTCTCTGCTCGCGGACGCAAACTAACCGTGACTATCGCACGCGGAAAATTTGTACTTGCACGAGATTGTTAGCTATCTTTCATCCCCTTCCAGCCATTTATTTTCGTCCGCCTGAAACCAGGCTAAAAGCGTCGAGTAACCCTCCGCGCGTTGATTAAAACGACAACGCGTTGCGATCGAAGTTGCCACGGTTCTAAGCAACAGATCCTTTGCCTGCTTCTTACACGCGTATTAGGCTGCGCCCTAATTGCAATTAGGACTAATTGCATGCGCATGCGCATGTCGTATAGCAACGATATACGACTGATCTTTCAACGCGACAATTGGACCGATATCGGTTCTTTCGTTTCAACCAATCTACTAAACAAATGCAACGTTACTGCATAGGATGCATTGCCAATCTGGACACGGCCATAGGTTACGGCCGTTGTTTGTTTTTCGTCGCGTTGATCGGTTGGTCGGATTTGTCGTTGTACGACGCGCAATTAGGACGCAGCCATAGGCTGCTTCGTATGATCGCGCGGTTTTCACTTCATTTCAAGTTTGCCTCGCTATAATTGCCTCTACGTTACGCGTGGATTGCGGATATTTACGTTTTCGCGAGGAATTTAAGTTTGCAAAAAATTGTGCGATAAAGTATTGCTTTCCGACACAGGGAATAGAGAGATTAATGGAAGGGGGATGTTACGATTTCAGCGAATTTGGCATCAGTGGCAACCGGTGCTATACTAGGATGGTCGAGTCCAGCGCTAGCTAGGATGAAGGAACCACGACTTCTGGACGACTGCCCTCTGGGCAGACTAATCACCGACGATGAGAAGTCTTGGGTTGGTTCATTAGTCGCTATCGGAGCCATGGTAGGCAGTTTCATAGCTGGATACCTCGCGGAAAGGTAATTATATTATAGGTAGTATATATTACTATAATACTAGCATCACATTTTTCAACGCCTAGATGCTGACTACCTTTTAACCCTTTGCAGTATTATGCAATAGCAGCGAAAGTATTTAAAGGGTGTCAGATCATTTCTCGATAATGTTGCCCATTGCGTTCCTCTATTTTTAAGATTAACGCGTTCATCGCATGCGACACTAAATGAATTTCATTCAAGTAAATACGAAAAATATAGCTGATCTATAGCTGAACAAATTACGAGGGTTAAAAAGCCTGCCGATAGACTTGCAGTAGTAGTTAGCGTTTAAACTGTTACCACTGCTGCTAACATTGTTGCGATCGTTCCTGTTGCTCAGATGGGGTAGAAAACGAACTTTACTGTCCGCGTTGGTGCCATTCTTGCTCGGCTGGATTTTAATCGGCACGGCAAAGGCCGCGATTCAATTGTACGTGGCCCGAGTTATCCTTGGCATCGCCTTAGCGTTCACCTTCACGGTCGTTCCCATGTACTGCGGTGAGATCGCCGAGGTAAATGACGTTTCTGTTTGTTTTACCCGCGTCGTTCGCCCGCAGCAGGATTAATTAACGATTCGATCGTATTTTGCACGGATATAGACGTCGGTGAGAGGAGCTCTGGGATCCTTCCTGCAGCTTTTCATCACGTTTGGCTTGCTGTTCGCGTACGGTGTAGGTCCGTACGTGAACTATCTTGTATTCTGGATCCTCTGCGCCGTTATACCTGTCGTGTTCTTCGCCTGTTTCTTCTTCATGCCTGAATCGCCCTACTATCTACTGAAGATCGGCCAAAGGGAGGACGCGATCAGTTCTTTGGCCAGGCTGCGGGGCAAAACTACCGCTGGGGTGCTGAAAGAAGCCGACGAGATGCAGGTAATTGCTCTTCATCGCATCTTCTTCTTCCTTTCGATGCCTAGCGCAACGAATGCGAAATAGGGACCGCGATTAATGTTAACCCTTTGCACTCTAAACTGGGTTCAATATTATGACATAACAGCAGATGCGATCTTTGTGACAACGCAACGCGTTCTGTACTTTGAAAAGGGGACGTTTGCTCCGATTTCCGAATAAATGGAAATCGAATTGGTTAATATAGAACGAAGGAAACTTGAACCTCAGCTTTTGATACAACTTACGAATGTTTCCATAGTCAACGGAGTGCAAAGGGTTAACGTCGAAACCAACAAGATTCTCGGTCTCCTTGAGTTCGTTAAAGAACCCAAAATTGCCGACCAAATAATACGATTCAATGATACCGTTTTGCCAATAGCCTAGCCGTTGATGCGACGTTAAACTCCCCATTAAAAGAGAAACCTCGTGATCCATGTAGGGCTAAATCCATCCGGTTGCGTGACAAAGCGGCAGAAGTCACGGTATTTTCACTTTCGAGATACCTAGTTACGAGTTTCCCTTTGGATTCGCGGTTTTATCTCCACGGTTGTAGTTGCCTCTTTCCAGTTGCAAGCGCGAGCCAATTCGACCGGAATATCTTACGCGTGTCGGCGTTGGTCGCGTACCGTGGTTACACCGATCGCGTTTAAAAGCGTTCAAAGTGGCGTAGTAACGCAATATCGTATCGGAGTTCGGGTCACGTTCGCTTGAACGAGGCCGGAGTAAGGTCGTTCCTTGATCCGCCAATGGTAACGGCGTTCCTCCAACGTACCTCTACGCTGATCAATCGCGTAGTCGAGTGACTAACGCGTCGCGTGTTCTCCCGTGCCTCAAATGTGGCACGCGCGCGCTTCATCCGATGCAAAGCGCGATCGAGATTCGACGCTGCGTGTCCCTGCGCCCTACGTGGATCCCTTCCCCGATGCTTCGAATATTGTTGAATATTTACAGGCCGTGCAAATTATTCGAGCAGGGTTAAATGAAAACGCTATTGATTGAAAACACAAAGTTAGAGAAACGATACAAGATTCGAGAGCAAGATAGTGCAACTACTCGCTTCGATCGTCCGCAGACTACTACTTCCCGTGTCCGACTTCAACGCTTTTCAGCTACAGAACTTTCCGAGAAAACAAGGGTCCTAAACCGCTTGCACGGCAACGCAGTGCCGATAGTTACAGGCTGGGGGCAACGCAGGCCCCGACTTTTCAATTGTCAGGCAACACCAAGTAAGCGTCGTCGCACTCTGTCACCAGATGAGGCGCAGACCTTCATAAAAGCGAAAGCTAAGGCTTAAGCTAACAAACCAGCCTACCTGGCTTTAAAATACTGTGTCCGAAACAGGGACACACTTCAACGCATATTTTCTCGAATTTTTCCAGCCCCCTTTGCGAACATTTTCATTCAACTTTTCCGCGTGTCCCGCTTGCGTACGAAGCGACGTTCGCGCTCCATTTTCCTATTACACGCGCGTAGAGTTTTCTCCCATCGTTGATCGAGTTACCGTTAGGTGTACCGATAGGTTACGATTAAACGCAACGCTTGTTTTTATCACAATGAGATACCTGTCCTGTATTAACCCTTTCGCTACCATGGACGTATATATACGTCTTCAAGAATTGGACTGGCATTTGTTAAAAGCATACCGTATATTTTTTCTACAACACGATACAATTTGTGGAATCGTTTGTACGTTAATATTACGATACACGTAGTTATGCAGAATATCCGAATACTTATACCCTATGTTATTTTGATATTAATGAACGTTATCGTTACCTACACTTTTAGTTTTTAGCTTCGCGGTGCTGGCAGCGAAAGGGTTAAATGTCGTATCGTTAGACTGCGGATTTTTTATGCATATTCATAGTTTTGAAACAACTACCAGCAAAAATGGAATTAATCTAGTCATTCGAATGTAATATCGCATGCTTTGCTTTGGATCTTTTATATAATTTTCAATACTATATCTCTGCGGTTCTTTTCCCCCATAATTGTATTCAAATCCGCAGTGTAGTGGCAAATTCGAGGCTCGATCTTTCGATAAAATGGATCCAGCGATCCACTTGAAATTAATGGATTACTCGTTAGCGGTACCATTAACTAAAAATAACTACAGGATAATAGACCACTCGTTTGTAAATTTCAAACTAAAATACCGATCGCGTAAAGAAGCAAAGATCTGTTACAACCCCTTACAATTTAGGGTGGCAATTTTAAGAAATATATACATTCGATCGGTGAAAGTTGACGAAGTTAATCCTCCGCAACTTTGTGCAACTTAAAAAATTATATACCCACGTAGGTACGTAAATTTGTTAAATCTCATCTTATTTTGCATATATCACTGTGGCGCTCGATTTTTCTTCGTTATCCGTTAGTAACGGAAAAATCGCCATTATCGGAAAGGAGGTCGTCGAAACCTGTAAAGGGGTTGGGCTAAGACCCGATACGGAAAAAGGTTGAAGAGAACTGGTTTCTTTAAGCCTTTATCTTAACAAGCTACTATACTTCAGCCTTCGCCTAACATAAAAGCTTCTAACGAAGTGGATGTAACGAAGCGATCGACTTGTTGCAGGCTGCCATCGACGAAGCGTTCAGAGAGGAGGCAAAGCTCAGCGATTTATTCACGATAAAGGCGAACTTCAAGGCTTTGATATTCACGGCTCTGCTCGCATCGTTCCAACAGCTCAGCGGAATTAACGTGGTCCTCTTCTACATGGAAGACATCTTCAAGGCGGCGAAATCTTCCTTGTCCCCATCGATAGCGACCATAATCGTGGGTAGCGTTCAGACAGCGGCCTCGGGTGTCACACCTATCGTCGTTGACAGGCTTGGCAGAAGAATACTGTTCATCTTCTCCGGAATTGGAGAGATCGTCACCTTGGTAAGTTCGCAATCTTCTTCTCTTCAATTTATTTAAAACCCCCTATTTGTCGCCTGGCAATTATTCGCCAAGATCGATCGACTTCTTTAAAAGCAGCAACGATTGTCATTCCTGGTAATTACCGTCAATAATATTGATCTCGTGAATCCAGCGACGAGTAAAGCTGAACACAACAGCCTCGATTAAACGCCGCAAAGTTCCCCGGATTCTATTTCCTCTCACGCTTCGAAGCGTCCGCTAATGACGGGAAATTATTCTACGATCGTCGAGGTATACGAAACGTGGCTTATTGTGATTCCGAGCAACGCGTGATTATCGTCGGGACACGCTTTTTTCGGTGAATCTTTCTACGAGCCGGCACTCGGTCGAATAATAATATTTCTCGATCTGTTACTCAATCGGGTCACGCGACGCGGCGCGGATTTCGTAAGCACCTGCCGCGATTCTAATCGCCTGACCTGGAGAACTTCTGCATAACGCGACAAGGCGAGAGGGCGGGCAAAAGGTTAAGGTCGATATTCTGCGGAATACTACGAATTCGGTTGTTTAATCATTTCATTGCCAATCACGACTACAGACGACTCATTTCTGTAGCCGCAAGTGCGAATGGTAGATGTCCCACGTACTGCCGCTTTAAACTTATCGCCTAACTTTGTTTAATTATTCTAATAATCATACCGATTTGGAACGCAACGTTGGTTAACATCTCTTTCGTTTACGATGATTCTCTCGGGTGTTAAATACGATGTATTACGTGATAATTTATTGGAAATATATAACAAAGTCCAATGTCCCTATTAACTATCGTTCGAAAAGTTGTCGCTTAAATGGAAATGATGCTTGCATATATTAGCAGTATATCAGTTTGTACGACGGATAGAAGATAAATCGTAACAATCATCACCTATACTGCATCATCAAAATTTCTATACTCTCTACTTACATATTATTATACTAGTCGCGTTTCTATGCTTAAACGACACGTTTACTTACTAATATTTATTTTTCAATAAAGTTCAAAATTACCATTGAAATTTTCTTTAGTCTCGATTCTTCATACATTGTTTGGCTATCGAATAAACCAATCAAAGTGACAATTGCAGGGACACTGACAGTGTATGGGACATCTACCCTGTGTACAAAACGATTCTCTAATCTCGATCTTCTCGAAAACCGAACCCCAAAAGGGAAAGAAAGGTATTCCAATATTTTCGTCGTGTTTATGTATGAAAAATTGCGCGCTGGCCGCTGGTGCATATCTTTCAGGGATACCTTGTACATTGGTTTACGTTTCATCGATTCCAATAGCGATCAGAATTCGATCCGTCGCGTGGTCGTCGGTGGTCGCAGGATTTGTTAACGAATCGCGCTTACCGCGGCCTTGATCCACTGTCCATCGCGCGCGATTCGCAGGTATTGCGAAATAGCGACAACGAATCGATCGCGGCCTTGCGGCGCTTATTCAAATCGATTTATGTAACCTCGCGAATGTACTCCTGATGCGCGCCGCATTCCATCGGTGCAACACAAACGTACTATGTTGCATTCGAGGTCGTTTGCTTCCGATCTTCGTCCATCTTTCGTTCGTCGCCGATTTGTCCCAGTGAATCGAACTACTATCCGTAAGTCCTTCGCCGATTTTTAAACTCTTCCGCTCCGAAGCCGCGATCCCGATACATAAATCAGCCCAGTTTTTTTCTTAACGCGCATGCTAATAATATTTGTATAAATATTCAGATACCTCGCGCACTTGATTCAGATTTGATACGTGTGTATATACAGTCCCTCGCAAAAGTCTACGTACACGTTTCAAATATCTTCATGCTTCTGTATTTCAGATTGTAGAGCATTTCATATTTCAATGTACGCTCTGAAATATGGAAACATTTGAAACTTGAAATCGTGTACGAGGACTTTGCGACTAACTGTGTATACTTCGTATACATTCTGACGTTCCGGGGGTTGCAAAGGGTTGAAATTGTCCAGGTGAACGCGATTTCGATCAAGCTGATTCAAACACTTTTAATCCCTTGCCCTACGATTATTTTATTACCTACGTATGTTAGCGTCAGTTCAGCACTGCTCTCGTATCATTTCGCATACGGATCGCTTAAATATTCTAAACAACTTTTACTTAACCACCCCCAATCTTATAAAGTAACGCTGGGATCAGAGTTCAAATCAAATTTCACCTCGAATAGTTCTCGTTTTAGTTGAATCTATGCTACGATTCGTGGAAAGAGTGTGACTTGTAATCGTAGCGCAAAGGGGGGGTTAACAACGTTGTTCGTCCAAAAACTGCCTAACGTAAAAAAATCGCCAATTCGCACGAAAACCTGCCTAACTGCCAACTAATTAAGCGAATCGCCGCGTAAATACGTTGGATTGTTTATGCCGCGTCTCGAAACAGTCCTCGACGGTTGGAAGAAAATGTCCGTAAACAGTAGGAGGCGCATCGACACGGAAACGGTCGGCAGTTCCGATGACTTCACGCATCTGGAATTATGAGGTCGAGTCGTTAATTATCTCTAGCCGTAGATTGTTGCACCGATCCGCGGCCGCAGCCAATGTCAATGCCTCGTTGCATGCACGCGTACACGCAAGGATCGATCGTCGCTTCGCCAGCTATGACGTTTGTTATCTAAATTTCATAACGACGCGCGGTCCACTTGGCGAGGAGGAAACGCGGATGAAGAAGAAGAAAGAAAAAAAAAATAAAATCGATTAGACCGGACACGAGTCGCGTTCGGGAATGCCCGGAATGCGATTAATCATTCGCGGCGCTAATTTTGTAATTTTCATCGATCGATCGATCAATCGCGTCGTTCGATCTCCGTTGCATTTATTTTTTACTCTCCTTTTTTTGTTCTGCTTCGCGGGGATTGCCAGGTGCGCGTTAAAATAGAATCGTAGATACTTGATCGCTAGACCGCGGATCTTTACGCAACTTTGTAGTTTTAAGATCGAGAATAGTTTTCAAAGGAGGAGAACATAAATAGGTGGCCGTTTCGTCCCCATTAATGTTGCAATTTCTGCTGCAACCCTCGGCGAAAAGATTTCGATCAAACGCGACAACGTGAAATTGATTGAGAACGCTAATATTTTTCGAGGTGCAAAATGTTGCTCCATAAATCGATCAAACGTATGGGGAAATTAAATAAATGTAATACGAAATAAACGAGGAATAGAGAAGAATAAAAATATTCGTCTACTATGAAGAAGAACACAGAGAGGAAAGCAAATCTACGAAGAGATACGCGATACTCTAATTCAACATTTATATTACCTAATATTTTCTACTATTTCTATATCCCTTCTTCATTAATACTACGAGATTCCCGCAATCTGTGGATGGAATTTCTTTTCGCAATCATTTTATTACATTTCTAAGGATAGAGTGTATCGTATACGTATCCGATATTTTTGCGTACTATTTGCATTTTGCACTTTCTTGCACACTTAGACATCCCATAGTTGCATAAAAATCCATTGCCTGCTTATCTTGTCGATAGTTAAAGGGTGGTGATATTTTCAAAAATTTTGTCCCACCTTTGGAAATTAATTCTAGTATCCAAAAAATCCTTGTAAAGAAATACAAAATCGTTCACCGTACATCGGGATCCACTCGTGCGCCTGCGTTTACAATAGCAATTGCCCTGTAGCCTCAATTAACCCATTGCCACGCCGTTTTCTTATTATCGATGCAGGCCGCGTAAATTATTCATCAGCTTCGCACGATATTATACGCAAAGCATTCAAACGTTATGCGTAATTTTGAACGAATGACTCTCAATCTTACGAACTGAAACCAAAAATCTAGTTAGAATCGAAGTTTGTTGCGAGTAGAGTCCCTTTATATCGAACCACTGCCACGATTTGCAATCGCGACGAGTGTGACTCGTTACTGTATGTCAAAGGGTTAACAGTGTCTCCCCTACGTGGACGTTTAGCCGCTAACCGTATTCGCCCCCCCCCCCAAAAAAAAGAAACCTCCTCCCCGAAACGAAGAAGACCCACTTGCAAAGTACAATTCTCTCCTTTCAATTTGCAGATGACTCTGGGAATTTACATGTACATGCAAGACAAGTTGCACGAAGACATGAGCAGCGTCTCCATCATACCGATCTTAGCGCTGGTGATATTCATATCGACGTACTGCGTCGGCTGGGGACCGCTTCCGTGGACGGTGATGGGCGAAATGTTCTCGCCCACGGTGAAATCGAAGGCATCCGGTATCACAGTGTGCGTGTGCTGGGGCATCTCATTCGTCATCACGAAATTCTCCAGCACGCTGCAAGATATGTTCGGCAGCTACACGCTCTACTGGCTGTTCACCGTGTTTTGTGTGCTGAGCGTGTTGTTCGCGGTGTTCATCTTACCGGAAACGAAAGGCAAGAATCTGCAACAGATCCAAGACGAGCTGAACGGTAACAGCCCGTCGATCCCCGAGTTGGCCGGCTCCGGCAAACAGTGAAACAGTATTAACGGTGTCGGGCTACCCGAGGACCATTCCTAGGTTCGTTTCGATCGGAATCGTCCTCGCGTTCGCGTTCTCAACACCGACATATCCGTGGAAACGTTCTTCCTCTTCCTATTTCTAACTATCTGCGTAAAATGCGTTTTTATACTGCCAAAGACCCGTGGATCGCGCTGCTCTGGATCATCCCCGAACCGCGCCACGCGACCAGTGCACGCGACACTTTTTTTTTTCTATGTTATAATCGACATTAGTTAGGATCGACGACGCTCACGATTTTATAGGCGTACGCGTGTACGATAAGTTTGTAGCAAGCGTGCGCGCGTTCGGTACGCAATAATACGTCATTTGTTAGCGTTCGCGGTGAACGAAAAAAAAAAAAAAAAAACCGGGGGAAACTTGACAGAGTGATTTCAAGGTTTCGCGATCAGTGCCTGATAGTAATAATGTTGCGTTAAGGCGGGGGTTCTTCCCTGATGTTGTGTGATCTTAGATGGACTATTAAGTGTGTAGCGTTTCCTATTCAGTTGGACGAAACCGGATACCCAATCCTATAGATTTCGCGCGTGGTGTTAATTTTTTATTTTTCTTTTTTTTTTTTTATTAATCGTAGCGGTAGAAGTATTTTTATACGCGTGCAACGCAAACACACGAAGACTAGTCGATAAGTTTTACAGGAGAGCGCGTTCGATGTTCCAAAAGTGTTTTGTTATTTGGTACTTAAGTATTACGCGTTTCCCTCGACGAGTTAAAAGTTTGAAAAAACTTTCCATTTCGCGCGGACTTGTTAAATTATTTCTACGTAAACCCATTTCAAAAATGGACGTGCCTTAGAGTTTGGTAAGATTTTCGGCACCTATTAAACGTTGCAACGCTTCAAAATTCACGTTTGGCGAGTATTTAGCAGCAACTGTTTGTTGCTCTATCCATTATTGTATATTTATTTATTTATAACCTTATGTATCGTATTTAAACCGAAGGGATTAAGAAATATCGACTTATCGAGTTCTTCTCCTGTGGCCTTTGTACGCATCGAAAACGATCGAAGACGGTAAATGATATCCACCGAAAAGCAAAAGCAATGACGTACGTGCAAAATTTGTGGCATTCGCTACCCAGTTTCGCCCAACTTTCCCCTATATTGTAATGAGTGACCAATAGACTGCAGATTCGTATGCAAATTCATATATTTATTAACGAAATTAGAAAAATAGAATCTAAGTAGAGGATTGTTTCATCCCTCCCCACTCACCCTTCCAAATGAAATAATATATATTTTACTTTGGATATCGTGTATATTCTTGCATATGTATGTGTATTCGAGTTTCGCATAAACGCACGAAAATCCGCAGTCTAATTAATCGGCAATCAGACGATACTCGACGATTAACCCTTCTTCGAACTCGCAACTTTCGCGACACTGTTTCCCGTTCGTCTATTGCAAGCCGCGAAATTGACAAACGCAGTGATCGATGCACTTCAATATCGAATCATGCCGATACACGTTGCGCGATGTACGGTATAGAGTTTCGGATAGCGATAGCAATACGCGTGATATAACGTTATATAGTATTACGCATATGCAAATGTATATGTCTATATATATATATATATAAGTGTACGTTTCACTTATGGGTATTAAAAAATTCATATCAATTTAGTATTCGTCGAATTCATCAGAGATTCAATAAATAGAAGGAGTATGTAAAAATTTCAGTCTTCGTTTCACGATTTCGTTGACTTTAATCGTAGAACTACCGGCAATTAGCGCTTATTTATTTGCATCGAGATCGTCGAAACGATAGGGGTACTTGCAAAAATATACAAAGCCGGAAAATCACTCGCAATATTTACAAATTCTTTGCTGGTAATATACGCGAGTATTGCAAGAGACCACAAATGAGTTATTTTGATCATGTTGCTAGCTCTATTGTTAACCTTCGATCGATGACGTGCATCAAATTAATTCCTTGTCACTAATCGTGACGTACGTCATATTGATTCCGTATCGCTACAGCAGCGATGACGCCACGTCAAATCAACTCCGCATAATTACTGTAAATGTTCACAATTCCGTCGCTAAAGGTGGCAGAAAAACCGTGCAAAATAATCCGCGAAATACTTCCAAGACATTGTATACAAATAAAGAAAAATGAACAACCAGAGACTGAAACTTTTGCATACCGCTAACAATGCTGGATTATAAAATGAAGTAATTCTGCTGACGAAAGGGTTAAAGCTACGCGCATCTGTTAAAAGCCCCTGAAACCTGCAGAAGGGTTAATCGTTTAACCCTTTCACTGTTGAACCCATACGTCGTACGTTTATTCGTAAATAGTAGAAACTAAATAAATACTTTATTCGACGTTGGACGTACGTCCAAGAATTTGTTCAGATTTTTATCCGACAAAACAACGAGAGCAGAGCGTTGATGTGAATTACGTTTCGGCCACATTTTTGTAGCAAGAATAGTGGCTAAAAATTTATCGGAAGAACATTTACTCGAGCAATGTGTAAATCAAATTCTATTCAGTATTACTTTTGCGATGATGCTTATTCGACGCTGCAAAATTTGACACGACCATTTCCATTTTTCTTCGAATTTAGTAATCGATGGTGTTGAAGTTTGGTCAGTTTAATCAACAGTGAAAGGGTTAATCGTTCGTCCAGTTACACGCCACGCCCGCGCGATAATAGTTTGAAAAGGTATTTATTTCCTAGTGACGAGCCTTAGCCGTTCAACGTACATACGCGTCGCCTCCTTTGTACGTAAGGTTTAAAGCGATCCTGCGCATCCAAAGTATGATAATATTTAATAGTTTAAACGTCGTATTAGATTGTACGCGTGCGTATATGTTATGTACAACGAGGGCAAGTCCCGCTGCACCGAGCGTAAAACGATCGGAAACGCGTGCGCTCGCGTGCAAGTGCGTATTCTCCGTTTCGATCGATCGTGGCTGGCGGAAAATCGCGAAAGGAAAACGAAGCGTTGATAAATGGCGCTGGGAATAAGATTGCCGATGATTCGCGGCCGATTATAAGAATCGTGCACCGATTATGAAGCATAAACGGACGAGCGATTTGCACGCGGAAATTCCGCGGATACGATCGATCTTTATCGTAAGACGAGAGAGGCGAGCTCGCGCGAGAGACGAGACGGAGAAGAAAAGACAAAAAAAAGGGGAAATATGACGCGGATGGAATTTTTCGAGTTGCTTTTTGCCATTTGCCGATTTATCGCGTCGACGGCGATGCTTCTGCGATCGAGACGCTCTAGTCCGCGATTCAGTGACGTCTTAGGGGAACCAATTAGAGAAAACGGCGAGAAGATGATCAACGACAAGACGGAGACCGCGTTCCTAATTCGTAGGACTCGAGATCGAAAAGATGGAGCTTTAACGACTCCTCAACGCTTCAATTTGCGCGCTAAATTCGTCATTTGGCACATACGTACAAACGTATGGTTCGCTTTGGATATTTTATACACGCTGCGCATACCATGCGTACAATGTACAATTCTCTGCGAACTTGAATTTCCCACAAATGCAGTCCAATTACGAACACGATTAATTCATTGCGCGAGCGTTCCCCTATTCGATTGCCAGCCACTGCAATAGCGTAGAGACTACTTTTCCTAGTATTTCTTTTCGTTAAACGAGTTTCCCTCCGACGAGTTCCGCGCAACGTTGCGCGGCGATTAATTTTAGGTTTAAACGTCAGCCTGTTAAGCATAATGTTCACTACTGTAAATCGTAACGCGTACTTTCATCGTGGTATTGTTAGAACAATGATTTTACTAACCACGCGCGTCCTCGTTTGTTATTTAAGCGACACAGCTACGAACTGTACTTATTTCCCACTCGGTTCTCCAAGATGGCGCCCGATTCATCGACGAGAGATTGGACAAATAATTTTCTCCGCGAAGAAGTTTCGTTCGTTGCATCGGCGACGCTGTGCACCATGCGCGGCACTGTTTGTTTTCTTTTGCGCGACGATTAACAATCATGTTTCGTTCGCGCGTTTATCGCGCCAAGTTTACGGAGGATGTGCCAAAATGTATCGTCGATGAAAATCGTCGCGATCGCGGTATTTAACGTATTCTAGTAAACAGATCGAGAGACGCGTATCAAGGTGTAATTTAATCGAGCGTAACACGTATCTTCCAGGTAAAAACAAGAAAAAGAAAAAAAACACTTTACTGCGCCTGATACGAAGTACACTCGCGCTCAAACATTTTACACGAGTCATTGTATCCTTGCTTTATTTTATTTTTACGGGATCAATCTTCCGATGCGAAGAGAAGCGAATTAACAGGATGGAAAAATGCAAAACGCGAAAATATGATAGATAAAAGCAATAATTTTGAAGACGAATGGAATACTTCACGTACGTAAGTCAATTTGGGAGTATAGAAGGGTAACATTATTAACTTTCTAACCGGATAATTTCTCAATTAGAATCGTCTCTGCACGCCGAATTAAAAATTGATCAACGAGGAATTGATATTGGTTGGGGCAATTTGAACCGCAGCGAATGCAAGTATAAAATAACACTGATACAAACAGCGATGCTTTAGGAAGTAAGGAATCATTGAGAAATACTGGTAATTCGTAGGACGAGTTAACTCGTCATCCCTAATTAAAGGGTTAATCGCACGATTTAGTCGACTGAGAACGGTTAGTTAATCGCACGATTTATACGACTAAATCGTAAGTCTTTCGGGGATGATTTGACGCGTGACTAAACATTTTAGGCTACATCCTATCTGCCATTTTACGCGCAGCTAAAAACGAATACCTGATACATAGTTTCGCAAAATGAGCGACGATTTTTCAAAGATATTTGAGCGCGCGAGCATATATCGAACAAAAAGCGAAAGAACAAACGCCAATCGATAGTTTTTAATGCGATCTATAATAAGGACGAGGCGTTCGCGCGAACGCGTCGCGATTATTCGTCGAAGCGTGCGCGAAGAGCGATGCAAAAATACGGGGAAAAAAAAGAGAAGCGCGCAAATAGAAGGAAAAATGAATACACGCCGCGCGTCGCGTCGCGTGTAGGTAAAATGATTATCGAAGTCGGTCGTCGCATGCATATTCATCGCGATGAAAAGTCGAGCGCTGCGATTCAATACCATCAAGGTTGAACTCCGGCTGCCGCGGAACGAAAAATTACGTCCACGGCGAATTTCTCGAAGAAGCGGTGGTCGTTAGCGAACATCGATCGTTCTTCTTTTTCTCGCGCGCGAATTCGCGTGCAACGAACGCTTCTCTCTTCGCGGTCTTCCGATCGAGAAAGCACGGTTCGAGGTTGCACGATCATTTACAGGATGTTCCTCTCTTTCGAACAGCAATAAGACTTTTCCTCTTTCGATGCGCTTAACCCTTTCGCTACGGCAAGTTTAGGACCAGGCGACATTGTGTCGTGAAAAATCTACACGTGCGTTATACTTCTGATAAATCGAGGGCTCGGAAGCCAATCGGTCTAATCGTAAAGTCAATCTTTCACAAAAAATTAGTCACTCTGTGTAAATACATTTTCAGCACCGAAACTTTTTAACTTTTTCGTTGAAAGACTGCGAGCAACATTTTTCAATTGAAAGCAGTTCAAGTCACAAGCATACGCATAGCAACGTTTCGATGCTTTAATTGTTTCCTTTTCGAAAATATCGCGCAAACATGCAAGTATAAATTAATGAGATCATTGGCAAGCGTATTATTAGCGTTCACCAATGATGTTATCATCGATAATTAGTGCATGCATCGAGCTTGAAAATAGTTCACCGCGCGTACTCTACGAATCTTTAAATTCAATTTCCTCGCAAACTGAGCTCCTTATAGAAAAATGTTACTCTACCTTTTCGGTTCACTCTTCCGTGTAAAATGATTCCCTAATCGGTATTACAACGATCACTGGCTCCTCTTATGCAGCGAAAGGGTTAAGAGCGACGTGGTGCTCATAAAGGTACAATCGTGGCCAAATCGCGTTGCAATTACCCGGTGTGTGCAATTTTCACCTGGATCGTGCAGAAAAATGCTCAGGGAACGTACTATTATTGTTTTATCGTTGAACCGGTGGCGTGTTCGGAAGAAAAAAAACAAACTGAATGGAAGAGACGCGTAGTTGGTATTGTTCGTTAACGGCCTTTGAAGCGACGCACAATTAGACAGATTAAAGGATAACGATTTTCCGTGCGATCGCGAGCGAAACGAAGTAGATTTTTAAAACGGAGAATGACGATGTCGAGAGGCATGTCGTGCGCGAAGGCATGAGAGAATGTGATAACGTTTAAGTGTAATCAGGGTACAAAGGAAATCGTGTTAATCGAGAACGTCTAATCGACGATACTCCAGATATAATATATATTGTATACGTATACACATAGTTATATATATATATATATATATTTTCCTATACTACTTGGATCGACAACAACGCGACAAGTGTACGTAGCGTGATTACGATAAATACTTTTGTTACGGCTAAATAAATTATAACTTTCAAGTATTACGCACCAAGTACACCGCAGCGTCTCTTTTCTTTCGTCTAACTACACCGAACCCTTTCCTATCTACCATTTTAGTATTAGGTTGAGTAATAAGCTCGCCTGTCTCTCGGCGAAGCTCCTCTTTTAAGAGTCTTATACAGTTATAAAGGAAAAGTAGCCACAATTTATAGGAGTCGACGAAATTCAGCAGGAACGGCACTGAAATTGCAGCAATCGCAAAATAACAGAGGACAATCTAATCCGTGTAATCGCATCGTAATCAAATAATCGGATACATATTTTATACGAGCAAAAGGATAATTGCACGGTGGCAGTGTTTGATAGAGAACGAAAGATAAAACTCGTAAACGGCGCGACGATGGCTAAAGTCGGGCAGCAGAAGGTGGCGGAAATGGTAATCGTTTGATGTTACTTAATACCATCGAAAATAGCAAATGATTTGTTGATCTTATTCTCCGAATGAAATGGAAATATGAATGTTTATTAGGACGAGGAAGACACGAGGCTGCAGGAAGAGCTACTACAGTTGGTCGACGTTTTGATAGTAATTGCGATCATTTAATCCCTATGCGAAATTTATCTTGCTAACCTATGTAATTGGTTAACGAAATATTTTCGTAACTCCATCTATTTTTTTCAACCTATTTCGGCGCATTTTGTCACGAATCTCTGTGCGAAATGCTAGATCCCAACAAACTTCGAACCTTTCATCTTATACAACTTGATTAAAGTATAATAATATAATACGTAACTTGATAAAAATATTGATGCCGTATGAATTTATGGATTCTATTAGCGTATTCAATGCGGATGACGCGAAAATTTGCGACACAAACAACACCTTCTTATATTTGGAAAGGGAAACAACCCCTTATACTTTGCTCTCGTTCCATTGATTACAAAAACACGAATTCCTACATTAATTACAATCACGCTGCGGGTTTTTATGCACGTATGGGAAAATCAAATCGGAGAAAAGTAGTAAAAGTAATAGTGAAAAGATTAGGCAAATTAGCGAAGATATTTCAATAGCCGGAGGATGAAACAATCCTCTATTTACCTTCCGTTACTTTATTTCCCTTTACGAAGGAACGTATTCGCATAAAAGTCCGCACAAAATTTCAATTGCCCAAAGGGAACGGACGAGAACGCGATGCTGATATCCCTAAGTCAACTTCGTCTGTTGATGCAAACCTCGACCACATCGATGACGTCGGTGCCGAAGCCTCTGAAGTATTTAAAAGATTCCTACAACGACATGAAGAACGCGTATAAAAGGATCCAACGGAAGGACGTGAAACGTCAATTCTCGGAAGTTTTAAGCGTGCTATCGATGGCGGGGGCGTCTCCAGGGTCTAAGGAGTGCCTTCGATATTGCATCGAGGGCGAGGTGACGAACCCTGGTGAATGGGGTCACGAATACGTGAGACAGCTCGAAGCTGAAATCGTAGACGAGTGGACGAACGCTCCCACGAAAGACGAGAGCCGCATCAAGTACTTTGACGCATTAAAAACTACCTACCGAAACTCTTCATAACAGCAAACAAATATTACCAGAGATGAAAGCGGCATTTATATTCAGGGGGAGGTTCGATGAAAATATTTGGACAAAACGGGGTTATATTATAATACAACGCGCGTGCTTTTAAATTTTGCTTTTAAGTAGAAGTATCTTAAGCAGCCTACAACCCTGATACATTTTGCTATGCACGTTTGACAAAACTTGGTACCGAATACCATCATTTTTGCGCGGACTCTTTGATTTTGCTTCTCGGTAGAAATATTTTAAGCGGCTTACAGACCCTGATACATTTTCCTATACATTTCCTATAAATGCATCGATGCAATTTTGATAGGTTTAAATTTAGAGTAGGTCAGCGGCGAGGTTAGAGATCCTGGAACAAATTGCAACCACTGTTTCGCCATTCACTACGGTATTCTTTACTGTAGGAAGGAGCTCACCCCTTTGGTGAAAGGTGTCATAAAATTCGACATGAAGCACAACGCGGAGATCCCTGGCTGCGATTTATGCTTGGAGATCGATCAGCTGAATTTCCTGCACAATTCTATGGACAATAGGAATTTTCAGAGGGTCTGTCGGTACTTGGAAAGCTGTGCAGCTTACAGGTGAATTTTGCAAATTCGTTCGTCCGGGAATAACATTGGGATACATTATACTTCTTCGGCGAGCAGCGAGGATCCCGAAAGGAGGCAAATATTGCAAACGGTAGCCGATCAATACTTGCGATTCCAAGAATACTGCAAGGCGATACTAGTAGCTCTTCAATTGCAAGACTCCGAGCTCGTGCACAAGTGCCTTTCCACCTGCCCTGACCCAATAATGCGAAAGCAATTGGCATTTCTCCTCGTCAGACAAAGGGTAGCTAATCCTTTCGCCGAAAGCTAATCTTTCATTCGACGAATTCGATCTAACGCGAGGCTAAATTCTACCAGGAAAATCCTTTAAAGAAGGACTACGAAGGAGACGACGCCAAGGATATCGAATCGATCTTGAGCAACAGCCACGTTAATAATCATTTCCATCTACTCGCGAGGGAGCTCGACATCTTGGAGCCGAAACATCCGGACGACATTTATAAAACGTGGCTAGAAACCAACACCCTAAGACGAATGGAACACGACTCGGCCAGAGCTAATTTAGCGGCCAGCTTTGTTTCCGGTTTCGTCCATGCAGGCTTCGGCCAGGACAAACTAATGGCCAACACCGCGGACGCTTGGGTTTATAAAAATAAGGTTTCGATAAAGACGATAGAGACGCGAAATTATTCAACACTAACCGTACCAGCATTTTACGTATACCTATTCAATAAATCTTTCTCGGTGGAAAGAGACGCGAAATATGGGAAACTAATTAGTCGGACGATGTAAGAATTGTCACAAGGTTAACCGAACGAACGAAACAATAATGATTGTGGTATCGTAGATCAAACATTTTAAAATCGATTACTCGAACGTGTGTGGTACCGGTTAGTGTTAACCCCTTGCCATACGATTCTTTTGCTGAATTAGCTATTTCCCGCTTTAACACTGTGTAAAATACGGAACAGCATAATACTGCAAATAGTTTAATTATACTAAACTATTTATGTAAACAGTCTATATTAAACGATACTTAATAAACTTCAATCTTCCATAGCGAATGAATAAATGAAACTTTAACTTCCAACGGTTAAAGTTGAAATTAAACTCGATGACAAATGCAATGTCTTCTCATCGAAGTTAGGCTGCAAAGTGCGGCTCGTTGTTGTAAGGCAAGGGGTTAAGCGAAAACTTCTAGACAAAATGAACGTGCGCCGAAGAGAATAAATAAATTGTTCGACAGGACCACGGGATGCTCTCAGCGACCGCTTCCTTGGGACTCATACACATGTGGGACGTGGACGGTGGTCTAGTGCCGATCGACAAGTGAATCGCGTCTCTTATCGCAATGAAATTAGAATTCTCAATCAGCAGGCTATCGTCAAGTGATACGTATTTACCTCGTAGGTATCTGTACACGAACGATGATCACATCAAAGCAGGCGCGTTGCTCGCCATAGGGCTGGTCAATTGCGGCGTTCGCAACGAATGCGATCCAGCTTTGGCGCTCCTCAGCGAGTACGTGTATTCCGACAACGCTACGCTGAGAATCGGCGCCGTTTTGGGATTGGGTTTGGCTTACGCTGGCTCCCAAAAGGTTGAAGTCACCGACCTTCTAACGGGAGTTCTGATGGACAAAGCAAGTGAGTTTGTGGTTGGCGGATAAATTCGAAGGATGTCGTCGCGTATGGATCATTTTTAGGTACCATGGAAGTGGTGTCATTGGCAGCAATCGCTATAGGATTGATAAACGTTGGATCCGCGGATGCCGATGCCTCTTCGACTCTTCTCCAGAGATTACTCGAACTTCCTTCGCAAAAGTTATCCAGCACTTATTCGAGGTTGAGTAAAAATGATTCTTGGATTATGGGATCCCAGAAGCTCTCGCAAATTCGAACTAAGAATGCTTCGATGAGTGTTGAAGTATTATCCATCGCTATTAGATCGAGGCAATCTAAGTTTTCATCAATTCGAAGCTTCCACTGGTCCGAGAAACCACCAGACTTAGGTTTCGCCATTCTTCCAGTCTTCTTCTTCCTACCACTATTAGGAGCAACCACTCTAAGTTTCCATCACTCCAAAGCCCCCGAATTAATCTAGGAACCTACCATTCTTCTAGTTCTCTTCTTCCCACTAATATCGGCTCGAACCACTCCAAGTTTCCATCACTCCAAAGCCTCCAATTAATCTAACAACCCATCATCCTTCTAGCCTTCTTCTTTCGAGTACTATTACCTCAAACCACTCTAAGTTCCCGACACTCCAAAGCTTCCATTAATCTGGGATCCCATTATTCCAGAGCTCCGCGACCACGAAGCGCCAACATTCTACGATTTGATCGTTTTGAAAAGGTGCGTAGAAGAGTATCTTGGAATTTTCGTTTGCAGATTTTTGCCACTAGCCTTGGGGATGATTTATATGGGGTGTCGCGATGCTATTCATGCTCCTTCAGCTGCGCTCGAAGTCTTGCCTGACCCTTACAAGCTTGCCGCGCAGACTATGTTACAGGCAAGGCTTGCTTCGTATCGTAGAAATGCGAACTTTCGCGCGTAAAAGATAGTATATTCTGTTAGGTGTGCGCGTACGCTGGAACGGGGGACGTGTTGATCGTTCAAGAATTGTTACGAATCTGTTCGGAACCGGTAAATGGCGAAAGCGTTTCCGTTACTCCAGCTAGCACTCCTATAGCTAGCTGCTGCGATCAGCGTCCTCGAAGTCTCGACTCGCACGAGAGGAAGACGAAGGAAAAGTCGGAAGACAAGGACGGAAGATTGAAGTACTTTTCCAATTATAATACGCGTGTTAAATTACAGCTGCTACCAATGCTACCGCAGTATTTCTCTACTACCACCCACCATTTCTTCCTTTCTTCCGTTTAGGACTATCGTAAATGATTTATTTGTGGTTGCATTTTACTATTTGCCTCGTGAAACTCTTTTTAGAACACGAGACACGTGTTACACAACTATTTACGCGACACTTTTTCTTTTTTTGGGGTCTTGTTTTGCGCGAGACAAGTGTCAAGAACCTTTTCCGCGACACTTTTCTATTCCTGGGATCTTTCTCGTAGCGTACAAACGATCGTTGATCGTAGTTTCGGTTACTTCGAGTAGTATGCCAAGCTTCTGTCGCGTCTATGCCAAGATTTCATTCAGAAGTACTTGCAACTTCTCGGCTAAACTCGACCACACGAATTTACTCGTATTCTTTTCTTCGGATCTTTCTCGCAGCGCGCAAACGATCGAAAATTATACTTTGAGTTATTTCAAGTGGAGTACTAAGCTCTCGCGTTGCGCCTATGCCAAGATTTCATTCATAAGCGCTCGAAGTTTATCGCAGAAATTTACTCACAAGTCTAACAAATAATTCCTTGCGAATTCTTCAGGGAAATTGGATCGTCGCAGGCCATAGCCACGTTGGGCGTCGCTGTAGTCGATCTGGGAGAAGGAAAGGAGAGCTCGAGGATCTTTGGTCAGGTGGCAAAAGCTTCTTCTCAAGTATCAGTAACAATTATTGAATATGGTGGTGTCGATCGCTAACTATTCATAAGCCATATCTCCGTTTCTTACTACAATGTTAATAACAATCCAGTAACGCATAAAGGATTCCTCCTTAGATCGGGAGATACGGTTCCAAAGCAGCTAGACGAGCTATGCCGCTGGCATTGGGTCTCTCCTCTTTGTCGAACCCAGATTTATCGGTTCTGGACGTTCTCAACAAATACAGCCACGACAATGACCCCGACGTGGCCAACAACGCGATCTTTGCTCTTGGTTTGGTCGGCGCAGGCACGAATAATGCGCGTCTTGCCACGATGTTGAGGCAACTGGCTTGCTACCACGCCAAGAACCCCATGCACCTGTTCCTCGTCCGAATTTCCCAAGGTCTCGTGCATCTTGGCAAGGTAAATCAAATTGCAATCATCCCAATGCAATTAAGTCTCTTGGAAAGCAAACTCGGCCTTGCTTCATTTCTTGCTCCTTTACTTGAGCGTTCAATTTGTGAGAAAAATAAAGTTTATAGGGCTTTCGAGGGATTCAATTGATTTGGATTGTTAACTTGTGCATTTCTTCCAGTGGAGTGAACTATTGTCGGGTTAAATTTGTAACTTCGATTTTTTCAAACAAAATATTATACGACTGCTGCGATTATATTGCAATTTTGTCGAACTATATATTGCAGAAGAACTGTACCCAATTAAATCAGAGTTTCGTGGATCGTACGACTGAATTTTTACGAACTAACCCTCCGGATTTATTGAAATTTTCTACCAGGGCACGTTGTCCATATCTCCGCTGCGATACGCGTCCAAAGTGTTGGACAGAGCTGCCTTGGCCGGATTGCTGGTGGTTCTAGTGGCGTTCCTCGACTGTCAGAATCTGATCTTGTCAAAATCTCACTACCTGATGTACTGCTTAGCCCTCGCGATGGAGCCAAGATGGTTGGTCACCTTGGATCAAAATTTGCAGGCAAGCGATCGCAGCTATTCGTGCGCCACTCGTAAAATTAGTGGTCTTCTCTATATAAAATCGATCGAATCGTGTTTTAAGCAGAGTCTTCCGGTGTCCGTAAGAGTCGGTCAAGCAGTGGACATCGTGGGCAAAGCTGGCAACCCTAAATTCATCTCCGGCGGATACGTTCACACGACTCCAACGTTACTTTCTTCCGGAGACCGAGCAGAGCTCACTCTGGACGATTACGAGGCGATGTCCAGCGTGCTGGAAGGCTTCGTTATTCTTCGGGAGAAGTCGACGAACGTTTAGATTGACGGCTGCAAGGGTGCGAGGTACATAATAAAAGAACGCGCGATTGCGAAAGGCAACGCTGGGACAAATGGTTTCTTTATTTCATGAGATAGTAATAAGAAACATGGTCGACAGAAGTGTATTATGCAAGGCGAAGAACTTACTAGGAACCAAAACGCGAACGGCGAGTCGTTTTACAACGGTACAACATCTCGTTAGTGTCTATACGTTTCCGCGTGCAGTAGTTCGGTAATAAAAAAAAAAAAACAAGAAAAAAGTAGGAGAGTAAAATTTCGTCCGGAAGGGGGAAAAAACGTAGAAAGGAAAGTGTTTTCTTTTGTTTGTACGTTTCGACCGATTCGATAGCCACACACGTGTTCGCAATGCATCCCACTCGGACAACGACGAGAAACGCAAGCGATTCGCACGAGCGAACGTTGAATAATCGCGTATTACGTCGAACGCGCCGCGATGAGAATTTCAAGAGACGCCGTGGGTGGACATATTTCGTGTAGGATTTTGCGTTTATTTCATCTTCAGGGACTAGCGGAAGCGATGTGCTTTTATACAACAGAAACATACATATTGGCCTCGCATCGCGCGGTACAAACGAAAAACGGTGCGCCATGATCTGACAGTGGTCACGGTGCGGATCGCAGAACCATCGATCATTGCTAACTAAACCGTACACGACTCTTCCTCGATCCAAACGAGAATACGAATGAAAGCTAAATGAAAAAAATAAGAGACGCGAGTAAAACGTAGGAATTAAAACGCGACGAAAAGAAAAGAACGTAAAAAAGGGCGAACGATCTTTTCGCTTTACGGTGGGATCATTTTTTTTTTATTAGCGTTAGACGTTATATCTGCAACCGCCAGCCCACCTTTACCCCGATTTAACCCTTTCGCTACGAAGCACGTACGTATACGCCCGCAAAAATTGAAGAATCATTTGCAAAAATTATACGTATTCATTCTTCGCGATATAGTACTATTTCTATTACGAATGATACGCATTCTACCATATCTAATTATGCAAAGTATTTGTGCGCACACCGTTCTCACGTTACTGAAAAATTGCTCCCACCTATGCGCTGAGAATGCTTTTAATTTCAATGGATACCGTAGCAGAAAGGGTTACAATAATCTCTAAAATTCGGTCACGACTTCTATTGGTAAAACGCTGCAAATGAAAGATAAATGTCGCAATTTATTGGTACGTGATAGCGTGTGCAAAATCGTACCACAAGGAAAGAAGTACCAATATCGCGCGCGGATAATAACAATAATAAAAAAAAGAAAAAAAGAAACTCTGTCCCCGACCCTTCTATTTTCCTCGCCGCGAATATACGCACGATATAGTAGTATATCTTGTGACGCGGAGTGCACGGTTACCTTTTTTCCCCCTTGTTCTTCGTTCTACGCGAGTTCGCAGGCTCTCATTGTACAAGATCATGGAGCAGCGCGTTTTCATCGAATCCCGATCGTGAAACGGAACCACGCGAGAAACGACTCCAGGAAATTGCACGAACACGTACTAACGTGTACTTTGTCGAATGTGATCTCTCAACGCGCGAGAGACGGCACCTAATGCGGTAATTCCGTGTTCAGAGATGTCCGCCGACATTTACATATAGGCACGTATGACTTAGGGTAAGAGGCGAAGTGTAGAGTTAAATCGCGACTTCCGGCGCATCCCCGCGTACATTTTTTTTCCTTTTTTATTTCCTTTCTATCTCTCTCTCTCTCTCTCTCTCTTTCGCTAACGTAACATTGCGATACCTGATATACGTTACGTTTAATCGAAACCGCGCGAAAATCCCGTTAGATCGGATTTAATCGTTCTCTAGTTTAACATACGCGCAGCAGCACTTCCTCCTCTCGCGTATATTCAGCTTGCCGCCTGACTAATATAGAATTTTTCTGCTCTCTATTCGATTACTTTCCATCTGTGGATAATCTTGGCTTATCCAAATATACGTGGATAGGTTCGCGGTGTACATAAATCGTTTATATACCTCGAATCGCCCGCACCGCAGAGCGTTCCTTCGCGTATCGTCGATACAAGTCAGAGAAATCTAGGTTTTATCCCGTTAAGGAGCAACGAGTATCAACGCTGCGCTTCGGTTGCATTTTTTTACTCTCTTCCTTCGAATTAAATTATTGTTAACGCGTTGACCGCTGCGTTGGTCATCCGTAACCAAAGTTTGTCGTTAAAAAAGGAAACGAATCTCTGGAAAAAGTAAATGATTTCGTCCACGAGTAGTCCGCGCGACGAGTTAACTCGTCCTCGGTTAACAGTCCAATGAAAGAGCATCGCATTGTTTTGCGTGGTTTTTTGTAATTAGAAATTGCAAAGGAAATATCGCGCGAACGCAACGCGTTCGTCCTTAACGGGTTAAGGAAAGTCGCGTTATACTATACAGTATAGTTTATCAACAGTCGCCTGCACACACACGTGGGTTAAAATAGTGAAACGGAGCATGCAAAATGGACGACGACATACGGTGACCGAAAAAAGTATTCGTACACCATCGATCTCAAATTTCTATCGACGATATTTTCTTTTTCAACGTAACTACTACAAAGTAAAACCTTCATACTTACGTTTTCAATATACGATGAGTCGCAAAATTATCCGCTCGGAAAACAAAATTTAATTAGAAACGCGAAAATAATATTGCAAGTTTCAGTATCGTTTCACCGAACTTTGAACTAATGTCTAATCACGTAAGAGAGGACGATATTGAAATTTCAATTACGTTTTTTTTCTATTCTAAATTCCTCTACTACTTGTTACTTTGCGGCAATAATTTTGCGACTCGTGTACTTCGATCGAAATCTAGATCCACGTAGATTTCAATCAGGTTTTGCTCTCGAAATGAAGTTTTTAATAGACGTTAAGAATTCGTAACGTACGAACGCTGCTTATTTTTCCGATCACCGTATTTAAATACACGGATAGTTAGGTCAGCCGGCAAGCTGGTCTTCCTATCTACTTATACCTTAAACTTTTCATGTTGCTTATAGTAAAATATAATAATAATAATAATAATAATAATAATAATAGTTAAAAATTAATAGTAATAATGATAGCTCCTATGATAGTAGCGCTTTCTTGTGTTATAACCCTTTGCAAATAGTAAGTGTGTGTTCTGTGATCCAAGCGAATTTTCAAAATGGTATATACCTGTATGTATATGTATATATTTTCTATATATATATATATATATATATACTTCTTCGTATCTCCGTTGCTTCTTTCAATCTTTCTTAAACATTTGTTTTCCCTGTTCGGTTTATTTACATCAACGCACGCGTTTCAACGAGTATTACCATTTCTCCGAATCGCTTCCAATTCGCTTCGAATCTTCGCACATCTTCCCGTCGCGCTATTTTATACGTTCATTCCTGTGTTCAATGATAAAACTTCAAGCGACGATCCTGTTTACGGTTCGGCTACGCACAGCGAGTTACAAACGTATTGGCGCGAGATAGATGGTAATACAGATGCAAATAGCAATAGAAATTTCGATATTGCTTTATCTCGTATTACTAGACGTTACGTCGAGACGGTCGCGATAGTCTACGTACAGATTTGAAATCTTAATTACTTACATATTTTAGAACACGTTATATAGTAATAAAAGTGGAGTGAAAATTTGTAATATATAAAATTACAAGTCAAGAATGATTTTTAGCAGGCGATTTATGAAAGGGTTAGTTCTTCTCTTAGTCGTAAAATACTATTAAACCACAATTAATCGTGCATAACTCGTTCACGTGTTTGTATTTATTCTAATGCGTTTATCTATGCTTCTAAACTCTTAGTTCGAAGATGCCTAATCGAGAAAGTTAATACGCTCGCGAAATCGCGCTTTTGGTTCCCGTATACTTTACTCTAAACAAATAGAAAAAACATCGGCAGTTTTTACCAGTCTTTAATCGGTTTAACATTAAATTGGTCGATGAGTTGACGTTCTTGCAGTGACCGAAGCTCTTCTATCTTTTCAAACGCTTTAAATTTAGAAGCGAACGTAGACTTTCGCGACCGCCTGCGCATTTCCCAGTAAAACAATATCGAAACATCTACTATTATTTTTATACTCTCCGTATCTCTCGATCAGCCCCTTGTCTCCGTGCCAACAATTTTGTCGCTCTTCTCTGTACTCCTCTATAATTATTACCCATCTACCAGTCCTCGCATTTCGAGCCGCCACGCTTAAATCGTGATCACGAAAATCGCGGTGCATGGTGCGTATCGAAGAGAGGACAAGAACTTTCTCTTTCTTCTTCGATCATTCTCACCCGTTTGCTTCGAAACTGTATTCCCGCTAACAGCGTAATCGATACTGTACGTAGGTACATAATAAATGTATCTTCTTGTTGCGCGTGTGTTAACAACGTCGACAGGTCGAGAAGAGTTTCCTCGACCGTTCTCTCTACTTCGCCTGACTCTTTTAGCCAGAGATTTCCGCCGCGCTAATCACAGAATATACACACATATTCTTTTCATCCGTTTCCCCGTTTTACTCGTCAACGGCAAAGATTCCCCCGAAAGAAGCACCGAAGTCACAGGGCGACGAATCGGTTTCGTCAACGATATTAAGCTGCCTGTGGATTCGTTGCCGAGAGAACGAAAAATTGACGAATGGTAGTGCTGCTTCTTCCTTGAATGCGTGTCGAGTGTCATTCTCGGTGAACCACCAACGCGCGCGCGTGCTTTTATGCGTGTGTGTAAGTGTGTGTGTATGCGTCGTGTGCGTGTGCCTGTGAGCGTACGAGAGCGTACACGATCGAGAATCCCTCGATCATTCCGTATTCGCGGCGGCGACGACGACGGTTGGATGTCGGCGCGCGCGATGGAAACGCGACGGCGCGGATCGTCGATCCCCCGAACACGTGTTCCCATTCTCTGCCAAGATACACCTACTACCACGCCGAAGGAATGTACACTCTATAGCACGGTAACACAGTCGTGACACGATAAAGGTAATAAGTAGAACACGTAGCGTGATTGCTGCCGGTTAAAACAGCCGGGCGCGTCTTTTGATTTCGTTACGACGCCACTGCGGTAGTCTGTAGAACTCGGCGCGGGAAAACTGCAGGACCGCCTCGAATTCCGCGTCGGAAAGGTGCCGCTATGGAAAATAGCACAAACAAACGTGATCGTTAAAACATCCGTTAGATATAATCGCTCGAGTCCGCGAAGGAACAGGGGATCTGGATCTTTCTGCTGTAGCTTCGATATCTTGCGAATCTAATTTTGCTAGCTTACTAGACGGCAACTTTTTTGCGAAGCAGAGAAGTATCCGGTGCGGAAAAAGCGGATCCGGATCTTCTACATTAGTAGACGTATAAATAAGTTCTCGTGGGTGTTTTTTTTTTTTATTTAAAGAGAGGAAGTGGTGGAATAATTTCAATCGAACTATTTGCCATTCGAATCCACCAATTTTTTGCTATCTTTTAGGCAGAAATTCATCCATGATTCTTTGCGTTTAGGATTATTTCGAGGGAGTTCACTCGCGATCTTCTCTGCGGAAAAATACTTGCAGCTCTTCGTTTAAAGTTGACTGCAGGAACTTATTTATACTTTTAATAGAGTCCCTGGCCATTAAATTAGGACTTATTTTCTTTTAGTAAAATTGAAATGGGCTGGGAGTTTTTGTTTTTTTAGTAAAATTGGAATGCCTAAACAAACTCTAATAGCAAACTTTATTAACAGACTACGGATGTTTATGCAAATTCATATTCTTACAAACCACGATTAAAAAAGTAAGACCAAAGTGGAGATTAATTATCTCCGAGTATTGCAACAAGTGGCTAGCTTCTAATATTCGATATATTTTTACATATTTAATAGTATTAATTGCTCGGTAATTTAATAGTTCGCAAATGCGTAAAAATCCGCAATCTATTTATTCGTGTTTTCCTTTCTCGTCTTGATTGCTGATTTACTTAATTATCGGTACAAATTCTGTATCCAAATTGTAACATTTCCAATGTGCATTTAGTATTCTTGAGAATTATAGCGAGGCTGATCGAAGTGATTGAAAGATCGATATAATTACAGAACCCGAGACTCAACCTTGGGCTAATTAGTGGCCAACGAGAGCAAATGGCACTAATTTACGTTATTAAAAGGTGGAGCACTGTAATTTCCAGCTGGTATCTCTTTTAACCCTGTCAGTGTTAAATCGTTACATCGTACGCTCGTATCGAAAGGTACGATCCATTATGAAAACTGTTTCCAATTTCAAGAGACGAGTTCCAAGATTGCTTTAGTCTCGCAATTTCCAATTAAAATGCACGGAATTTATCATTTTCTTTCCGTGGTTTTATGTTACTTATAATCGTCTGTAATTGCAGCGTATCGTCATTTTAATCGACACACCGAAAGGGTTAAATTAATCCACCTGATATCTTCCCTTGCTAGCAATAATTAGACTGCGAATGTTGATGCATTGAAGAGAAGTATAACTATGGTAATAGACAAATATACCTAATGGTAAATTGTACAAAACATCTAACGCAAAGCATATATTATTATATTTGGAGGATGAAACTGATTTCTACTTCGATCCCATTTCGTCAGTCGCGTTTCTGTAGACCTAAATCCGTAGCCTAGTAATAAGTCATCCAGCCGAGAACAATTTACCCTGTATATCGCAGCGATGTAGTTGGAAGAACGAAAAATCTTTGCATCACAGCCGCCCTAATTTAATTCAACCAGGGAACGTATTCGACTATGCAAATACGACTGTAATCGCGTGAATGACTCACTTCGAGGTTGCAACGATCAACGTCGGCGGGCAGCCTGTAGTTGGTGATGACGAGTAAGTGGTAAGGATAGAGTTTGGGCGGTTCGGACGGCGCGGTTCCCATGTCTGGCAGTGATCTCCTTACGTGATGGCCCCCGTGGCTTCCGACTACCGAACCTAGGCCACCTGTATACGTGGTGGATGATGGCAGCATACCACCATCATTCTAAAGCACCATCAATATCGTTAGCTCGGTTGCAACGCGATCCATTCTGACGTGTGATGAGCGTTAATTAGCGGTGCAGCCGTCAAAAAGCTTCTCGCACGATTCGAAAACTTTCATCCGATTATATTCTTCGCTATCGATATCTCTATGATTCTACTATTATTCGTGTACATAATTATTAGCGAGAACCTTTTGTCCTGCAAGGCCCAATACTGTTGCAGCAACAAAAAGAAACAGCGAAACACCGCGTTAATGACTGACTCAGACGGACACAGAACTATATAGCTTGAACTGAAACTCGAGTCGACGGGAACTGGCATTTTTTACGGATCTCTGACTTAATACCATGAATCGACAGTTGTTAGATCGGCGTTTCTCAACCTTCTCCGAGTCGCAACCATCTTTTGCGATTGGCAAGCAAACTGCGAGCCTTGCGTATCTCGAATTTGTATCAAAAAGGCCGCATTCGTAGAGAATAGAAATTACCAAAATATTGGAATACAAATAAAAATGAAATAAAATTGTAATTAACGCTAGAATTACCGAGACTACGGTACGCTTATTTGTACCAAGGAAATAAAAATGTTAGACACTTGCAAAACCCGTGTCACTGAAGTACAATAAGTCTTCATTCGTATTTTGCACAGAAAAGCAGGGAATATGCTAAAAAAAATGCACCGCTGCAAATTTATATAAATATGATGAATTTGTAGCCAATTATTTTGACTGCCCTGGTAATTCTGGCGTTAAAAATAATCGCAGCAAATAAGTAACTAAATATCACGCGAGCTAACGAATATGTTTCCACTTTTCACAATTCCAAAGAGGGTTGCGATCCTTAGGTCAAGGCTATGCGTGTTAGATCTTTCAAAAATCCTCTGCAATCGACGGCAAAACAAAGCAATCGAAACTCACGTAAGCCGTTCAGAAGCCAAGTTAATCGACCACCGAAAATCAATCAAATTGAACAACTGTGAAGTTTGCATAAACGATTATGCATCCGGGTAATAAAATTCGGATAACACACGTATAAAGAACAGAGTGGATCATCGGTTTGGATTCTGAAAAGCTGCTGTCACGCGCGCGCTCGCAAAATCGCATGCACGTTAATTCCAGTTTAAGCGTATAGTTCCGTTTTCCGTCTCGTATGCACAAAATTATGCAACGGATGCAGAAAGAGTATGCAATCAAATCATCGGAACACCGCAAGTTCGCGTCAACTTAGCGTGATTCGGGAGATTCGCCAACTTTTCCAAAGCTCGTCCGCGTTTGCCCCGATTCTCTGTATATACGAAACTTTACGCATCGTGTTATCGGTTAAACGAAACAAAGAAAGTAAAAAAAAAAGAAAACCAGGAAACTAAAAGAGAAACGTCAAGCTACGCATATCGTGAGTCTCTATCGATCCAAGAAAGAAAAAAAAGGGGGAAGCCTTCGGGTGTACCAAAAGGCGATGCAAACGATCGCTAAAAGCTAAGAGATGTTCGGATCGTTTCTCGCAAAGGGAACGAAATCGAATATGCAATAACTTCAAATATGCCAAGGCAAGAAAAAAAAAAAAAAGAGATGCAAAAAATGAACAAAAATATCGCAGCAAATGTACAGCACGTGCATGCGCAAAAACAAATGTACAAGTCTGTATGTACAAACGTTATTATACACAATCGTGTACGGAGGAACCGGCTCCGTTATGTACAAATACGCCTATTAATCGGGCATCGTTCTAATTGGACGGCGCTTTTGTCCCGGCACGCGTTTCCACGCGTCCGCGCGTCTCGGGGAATCACGCAAGTGTCTAATGTTTGAACGATGAACGCGCGGCCGTGATATTATGCTGTTAAATAATTCAAATGCAAAACAAGCTACAAACCATGCTAATTCGCCGGGAGTAGTATGGGGCTGTGGTACATACCAATGCCCGTCGATCCACATCCGTGATGCTTCCTGTCGATACTAAAATTGGGAAGAAAATGGGAAAGAAAACCATGTCAAACCATGTTGCACAAACCATTTCGATATGTTAAGTACAATCTTTCTATGGATCCGTCCATCGTATTCCCCTCTTCGGTGGAACAAAGTTTCAAATATAACAGAGATTCGTTGCCCTAACTGGCGAGTGCACAAAATTGGCATGGATATCACTATTAACCCTTTGCGGACCGAGAAGTAATAACACTTGTGAGAGTACATTAGTTTTGAATTCCACGACTTTGTGTTTTCACGCTTTTCAGTTCGAAACCAAATTTAATTTCCAACGATTTCAAATGTTTATTATTACGTTAAGTATTCATTGCATTAAGTACCGCGCTTTAAAAGTCGACATGGCTTCGGAAAGCCAAAAAATGATTAGGCGACTATTTGTCGACGCTCGTCCGCAAAGGGTTAAGTGTATCGATTAATTTCGCGCCTCTACGTTTAGAGTTTCGAAGATTTCGTTGACTAAAAATCGTCGTCATTTTTGTCGAAGCGGAACTTGTAAGTCGCGTATGATGCAGATTGAATAGTGATAATTGGAATAGATTTCGGAAATGCGCGCTAAATATTATAAAACGATACCGAATTAACTTGTACACTTAATATAAATGAGTAAGCTACGTTAGTTTATGAGAAGTAGCTTACTTAATCGATTAGATTATTTTTATGGTTGTAAAATTTTAACGAAGCTTTAATCCGTTCGGTGAAAATTCGCGAATTTGCATCGCCTAAATGATATATATTATATATAAGATACATTGATCTACATCGCGAATTCCGAATTCGTCAAAATTTTCGCGCTCATCCTTGCATTTTAACCTTTTCCCGAAACTGTATAGTTTATGTATCCCAACTTTGCAGTCAGCTTTCTTAAGTTAGAACCTGATTTTTCTCGAATACTCAAAAATGTCAGCTAGGACACGTCCGTGATTCTAAAGAAAAGAAAACGACACGAGTCGCGTGCTTTTTATTATTTCTAGCATATCGCCGTCTGAAGAATGTTGAGCACAGCAATTAATAGACATCGAATTCCACTTGGAGATATTTTAGATCTCAATCGAACCATTCATCGTCGGTCGTTAGATATCTCGACTAACGCGTCCACTAAAAACTTTATAATACGCGACTTATGCAGTTCTATTTTTGAAGCAGAAGAGCAGCGCTAGCACATCTGGTTACCGAAAAAATTCGATCGAACTTTCGACGATAGGGGAATACGATTGATCGGATCGAATTACTATAAGCAAATGTTCGATGATTATATTATACATATGATCTGAATTCAGTTTCTAAGCTACACGATATGTACCAGCTGTCAGTGATTAAGAAGTTATCGTATCGTAAAGTGACGTTATTGGCGAGTAGGAGGTATACTGTCACTTGGGCACACTATAAACTCCTCTGGTTAATGGATCAAACAAGTCTTATTATGCAATCTTTAATCTAACACGGAATCGTACCGTTCGAATCGTGATACTCAGGCGTGATAGTAATAGTAATTAAACCAAGATAGAAATAAAAGGAGAAAGAAGTAGTAGTAGTAGAAGAAGAAGAAAAAGAAGAAGTAGTGACAGTGTACGATAGAGCAAGGATGCATTAGTAAAGCATGCTCAGGTATTAAGCCGTAATAAGTACGAATCGATTAGATTAATCGAAGAACGAAAGATATTCTCACGAGCGTAAATATTCTCTCTACTCGTGGGTTTAACGCAAAAAAAGAAAACAAAAATACATTGACGGTAAAAAAATGAAAGATTGAAAGAAAAGCATGTACAAATTGAAAAACTCCAACGTGTCGAAGAGAACTGCAAGATAACTGTGTACGTGTGCGCGCGTAACAGTGTACGCCTGTTTGCACGCGTGTGTGTGTGTGTGTGTGTGTGTGTATGTGGCTGTGTCTGTACGTGATTAGTTTCCTTCCTGGGTTTACTCACTATCTGATTTGCCAGATGAGAAATCAGTGCTGTGCGTCTTGTCTCCCATCCCACTGAACGAATAATCACCCTAGACGACAGAAAAGCGTACATCTTAGAGGAGACCGAGGCAACGGCATCCGCCATCGACGGATACGCTGATTAAAAAAAAAAAGAAAAAGAAAAACGTGTATCTTAATCTCTACAGCATTTCTTTGTCATTCATTCGATCTTTCTCTTACTGTTTTTAGTAGTTCTTTTTCTCTATATATATATATATGCATCTTTTTTTCTTTATTTTTCTTTGCAAAAATCACAGCAACAACGGTGCAAGAAGAGATTTGTTTGGTCGTCGATTGTGACGCGGTGCAAGACTTACAGGGAGAGCAGATACAGAACCGCCGGTCGAGGAGAAGGTGTGACTTCGCGGTGCCAGACCGTACCCTGGCTTCGGGATGTGCCGAAGGGAGCTCACAACTGGTTTCAAATCAGTCAATCGACAGTATTACTGATTAGTGTCAACGGGAATAGTGGATTCGTTCATTCCCATACGAATGCCCAACGTTCGCCAAAAAATAGGTTTCGTTAGAGAGAAAAAAAAAAGAGAGAGAGAGAGAGAGAGAGAGAGAGAGAGAGAAGGAGAAAAAGAAAAAGTGGTAATACACAGATTCTGTGTAACTAAAATAATTGCAGAGGTGTCTTTCTCGGTTCCGTTTCGTGTACAGGGTTGAACCATCGAGGGATTTTACCCTACTCCCTCAATTTTTCGTTTACTTTTTCAGAAGAAGGATTCAGAGATTCGACGTTGACCGATCTCCCGTTTAAGGAAAGAAAAAAGAAGATGGTCTCAAGTGGCGTTTCTCAACGATTATGTCGCGTGATCGAAAACATATTTGTTTGCAATGGTACCGCGGCCCAAACGTTTTTAATTGTACTAATTTTCGAAATCTGATTGATTGAGAACAGGACGAGAGTCTCGCAATTTGAGCGTCTCAAATAATTTGTCTCGAACAAATATAAGATTCAATATACTCCTACTGAAAGCAGTTCAGATCAATTTTGGTTGGCAACAAATATCTACTTCAATTTCAAATATAACTATGGGAAGAGGTAAGATTAATGATATTAAATAAGACAAGCTGCATCGAAACTATAAAAATGAGCAAAATCGCGTGTACTGTGTACTTATGAAAAAAACTCTCGCATAAGCTATGCACGAAATAATGCAAGACGATATTCAAATGCAGCTTGTAGCAACAATCATTTTGGGGTCCGTTAAAAACTTAATGTGCCTCGCCTAATTGGGCCACGATTTGCACGTTGAGAAACGCAAGTATAAAGATGGGATTTCCCATAAACTTCGGACGTATGCAATTAAACGCATAGCAATTTAGTTGCATGAATTTCCACATGGATTTTCTTACGTGTTACATGCCGATACACCACTACATCAGCGTTCATTTGTCGATTTTCACAGAACGCATTGCGACCACTTCCCATTTGACGAAAGGTAAAAATTAAAGGGAAAATATGTAGCCTCGGAAAACTGTTCGGCAAAAAATCTACAAAGATAAATAAAACCGCTGCTAGTACTAAAAATACGAATTCATTAGCGGTAGATTTGATGCGAGTGGAAGTTACAAAGTGGTCCCCAATACTTTTAATCGACAAATGAAAATCGGTTCTCGATTTTAGTGGCATACAAGCGTGTAACACATCTCTGCAAAAACTCCATACTTGTTGCGGCTGTGAAAAAAAGGTGAATGTTATGCATCGAATCGCAAGCGCCCGAGGTTACGCCTCAATTGGATGTCGTATGAACAATAAAATAGTTCTCGTTCGACCATCCAATGTTGCTCGCATTGATGTTCTTACGATTGCCAATTTGAACGTGACCGTAAAATTTGCATCGTTCGTCGCCTATACGACATCCAATTAGAACGTAGCCTAACACCGCAGGAAAATCCAATCTTGAAAGAAGAGGGTGGAAAGGAAGATAAACAGATAGGTGTAAAGATAGGTTCCCCTCTTTGTTCGAGTTTATACTTTTGTCGACCTGTTTCTATCGCATCCCCACGGCAAGAAAAAGTGGAACGTACCCGATGTTCAAAGTGCACAAGCGTTACAATATCTCGTTCAAAATACTGTGCAAAGGTAGTGTACACACGCACATGTATACAACGAAAAAGAGAATATATACATATATATGTATGTGTATATATATATATATATGTATATATATATATACACATATATATTATATCGAATACGTATGCACGAAGAAGCCAGCACCTGTGTGCATATACGTGTAAAGTACGGTAAAACGTACGCGCGGTACGTAAGTAAGTAAATAAGTATGTATGTACGTTTCTCCAAATAAGCTTAAAAAGAGAACAAAAAGCATGCCTCCCGTGAAGACAAGTCACAACGAATCATCGCGATCGTCTCGTTTCTCTTTTTTCTTTCGTTTACGCGACCGCTGCTCTTTGAGGGGTCTCGTTATAGGTAAGTTGTTTCGAACAATTCGCCGAACGAGAACCAACGATTTTTCGCTCGGTCCATTGCGATTCTTCGTACGCTAATTTTGTACTTGACTTGAGATCAACGGTAGGTGAATTGGAAAGTTCTCGGACTCACCGAATGATAGTGCCTAGCGGCGTTTGGAAGAGTGAAGGCGCGTTGAGTACCAAGGGGTGGATAGTTTCTGGGAGCCGGGGAACGTGCCGATGACCTCCCAACTGCCGCCCACGCAAACACAACACAAACACAAAAACACAAATAGAGACACGATGATACAGGTAGCGGTGTCTGCTAACGTAGATAGCGGTAAATCCTATCGACTTTCTTTTTCAAAGTCCCAACATTGGAAGATACGCGCTCGCAAACCAGGCCAAGATATGCACAAAATACGTCAGCCTGCGTTTTATACGGAAACAGTACGTATTCCTCCGCTCCTTTACGCAAAAGCGATACAAAGATATGTGCAAATGCTGAAGATATTGTCATGCGGCGTAAAGAAACTATTTACACGCAAGTGTATACTCGAGTGAGGAAAAGTATCGGCGCGGAGCAAGAAGGCAACGAAAAGTATGCGATATACAGGGAACGATAATAGAAATTTTAACGTTCTTTTATCCGCAACTATTGGATAATGGTTGAAAGTTCAATACAACGGAGGAATAATTCGTTTTAAAGCCTCGTTCGTTGGAAAATACGGGTACTTCAAAGCTACTACATTCCAAGCCCACGATTTGCAGCAAAATTATCACGCAATACAATGATTTAACCCTCTGCGCTCCGCGTGCTAATCTCACGGGCATAACAAGTAAAGACGATCTATTTCAACTACCAGCTGCACTATCGATACATTATCTTGTTTAATTGCTGGACTGCGGATCTTTATGCATATTCCTATTTCTATTAGCAACGTTAAAACGAATGGAATTTGAATGGAGGGTAATCTCACCCTCTAAATATAGTAATACGTGTTTTACTTTCGATATCATAGAAATTAACATGTTTTTCTCTAATTTATGGCATATTTAAATTTCCCTTAAATGTATAAAAATCCGCAGCCTATTTATTACACTAAAGAAATTAATGTGCAGCTAAATTGCGAATATAATTTTATTGGAATTGTACCTAGCTTAACGCGAAAAACTGATGCTATTTTTCCAGAGTATTGCGATTTACGAAATATCACCTAAAAATCCCTAAAGTGGACCACCAAAAATACACGGAACGGGAAGAGTTAAACGGGACAAATTGAATAGAAAATGAAACTCGTAAGTAAAAATATACGGCCGACTATATTTCCCCGCGTTCATCGTAGCATTTTAAGTTAACGAGAAAACCTGTTCCCCATAGCGTTCGTCGTACTTTGTAAGCTGTATACAAATTATACGCTAAAATAATACGAAATGATGAAATATTATCTGCATATTTTTCATACCTCTCGTTTATCCTTCTCGCATCTGTGCCAACAAATTCCCCAACTCACCGTGTATACATCCTTGAGCTCGTATTACGATTATCTTCCAACATTGTACGGTGAACAATTAAATTAAATAAAACAAAGAAAGAAAAAAAAATGAGAAAAAAAAACATTCCAAAAAGGTATGAGAAGAATGAAGTTTAGAGCGATGTGTGTTCGTGTATGAATGAACGACGTTACGAAGAGTGAAACTTGTAATAATTACCATGCCGAGAAGAGAGCGGGATGATAGAAAGGAGAATGTTAATCTAGGGTATGATACAGAGATGTAATGTAAATATATCGATGAACGATTACTGTACGAAGTAATGGGTATCGAATCGATATTACGCTACTCGAAAGGATGAACTTTCCACGCACGCTATTTCTGTTACTCGTATATATTGGCGTATAGAGAGATATATAATCGAGAGAGAGAGAGAGAGAGAGAGAGAGAGAGAGAGATAAGAAGAGGCAAGCACATCGAAGGTAATATGCCGACCACATGCAGAAGCGGAATAAATACATCACCTGTTACGTTAATGGGCGCCCAGTGTGTGCTGTGGTATTTGGTGCTATGCCACTTAACTTATAAACTCCTGCTCGAGTTTACACGCACAGTGTGTTATCGTTCGTTAATCGAGCATCATCACACCCCTTCCCACTGCAAGATTCGCAACGTTGCGTTCCACGATAAGGCAAATTTTGTATACTCTGTATATATATATTTTTCTTTTCTTTTCTTTTCTTTTCTTTCAAAGGGACGATATGCTTTCTTTTCGGAACCCCCACCCCCGATATATCGGCCTCGCAATCTAACGATCGGACGTTACTTTGAACGGTAGAGTGGTAAATGTTAGTGTTATGTGCGAACGTGTGGACATGTATGAGATGATTATCACTTAATGTTAATGAGACGATCATGAAATATATATATATATTATATATATATAAATATATAGCGGCGGCTAGATCGTATAGAGATCGAGAATGGGAAAACTTACCGTTGTAACTGGGCCCTACGCTCGATCTGTAACTGAAACCATCCTCGTCTTCCCACGGCCTGGCGTGATCTATGTTTCTCGATGGCGCTGCGCACAAAATTTGACAAAATTCGAACGCACACATACGTGGAATATGTTCCGAAGAAAATAGTAGATCGCAGCAGAAGCGGATTTAAGTATTTGCCACCCTAAAAGCTTATTTTAGTTCGACTGACTTGGTCCATGAGAAGTAATGAATTTTTACGCAAAATCGAAAGGTTGCAAATCCATTTCAAAAAACAGATCCTTGATACAGGATTTGTTCCATCCCTTAAAAATTGTAACGTCTACTTTGCATTCGGTATTTCATATATTTCTGCACGCCGAAGTTATTCTGCGATTCCTCGCGCGTTTAAATTTACCATAAATTGCTTAAAAATTCCATTAATCGAAATCGCGTAATTTTGCACCGCGTACAGAAGAACCTAAAGCGAAATTTTCCCCAAAACTCACTGCCGCGTAAAATAGCCAATTTAGTCTTAAATCCACCTCTGAGTTGTGAATACGACACGACCGAAATCATATACCGCAAAGCTGTTTAGTTCCCAGTAAATTAAGGATAATACTAAACGGCGCGGCATCTAAATTTGAATCGTCTAAAGGGTGAATCGTGTACGTAACTTACAGGCGCCAACGGGACTTTCGTATCGCAATCGGTAGGTCGGTTCTCTGGCAGCGGACGGCGTTCTCGATGCGTTTCTAGGATCCACGTTCGCAGCTTTGTGTCTCAGATTCTCCCGATCCTTTTCGCGATCTTGCAAGAACACCTTCGCTATCCCGGTGTCGATTTTGCTCAGCTCGTCCTGCTCTTTCTTCAGCTTCTCCTCCACCTCTTTTATGTACGTCTTGTTGTCCACTTCGTCCTCGTCGTCTGATGCAGGTACTCCCTGCGAAGCGGACCGCGTCGAGGCATTCGCGTGAGACACGTTTACGAGTCGCGGATAGGGGATCATTCGACGCGATACCTTGTAAGTGTCGGACCATCGTCTGCGTCGCTCGGGATCAGTGTAAGGATAAGGTGGAGCAGGGAAATCGTCTCTCTCGATCGGTGGCTTGGCACCAGGAGGAGGTTTCATAGCGTCCGGATAATGCGCCAGCTCTATTGGCTCGTCATTATCTACTTGACTGGCCGGTGACTTCGGTCTGGTCTCGCTCAGAGCATCGACCAGAGCACGCATTCCGGATCGGCTGCTGCGTCCGCCGCTGCTTCTTATCGAACGCGATGCTGAAATAGAGCGATACCGCGTGTTAGAAAACGCCCGCGTGCCATCCCTTTGCCGCGGAGCTTCTTAAACTATGCGTCGCGTAACAGACTTAGGTGGGTCGTGCCTCTCGAAAGTCGCGTGGCAGATATAGAAGGGTCACCACGTTCAAGGGTCGTATAAAAGACTTAGGAGGGTCACGACTCTTGAGAGTCGCGTGGCAGACTTAGGGAAGTCACGACCCTTAAATTATTAAGGATCGCGTAGCAGACTTAGAAGAGTTACGACTCTCAAAGATCGCGTAAAAGATGCGGAAAAGTCGCATAACGCAGACTTACAAAGAGTCACGATCCTCAAGGATTGCATAGAAGATTTAGGAGAATTACGACCATCGGGAGTCGCGTGACAAATTTAGGGAGGGGTTGCAAGCCCCAAGGATCGAATGAAAGACTTAGGAGCGTCACGACCCGCAAGGATTGCGTAACAGGCTTAGGAAGTTCGCGAAGTCGCGAAGACTTTGGCAATCGTTCGTGGAGAATATCCCCTCAGCTTACAATGGTTATCCTCGAGTATTCGCGAGTACGAGTAATTTCGAGAAGCAATTTTATTCAAGGCGGTTCATTTATTTAACGTGCCTGCGTATTTTCCTTGGTAAAAGGGCGCCACGAAGAATTTCCCACGATAAAGTGAGATCGTGATACTCTTTTTTCAGCAAAAGGAGGTAGCGACAAATTTTCTTTGGCAATAGGAGGCGCACGAAGAAGTTTAAGAAGCTCTGCTTTAGCACGCCGACGGCCAACGTAACCGAAGGATTGAAATCATTCCTTTTATCGTTATTTCACTCGAAGAGAATGACTCGTCTGGATAAGTACTTACAGCTAGGTCTATGAAAGTGTGGGCTAGTCGGAGGTTTGTCGTACGGCTGTATCGGACGTCTCAAATATCCCTGGCTGGGCGTTTCGGTCAAGTACGAGTAAGTATAAATCCTAGAGACATCTTCGGATGGACCGCGTCCGTACTCTCGCAATATCAATCCGGGACTGCCAGTTCGCGCGGGATAATACTGGGGCAATTAACGTATATTATCACGGCTAAACTCGTGCTGCCTTTTCGATGGATCGTAAAGCGTCTCTCATACCGCTAATTTTAGCTATTTACTCGGCAAAGGAAGATAAAAACTCAACGCGCTTCAACCCTCTCTCAAGAAACCCGTTGCCTCCGAGTGCCACTTCAAAATGTAAAGGCAGTGTCCCCCTCGGCAACGTAAAAGCTGTGTAAGCTTCGTACTAACCGAAGGCTCGGGACAACGCGGGATCCCGAACATTTCGACGATTCAAATGTGCCCTTTCGATATTTAGTTTCTTCGATATCGGCGATACAGCATCGTCATAGTTTTCAGACGCGTGCGAGAGTCCGAAAACACGGAATCGAGAGGAGATGATAATTACGATAGGCGTACCGACAAGTAATCCGCTATGTCCAAGTTCAAATTAATAAGTCTAAATTGAAAATATATTACCAAGATGCAATTTCGTAGTGCGCAAATATCAGAGAACGACCCCAATTATATTTAAAACAGGATAAGTAGTTAATCTTGTTGAAAATAAATAATCAATTTGACGAAAAAAGTGGATTATTCATTGGGACGCCTAATATTTTTCAGACTTCGATGATCCCGAACTTCTTCGGGAATCCCGAATATTATATCAGGATCCTGAAATCTTAGTGATCCTGTTTCGATCCTGCAAAAAATTCCCATCCCATCCCGACTCGACATTTTCGGCATCCCGCACACCCTTCCTTAACCCTTTCACTGTTAAGCTCGTACGTAATGCTTCTGATTCATTAGTCGAACCACGATACATGAGGAAACACAGGTTCCAAGAGTGTTCGTGTTTCCCTTATTCGTAATCATAACGCATAGAATCTGTAAACCTTTTTTCCCAAGTTCTATACCATTTAGAATTATCTGCAACCGCAGGATACGTAATTTTAATCAACACTGAAAGGGTTAAAACCACCCCAGCACGTTTAAGGCAACTAAATCATTCGAATGGATCGCGAATCGCGATGATTCTCGGTCGCAAATGCTTCCAGATACGATTCTCGTCTCTATCCGCTAAGAATTCTAGGTGTCTCTTGAAAGAGCGGCTGTGCTAGGAGATACATGGCATACCTTGCGACTGAGGCTGCTGTAAGGGCTGCAGAGTGATCCGTTCAGGCTTGGCGTGCGTGACCGCAATGAAAACTATACACAATGACCGTGCGAAAAAAAAGTAAACAACGATTAAGAAAGCAATAATAAAACGAAAAAATAATAAAAATGATTAAATCATACGGTAGAATATTGAAGTATGTATAATATATATGTTTGTATATATATATATATATATATTTAACCCTTTGCACGCGAGAGACGTAAAAGAAGCAGGTTTTGTTTTGACGACTGGCGAAGGGTCGCGTATCGAATGCAAAGGGTTCGCGATATCGGGAAACTCCGAATATCGAAGCGTGCGCTAAAGAAACAACGATATGTTAAGGAACAAATGCATGTTAAAAGCCACATCATCGAATAGAATGGAAACGAAGCTATACACAAAGCTACAGTGGCTGATCGAATTATTATCAACGCTTCGACGTTATCGCTTATTAAATTCGAGTTGCAATGAAAACGAGAACGCGTTTAAAGTGAAAGCTCTCTTGATACGAAAACTATTGCCGTGTTTTTAGTAATGTATAATAAAGATTCGACGGGAAAATTAGGGGATCGCGAAAATTTTACCGGAAAATTGTCAACCTTTGAAAGATAATACTCCCTCCTAAACGGATTTTAATGTACTAAACACGCGCGTGCAAACGCGATTTTTCTTCGCAAACTTTCAACCATTTTTCGACGAAAATTTGACGACCCTCTAATTTTGCTGCTGAGTAGGCTTCTAAAAATTTGAAATAATTTGTAGAAGTTACAAAATCCTTGTTATATACGTTGCTAAAAACATTGGAATACTTTTTGTAGTAAAAAGGAGTTTCACTTTTAGCGTAGCCGTTCAAACTTTAAAGAGGAGACAATATTAAAGCGTTCGCGATAATTCGATCACCCACCGCAATTACGAGTAAAAAAAGTAGGTAGTTTAGGCTCTAAATTTGTCTACTACGCTAAGTTGCTCTGTATAACGGACACAAAAATGAACCGAGCAGCAAAAAACGTTTCATATGGAATACGTGTTGTACAACAGTCCAAATGTAAGCACGATGCAAGCTGAACTTCGTATTTCCTGTCTCTCGAGCCAAAGCCGACTCGAAAGCGACATACTTCACCCTTGCTCACTCTTTCTAGTCTTTTCCCTTCTTCTAGGCATCAAAAATTCACGTATGCTCACGGACACATTGTTCAACGTTCGATCGTTCAAATCGGCGTACGATGCAACGAACAACAGCGAACGAAAGGATGCAATCGACGAACACGCGTGTGAATAGAGCCACGTGCACGCGTTAATTTGGAGTACAAATGAACGTTACGCGCAACGATAGATCAGAGAAAAAAAAAAGGCGGATGATGTTAGATTGGCGGCGGAGAATGTTGGTGACACGAAGTTCAATGAAACACCCGCGACTGATTCGCGACAAGAATGAAGTTCAAAAAGTAGCTACGAATGAACACGACGATAAGATGAGACTAAATGATCACCATATATCTAAACACATCAAATACCACAACGAATATACACTTATGGTACAATATTTTACACTAAACAAAATATGGTAGCTATACGATTCGCCAGTTCCGATAAAAATCTCGCGATTACGATGTGATCTAATAAAAAAAAGAAAAAATGTCGCGGTGTAAAAGCGTGCAGTCCGATCTTGTTCGACTGCTTGCGGAATAGTCGAGGCGATGTTAGATTTCCCACTGCCTCTTCTTCGATCCCAGCGATCTTACCTGCATCTCCGAAGCGCTACTGGAGATCCGTTCGGACTCTCTGTGTTGCGGCGTGTGAGCTTCCCCGTGACCGTTCACGATTCCGTTCGGTCCGCTCGGGCCTGGACCGCAACGGGGATGCCAAATCGCGGCGCCCTGCAAATACATTTCCTCCCCGTCGCCGAAGGGATCGCCGCACTTGGTGCATCGGGCGCAAGTCGGGTGGAAATGGTGATTGTCGCCGGCCTGCAGCACTTTCCCGCTGATGTAGCGATTGCAGTAGGCGCACTTCACGCCGAACTGCTTCTGATAATCCTTCTCGCAGTAAGGCACCCCGTCTCTGTTGGCCAAAGTCCGGCAATGGAATTTTGTTTGGCCAGGTTACTTCGCACGCGCGCGCGTCGTGGTCAAAAAAGTAATCTCTTGAAACGCTGACGCGTGCCACCGATGGCTGGAAACTTTCTAAGATCCTTATCTACCGCGTCAGACGAACGCGCTCCCGGCGATTTACACGCCGGCTATCAAAAATCAGCGAAATTTTAACGCTCCTCTAGCTCTTTTCTAAATTCTACTTTCTCTAGTTTCTCTATTATTCTCGGGAAAATTTCATCTGCAACTCAGGCGGATGATTCTTAGTCGAGATTCTCTGATAAAGTCCAGAAGCTCTCGAGGAATCGGGAAGGTGGAGGAGATAAGGCGCGAAACATTTATTAGGGCTCCAAAAGGTGCCTTTAGGTGACAAGGACTCAATTTTCCTCCGAAAACGATTCACTTCCCCATGTAGCACGATTTTCTAGCAGAAGTTCTCTGTTAAAATCGTAAAGTCTCCGAAGAGTTAGAAAGGGTAAGGAGAATAGGCTGCGAAACTTTTATTGGGGCTCGAAAAAAGGTGCCTTTGGGTAACGAAAAAGGACTGGATTTTGCGATAAAAAGGGACTCACTTTCCCATGTATTCCCCGTGAAGCACGGTGTCACAGCTGTGGCACTTGAAGCACCAAACGTGCCACTGTCGATCCAGAGCGACCAAAGCTTGACCTTCGCGTAATTGGTTTCCGCAACCGGCGCAAGCCCCGGAGTCGGAGGGCCCGTCTCCGGATCCTCTGGTGTTGGAGCTATTGCCGACCGGCGTCGAGGCCTCTCGAACCGGGATACCGACGCATCGATGACACAGAGCTTGACCTATAGACAACTCTCGGTTAGTTGAGATTGGACAGATCCGGTCGACGATCCATCCGACCACGGACGACCAGAGCTCTCCTCCTCGCTCGCGCACTCCGCTCCGCGTCCATTTCATTGTCTTTTATTCGAGAAGCGCGAACGCGCGAGCACCGATCGTCGTATCTTCGCGGCTGATTCATCGTTCGTACGCGTGCACGCCGTGGCACAGTCCGCGGGCAACGAACAAGCGTTCACGGTTGTTTGCTCCTTCGATTTGCGCGTCTCCGTGTATAAATAGCCGCGAGATTCCAGCGTCTTTGGTCGATACGTTCGATTGGATTCTCACGGTGACCGGTGAAACGCGTTTCCTACCGTCGCCTCGTCAAATCCCTCGTCCTTTTTCTAGCTCCGGGTATTTCTACGTTTCTATTATGCAGTCGCGACGGGTTGAAAGGTCGAGGAACGGTGACACGGGAGACGCGGTGTATTTGCGGCAGCGATTCTCTAAAAATACTTGCGACTTTATCGGCCTGCTCGCAACACCGGATCGATAAAGCGACGGTAAAAGATGCGCATAAATATTTGCACGGGGAAACAACGAGGAGAACCGAAACGGGGCAAGTTTAACTTGCGATACGCTCGTTTGGACGCGCGCGTATTTTTAAGCGTTCGCCGAGTAATCGTTACAAGGCCAGGCGCGAGCGTAACCTCGTTCGCCAACGATACACCTAAGTGGTAATTTGCTTTAACAGGTACTCCAATTCCGTTCGTCCAGTGGCAACGAACCAATCTTCGTACTGCTCGCGCCTACGATCGAATCGTCCTTCTGCGGCGGCGACGATTCTCGAACAATCTTGTCGACTTTTCGCTTGGAACTCACCCTGAACTAGGGACACCTTGGTTCCCTGTCCCAGCAAGGATTTCCTACATCTCTGACAGTGGAAACAGTTCGGATGGAACGCGTGCTTGTCGCCGGCAGTGACCACGTCGCCCTCCACGTATTCTCCGCAGCCAGCGCACTTCGTCCCCCAACGTTCCCTGTAATCCTGAAAAATTAACAAGCCCACGCGATCGTTACGAGCGATTCGCCCCAGACGTCTCGGCGGAGGCAGCGCGTGAAACGTGCCCACTCAACGGCATTCGCTACGTCGCGTCCCGTCGCGTCGTTTGTCATCGCGCCGAATGCGATCCTTGATTATTACTGCGCGCGCCAAGATAAACGCCCCGAGGAATGAACACTTTTTAGCCAATTTAAGGCGAAATTTTAAAGGAGAATTTCTGCAACGTTCGCGCCATGATTTATCGTTTCCGTTGCACTATTCGTCGTTACCATTACCGGGTTAAGTATCGGGTCATCCCATAAATAACTGTTTCTTCGCTTAAGCTTAAGTGAAAAGCGTTTACACTTGCATTTGCTTTCAACCCCTTGCCTTTTATAACGACGGGCTATACTCGTGGTTCACAGTGCAGCATGATTACTATAGAATCACCCTGTACCTTTGAGAAACTTTATTTCTTATTCCAACTACAAATTCGGCTTGCAAGATTAAGCCCTACTGAATACAAGTTACGCTTGTTACAGTATTTCGTATTCGACAGCTTGTTAAAGTAGAAAATAGCTAACGCTCCGATGAATAGTCTGAAAAATTCGTACGGGAAAACGTTAATCGTTGATTTACCGAGCAGTAATTTTCACCAGTTTTCCAATTACCAACGAAACTTATGAATTTCTCCATCGAATAATTTCGACTACTCTTAGCGAACGAAATCTAGCAACTTCTGTTCAAAGAAATCTACGAGATCATTGCTAGTGGAATGACCTAATATTTTCGGAGCAAAGGGGTTGAGTAATAAGGGGTTGCCGATCTATTTAACGCAAGCCGCGTTACACGCTCCAAATAGCGGCGGGCTTTGGATATAATTTTTATCGCCGCCCTTTGCTTCTTATTTATACGTGTTGCAGTACCTTGGTGCAGTAGTAAGAGCCCTCGCGCGCGAAAAAGCCACCCTGCGCTAAGCTCGCGTTGCACTGAGCGCACTTGAAACACCCGATGTGGAAATACTTGTCCTGCACTCGTAACACCTCCCCGCTGCACTTCTTCGTGCAAGACTGGCAGAATGTTTTACCTGTAACGCAATACAATACAATACCATCGTTGCATTAAACCGTAAACCATGCGAGTAATTTTTTGCACGGCAAAACTTTGCAAGGGATCATCCCCAACATTCGGTGTCACACTTTTCCATTGAAATGAAACGCAAACGAGTCGAGATACGGGATCTTTCTTTACTCGAAAATAAAGGGTATGTCTTGGGATTATTTGTGACAGTGATATCGTGCAAATGATCACGCTGGATTGTTTACACGAGCTCAACCCTTTTCGTTCGATTTTCAATTACATTTTCATATAATTGAGGCCCCATTGGCTACCATGTTGTTTATCAATTCATGAATTGTTTGGGGATTATTGGAGGAAACTTTATTCTTTAAATAACACCACGGAAAGTAATCTAATGGAGTCAGGTTGAGAAATCTTGGTGGTCAGTTTATGTCTCCCCCCACAAAGAAGTGAAATTAAGCGTCCATTGCATTTCCCCCCGTAAACTATTTTCTAATCTCCTTCCGATAAGTATATAGATTGTATGTTCTAGAACTCAATTAATATATTAGGTGTATGCACAAGTATTAATCTTAGCCTGTCGATTTTATTGCCTCCAAACTAATTTCGTTCTTTTGCAAGACAGAATCCGAAATTCGGCAGAGAAGCACATGGAATGCAAGGAAATGCTTCGAAGATCAACCTGCAACGCTTATATTATTATACGCAACTAGAAGAAACTCAAACATAAAAGCTGAAACTTTTGCATACGCCTGATGTAAACTGCAACTTTTTGTCGCTTTGCCTTACAACCACAAACACGCAACGCATTCCAATATACCTACGTTAAAAGCAATTTTCTGTTCGACTCCGCGTAAACTTCTTTCACGCATCGAAGCTTGCGTTCGACGATTAATCGCTAGCCACGTAAAATGATTAATGCGTTGCTCTCTATTTCCCGGAATTTTTATCGGCGATCGCGAATATCCACAAAGGCTAACGCGAATCACGTGTACTCTGACCGCGTTTATTAAGGTTAACGCCGCGCCATCGAGTTCATTTGTCAATTCTAATTCAATATCCCACTGTAACGCTTGTCCATAGCGCAACAGTGTTACCATTCTTTCGTTCGATCCGAAGGAAAAGAGTCGCTTGGAACGCTTTCGTGCACCAAATCCCAACGTCCTAGTCTCGCTATCGCTGCTTGCTAATTTGTGGGACGCGTTCTTTTCGCCAGGAGAAAGGAAATTTCTTGCCAGCCGGCTCTTTTATCTACGATCGAATCTCTTTCACTCTTCCAGGGCAAAAGTTTTACGCCAACGAGCAAACAGTCTTGCTGTTTTTCTTCTTCTTGCCAGCAATCTCGAGTGACGCAGGGGCGAGACTTCCTAGCTTCTTTGTAGAAGAATTCGATGATCTTGCTCCGTTCGATTCAGCGGAATACCTCGATATTTTTACTCGTTACGCTAATTAATGGCAAATCGAGTGGAACTGCTCGCGCGTTTTTACACGCGCTGCGGCTTTCTGGGAAGCGGTAAGATTCTGGTTGCATCGATGATTCGTTTTAGAAAAAAAACAAAAAGCGGTCGATCTCTACACCGTTCGTGATCCGTGGCTCTCTAATTGGAGCACAGAGATAGCAATAATATTTCTGGCTGATACATAACGTTCCAGATACCGATGTTCCCCCGCGTTCCAACATTTCTAATTCGGAACGATCGAATAACCAAACGATCCAGATCGAACGGCTGTGAAAACGAACGAAAATTTAGAACAATCCGCCCCACTCCCAACGCTTCAATTTATCTACCGCGATCGCATCGAGCACGATTTCTCCTTCACGATTCTCACCGTTCTAAATACTGCTCCAAGCTATGCCGACAATTAGGCGCGAGAAGAAGAATCCCAGCAAAGAAAATCCTATAGCCAATTTATTTAACGATTTAACCCTTTGCATATTTGCAAGCTTTGGTAAAAGAGCTACGTTTTACCAACTTGGTAATTAAAAAGTAGATTAGACGATTTCCTCTATTCGCGTATTAGCCGTAAGTGTTGGCGTAAAAGAAGAAATGATGCGAGACAACGAAAGGCCGACCTTAAGTCGCAAGGCAAGAGAATTGTGAATTAACCCTTCAGAGACGGCGAGCGATTTTCTACTTCGTTCGTGCGATTAGAAGAGATTTCTGAATTTCAACAGGTTTACTACATTATGCTACTAATTTCGTTCGCCATTTGTAAGTAATTACGGAGACTAAGAACGCGGCAAATAGTTCCGCTCGTTCCAAATAACTATTCATCGTTTTATACTAATCACAGAAAGAAACTAGGATCCGTACATCGTCGAGGGGTTGACAAATAATAATAATAATAACTAGGCAAGTAGACACCGAATTTAAGGCGGAGAAATGTTTACAATAGCAAATGAACGTTGCAAGTTTCTCGACTTTTCCTCTCCCCTTGATAGTTTTAAACAAAACGTACACCTATTGCTATTATCCCGCTACAATCGGCCGCAGTCTCGCGATCTTACTGGAAAAAGCAAACGGTTCAATCGAAAAGCTACTTGCTATCTGTTGCAAGCGAGGAGGATAACGGATTCAGGAGGCTCGTGAAATATTCGCGTTCCCGGCGGCAGTGGTTTTAATCAATGGAGTTCGGTGCGATCGACACGCGGCGCACGTAGCGCTCGAATATGGCGCGTTACACGCGTAATCCGCTCGTCGTGGAACTTCTAAAGCGTGACTCAAAGGCCTGCTTACCGCGTGTGTCAACGTGTCATGTGTAAACGATGAACAAGAGAAAAAAGAAAAAAAAAGTACGAGACGAGGAGAGCAAATAAGAAAGGAGAGAAAAAAAAGATACGCAGGGGGCGAAGAGAGGCGGTGGGTTGGAGCACTTGTCGGAGTGCTCGCGCTCATGCTAGCTGTGTGCATCGAATCCGGGTGAAGGTCTGCCTCTTCCACGCTGCGAGCAAGCGGTTCAACTGCCTTGCTCTCTCCGCTTTGGTCGTGAATTTTCAACGCACCGACCAGAGGCAACGACGGAAACGGACTCGGAAACGCCCGAGTTCGCGAAAAGAATGCAAAAACCATCTCCACGTGCGATCGAACGATCATTGTTGCGTTTCCTCGGCGATTACATAGTTGCAACCCGAGTAGACGATTTTTTGCTGCGATTTTCAGTGTCGACTCAGCTTTCCACGCGGTTAACGGACCACCTTTCGGTTCGCTCGCCTCCGCTTTTCGATTATCCTCGCGCTTGGGAAGAGAAAAAGAAGAAGAAAAAAACGATCCGGCGGGTTTTTGCGTTAATTGGACAGTTGGTGGGGTCTTAATGACGATCGCGCAAATCACTTGTGCGCGTCGTGTCGGTCGTAATTAACGCCGAGACTGCGCAGGATCCACGGCGAACCGATGGAACGCCACTCGATGGAGCTCTCTCGGATGAAAGTTGACGCATTGGCGACGAAAAAACTGAGCTGGATCGCAACGATTACGCAACGACCAGATTCGTCCGATTCGACGAGGTTTTTACGCCGCGGCAGCAACTTGCCGTCATCTAGGATGCGCAGCTGAAGATGCATGCCCCCGTTGCGTAAAATTTATGAATAGACTAGCTATGCGAATTTTACCACACTTATGGCAAGGTTAACGATAGAAAAGTACAGGATGCGAATAATATGCAGAAAATATACAGGATGAGTCGATAAGAACTGCTATCTCAACGAACAGGTTGTTCGTTGTATTAATAAAAAAAAGAAAGAATGATTTACAAGAGCTAAGCGTTATTTGATCTTTTTATGCCTTTAATTTTCCAAGATGGCAAGAAGCTCCATTTTGCCAAGGCGAATTATTTCGGATAAGCAGATTCTTATCGATTAACCCTTTGCAGACGAATGTTGCAAATATCCGCCCAAGTTTTTCCTATTTTATTGTTTCTTGGACACGAGTCAATTCGTACAACAAGAACGTCAAATTAATATCGTTAATATCATTGGAATTCGTCGAGTCTCGTTCTCAAGTGGTTAGCAATTGAACGCAAATTTATCAAATGATACTTCATTTCCTCTGCAAAGGGTTAAATAAATATTTTGTTGGTAAAGTGAGATTTGCGACGGACTTCATCGAAACGTTTACAAGCAGTCGCTGCTAATTCGTTCTCCATGGTCCTTTGGAGTCCTTAACGCGGTGTATTACGTTTACAAAGAGTGAAATAACAGTCGTGCGCGTACGCGAGTTATCCTTGGTTACGCAACAATCTATTCTTTTCTTTTTTTCACGCCACTTTTTTTCTTTATTTAATATCCGGTTCCCAGCGGTATACGATGACGAGCAAGAACAGGCGACGTTCCTCTTTCTCCCGTAGCGAACCGGCAAGGCGTTAAAGGAAATAACAGAACGATCGTCGCACGACTAGACCGAGCAACCGGCTGACTCACGCCTCAAACTTTTTCTCCGTTATTTCCCCGCGGTGAAATGAGCCACCATTCCATGTCCCGGGAAACGAAACGGTTTTTCAATGAATCCACGTCTCCAGCCGATCCGATCCTTCCAAGATTAGCGCTGGCAAATCTGAACGTCGTTCATTATCGAGTCTTTGCGTCCTTGGTACAGTGCGAATCTTTGTATGTATAATATTTAGGGAGAATTTAACCGTTTGCGGACGAGTGTCGGCAAATAGCCGACGAAATCATTTCGATTTTCTGGATAAATGTCGATTTTCAAAGCAAGAAATTTGAATTAGTATAAACACTCTCGATAAAAATTCAACGAAAATTCGTTAAGTGTTATTAAATTCTATCCGTAGTGAACTGATAATTGAGTGGAAATTTGTTAAGTGTTATTTTTTCTCGCCCGCAAAGGGTTAAATAAGTTAGATCGGATCACAGCGCGAATAGGATGAAAATAAAAATTCAGTTGGTAGAACAACTAGCAGACCATTAGGTTAAGTGCACGAAAGAGGGGTGAAGCGATACGAATGATTAAAATGTTCCTTTCTATGGCGATTTTGATCCGAATCGTCTGTCTACTCTATGTAAACAGGCACAGAGTGCGCGTAACGTGTAAAAATATATCGAATACCTAAAGTAAGGTGCTCGTTACGATATGTAAATGATGCAGTTAATCTCTATTTTGGTTGCATTCCTTTGCTTGCGATTGTAAATGTACGAGTGATTAGTCATCAGTTTTGGTCGTTAACCCATTCGCTACGTATGCAAATATTGTGTTTAAATATTTGGCAATCATTGGCTAAAAGTGTACGTGAGTACGATGACTGAACAAAATTAGTTATATTTAGAAAGTTCGACAAAATAATGGTAGCTTGGCAAAGCGCGGTAAAATTCAGTAGCTTTTGCATATGCTGCTATTTTGTTTGTCAACACGGTAACGAACACGTTGGAAACAACTGCGAATAGTAAAACATTTCTACGAAAAGCGATCAAATTCGGCTATAAAATTTAGCGCTCCGTTTTGTCAGGCTAGCTCATTCTATCCAACTCTGCTCTACGAATTTCCTTATCGTTAGACTGCGGATATTTACGCGTTTATGCGAAACTTAAATGCGCGAAAGAATGCGTAACGCGTGGAATGTGCAAAAATATTGTATATAACGTATCCAAAGTCCAATACGTGTCAACGATAAACCATACCTCCGTTTAAATTGTTCCAGCGATTAGCTGCGTCTAAATACTCGAATTTGCATAAACTATCAGTAGTCTACTTACTTATCATCTAAATATTCGTATTCGTACTCCGCCCGCGTTAACGAAGATTCTCCTCGACTAGGAATTGGAATCGCTTTCAACTTTAAACAGCCACGGCGAAAAGATTATAGGCAGAGAACATTTGCACCGGAGCTCATTGTTGCTCGAGTTAAAATTACACGTGCCTCGAAGGACTTTCCCATGCGCGTAACGAGTAACGAGGAAAACAGCGGACTCATCCTTCTCCGGTCGTTCTAATTCAATGATTCAGCCAGAACGTCGGAAACCGTTTCTTCGTTAAGTTATCGGTTGTTTTGAACGTGAACAAACCCCCTCGTTCCCCACTTCTCCGTACCTCCGTACGGCCATAAATTACCTCCCCCTATCTGGCAGTTACAATATTGTTACGTGTGAAAGAAAGGAGGCTGCACGGTGCACGCTGCGCGCTGCAACGGGACGATTCATCGGCGAGCAAAGAGAGAAAGAGACCCGGTTTATCCGGCGGTTCGAAGCCGATCGATCGGCCGTTATGCAAACAACTTTATTTCCGTCGAGTATCGCGAAACTGCTCGCGGTCGCGGCGAGGGAGGGGAACACGATTAACTGGTAATCCACTTTCTCGTGGCCGATGGATAATTGGGTTTCTTTCTCGCTGAAATCAACGGAAAAAACAACACCGCTCGCGTGTAAAGGTTCGCGCGTGGAGCGAACCGCGGCGGCGATGTCATCATCGAGACGAAAATACGAGATGATTCAAAGATCGAGGGATTACCGTGGGCAGCATTATTTCGGAGGCCAACGGGAAGGTCTAATATTTGAATAACTCGCGTCACTGAGACATTTAGAGTGCGATAGCGAGCCCGAAACTATTAGCCTGATCGAAAAGTCGTGTTTTTTTCTTTTAAATTAAATTCGTACTCTGCCTCGCGTGTTGAGCGAAATTTGTATCGGCTAATCTTCGATACGAGATTACCGTTACTTGTAACCGTCTTCCGTCTATCTTGACGTTCATTTCTCACGCCACTGAAGAGATATTCTCATTTTTATTATTAACCGTTTGCAGGCGGGAAACATTAGCTGGACTGTTCAGGGTTAAATTTCAGTGGGCAAAGTGGCAGCTATATGCAAGATATTCGAAGCAAGGTGCAAATTATTAGGTGCACCAATAAGTACGTAACCCGCTATTTTTAAACGAGTTAAGAAGCTTTGCAAAGTCGAGACTTTAAAAGTAATAAACGATTGGTAATAAAAGTCGATCAAATACAAATTTAGAAACGTTGCAATGGTTAACCCTTTCGCTACGAAAGGCGTATAAAATTGGACAATCATTTGTTAAAGGAATGCGCATTGTTTCTCAGTAATATATTACTGTATCTATTCTCAGTTGTACGATATAATTAGGATTCTAATCGATAATATAAAGCATCTAAGTATTTGTATGTATCCTATTCTCGTATTAATAAAAACACGCTTTCTTATCTAAGGTTTCGTTTCCGAGTTCCAAAATGTCGCAGCGAAAGGGTTAACAGCAGTGACGATATCCGATATTAAAGGACCTACGCGAACGTCATTTCGTGGAATAATTCGCGAGCAACGCGACCATCTTCAAAAATTGCTTAGCACCCAAACAGTGAATAGGCTCCCGGTGGATAATGCTTGAAGCTGTCGCAAGCAAAAAGGGTTGATTCCACTGAAATGACTCCGCCGTTAGGTTTGGGAGACACTTTTCTCGGTAATTCTCGAACGTGACTTCTGAACAGGCTTACACTCGCACGCGAGCCTAAGTAATTACATCGCGGCGCGTGTATTAAAGACGTATCAATTTGTCAGAGAATACGTGACCTTTTTTCGCAACGACGAGTCTCGTTTTCCGGAAGCATAAATCAAGCTTTCTCGTCCGCCTCGTTTAGCCCCGTTTAAACGCCATTCCACCGCGTTGAATCGCCGGATCGTGGATAGATTCGAATCAGTCAATATCGTTGAATTGCTCGTCGGATAGAGCTACAAATTTATCGCGTCGTTGGATCGGATAAGCCTCCATCCAACTTCTCCCATTGATATAATAATTGAAATTGGTATCTCTCTCTCTCTCTCTCTCCAACACTTTCCTCATTTTCCTTATCAATCTCGATTAAGAGGCTCGAACATGCGTTCAAATGAGACGAAATATCGTTGAAATCCCTTGTTTACCGAGTGTTCTGTTTTTCGCCAAGCGCTCGCAGTACGACGACTTTAAAAATACGCGATGACATCACGTACACGGCCTGTGTTCGCACATATATTTGACGTCACCGGTGTTGTCACGTGAGTTTAAAAGCGGCTCTATATGCTCTGCCATTCCTCTCTCTCTCTCTCTCTCTCTCTCTCTCTTCGGTGGACTTTAATTGCCTATAGGAAATCGATGGCCAGCAATTTTCGACCGTGCATCCGAGGCAGCCGAAGAATAGCTGAAATCTAGCCGTGCATCGCACCGAAGAACAATTTCGCTGGGAATTATTTGCGGTCGAGAACCTCCATTCGGGACCATTTGCTATCAAGAGCTACCATACTTCAATGGACCGAATTTAGCGGGGAAACTTGGCCAGAAACTTTGATATCGCGCTTCAAACGAACGTAGAGAATCTCCTTCGAGCGACACACCCTTCGATATACCGGATTGCTCATAATTATTCCGACGACGGGAATTTTATTAACCCCTTGCACTACAATAACGTTCTACGAGTAATTGTTGCTATTCACGGTGAAATTTAATCTTCAACTCTAATTTAATACTAATAACGTATTATAATACTAATTATAATATATAAGTATAGTATAATATATAAGTATTATAATACTCTTGAGTTATTTAACAGAAATTGACCATAATATTCAAATAACTTCTATGTAACATACGAAACCAGTGATTAGCTAATTCCAGCAAACGTGGGTAATAAAATGATCGTAGCGCATAAGGAAATCTTCTGTGTTCATTTTAGCACCAACTACTTCTTAGAACAGTTGATACTGTGTTTTTTTCTTATTGTTACTCGAATGTAGTTCTACGTAGCCCCTGAATTTCGAAACCTTTCAATTTCTAAGCTTTGCAATTGCGAGTGGTTGAACTTCTAATCGTGTTAATTACCAAGCCTTCGAATTTGGAAAACATTGGTTGCCATGCCTCGTTAAATTTCAAGCGCTTGAATATCTAAACGTTTCAATTCTTAACCTTTGGATTTCCAAGTCTTCAAAATTTCAAGCCTTCGATCATCCAAACTTTGGAATTTGTAAGCCTTTAATATTCGAAGCGTTTGAATTTCCAAACTTTGTAATTCCAAGCCTTCAAATTTCCAACCTTTCTAATTCCAAGCGTTTAAATTACTTATCGTTTTAATTTTCAAAGTTACAGACTCCAAGCCTTTAAATTTCCATGCGTTCGAATTTTCATGCTTCCAAATTTCTAAGCCTACGAAAATCGAAACCTTTGAATCTTTGATCGTCTTAGCTCTCAAGTTTCTGGATTCCCAAGCCTTGCAATTCCCAAGCGTTTCATTCGCCCGGCTTATGAATTATTAGGAATCTGCGTCAAAACTTTCGAACTCGTTCGAATAATAAAATGATGAGCGGTGCTCCGATGCTTCGATTTATGCCAGCTTTCGACCGACTCTCGTGCGTCATTTGAAGCTGCTCGTTACGGGAAGTCGAGCGCGAAATCGCGCCAACAAGAGAGGAGCCGCAGAATTCTTTGATTCGAGCCGATTAACGCGGTACCAGTTGGTAGTTCGTGGCTCGTAATAAGTTCACTCGAATCTGTTTACTTTACCGTTGCCAGTAGCATTGAAATGAGAGCAAGCATGTTTCAATGAACCTGTATAGATATCTACTCCATTGTTGTGAAAGTATTAACGACCTATTACCGATGCGTAGCTATAGCGACGCTCGTAAAAACAGAGTAATTGAACGAATGACTGATACGCAACCGTCGTATAGAGATCGCTGAAGAGACTTTTGATTATATATTTGCTTATTCGCTATGCAGGTCAACGATCTGAAAGATACGCGTAGAAGAACACATCGACACGCCTCTGTCTTGCGGAATCATTTCAAAACGCTATAATGCTGCTTATTAAATAATTAGCTAGGCTACCGCGAAGCAGACGTACCGGCGATCGCGCAGCAAATCTCATTCGAACAACTGGCTGCGAACCAAAGCAACGGTAAACAATAAATAATACAGTAAACGAGGAATTCTCTACTGTGTTCGTAAAAATGTACAGTAACTCCGTAACTGATCGCGACTACGTGCCATTTGGTAGAGCGAAAAGCTCTCAGCTAAAGGTTCCACAATATACGAGGTTGAAAAATCTATTGCTATTGCTAAATACGAATAAATGATACGGTTAAAAGATGTAAAGCCTAACCCAAACCTTTGCCTATTCCGAACAGAAGTGAGCCACGTTGGAGTTCATATTCACACTGTTTTCTTCCTTTTTTATTTAATTTCAATTGTATCATCTCACTGTAAGATCGAAGACTGTTAAATACAGATTACGTTTTGGATTTTACACGGGGCTGAAGCAGTGAATGGAAGGATCGAACTGTTCAGAAATTGAAAAGTTGATACGGCAATGGGTTAATAGGATCACAGAAATAAGTATTAGAAAGAAGGCGAGAAAATTAACCACTTGACAGGTTCACTATCTCATACCGAACATGAATTTACGTTCAATAACGCAAATTACTTGCCTAATTAATCTCGTGCTTTGTCGACCTAAAATTGAGCTACTGAAACATATCGGATATTGTTTCATTTCTACTATTAACGAAGCAAATTGTCCCTGTTCTGTTAATCGTAATTCTATTCAGCTATCGCAACATTTAATCCAAGTGTTCATAATGAAGAGGTTAACGTTAAGATTTATCCTAAATCCATCCTGTATTTATTTTATTTGGAGCACAGTTTGCATCGCCGGTCGTATTTTCATTATAAGGCAAAGGGTTAATATTGCAAGACATCCTTCAAACGTGTGTACGTAAAAGCCACAAGTAATACGAGCCACCGGCGCGGCCTTACGCGACGTGAATGGAAAGTTATGAAAGCAGATAAAGCAATAAATTCGGCGTAGCACTCAACGTGTTAACCCATTGCCGTACAACTGTTTTATTACCTACGCGTGTTAATATTAACCGATCCCTGTTTTCGTGTCTCGTCGCGTACAAATTACTCCAATACTGCAGGCGATTTTTAACGTTAGAACTACCGAGCTGATCAAACTAACCGTATGCGAATTTATCGTAAAAATAGCATAAACTTCTAGTGATGCATTTTTAAAAATATTTCGTGATCTTCTGTACGAAGTATAAACAAAAATTTGCTGTACGTAAATCACATATGTGTATAATTGTTATTTCTTCGATACAAATAAGTATCGGTAATAATAATAATCTAGTAGTCGACAGTTGTAACGTTAATAACCCCGAAACTTGTAATGCAAAGCTAAATTAGAGTTCAAACTAAGTTTCCTCCTAAATAGTGTTCGTTTCTGATGAATCTACGCCGCGATTCGCTCAACTAGTACCTTTTTATCGCGAATCAAAGGGTTAAAGACCGCGACTAAATCACGTATACCCGAACGCAATAGAAAACAGTTAAACTAGTCGTGTTTCCACCCAATATTACTCCTGTTTGTCCATCGCTTGCGAGGTGCCGCGCGGTTTCCCCATTGCAAAATTTCGCAACGACGCGCGACGATTACGCGTGCTATTTCTACACGCGTAAGTTGAATAATGCTCGCAGAAATTCCTGGCATTTGCCGCGTTAATCGCGCGAACCCGGTAAGAGCTCGTAGGTGGCGGCCGGAATTTCTAATGAGCGATGATCGAGCAGAACCGTGGTGTCGCCTCGTCGTCGTCGTCGTCCTCATCGTCGACAACCGGACAATCTAAGCAGCCTACAAACACTTACGAGACCACTTGTGGCCTGCGTTTCTATTTGCTCATCGCTTCTCGCAGCTCTTCTAACCGTGTAGACTCGCGTTAGGTATTCGGTATTCGGTATTCGCGGTTCGGTTATACCGTTTCATTTGTTAACGCGTGTTGTAAAATCAGTTTATTATATAACACATTAACGTATTAAATAACAATGGATTCGCGTATACAGTCTATAATGAAATAAGAATAAGTAAAGAGCTATAAGATACTTTAAACTTTCTGCCTTGCACGCAACGACAGTGACAAGTGTGTCTTTCGACTCTCGGCTATTAACTAAACACAAGGGCGAAAAAGCAAAACCCTTGTCCGCACCACGGACAACCCCTCCACAAGACACGGCTTAAGATGCCTGAAAGATGGGAACCATAGGCCGTCGATGCTTGACACATCAGGCATCATCGTTGCATTCCAACAACGCGAATAATTGCGCGTGCTCGAAAAACGATGGAACCGAGCGCCTCGATAAACACGAAAAGTTACGTAATTGTGGCTCACCCACATGCGGATCGTCCTACATGCAAAACGGAAACCCCGACGTGCAGCGCTGTTGATATTATTCATAATAAGCTCGTTTAAATGGGATATATCGCGAAACCGTGTTTCCAGGTTACCTAAAACCCGCCACCGAAATTCTTCCTTTATTCGTTTAACGGTTCGTCGACCTGCTCCGCGTGCCATATATGTTCCCGTTGCGTCATTTATTCAATGGCTTCTTAATGAATGTGGGTTAGCGAAGATTGGTTTAGAATCTGTTTAATCTCATTAAGACACACCGTGCGGTTACGAATGTCTATTGGCGTACCGCTGCAGTTTTACGCTCAGACGCCATTATGCTTAATCGGATTCGGCTGTGTTCAGTTTTCTGGCGTTCAACGGATTAACACGGTTTATTAACGCGTTCGCTATTAGGGTCGCGCGCATTTCCGATGCACCGCGATTTCATCATTGTGACGCATTGGAAAATCAGATATTTCACGCGTGACAACGCATTGGAGAACCATTCTATCCTCTGTTGCATATTTATAACCCAGCCACGAATTTACATTTATTTCTGATCGCAGCGAAGATTAGATTCACTTTTACAAATTTGTTTCGCCTACAAATATTGTTCCTCGCTGCTAAACTGACATCTAATATAATACAATACGAGCTAACGTATATTATGTATTACGTTACATTGGAGTTGATTAGATTTTAACCGCACGTAAGTAAACATCTGCGGTAGGTTTTGTAAAGATTGGCGAAACGAGGTTTACGGTGAGTTTTTATCTGCATTCGTGATAGCGAACGTGTTAATCCTTTCGCTGTTGATTAAAATAACGATGCCTTGCGAATACATACGTATATAAACAGTTCTGAGTATCATAAAACGTGGAAAGCGAATGTACGTACAAATGCCGTGATTTGATTACAAACTGGAGGTGTATTAATATACTGAAAACCCGTTTCTTAAGATTTGGAGTCTTTTATAAGATTTCGTTGGTTAATTTACCAGTTCATACTTTTTAACGTGCTCGTACACACGTACTTGGCACTGAGCGGCTTAAACGATACAAAACGTACCACAGATGAACCCAATTAACGACAGGTATCAAATTGTAACACAAACTTAGTTGTAACAATACTTAAACTCAATAAAATCATTCGTTTGCAGATCGAGGAATAAATTTAATCAACTATGTACAATGGACTCTACCGTAGAATTTCCGCGATTAAAGAAACGTTCGGGGAAAGCAAGATAAATTTGCGTTCCAATCGAACGTAATAATGCTTAAATGCAAAGATAGAGCGATGAGCCAATATACCTTTTGTAGTCACTGTCCACACTTGCACGTACGAGTTCGCACCGCTCGTAAGGGATGAGAGACGATAAACAAAAGAGCGGAGGATGGTTCGTACAAACATGACCTAATTAATACGCCGCGATATCCATTTTTGTAGCTAGGTGCTCCTTTGAGCAAACCGAGGCAGAAGCGAGGCAGAGACACACTTTTACCGTTCCTCTTGCCTCGACTCAACCCTCGAAATAGGTCGCGACTGCAATGAAGTGGTCCAGAAGAACGCTACCTCTCGGATTGTGTCGAGGAAATTAATTATCCCCCCTAAGGCTAAGGATGGATACACGGAAGAAAGAAGAAACTTGCAGACGTGAGCCTATTTCACTCGTTTCTCGTTCGTCGACCGACTAACGACGCTCGGATCGATGTTAACCGGCAAGTGATCGTTTCACAATGTTAGATAATATTACGGTGATCGACGAATCCGCTGAAAACTGCGGCGCTGGATTTCTTTCTGCCGCGATGCAAACGAACCGGTTTCTCCCGTTCCGCAATGTCGCGCGATTCAACCTCGTAGCGATAATCCATCATTGAGAGTAACCCGTTCCACGTTACGCCCTCCTCCCCGCTTCGGTATGTTAATATGATTCATAAGTGGTCTAAATAGGATGTCGCAAAGTGGGGTCAAACATGACGACCCCTAAGTGGCGACTCTTTCTCCCGATGCACTCTGGGTCACGCGTAATCGAACATCCCATTCAACGTGTTGCGTGTTTACCAATCGCAAACTAATTATTGCGCATTCTTTTAGCCTGGAATTATCTTTAACCCTTTTGCTGACCGAATCGTAATATTATTCGGAATACAACAAAAACTTTAACGCCTCGATGAGCGAATCTTTATTTCGAATTTTCCTCGCCACGATATGCGTATCGATCATTGGACTCGAGATTAAGCCTTTCGCTGTGGCGTATTAAAAATGATAACAATTTCTAAGAAAGAGAATATGGTTTTTATTAACCCTTTGCACTCCAATCTTTTCTCAATTTTCTTTCCAATGATTATCTGAACTATTGCTTTAATCGTTGCGTTTGAAATGCACTTCGAAAGATAGTTGATTAAAGGAATTAATTTAAACGATGCTTTCCCTCGCTAATTACGTTGAAATTAGACTTGAAACGTTCTTGAACCTTGCTTCTTTTTATATTACGAAATATGATACACATTTAAACTGGTAGTTTAAAAATATCGAATATACGATAGATCGATATAGAAGTGCAAATGGTTAATACGGAGGTCAGTATCGATAGAAATACTTGGATACTCTCTACAACGAATTACCATAAAACGCATAGCAATGATAACTTTTGTACGATGTACTTTTAACGAATGATACATTTTTGGAGTCACTTGTACGCGTCGTTCGTAGCGAAAGGGTTAATTTTGTTTACCACATACGCGTTCTATTAGCCACCAAAGGGTTGAAGCATGAAACATTGGAGTCGGAGGATAATATTTGGCAAACGATGATTAGCGCAATTATCGTCCGACCGCCTGAGCTCGCAGATGATAACTAAATTAAACCGCGCGAATGAATTTGTTTAACGCTCGAGCGTCGGCGAGCCTACGATTCTCAGTTTCCACACGGTGGCCACATATTTTTCGCGTACTATTACGAGCACAAGTAGTAGTTCGAGGTCCCAGCGATTGGGCGTTATCAGGGTCTACGCTTTTAATAGCTCGTTCTACTCTTATCGGTATTTTTGCACACTCTATCTAAGCGTATCAACGGTGTGCCACGAGAAGTGCTCCTAAATCGTTCGTTAGAATTCGATAAGAGCCCCGGCGTACCGCATTATCGTAATTAACATTCAATTTCGAAACCGATCGCGCGTATACAGGGAAATAAAAATGTTGCGAGGGAGGGGAAAAAAAAAAGAAGAGAGGAACGCGGTGAAAAGAAGCAAAAAGATTCTCCGCAATGATCGGTAATTAAAACAATGCACGGCGAACGGTGGACGGTAATCATCCGTCGCTTATGCAACAGGATGCAATGAGTCTTTTGTGTGCAATTAACCGCAGCACGCTTGTGTGTTACAACTGTTTAATAATGTATCGAACATCATCGAGTGGTAGCCCACGGGAAACGAACGGTCGAAGAATTGAATTACAATGTGGCCTGCATACGACCACCGCTTAACTTTCATCGAGGCGTTGTCGAGTGATTAGCCAAACGATATTGCGATAATCGCGAGTCCTACTCGCGAGGGATCGCGCAGCGTTACATCCAAGCTTTCTAATTTCCATTCATTTTCACTGGACGAGAAAGAATCGCGACGAGCATCGAACGGTATTTCTCGCGTGGGAAGCCATTGGCTATCGCGACGATTAATTCGGAGCATTAAAGCTCGCAGCGAAGAGAGTACGTTTCGCGAAGAGCGCGAAATTGGAGACTTCCTTTAACCCTTTTGCTACGATGGACTTTAATCCTCTCATAGTTGTTCAGCGTTCAACACTTGCCGCATGTTAAGTTTACCGTGCAAACAATTTCTTGCGTATTATTGTATAACACGCGTTGGAATGTTATTTCTTTCCATCGATATTTTACGTTACACGGCAAAATTTAACTGCTGCGCTTTTTCTACGGTGAAGTAACTTATTCACGATTCGATTGCACGTATCGCGAAGGCGCAGCGGCGAAAAATAGAACCGTATCAAAAGGGTTAATCGAAGACAATACGAGTTATCAAAATAACGAATTGCATTACGAGTAATTCGGATAACGAAGAAGATTCTAAACGAGAAATGACTCGGTTAACAGGTTAATGCTCGAAACTGGAGGCTAGCTGAGAATCCTTATCGAATAACGACACCATTTCCACGCCTAGGAAATTTCTACTCGAGCTTCGACAGCGAGCAAAAGCGAAAACGCGAGCAACACGCGTCAGATACGTTGCGGAGAATTAAGCGAAATATCCGTTGGAAAAATAATGGAACTGTCAGTGTTACTCACTCAAAGCTTCTGATCGACGCGTCTCTGTTTAAAGATGCATCGATCGTGTCCGAACGGTCACGTATATTTTGCTGGTCGCGTCACGAACAATGGGGGAAAATCGTGACGAGTGGTTGGAGGAAACACGATGGAAAGAAAGAGACCGAACCGATGAACTTTTCGCGTGTCAGCAAGCAAAGCCAGCGAGAAGGAAACCGTCGATTGGACGAGCTAGCATTATCGTTTTCCTTTCTTTTCCACCATCTACACGCTACTTCTCTCGCAGCTACTCGCTATTTGTCGTCTTATCTAATCATCTGGTCGCTATCACGGCCAGCCCTCGCTTCTTGTCGATTCAACATTTTATGCCTTCCAATGGAAAATAAAACCACGTCTTATCGAATCGAGAGTGATGTCACGCGGCCATCGGGCAATTACGTGAGCTTTCGCGATTCGATACAATTGCTTCTGTCCACGGTGGCCAATTAACGCGGGCGATGTCAGGCGAAATTCAAGGTCCGCACGGTGGACACGTCAATCGAGAAATTACTTGCAGTATTATCCGCGAATCGTAAAGTCACCCATGACGTTCGTCCATATTTTAACAAGTGTAATGGATTGTTCGGAAAATTCGCAGCGACATTTGAACCGCTCATTTGTCAGATCGATTAACTCCGCGAAATAAAAAAATACGGAAATCGATCAAATTAATGCGCGCTGTATTGTTTAAAATTCCTTTCAAAATTTCGATTCGAGTAAACGCTGCTGAACGTATTATTACAGGCGCAACTTTTATTTAACGACACGTACAATGCATGCGATAATATTGCCTTGGAGTACGCGCTATTATTTTGACGAATTGTTCACTACTCCGTGGTGGAAAACATTTTTTCTCGTTTCTCTTAGATCGAAATAAAGCTCACTTTAACTAGAATTATTTGCCACGTATTTAGATGTATTTTCTACCTTTGTCGCTCGAATTTAGAGTGACCAGATTTCTACGAGTCGAAGCTTACTTCTGCGAGGCAAACTTTTAATTCCTCGCACTTGAGAAGTAATCTTCAGTCGCCAAAGTGAGTCAACTTTAAAAACTTTCGAGTGCAAAGGGTTAATGAATGCCGAGAAACGTAAAACTTGTCGCGTCTGTGACTCTGCTAACTCCAATTCTTCAATATTAAACCTTCGATAAGTTTAAACCTCCACAACTCTAAGATTTTGCTTATTCCCTTGAGATTCGAACTATATCGAGCGTACCAATTTATTCCCGCTTCTCCTCCTTCATCTCTTAATTTTACCAGCATGAATTTGCATAAAAATCCAAAACACCGAAGTATGGCAATAAGCCTCAAAATTCAATTATCCCATCCCGTATCTCGCGTAATACTTGTTCACACGAGGAAACTACATCACAGCAAATATTGATAGAAAAAATTAGCGATAAAACTGCAGTACCCCGGTTCTGAGAATCTTAATCTGCCTTTTTTCCCTCTCGATAGGCCGCGTTGTCTCGAATGGAGAATACGAGGAACAACATGCTCGACGCGGGCAAAGGAATCGCGAGATCCAACGCGAGTTAGCTTGAACCACCCTTTGTTCGTTTCATATTTTACCCCGGTTTCTTTCACGGTGGACAATTACGCTTGCTTTATATCCGAGAGACGTTACGTTCCTTTCGATCGTTACCCAACACCATGACCTCCCCCGATTGTTGCCTGCTACACGGTTTACTCCAGCAGAAACAGTCACTCTTACCCTTCTTCAGCTGTTTCTGCTTCAGTTCCTGGTCCCTCTTGACCCCGTTACTTTCACTCGCAATAAAATTCTCGCTTGTCTTCGACTTCATTATTCCGGCCGGTCGCGACGATTGCGTAACAACGCCGCAAGGCGGACACCAGTACGCTTCTCTTCCTTTTCTCGCCTACGTGCGAATCGCGATAAGATAATCGACCGGTATCACGATTCGGAGCAGCGCCGTGTGTATCGTTGCTCGATACGATCTCCGCGGCCAGCAAATACAGGGATCCCTGAGTGGAAGAAACTCTCGACCGAGTTTGGTAACACTGTGCGCGCCAGCGAATTCACAAAAATCGAGTTACGTTTTAGGATCACTGAGTTATTCGGGGGAACACGTTCACCAACAACGCGGTACCACCAGGCTCGAGCGCCGATCGCCGACTGACGAAGCGGCGAGCGATCGAGACCGTAGGCGCGTCGAGATTCGTGCGTCGAGTTTCGATCGGCGAGCCACGGCAAGCGACCATGGGCTCCGACTGACGTTTACTTTTCACGGTCGTGATTACAAACGCGTGTTGCTCGACAACCGTGGGGCCCCTCGCGCCGAAAATACCTGCTTCGCTATCATTTCATTCCATTCGACCGATTAATCCGTTGAACCCCGCCGTAATTGAAGGCCTTTTTCGGCGAATAGGACTTGACCTTACGTAATTTAATCGAGCTAGCCGATCCCTCTTCTCCGAAGGTGATTTCGTTTCGGATGTTTATCCGCGCGACGCTACAAAGGGGGATCAAACGAGGAAAGAAAAAGATGTTACGAAAAATATGGCTATATACGAGGGTCACTCGAGAAGCGAAGAGACAAACAACTGTTTGCTTCGGTAGCGTTTAGATTCCGATTAGAGATTCATAATTAACGCAACCCCCTTCTTTAATCGTACATTTGATGCGTTACCTTAGCAGACCGAAACCTGATAAATCCTAGCTTGTACCGATCGATCCTAGTGTTTACCATTTTAAGATGGTGTATATAGGATCCGAAAACATTTTGTAAGACCTTTCATTTTTTCAAACTCTTATCAAACTATTCGGATGAACGCTGGAATTTACCAACGCTAATTGGTCAAAATTCCTTTCGACTGACTGTGAAACTAACTTTTCATGCGATAGAATAGAAAATGATATCGAACTTAAACTATAAATCACGATTTGGCCTAAAGCGTTACCCTAATGGCAAGGATACGGGATTGAAGCCTGACAGAAAGACTCTTACTTAAAAGCTCTATCGACGAATAGATCGCAAATTCAACATGATTTGAAAGTACTTTTCCTATTCCTATTTGCCAGTTTCTTTTTGCGTATAAAATTCGAGAACGAACTCGCGGAATAACCCGATACTTCTACAAAAATTGGCATGGGTCGTTTTCGTTACAAAGCCCTCAATTGCTTAACAGTGGAACGAAAAAAAGCTCGGTAACATCGCTTTACAGTTCTCATTCACGTTTCTCGGTACTGTTTACGGCACCGAGTCACGTACACCGGAGTAACAGAATTCTGCAGAGCGAAGGCGAGGAGCGGTGGTCGTTGGGTCGAGGACCAACAAACGAACACGCAAAGGGAGCTTGCATAAATTTCTGTTTACCCTTCTTCGCCGAGGAACAAGCAGAAGCTTGTAACCGTGCCGCTCCGGGCAGTTGGTATGCAGAAATAATGCTCGGAAGGCGAACTTCCTCTACTCGTTGCCTCGTTAACGTAACAACATTCCAGGGTAATTTGAACGATTCAACGAAGAGAAGTCGTCTACTCCCGTCGAAGACGAGAAGAGGAGCGAGGGAATTAAAAATTGAACGAACGTCTGGCGCGCGACACGGCACGTTTTATCTTGAAATCAATTACGCGACCCTGTTATTATGTTACGAGATCTGCGCGCAAGGAGAAGGAATTCTATACCGGGCAAGGCTTATCTGCTTTCAGAAAGTGCTGGTATGCGTTACAGGCACGTATAGATGATGTCAATAAATACCTTGGAATCAAACACTTTATTTACGCAATGGCATTTGGAAATGGACACTTTACAGTGCTGCATTCGAACACAGCCATTCAAAATCCGCGACCTTCCCGAACACAACCTGTATTGTGGACGCTCGCCTTCGAATTGTAAACAAATTTTGCAGCGAGAAGATAGAGAGCATCTTCTGGGTGAACTCGTAAAGCTGATAAACGATTAGCCATGGCTGATTATTAATTTGGAAATGGACGCTTTGCAGCGTTGCATTGGAAGATAGCAATTTAAATCCACGATCTTTCTCGATACCTGCATTATGGACACTCGCTTTGGAGTCGTAAAAGAGTTTAGTAGCTCGAAGATAACGAGAAGCTTCTGTTCGAATTAACATAACTGGTAATCAATTAACGACGGCGGATTATTACACTGTGGATCTCTATATGCAAATTCATGTGTTTATTAACCCTTTCGCTACCGCGCTTTAAAACTTGAACGCGTTTCAGATTCACAAATTGGAGAAGCTTGTAGTAATTTAGAAACAGCACGCGTGCAAATATTCAGCTATCTGGTATTGTTAATTAAAGTGTATTGTATACTAATAGAAACAGATATTCCATTACGATTAAAACGAAAATGTCGGTGTATTTTAACAAACGATTATCCGTGCTTTTAGGACGTACATATACGTATTTCGTAGCGAAAGGGTTAACAAAAAGAAAGAAACCGAATAATTTATTCTTTACCCCGAATATTTCGCACATTTTTGCATATTACTGCACTCTGCGCTCCTTTGCGTATTTGAATTTCCCATACACGCATAAACATCCGCAGTCTGCTGATTATATTAGGGGTAAAAATAAATTCCCGCGGCCAATTTTAAACGAGAACGAGAGAAATTGAGAGCACTTCTGCGCGAAATCTCACGTCGGCATACATCTCACGCTCGGTACAGCCAAATGGTCAATTTTCAAAGGCATTTTTTAGCAACGAAAGAAGAAAAACAATTTTCTGGTATCGATCAGCTACCCGAAGAAATTCCTGCGATTTTCCTACGCGAAATGAATTCACGAAAACGCGAAAATTTATTTATACGCCTAATGCTTGTGGAATAATCGAGCTCCTCGCATCTTACGCACTTGGAGATCGGAGAATTATTAATTAGGGTAACTCCGAAACAAGTCGAGGTACGGAAAAATGTTCAATCTTATCGAAAGCCGAGCGTATCGATTGAGTGCTGTCTCTTGTTAGTCGCTTAGCAGCTTTTTAAGTCGTCCTCCTTGTTTTTCTTGTCTCCGGTCGTTATCGAAAGCCTCCAGATTCGAACAACCAATAGATTCTTCTTTCATTGCTATTCTTTCGACTGCGGTCGCTGTTCGATAACTTATCGCGCGATTCTCGGGGCCTGGTTAATTACGAAAATGTCTACTTAACGGTCCCCGGCTCTGTTATCTCTGCGGTTACACACGCACTGTACGCAGTTTCGAAAGGCTGCATGCGAACGGATTGCATAAGACATAAAGTCAATCCGTTTAAGTCACCAGAGGTGTCCGGCGACCGCAATCCTCCTTCTGCTCCCATTTTGTCACACTCAACTCGTTTCGATGATAAGGTAATTATGCAGCAAGGTGGAACGCAACTCGCGTGACTTTCCTTCTTTCCATGTTTCGCGAATTCGATACGTCTCGCGGCTCGTTCACGCGACACGGGGTTTTTCGCTCGATTCGATTATTTTGCCGTTTTCGATATTCAAAGCACTGGAAACTTTAAACTTTGCAAATTCGGCACTTGCAGGATTTGAAGCGTCGGACATGCGAAATATTGGGAATTTGAAGCTTTAAGAATTCGGCGCTTTATAAATTTAAAAAGTTGCCAATTCCAAACTTTAGAAATTCGAAGCACTGAAAATTCTAAGTATTGGGAATTCTAAACTTTGGGGATTCGTAGTTTTGGCTAATCTAATCTTTGAGAATGCAAAGCATTGAAACTTGGAAGATTTAGAAATTCAAAGCCTTGAAAATTCGGAGCTTTGGGAATATGAAGAGTAGACATTTCGAAGATTCGAATGATGCGACGTGCGACGAAAATGCAGAAGCTACGTGGATGCTGCCTTTGGTCATTAATTAATTTGGCAAAATTACCGAATCAAGGAGACGAATGAGAGGAAAACGCGGATGTAGATGAATCGTGACCGGATCCGTTTTGACATTCTTTTTATCGGAACACGTATTCACTTTTTCCGCTCAAATATTTGAATCGATGGTGCAGCGAGAGCAGTGAGCCGAGGCAGACTTTCATTTTTTTTCCACGTTTTCATGCATACACCTGCTTTCTCCTGCTCTTTCAGCGATTGTTCCGAGCAAACTCCGACTGTATACACCGTGACATTTAGCATCGATTTTACGTGAGGAAGATTTTAGTAGCCGCTGGCAAATATGGGCGCTATTTTAGCGAGGAGCAAATATGCACGAAAAAGATTGATTGCATTTGTTAGTTTCACCGCTGTTGCAGTGGCTGCGGAAACCATTGCCACACCGTTGCATCTATTTAACCCTTTCACGATTGATTCAAATGACGATATGCTCAATTGCGGACGGTTCTAACTCTAATAGAGAGCTTAGAAAATAAAGTTTATGAATTCTCCGCGTTTCGATTAGAAACGAGGGAATTATAAATACGCTTGGAATCCGTTTGTTAACCCCCTAAAATTTCATTCTTGTCAAAGTTGCGGGACCTAAAAATCGTCCTAGAGAAATGGAACGAATTTACGCTCCAACCCAATACATATGGTACATCAAATTTTCCATCATCTATCGGTAACCACCTTACGTAACTACAACTTTATTTTCGCATAAGCAACAGAGTGAGAATGATTACAACGTGGTAATACTTTTTGTCACCACTGTATGTCGAGGTCCTCGCGCGACACCGATTTGCTCCATCTTTTTGCTAAGGTTCGTGCAATCGCTGCGCGAGAACTAGAGGCGAATATGAATATTCCAGGCGTAACTGTATCTGCTTATGGGATAATGAACAATATTTCGTCGCATTTCACAGGTTATGCAACTGCGGAGTTACGTTACATCCACTCTGGTGACTTCCTCGAAGGACCTCCTCCGCCTGCCAGTAACCCGAATACGAGTAGCAAGAGGTAGGTGAAATATCGATTCGCGGGCATTGGAGAGAGAGAGAGAAAGGACCGAGGACTTAGGCGACTGCCCTTTGTGTCCCGGCAAAAAGCGGAATTCTTTTCAATCTCTGCCCTTTTCCTACCAAGTGCACCGAACTTATTCGCCAACTTGCCATCCCGTCACCGACAAAAATACACGGCGATTTCTCTGGCAAACATTGAGAAACGAAGCAAAGAGACTCACGCTGGCTTTTTGTACCCTCAACTAACTCCTGCGATCTTTTCTCTGAAACTTTTCGCTAAATTTATAAAATCGTCGACGCGTCCTATATTCCAAAACTGCTGGAAATAATTTCTATTATGTCGTTGGCAATTTATAGCGGCTATAGAAATCAGATTTGCACGAGCCTCGATTTTTCAACCAGGTGATCTTTTATTGGAATCTATGTTTCAATTGCAAGGCGACAAATTTGTACAGAGTACTGTTTAACCTGTTAACCGAGTTATTTCTTAGTCAGAATTTGAAATGAATAAAAGAGAATAGATATTGGTTAGGGGAATTTTATTTGCTACGAATGCAAGTATAAAGTAATGCAATTTGGACGCAAGGATAATGATACTTTGGAAAGTTAGGAGTTTCCGAGAGAACAAGCAACTGCTTCTAAAAAGTTGGCAATTTGTAGGACGAGTTAATTCGTCATCCCCAAGTAAATGGTTAACGATAGGAAATACAACGTATTTGGGCCTACGTGATACACATTTAAATGCACAACTAAATACAGCGAAGCGCAAATCCCTTTTTTAGCCACTGTAAATTGCTGGCGATACACTAAAAGCTCCTTGAGAGAGCTTTTAGAATTGATACGATCGGTAAAAAAAGAACAGGCATAATTGCAATTTTGTAACATTGTAGGGTCTCTATCTTTTGTCTAACCTAACCGAAACTTTGAGTCGTGTCCAATATTAAAACGTGAGACTAATTAGCAAGTTCATTAGAAGACTTCTACCTATTCAACATTACTGAGTACAATCTACTTCCCTACTAAAATATACATTACGAAATTAGGCGAGCGAATCGCAAATATTATTGTTTTCGCAAGTGAATCGCGAGCCCAAAAAGTGAGGAAATGATTGCTCTAAAAGATTGCAGCACGAGTTAGTCGACGAGACAAAAACCGAGGTGTCTTCCGGTGTTGTTTGCTCTATTTCTGAACATTTTCGCGGTATCTATAAGCAAGCCACAGCGAATCAATACAAGTTGAACACCCTGTAGAAGTTACATTCCCTCGGACGCACCAACACGTAACTCGCGTAACCGCAGAGGTCTCTCTCTCTCTCTCTCTCTCTCTCTCTTTCTTTCTCAAGATAGAAACATTGTTGCGACTGGTGTGCTCGGCTTATTTTCAAAGCAGCTTCTAGCCAACAACGCGAACGAAAGCTATTCCGTTCCGTAGTTTCGATTAACTTGTTCGCGTGCAACCGCTTCCTTCGCGATTGTTTGCCGACTGTTACGCGGTTTCCGCGATAAGATTCGAGTTGCTACAGGGTTGCACGTGCCACGGGCGTATTGCATTCTGATTTTCAGCGGCCATTCATGCGGTGTGCGGAGGGCTACGCGTTCGGCGCGGTGCACGCAGCTCGCAAAGGCGCGCGCGGCACGTTCAAGCCTGACGGTAATTTCGATGCATTTCACTGGACGGGATCGTCCCTTCCGGTTACTAGCGCAGCGTGAATCGAATACGAGGGGGCGGTGTATCGATCTGCAGCGCATGCAGTTTCACTGAAAGCCGGCAACGGAGTTAAACGACGCTCTCTTTCAGAAGAGGGTGAGACCCTTGTACCAAATGTATGTCAATATACAAGGGACGCAAAGAAAGAGAGAAAAATCAATAGCATTCGTCGATCGGTGCATTATTTAGAACTCGGTTGAAATACGCAGAAACGAGGGTCGCGTAACGAGTAGACGCTTCGGTTCTGCGAAAAGGGCGAACCATTACCGGAGTGATCTGTCATGCTTGAAATATTCGGTGCACGCAAAAGTTTTAGCCTCTATTTTTAATTTTCCTTTTCATTTAGACGCGGCTGCTCGCTAAAGTATTCGGCCACGTTGCACGTTTAGTAATTCCTTTTTTTAAATCGTGTGTCAGCGAAGCGAAAAATAATTCGAAATCTAGTATTAATATCGATGAGAAGTCGGCTTAATGAAATTACGAAACGCTACCTTTAATCGTGCAACGATTCTTCGATCATTTTCGACCCGACTGTGTTTATACTTTTGCGAAGTATTTCCTTGTTTCGAGATCGGTAAATTCCCAGCAATTTGTCAGCGGTTTCGATAGGCACCGATGGCACCGATAGCAACGAAAGGGTTAAACGATTAACAAAATTTAGCACAGCTGAGGCTAAACGTTGAACCGAATAAAATGCAGCTAAAATAAACCTGTCGATCCTCTTTTTAGCCACCGTATATCAACGCCGAGAGTAATTTCCTGCGGCGCAGATAAAATGGCGATTAAAGTCGAGGGAAGTTGATATTTAAACGCAATGGATTTAAAGGCGCCCGACGGGCAGGATGTGTTTCGGAGAAAAGCGTGTCGCACGATTTATTTGCGATTGCTCCGCAAGAGATCGATATCGAAACAGCGGACAGCGATATTGGCAACTGAGAAACGCGCCTCGGTTCCACTAACGTGTATCGAATGAACCAATAAAACCAACCAGACGGAGTCGAACAGAATTTCGGTGGACGAGGGTAAGGCTACGATTACAGTGCGTGTGTGTTCGTACGAACTACGTTCTGGCAAATATGAGTCGACTTATTTTATCCGTTCGGACACGAAACGTTTACCACGCGATCCGGTTCAAGCACAGAACGTTTACGGCACGATTCGGTTCGGGTACGAAGCGTTTGAATGAAAAACATGTGAATGTTTCTACGTAGCGTCACGGATCGGTTCAGGCGCGATGCGTTTCGTACGTATGGCGATCGGTATTTGATAGTATAAAATCTGATACAGACGAGCGACTTTTTGACGCACGATCGTATGTTTTTCCGTATTTTATATAAGATCTAAGATTCCGTATAAGATGGTATGCATCGAGCCTAGATCGACCCGAAGTTCACGCTTCTCTCTCGTGTCTAATAAAACAGATCAAACGTATACAAGAAAATGCTGGTTCGTACGAACGCGCGCAGAAATATGCGTCCACTGTGATCGTAGCCTTAACCCTTTGGCTGTGGAGCACTCCAGGTTTAAACGCTCGCTGTGGACGGAATACTTTATCGCTTCGAGTTCTTTATTCAGCTGCCAACTAATTATACAACGCGCAATTAAACTGCTATTTACTGTTAGTAATTAAATTGCTACTTAACATACTACTATTACATTATTCTTTTTCGCACCCATCTCAAACTCTAATACCTTCCATCTGTATCTTGTACAAAAGTTAAAGAAATGGAACTCGAATGAAGGGCTTTGTAACCTTCAAAGTGCAACAGTTTTACATATTACGCACAGTTTATGCGTTTCAATTTCTCATAAACGCATAAATGTCCGCAGTCCGATGTTACAATCCCTAAATACATACGTATATGCGTTCAGAGTCCGCACCGATAGCATTTGCTACACGCGTATACGCGTCTATAGTAGCCAAAGGGTTAAATATTGAAGCGGTAGCGTAATGTTTGCCGCAGGATGCAGCATGGAGGTTTGTGAAACTAGAGTTGCAGTGTACGTCGGCTACTACTCTCGACGCGTGCGTAAGTATTGAGGTGCACACACTGCACGACGCATCGTGCAAGGTACGGTTGCGTGGGTAGAACGCATAATTGCGTGAGCAAATTTACGAGCGTGGCGTCCTCAGATAGCATCCCGGAGTCCGGAGTCGCCGCTGCACGCACCGCGCGACGACCAGACAACCCGAAGAATTCGCCTCGAGTCGATATTTCAGGCGATCGAGGGAAGGAATGCTTTTATGCCGTTCAGGAAGAGTCAATTTGTACTCGTCCGTACACGCGTCTACTCGGCGTGTATGCGAAACGGGTTGTAAGGTTAAAACGATCGCCGGATCCGCGACCCTTCGTTTCCAACAGCAGACATACGTACGTATACCCAATAGTACTTCGTATCCGTGTTTTATAAGGAAACGCGGATGCGTGTAAGTAACGCAAGCGTGAGTCGCCGCAGTCGAAAGGTTTTGGCGTGCAGAAATTAACGTTTGCATTCTAAACGCGCGCGATTACGCAACAGTTATGACACGTTGAAAAGGCCGGATATCGCGCGATGCGCTACTCTGTTTTTCCGCCTCTGTTAAATCAATGAAACTCGCGGGCAAAAGTGTGACACGGAAAAGGGGGGAAAGAATAAAAGGGACGGGCGTTTGGCGTGAAGCGTTTGCAAAGGTGGCAGCCCTAGGTGAAGATCGAATGCGAGCCAGCATCGCTCGAGAATGCAGGTCACTCTCTCGAATAGCGCGAAAACAGAACGAAAAAGAAAAACAGACGGCGGAGAGGTATACACGTCCGGGGCCTCTAGGAAACGTCAAACCGATGGATCCACCTATTTATAGCCCCCCGGAGTGAGTTTAGCGATACGATCCTTTCGGAAAACATCCGCCGTGCGCTCGTCACGAGGAAAAGGCCGTGAAAATCGGGTGGAAAAGCGGACCGATCTACTCTCGCAACAGGGGCGTACCCCGTTTGCACACGCTTTTCGACTCTTTGCCAACGCAAGCACACGAGTTACACACGCTCACGCACACACGGCCGCCCGCGAATAGCGAAGCCGCGGAGAGAGAGAAAAGCTTAGCCGGCATTCACCACTTGGTTTCCGCCTTTTACTCACCCATCTTTACGAGTGGCACGAGATACGATGCTTCTAACGGCGGTACGTCGCGGACGATCAGTTACACGACCATATTACACCACTAATCACGAACAGAAATGCCACGGGCACGGAATTTCACTTAGGAAATCGCGGAAAACGTAAGAGACCGTCTTACCACCGAACGCTCGACGTCCGACATTGTAGTGGCGAGCGAGCGCGACAACGCGCAGGCGCGTCCCTAACTCATTACCGTATCTACGATCCCAAGCACCACTGCTTTGTCCATATATTTAACACATTTTTCACATGTTTTATACCCTTTGAGTGGTGGTGTGAAACACGGTGTCAAACGAGACGCGTGTGGCTCGAAAAACTCTAAAATACGGCCCTCGATTTCATTAAGACCGATGGAATGGAATTTATATCTTGTATCTTCATTAACGCTAAAACTACCAACAATTACTTACAATGTATTTTTTTTTATACTAATGAAATTATAACGCTAGATACTTGAAGGAATATTTAGTGCAACAGGAATGAATCTTCGTACAGTCTACTTATAGAAAATTACGACGAATTTCAATGTGAATTCAGAGAAGTTTTCTAAGAAATTATGAGTGAGTCACTTTAACCACTTTGGTAGTTCTAGTGTTAAATTACATACGTTTAATACTAAAGGGGAATTTGCGTTATGCATTTTCTTTAAATTACATATATTCAATAGCAAACTCGAACTTGTATTCTATATTTTCTTTAACCATTTAACTGTGGAAGACGAGTTAACGCTTCAGTTAGATTGCCAATATTTTGGACTCGATAATCAATTTGCTCAAGAAGTTCAATTTCTTTAATGTCTGGGTACACTTATATTAACTTCTACTCGAACAAAGCAAACTAATCGACCGTAATTGGTCTTCGAATTCCTCCCATAAAAAATTTTGATTAAACAACGTTTCGGTCAATGGGTTAAATTTCATTTTGTATTTTTCTTTTTTAAATTCCATTCCACTGTTTGGGGGCCACATTTTAGAGTCTTGCGAGTCGCACGCGGTATCTTAAAGTATAAAAATCTAATCGAGTTCAATGAAACAGACAGAGAAAGCGATAGAGTATCGCATTTTGCAATTATCTACGAGCACGCGAAAGGAGAAAAAGGAATTGCGCGTAGGTAACGTGAAACTTTATACTCTCGAATTCAACGAATTTACAAACTAATCACTTCTCGGACAGTATAATGATGTTTTTTCCGAAATGAAATATTTTGCCGCCGGCACGTATGGAATTTACCAGATTTCGAGTGCAACGTTCTGAAATACCGACCTCGAAAGAAATGCGTTCCTCGCGCCTTATAGCGAGCAGTTTAGCAACTATGTTCAACCTAATCATTCGAGCCGGTAAAGACAACTATGTTGTCGATGAAACAGGTGTCTTTTCTACCACAAATGATACGCTACCCTCTTTTTTAAACAACAACTCAAAAGCTGAAAGGTATGGATGAAACTATGAGCATAAATCGATATCCCTACTTTGAATAACAAATTAAAAGTTGAAAAGTATGGATGAAACTATGCACAAAAATCGATATCTCTACTTTGAATAACAAATTAAAAGTTGAAAGGTATGTATGAAACTATGCGCAAAAATCTAAATCCCCATTCGCAGCCAATTCGCTCGCTATCATTCGCAATATAATTAATAATTGTGTCATGTTTAAAAGTGAGCAAGTACCCGAAAATATCAAGTTGAGAATTTATATCGTGATCGAGTTCCTAAAAGTATCTTTTAACTCGAAAGTGTCGGAATTCTCGTGAACTTCGAGAACCCAAATGGTATTTCGGAAATCGTTAACAAAATTAAGGAGCTCTTAAATTCTAATAAAAATACTTGTCTGTATTTGAACGTCTATAACATTACGAAAGAAATATACGTAATGCGTATTGAATGTTCTCGAAAGTATGGCACTTTTTAAACGATGTGTTTATACTCAATTTTTGTTTAACTTTATAGTTCCTAAGAATCCCGAAATTTTCGAAGCTCAGATACTTTCGGGTCTCGACCCAACCCGACACGAATATCCTATCTCTAGCAATATTATTACATGATACGATTAGCAATTATACGCGAAATAATAACGATTGCCCGGGTCCCACCAATCGAGGAGGTTGCTGCGAAATGAGGACCCACCCACCCCAAAATCTCATCTGCCCACCCTTTAAACAAATCCTTAACAAACGCGTTATCCTTTTCATAAACCTATGCAAAACTATTTTTGCGAATGAACCTTGATTTCCCCCAAAATTTATCCCAATTATATCTACTATCAAGTGACAAAATTATACGATCGCGAACTTTAAAGAAAAGTAATGCCAATAGCGAACAATCATAGCACGGTTGTAAACTTTACAAATAAACTCTACTCCGATCAAGTTACGATTGAAATGTTAAACAAACTAACCCTGTACTTGACTTGCATTGCTCTGCACACTTTAACTTTTATTTATATTCCCAACTACTATGATTTTGCCCTACGAAACCCTGCTCGAATTCTGTATTTTTAAACACCTAGATTTCTTTAAACAATTCTACGTTAAATGGAATATATTTTGCAACAGCAAGGTAATATGTTTTAGAACAGTATTTTTCTGTAAGAGATGGTCAATAAACAAACACAATATGAAATAGGAGCAGCCTCAAAAGCGCTAGAAACAATGTGAAAAGAAAAGCAGCCACAAAATGGGCGCTAAAAAATATACGAAAAAAAATGAAAATGAATCGAGCAGCCAGAAGGGCCACCCAGCAATACGAATCATCCACTCTTTATAAACCCGATCAACCCGTGAGTGGAATACTGCTTCTTTTTCGCAACGCTAATTTACTGAACTCAATTTATCGATTAAAAATTCTACAAATCAATCGCGAAAGGTGCTTCGTTGTACTGAGAAACAGTAATTTATCCAATTTAACTTTAATTAGACAGGAAAGATAGCAAAGTCGCGAATGTCATTGGGACACTTTAGTTGACCTGTAACGCAACGCTAATAAATACTAATCAATGCACCATTACTTTTCAAAACGCAACACTAATAGCGGAAGTGCAGCTTTCATAGCTGCCGGTGAAGATGCATCGGGAACACAGGAACTGGCTTCCACTTATTCAGTGGAAGACATTGGGCTTTCTATCATAATCGCAACGCTAATTGAAAAACGCGATCATTTATCATCGCTACGCTAATTGGAAAAGTAAATAATCGCGATGGGAGAACGTTGTAACTCTAACTCCTCGTTAATTTACTGGAAGCTACTACTTTATGTGGGAAAATCTATTCCAGATAATCGCGATACTTTGAAAACGCAACGCTACAAAGTTAGCGGGATATTAATTGATTTCTAATTAAAAATACTACGCGATAAATGTCGCAACGCTAACAAATATGCTACAGTACTTATTAATTTCAAAGAAACCGTGACAATTGATAGTATAGAATACAAAGTATAATCGCGATATTTCGTAACTCGCAACGCTAAATCAAACGCGATATATGTTTCTTCGCAACGCTACTACAAACACGTGAAGTATTTCATTCGCAACTCTAAAATCAAGCTCGCGATTTCCCATCCCCGCAACTCTAATTCAACCCGCTCGTAATTTCTCGCAACGCTGATCAAAAAACCACGATTTGCCCAATGTGGACGCTGAAAATACTACTCATGCAAAGCTAACAACGAGTACAGTGACACAGTAATGAATAACAGCAAGTGACAATAAAATAATAGTAATGACTGTCCATTCTTTCTTAAACAAGAAGAAATGGATAGCCATTCGTTGCTGTCTTCTTTTCTTCGGGCGCAATGCCCATTGAAACTTAAATGTAATCTCGAGGTTCATCTAATCGGAACCAAAGAGTAACTTATAAAGGTGAAATAAAAATGTTTAACGCGGAAGACTGAAGGCGCACCGACGATCGAGGATTTTAAGAATCCTCGCTCGTGCAAGCGGGCCGAACCTCGAGTTCGTTCGTTTCGGAAGCCAAACGCGACCGCGACCGCGGGGGATTCGAAAGATCGACATTGGTAAAAGCTGGAAGTGAACGGCATTTTCCGTTTCAGATTAGCTTCACCGCCGATGTTCAAATCAGATTTCCTGAAACAGGTTGACACGCGCCCCCCCAACGCGCCTGCCCCGAGACCATGTGTCAACCTGCCCGGCCCTACCTACTTAAATTAAACACACATTCACACCAGAAAGTATACTACCTGCCTACCTGACCCCCCTATATTTAAAGAATGGCAAAGTACAAGCACACAAACACACATCATTCATCGAGGCTCAGGCAAAAAATTATGCACACTCTAAGTATACGTACCAAAGTCGCTGAAGTCGGCTGACTGGGATAGCGATCATTGCGTATTATACGATTTAAAGCGCGTAGAGTGTCTCGATATATTAAAATATGCTTCGAGTATTTAAGAAACAATTCAATATGAATTCGATATATTGTACAGAAGGTAGAAAGTATATTCAAGGTGTACCATTTAATGATAGATCGTACATTTTGGTACCATTGTTGCAAAGAATAAATTACGCGAGTGTAATATTAAAATTGAAAGCGAAACGACGCAATTCCGCATCCTAACACATACACACACACACATGCGGAAATTACGTCGTGCACGATACGCTAATCCTCAGCCAGACTTCACACAATCATAAAAATATAAACAATGGTCATCGTACTGAATTGCCTCTCTCCCACTCAAGTAGCACCTGGGTACGTGAGTGGGTTCCTGGCAATTAACACGGAAAAAATACCTGAAAATCCTATCTAAAAAGAAGTTAAATACTCGTATCTAATCGACTAAAGTTCGATTGACTCTACTTTCCATATGACTTTAAAGCAAAAGGACTCTACTAATTTAATTAAAAAAGGTTAATCTATTTATGAAACAAAAAGAAACTCTGCTGCAAATTGAATGTAAATTGAGACTAAGAATAATAAAATTGACGAAGAAAATTTAACTTGAAATTAAGAACAATAAAATTGAACAAAAGATTCTAACTTTAAATTCAGAATAGTAAAATAGAATAAGTGACTCTACATTGAAATTGAAAATAATAAATTTGTACAAGAGACTGTAACTTGAAATTGGGAATAATGAAATAGAACAAGAGACTGTAACTTGAAATTCAAAAGAATAAAATAGAACAAGTGACTCTAAGTTGAAATTCTGATTGCAATACCTTGGGTGACTCCCTTATCAAATCACAGGTTTTATAAAATCTACATTGTGTTAAAGTTTGTGGCTTTGATTTAGAAGTCTACCCATCGCGAATTGTCTTCTTGCGCATTTTATTTAACATCGCTTTTGTACGAGAAAAGGAAACGTTACTATCTATATACTAAAGCTACTATGAAAATTGCAAGATTATATTATTTAATTCTTTCAACAATTATAACTCGAATAATACATTTTCATCAAATATAATTGATACGTATTTATATGTATGCAAACATATAATAGTCATAATCTGTGTACTCGTTACGATTGTGCAATAAATATAATTAACAAAGAAAAGAACGAAGTCGGATGGTGTCCGACTTCATCACTGAAATCTACATATTACTCAAATGAAATCATATTTGTTCCTATAGATATTCAACTTTAATAAACATCTCTGTGGAACTTCTACTGACTCTACTTTTAATTGCATACGTATTTGTAACAATATTCATATTAATTGACTCTACTGAGGACTTAAATTCCTCGTTAATAGACTAATATTTAAAATCGCGATGCGCAAGAAAACCTAGCCTCGTCTAATAAATAACACACACACAATAAAAATGTCCTACGAGTATAATGTATACCCGTGGTCACTGTACTCGTTTATGCAAAACGTCTACGTATACAACCAGTCGCCCGTGCCGATTCGGACCTTTCGTCCTCGGCATGATTGAGCGACCGGAGGGATTCAAAATGCATGCCACTCACCGTTAGACGACTACGCTGTCATCTGCTGCAGCCAGGCGGATGAAATCCTGGTGTCATCGTCATCTAGCGAAGCCGTGAAGTCGTGGAGTCGTGGAGCCTTGAAGTCAACGGCATGAAAAGTGATGTCGTGAAGTCGTGAAGCTGTGATGCCATGTCCTGTGGTCCCAAGAACAAGAAGATCTGTGGAAGACCTGTAACATAGAGAAGAAAGGGAGAAGATTATTAATTTATTCTTCAAGATATTACTCGTCGATTATTTGGCAATCTTGAGATTAAAAAATTGCAAGTTTAAGGAATTCTAAATTCTTTAAATGATTCTATTTGTTCGTTCGATAAAAATGGAATAGCAGATTGGAACTGTACAAATTTTAAGTAGCTTCTAGATTTGTTAATTTACGAAAATGAATGTTAGATGCAAAGATACTTACATTGCGAGCTTTAGGAGCCCAGCAAGGTCATCTGCCAACAGCCGAAGTGTGACTCTAATACCGGTAAAGAATATTTAAAATTAGAAAAAAAGGAAAAATAAAAGACTACGTGAAAGTATAAATTATATTCGGCGAGCAAACACTGACTCTACTACCGCGAGTAGTTACTACAATCTAATTTAATCAGAGCAGCTGTGCTCTTAAAAAAATCAAATATATTTTCGATACTAGCACTGACTCTACAACCGCATTGCGCGCGGTCACAAATTCACTGAAAGAAAAGCATGGTTAGTACATAATAAGGGGAAGGGTAAGGAATGAAATAAAACACATATTTTATTGTATTCTTCTTCATATTCATATTGAGCATCCGTGCAGAAATACCGTTGCTTCGAATCTAGAAAAGAAATAAAATTTTAGAATATTACTAACGTGTAAAAACTGTGTATTATGAATGTCCGCGATTCGAATTGTAAAGTACGTTCAACTCGCGTTTCCGAAACATAAACACAATACCCGTCCGGTAGGATTCTAAGAATTGCGAGCATCGAGAAATGCTCGGAACAACAACAAACTCGAGGGGGGTGATCAAGGTTACGCGCGTTCCGTCGACACGTTTTATGTTTACTTGCTGGGCTTCCCGAATATAAGAAACGTATTTCTAAACTAAGCAATGAATATACGCGATAACCCTCGCGATCGAAATGCAAAGAAATATAAAACATAATGCGCATTTGTTAGCCTTCCATTTTCCTCTAAATTCTATCACTTCGACTGGTTTCAATTCGGTAATCGAGGTGAAATAGAAAAAGATTAGAATCATTTTTTCTCGTCTTTCAACTCATTTCCAGCGTAGAATTGTCAAAAGATTGCAAATGATAATAAAATAAGTATAATTAAAGCAGGGATACGCTATTGTCGCGTCACGTAAAATTGCACGATTTCGGTTGGCAATCGTAGAGTGAAAGAAAAAGATGGCTGCACTAATTATTGCAGCTATCTTTTTCTTTCACTTTACGATTGTCAGCTGAAATTATGAGACTTCACTTGACGTGACAATAATGTATTCCTATTTTAATTGCACCCATTCTACTATAATTTACAATATTTGAACAATTATACAATAAAAATGAGGTAAAACATGAGAACAAATGACTCTAACCTCCTTCTACTTCACCTTGCCTACCGAATTGAAACGAATCGAAGTAATAGAATTCACAGGAAAACGAATAGCTGATAAATTGTGCAACATGTATTAATCCTTGCTATTGCAAATTAATATTACCTATTATCTGCCTCCACTGCAACCTCTACTTTTTGCTCCATGGCCTGACTGTGTAATTTGCGAATTAATTGGAAATCTGTAACACAAGAGAAACGCAACATTAAAGCAAGTTTATTAAGATAAAGTCGAGACGGTGAACAAATTTTACCGAATAAAACGAAACAGAAGGAAAGGAATCTTGGAAATTGTTAAACTAATAATCGTGACATATCAAATGAAGCAAGAGAAATTAAATCTTAAAAATTATTAAAGTAATGGACGCAAGAAATGGCGGGAAAGGAAAGAAGGATAATCGTTACATATCGAATGAAATAAAAGAAAGGAAGAGTTGGAAATTTTTAGGTTAATAATCGAGAAATATAGAGCAATTAGTTGATTGAATTAGTTAATTAATTAATGTTAGTTGAATTATGGAGGAAAAGGGATGTGATAAATTAGAATACGCACCGAACGTGAAGTACGTCCTCTCCGTACGGCGGCCATGATGCTACTGATGCCACCACCACCGCGCTTGCCCGGCGCACGGAGTGGGGGAAATTCCCACTACTGCGCAACTCTTGGCGCGAACAGTTCACCAAAAGTTTAACGAACTATTAACGACTTTATATTTGTTCTAATCATTAATTTACAACTAATTTTCTACTTAATTTATTGCGTAACATTAACGATTAAATTAATAATCATAAGTAGCTTTCAATAGTCGATTGGACGACTGATTGAGGATTAACTTATTGAAGTTTTTTTGTAATAAAATTAACAATAATTATGCGACTGTTGTTTTAACAATGGTTGGTGTTCCAATATACAATTATATTCGAATTGTATTCCGAACAGGGCATTGATAAGTGATTTATTTTTGAATCGTAGAGTTTAAATTTATAGTTTGGTTGTGAAATGAATTGGAGAAGACCGGAAATTGCGTTGAAGCCTCGTTGCAAAATTGCAACTGGTGAATGCGCGCGCAAGCCTCTCTCTCTTCCTCCTTCGTTTCGAGGAGATGGACGTCGTTCGAACTTCGCTCCGTATAATTTAGGTAAAATTATCGGTTTTTAATCACTATTCTATCTAAAAATATATCAAAACGATAGATAACAAGCTTAGAGACACTTTTGTATAAAAATATATTATAGATAAGCGCCTTTTGTTATAAAAATCTATTCTGAAAGATTTTCATAGGAGGGTTGGCGTCCCTCCGTTCTATAATCAGTTAATATCGATATATTTTCATTCTATTTTTGCATTGCTGTAAAAGATTCGTTAAAAAGTGATGATTAGTTAACGATATAATTAATGGTTTGCCAAATTATATTAAATTCGAATCTAAGTAGAGCATGAAATTCTAGTATGAAATTTTGTTAAATAGACTCGTCCATAGTATCGAGTATCGATTGATCGCTGCCATGTTGAATATATCGAACAAGTTCGATCTCGAAATATGCTCGCGCAATCTCTCTCTCTCTCCTTCCATCGTTTGGAGAAGATGGACGTCGTTCAACTTCGCTCCGTAAAATTTAGGTAAAATCATTGGTTTTTAATCACTATTTCGGCTAAAACTATACCAAAACAGTAGATAACAAGCTTAGAGACACTTTTATATAATAGTATATTATAGATAAGCGTTTTTTTTTATAAAAACTACTTTGAAAATTTTTCGCGGGAGGGTTGGCGTCCCTCCGTTTCACACTCGACCAATTTCGATCTAATATCATTATATTTTCGCGTTGCTACGAAAAACCCATTGAAAATCTTGAAATATGATAGATAGCTTATCGAATTATATTAAATTCGTGTCTAATAGAGATAATTAGAGTACCAAATTTTCATAAATTGGCACGGTCGTTGTATCGTGTGTCCATTGCTTCAACATTGTCGCCATGTTGAGTATAACTTAATTTATTAATCAGACGAGTACATAGTTTAAATGCAAGTACACTGATTACGCGTTTTACCTATCTTACAGACATTACCGCATTCAGACAACGCAGTTTTATAAACGTAGAACCCAAAATCCAGATGCTAATTAAATCGAACAAAGTCAATCCTATTCCTATCGTCCCATGTTCGATGTGCCAGTAACAATTACATATATTCAGGTAAAATTAACAATTCTCAATCACTATTTAAGCTAAAACTATACCTAAGCCGCGGGCAATAAGCTTAGAGACACACCGATTTAGAAATATATTTCAAATAATTGCATTTTAATATAAAAATCTATTCTGAAATAGATATTCCTTTGCATATTCGATCTACCTTCGACTTATTTTGATCTATTTCCTTTATACCCTTTGCATTGTTATCAAATCCCCATTAAAAACTTCGAGATACGTAATGAATTCAAGTGTAAATATGCTAAATTCAACCATCAATTTTCCTTCCCAAATGAACTCGTTCATACATCGAGAATCGATCGATTTAATATCGCTGCCATGTTGAATTTATCCAGGTCGATCTCATTGTTATCCTGTTCATTCTGGGGTGACAATAACTCTTTACTCTGCTGTGCAATTTACAACTTTTTTGCGTAGATTTTCTACAAGTAGATTGTAATATCGTGGTTCGATCTGTTCCACAGATTACGTGCGCAAAAATGTGTAACTCAGAGTGTCTACGAAGCGTTCCCTAATAAAGAAAATACCGGAGAATTGTTTTGTACGCCGTTAACTTGACGTCGACACGACGTCATCATAACGCCACTGACCACAAAGACTTCGTGGTCCACGTTTATTTGCAAAGAAAATCGTCGCTTATTGTAAGGTATGCGTGCATATTTCTTAATCAAATTAATCGGTATCTTTGGTAATCATGCCTTCAATGGCCATTGTTGTATTCTGACGACGATGATATGCATATAAGGATACGTTTTTACTTTGTGTCTGCATACTTGCAAATTTCCTTAGAATACTTCTACCACGTATTTAGCGTAATAGTTGCTAGATTAAACAGTGTACAATATTAGGTACTCAGTATAAACATTGCTGGATTAAACAATATACTATACTACGCGATTAGCATAAAAGTTGCTAAATGAAACAATAGGTTCGCGATAGGCCTGGTTTGATTAGAATAGGTTATGTGCGGCAGATTGCACCTGCTGCATAAATAATGAGGCGAAATCAAAGATTCTGTACCAATCATACATAATCTGTGGCACAGGTTTGTCTCAACATCAATTGTCGCACTAATTTTGTTAACAATCGCTTGGTTACGTTTAGGTTTCGAGTCCTATTTTTTAAACTATCATACTATAATATACAGTCTCCTATGTTGCGATCCGCGTAATGTTGCAAACATATACTATGATGCCGAAAAAAAAGTTAACTATGGCTTTCTATAGTTATTGTTCATTTCCAATTTAAATAGTAATTCAGGAGCTTTCTGGAAAACGCTTCTAAGACAAAATAATAAAATCAGTACATTGCATCGAAAGTTCACGTGCTTCGCGAGTCAACAATTAAATACATTAAATATTGTATTATACTTCATTGTACAGCTTATTGAAACGAAATTTTTTGGGAGAATATTGGTTAATTTCTTTGTATTCATTTATTGTTCATTATTTTTCATAAATGAATTCAATTTGAATTCATTTATTTTCGGGCAATAAAGCCATTGATAAACGTAAAATTGTCCATCGTGCGCACATTGCAAAAATTTATAAAACATTGTTTGTCTGACTTCGAAATTTCTCGAAAGATACACTAAAAAATTGTACAGGAATATGTCGATTGGTTAAAGATAACTTACCCAAAAGTTGCTTACAAATCTATTGGCCTTCTTTTCGAAAAGCTCTTCAATTAGAATGTAAAAAAGTTAGACGTAGACTGAAGCGTATGACGTAGGTGATATTCGAAAGGTCGTACTGTTATATTTCGTAATTTTTAAATTCAAAAGTATGGTAATTTAAAAATTACGAAATAATCGAAGTATCGGCAAGAATTTTAAAATTAAATTGCATTGTTTTATCCTTTTAAGCAAGGATACATTCAGCATTTTCCAACGTCAATCCTGATGGACTTAAATGTACGAAATCAACCTTGATGACTTTCTCGCAGATGTTTGGCCGATTCTTCGCATCGATCGGTGAGTCGCATGCTTTTTGGTTCCTCTGGTCATCCAATCATGCCGTAGGACAGAACGATGGCATACTAAAAACTTAGAAATAATATTTAATAAATTGCTAACCTGCTGGGCAACATTTAATACGGGAGAAAGTTAATTATTACGATAACAATTCTATTAAGATTATTTCTATTCAGACGAGCTTAAAAATGAACGTAGAATTTTATAAATCATTTGGCATAGACCTCGTTTTACACAAATTAATATCAGGTATTTATTAATCAGATTTTTGCTTTTGTATATTGCATGCTATTCTAAATTATATTTCGTCATTTTTAATCGCTTAAACGCTGAACATTAAATTCGTAGATCATTTTGTTTCTTTCGTTTAAAACAAAATTTAATTTATATTATATATATATATATACTGCAGCAGTTGAATAAAAATTAGAATAATTTATAAGTGTGTTGAATGATATTGCATGCAAATGTTTGGTATTGCCTGCTAGACAAAATTTCCAACGTTGCATCTCTAGCGCCATATGTTTATGACCTCGATCGTAAGGTGAAAAGTCCGAATCGGCACGGCTGACTAGTTGTATTACGTAGATTTGAGCATAGTAACCACGTGTATGTGTATACCATACTCGTAAACAATCCACATATTCTTGTTTTGTTTATTAACTCAGGCTAGGTCTTCTTGCAGTTCGCGTTTTTAAATATTATATAAAAATAGATGCACAATGAACGTAGAGTTATCTTGATCAACAATGAGTAGAAGTTTTCATTGTTAATATCGAATAATTTTGAACTGACAACGAGTAGAATTTTGCAATCGCAGTCGAGTAACATCAGACTTAGTTTCTTTTTTTAATAATTATACTTATCACGTTTTCATCATGGCAATGCATATTGCTATTATTACAATAGTAATAGCATGGTTACGTATTAATAATATTTGATGAAAATTGGCTACTCCATTTTTAAATACAATTTGTTCAATACATTTGACGATGTTGTTTTTCAATTTCGATAGTAACTATGTGTTTCAAAGTAATTAATATTACAAGGATGTCGATTTCATTAAGTTTCTACTTCTTTCGATAAAATTCGTATGGTATTAAATCTGCAAGAAGACATTTCGCGACGGATAGATTTCGTTATCAAAGCAACGAGTACAAGTAACATTCTTGGATTTTACCATACGCTACCGTGCATAAGTATTTGGTTACTCGATACGATATAGTTAAAAGTTTCAAAGCTTTATTACATTGCTTATATATTTCCTTGCAATGAACATTGATGACTTTTGTTGGAGTGCAACTAGAATGAATATCATTAAATGTTGATCGAATTATTTTGATAAAGATATAATCAAGAAATTTGATAATTTAAAGCATTATACAATGCAACGCGAAAGTTCAAATAATAATATCAAGCAATTGAGAAGCATGGATAAACTTACGTGTCTCTACAAAATGAAATTTCCACCAATTTTAATTAGTGCTATTTTATTCGTACAAACGGATGTTAAATAATATTTGATAGACATTGTATGACTGTCTAAGATGAAAGCAAACGTGAACCAAACTTATAATAGGGGGATTTTATTAATAGCGTAATCCACATTTTCATAATAATATGCAAATATCCAAATACTTATGCACAGTAGTATATATGCTTCGATATCTGGATCGTCCGAGGATATTTTGATTGACATTCAATTTATAATCAATTTACAATTTTATGGTACTTTATGGGGTTTTATATTTAAATTTCCTTAAAACATTTGCCTTAGAGTATCTTTCACTCATCAACATATCAACTTACGTTAACAATAAATCAACAAACATAAAAGTATATTAATATACCTAATAAATATATACATATAAAAGGTACATTAAAATATTAGATATATACCTAAAAGGTAAATCAAAATATTAGATATATACATGAAAGATGAAGTAAAATATTAGATATATACTTATATTAAAGATAAATTGAAATAGCAAAAATAGTTGCTATGTGTTACTTACCGCATAAAACCGACAGAATGTTTGCACTCATTTAATATCGTTGAATGAAATTCCTGCTTCAGGAATCCCCAATCCCCTATTTTTATAAGCATGAGTAGACACCTCCGTCTTTGGTTGAGAAGTCGCCAATTTCGCAGGTTTTAGAATTAGTAGACAATTACGATGTTTGGTTGAATAATCGCCAATCTCGTTATTTTAGTTGCATGAGTAGACACCTCCGATCTCTGGTTTGAACAATCGCCAGTATCGCAGGTTTAGTTGCATGAGTAGACACTTTTGATCTTTGGTTTGAAAAATCGCCAATCTCATAGGTTTAGTAACATTAGTAGACACCTTCGATCTCTGGTTTGAATAATCGCCAGTATCGCAGGTTTAGTTGCATGAGTAGACACCTTCGATCTTTGGTTTGAAAAATCGCCAATGTCGTAGGTTTAGTTGCATGAGTAGACACCTTCGATCTTTGGTTTGAAAAATCGCCAATCTCGTAGGTTTAGTTGCATGAGTAGACACCTTCGATCTTTGGTTTGAATAATCGCCAGTATCGTAGGTTTAGTTGCATTTATTTTAATGTTGGATGAGTGCAAATTTCCCATCGGTATTTATGTATAATAAGTAATTTTTTTCTTCTAAATTGGTTCTGCTTCACAGATAAGCTTGCAGTAGAATCATAGAATAAGCTATCTAAAAATGGATTTAACTATTTATAATAAATAGACGAAGGATATGCAAATGAAACATATCTGTTATATGGAAAAGCTTGCAAGTCTGCTTCACAAAGAATATTGCAGTAGAATTATACGATGAGCTATCCACAAAAGGCTGTAATTATTTAGTAATAATTTAACAAAGGATACGCAAATGAAACACGTCTGCTATACTATAAAGTAGCTCGCGATAGAATCACGGAATAAACTACGCACAAACGTCGTCACTTTGTAATAAATGAACAAACGATATGTTAATGAAACATTAGGATACTCTAGGGCTCCCTGTTAATATAAATAATACTTAGATCCCATTAAAGTAAAATGGAGATCGAATTAGAATGTATTAGCCCGTTAAATATTGCAAACACGTCTTTTTAGATCAGGATTTTCAGGTCTCTTTCCGAGTTCATTGCCAGGACCCTACTCACGTGCTCAGGTGCTACTTGGGTGGGGAAAAAGGCGATGAGCACGATGACTATTGTTTATTATTCTATGATTTTGTAGCAACTGACTATGGCTCAGCGTATCGTGCACGACGTAATTTCCACATCGTGTGTGCATGCGTGTGTGTTAGGCTGTGGAGTTGCGTCGTTTCGTTTTCAATAATCAGCTTCCATAATCCATTCTCTGCCGTAACTAAAATATACTATTAATGACAAGATACCGCAATAGTAAACCACGTTTACTATTAGTTACAATAATGGTAACAAACCACGTCAATATTAGTTACCATAACGGTAACGAATCGTATTAATATTAATCACAATAATGGTAACAAACCACGTCAATATTAGTTACAATAACGGTAACGAATCGTATTAATATTAATCACAATAATGGTAACAAACCACGTCAATATTAGTTACAATAACGGTAACGAATCGTATTAATATTAATCACAATAATGGTAACAAACCATTGTGTATAAAAAGTTGTACCACGCATACGTATGTGTTGCGTTGAAAAGTTCCATTGCGCGTATTTTTCGCAAACAAAAATGGAATAGTTATAAAACTATTGCAATACATCGAAGCAGGAAGCACGCTATATCGCGTAGTACGCAATGGTAGCTAGCCATAGTCAGGTGATTTCAGCGAATTGGTTTTGTGTATTTAGAGCGTGCATGATTCTTTGCCTGAGCCTCGACGAATGATGTGTGTTGGTATGCCTGTATTTTGCCATTTTTTAAATATAGGGGTGCGCAGGGCAGGTAATATACTTCTGGTGTGCACGTTTAATTATAAGTAGGTAGGGCCGGGCAGGTTGACACAGTCTCTTCTCGCGTGCGTGCGTTTTCGCGTGTTCAACCTGTTTCAGGAAATCTAATTCGAATCATCGACGGTGAAGCCGATCTGATCCGAGAATACCGATCGCTTCGGCCTTTGCCAAGTCGATTTTTCGAATTCAACGAAAGGCGACTTAATCCTTTGAGTACCAACGAATTACTGGGCAAATCTTGTTGAAAAGTTACAAGCGACGCTTTCGCGATTGTTTTATTCAAATACAGACAAAATTTCAATTAGATTAGGTTAGCCTTATTGCCATTTTTGTTACAGTAACTCAAGGGTGTACATCTTATTACAATGCAAGTTTCAAACGTATAATTATCGCATCGCGTTAGTTGATTTTATTATCTGGTTCTTAAAAACAGAATTTGTTATTTGTATATTGGATTGAAAAGAAGCATTAAACATAAGTATGCTTTTCAAAACATTATAGGTATACAATATAGTTAGTTAAAGTAATTTCTACACGATTCTATATACTTTCCTTCAACAGTTAGCTAGTTTCATTATTATATATTTACAAAATTCACCAATTTCAGGATTGTTTGATTTTCGTCCTGACTTTCTGTCCAGAAAATGAATGATTAATCTTCAATTTTGCAAGTCCAAATTGAATCATTCTACCACTTATATACCTGATCTTCTTCAAATCTCAGGTTCAATCATTTTCAATGGTACGTTAGCTAAATTTACATTCCATAAGGAATTGCTCAGATATTCCGATTATTCGTGACGAGAAACACCGAAGTTTCCACAATTCGATTGCAATACACGCGTATCTATATTGCAGCTAATTTCTTCCTATTTCAAAATTAAAAGAACAGAACACAGAGTAGCATGTATACATAAATATATTTTCTGCAAACGTTGCTATAAATCGTTTCACGGATAACAGAACGTCCGGATGTCAGGGTATACTATTACACTAGGATACATTAGGATATGCATTATATACATCGGGATAGATTAAGAAATATACATTGTATAGATTAGGATAATAAGAGTTTGGAGACGAGAGCCTCTACTATAGTTCGCAGTGTAAACATTAAATAGGAAAAAGGCGACGATTCAAAGAGGAATTGTCGGTAAGAATAGTCAAATGGCATTTTTCTGCGTGGTACTGAAAGGGTTAAAATCGCAATCGCGGTGTCGCGGTCGCGATGATGGGTCCGAAACGATTGTACTCTCGAATATAGATTTAAGTTTCAACGGGCATTGTGCTCGAAGAAAGAAGTGGCTACGTGCTGAAGAGGTCCGGCTAATTGCCATAAGAAAAGGGCAACTACTAATGGCTGTCCATTTTCTTTTATTTAACAAAAGAACGGACAGTCATTTTGGTCACTATGCTCGTAGTATTGCATGCATTTCAGCTCTTCTTAGCCGATACACGGCTCAACGTTCACTTTTATCCGGCAGATCGCGATTTTTTCTTTTTTTTTTTTTTTTAATTTGTGTTGCGAGAAATTAATCACGGTTTGCATTAGTGTCGCGAATGAATTTTCATTTCACGGCTTTCTTATCAGCGTTTGATTTAGCGTTGCGAGTTATGAAATATCGCGATCGTGCTTAGCGCATTTTAATAGAATTAATTTATACACTTCGTCGAGGAGTATTTATTAGCGTTGCGATTATAATTACCGCGTTTCCTTGCTTTAGAATATCATTTGCAATTACAGATATAGATATTAATTTCTAGTTAAATATGCATGCAGCGTTGCGTTTGCTAAGTATCGCGATTAACGTTAAATAGCTTTTCCGCGATAAAAGTGGCATCGTCCATTAAATCAGTCGGAGCAATTAGAGTTGCGATAGCTTTGCATCGCGATTATTCAATTTCGTACTTAGCGTTGCGTTGATAACTTATCGCGTTCTCTCGAGTAGCGTTGCGATTATAATAACAAGCCCGATTATCTGCCACTGGCACAGTGAAAGCCAATTCTGCACCTGCTACTGGTTTTTAGCGCCAGCTATGACTATCGCTTCGCTTCCGTCATTAGTATCGCGCGTTGAACATTAATAAGTACGCATGTCTATTAGCACTTATTCAGGTTGCATTATAAAACATTCAGAAAGCATTTCAATGCAGCCGCTTTCATTTCTTCTTCTACTTCGATTAATGTCAATTAAATAAATTACGTTACACTCGCGGTTTCTCGATTGAACTTGTAACAAACGGGTGTTCATTCTCCTCGGGTGGGTTTTCCATTTAATCCATTTTCATTTAGCTGCGAAACGAGTTCCATTTTCACTTAGCTATGAGTGCTTATTTTTACTTATTTTTACTTTATACGTATGTGGCTTTTTTTTAATCCTGTTTTACAGCGCTGTAACTTTTAAATGCAATGCTAAATATTTTCAGAACCGATTTGTTCTGAAAAGCATCTCAATTGATTATAAGTGGAATGCGGATGTTTAAGTACATATGGCATTTATGAAATGTAGTTATAAGGTGGCATATGTATGCAAAATGCAGAGTGAATCGTTTAAGGTAAACATGAGAAATATCTTGGAAATAAATTGCAGCTAAAAATGTTTCACGGGAAAGCTGATTGCTCTTAACCCATTAAGGACCATCGTATTTTGTTACTGAATTTCATTTGCAATTTTTTCCAGCCAATTTGCACGGTTAAATTCCATTTTTTACCAATTTGTTGACGAAAAGAAATTCCGAGGATTTATGAAACGATTTTTTCGCTTCCATTTCTTCTTCCACGTAGACTGTACAATTTTGTCAAGTTTGAAGAAGCTGCAAACAAAATGTTGTTCCGTAATGGGTTAAGCATAATATAAGATACCAATGATCGCATTAAACGTGGAAGATAAGACGCAAGAAATATGCACATGATATGCAAAGAATATCTCGTACTTTTATACCATGAGAGTAGAAAAGTATAATAAGGGTATAGTCTTATACTCTTTATACACCGTTGCAAAAAATATGCATACAATTATGCGTGACATACAAATTAGAAAAATATAACTTTGGGTAATTCCTCTGAGAGTAAGATAAATTTCTGTTCAACTTTTATTGCTTCCTCGATCTCCTAGAAAAATATACATTTGCATAAACATAACCACTCTGAGTTACAGCAGTTGTGAACTGAATCCGAACAGTTTGTTGATATCTGGTAAAGTTGGTTTCTGTTCAGCGCTGTCTGAACTTTCAAACGCCAACCCTCTTACCATTGGGTTTCATCGCAAATAGAACCTACTCGAAACGTACGAGGCTCGCTATTCGTTAGCGGATAGATTTGAACGATTTACTTGGGATGCAGGTTGCTGACAATCGTACGATAGGTATCTGTAAATACCCGAATGGTTAAAAAAGCTGTATTCGATTGGAAGGTCTCACCAATCGAGCCACGGCATCTCGAATCTCGAACGATTGAAAGCCACGAGCGACAGATGCCGCCACGTTGCGTTTAGAAGGGCGCGGAAAAAAAGAATACGAGTGAATATCCATACCAGTTTAAATCACTTGTGAATATTGTTTCTTTTATTATAAAGATTACGTTAGTGGTGATTACAGTCATAACGACACCTATAATTAGCAGCGTGATGTATTGCAAACGCGCTTCTTCGTTTCTTTCGACTATCGCGTCGCGAGCTATCGCGCCATTCTAACTGTAATTTCCCCTGAAACATTAATCACGGGAGTTTTTACCGCGAATACGTAAATAGAATGTGTCGGGCACGGACGGACACACAACGGCGTTATTTCTCGCTTCATTACTCGCTAATTTGTAATTTCTGATGATTGCGTGTCCTGAACCATACGGTCTTGCCAACTAGGAACACGAGGAATGTCATTGAGGAATATAATTTAGCATAGATCCAATGAAAATCTGTTCTTCGTTACGTTTCAACTTCTTCGTGGTTAAATCCCTCACCTAACGGTCAACTCGAACTCTTCATTTTCTGCCTTCGCTCGTTAATTCGTCGGCTGTTGTCAGCTTCTGTCTATCCAAAGCTGCGTTCTCATCGAACCAACAGCGAGCATCATTTCGTTGTCGAATGTTTCGAAACGTTTCCAACTTGTATCGATTTATAGAAATATTTCGTCCACGTCGAAGCAATATGCAGTGACTACTAAAAATATCCGCGTACAACTGTATTTACTTTGTCGTTTAAACAGTAATTAATTGGGTTCGACTAAATTAAATTTTCCATCGTTCAATAGTCGTTTTATGCGACTATAAAAATTGGTCGTGGAAAGATTAAAATATAGTATGATACTTTTAAAATATAGAAGTAGAAAAATTAGGAAGTACCCAATTGGAAAATGTACATACTTACATAAGTGTGCGTACAAATATCTTTGAAGTCTCCGCATGAAAAATAAAGATGCTAGGAGGTATGCATAGTCGTGCAAAGAAAACAGTGTTGTTACTATAAATATGAATGGTTGTTGAACGTCCATCGATGTATAATTGAACGCGAAATTAATGGCTCTTTACCGCGCCATTTTCATACATGGAGAGACGAAAAAAGACGTTCACGCGAGACTTGCAATCGAGTTCAATTAGGCCTGATGCAGATGAACGGTTTCTTGACGCACGATTGTACGTTTTTTCCTCATTTTTCTAATTAAAAGCCACGAACACCATCGTAGTACTTGTTTGCATTCAGCCTTACGAGAGCTTCGTTGAAAATTGACGCTGGAACTACCAAAGTGCTCGAAATAATCCACTGAAAATTCCCTGGAAAAATTGTACAAATTTGCACCTATGCATTTTTGCAAACTTCTCGTAATTTTTTATAAAGAATTATCTCTATACTTTTACAAAAAGTAAGACAAATTTTCTCCGAGTACCCATCGTTTCAATTTCTTCGCTAGAATCGAGCGCGCCTAAATTGTCGGTAGTTCTAATGTTAACCCGAGAGCGTAACATTGTCCAGCGACTATTCCCATCTTTTCTCTGGAAACGATGACGCTCAACCCTTTCGCGAGCACAACAAAAAGTACAAACCGTTAACCAGCGACTATACGTAGCAAATCGAACTCGTTCGGAACCCGAGAGCCGGGTTTTGAGATCGTTTACAGCCTTTGAATTCGCGAACGAAAAATGAGCAAAACTTCTAAATTCCGTTCGCAAGTTTCACGCTACTTAGAGCCGCTTAGAATCGCAGCGCGTCGTCGTTTTAATCAGCCGCTAACTAAAAGGGTTAATTGCGGTGCGCTGCAAGCGTAATGGAAGAACCGATAGCACACACGAGGCCTGTTATTTCATGGTACTCGCGGGATGCTTACGATGTATGTATCTGACTTGCTGGCGTCTTCGTTAACCGTCGCGTTTCAGCGGATTACACAGTAGAATCGCGACTTCCTCTGCGACTTGTGCGCAAGGCACAAAGGACGCTATGGGGTCGGAAGGGGACGAGAGGGAGGGTGGTTAAAAAGACGGCGATTAGTCAAGCGAAATCGTCCATCACGTCTGAACATACGAGGAACACATGCGGACTAGCTTCTGCCGCACCTCTCAAAATAAGGATAAGCAGAAAGAAAGAGATAGAGCGAGAGAGTGAAAGAGAGAGAGGGAGATAGAGAGAAAGCAGAATCGCGAGGGAAAGAGCGAAGAGCAGAGGAGGAACGCTGAAAGTACAGAGCTCTTTTCGGCTAACCGCCTACTTAATTAAAACAACATTAAGCCGGCCGGCTTACGCCGTGAAACGTCGCTCTCCATGGACCGTGCAGCGGACAGACGAACCGCGAAACACCAGAAAGAAGAAGAAGAAGAAGAAGAAGAAGAAGAAGAAGGTGGAAGGAGCAAATGCATACGAGAGGAGGCCAGTTGCCGCTGTCGTAGCTGTTAAATCTCGGTTGTAACTGCTGCCGTGCGGCTCCCGCGACGCCCCATAAACTACGTTCCTTATTAAATTATGTACATTTCGACGTGCTGCCTTGCGCATCGCTCTCTCCTCCATCTTGGATCCGGCCCGGTTGTCCTCGACTGCTCGATCTCTTATATCTTTGCTCTCTGGGAATAGCCCGACGTTATTGCTCGCAAGCGGTCCTTCTACTACTCCTGATGGACATCAACCTTGGCGACTGAACGCCATTCTTTCGAGAATGCTCGAGATTATTACCTCTAGTCCACTTTAAGCTCGATGGGTATTAAGGCACAAGTCCTTGCCTACCGATCTCCTTCGAGGATAACCGGAATTATCGCTACAAGTTGATGCTTTTCGGTTTCTCTTTCCATCGATCGCTCTTACTTTTCGCCAATATAACGTCGCTGTTATTTCAGCTCTGCTGACTTTGTAGTATCTAATAATAATCAGAGATTCGATATTCGAAACTCGAAACCTATTATGGTAATTTTGTAATTCGAAACTTTACAAATATAGGTAAATCATAGTTTGTATGAGTAAAGTTATTTAACCCTTTGCACTGGGAATCTTTTTTAATAGCACGAGCTACTGGTAGTTCTATTCTTTTACGACTCTTGCGAGAATTCGAGGTGTCGAGTCTTCAATTTGCTTCGCTTCGAAAGAAACGAGGATTCAGTTGACAAAAATATACGAAAATCTTAGATCTTGACTTTCGAGGAAATTTATACGCGTCTTCGTAGCGGCACCAATGGAGCGCAAAGGGTTAAAAAATAATCCAAATGAGTTTATACCTATTCAGACTCTAGACAGATTTTAATTGGCATTCATTGCAGTCGTTTATACTGAAACAAATGAAAAACGTAAGCGAGCTAATGATTATCTTCCGAAGTTTCGCTACTTGTTCGTTCATTTATATCGTAACCACATTTAAGTCTCGTTTCATTATATTCGACGAATAATTTGATTTTTAAAGAAAATTTGTCGAGTCCCTAATCCCTGACGAGGTGGATATTTCTTAGAATCGAAGGGAAAAATGTTTCGAGTTTCGAGAAACTAGGTTTCGACCCATCTGTGCCAATAACGTGGATACTTCGTTAGGATCCATCGATCTAGCTGGTTGGCAGCGATCTGTCGTTGAGCAGCGAGTGGGATGCTTGGAACGATCGCGATAACTATGTTGTAAAATACGTTTTATTGAAATAGATTCGTTCGGCGAGGTTTAATGGGCGCACGAGCCATTTGTTACTACTTATTTGGCAGCGGAAAGATGTCGAGGATCCTTTGATTTCTCGAATAATTGCCACCCAATTAGACTACACCTACGCTTCTCTCGGTCGCGTTAGCCACGAAACAGAACGCCGAGTATCCTTCGGCGAAAACGCCAAGTCCCTGAAAGGCTCCGCGAGGAAGATTCAAGTTTCGTATGAACAAGAGCATCGCGACCGGTAATGAACTAATGGGTGGCTGGAAATAGCGAGCCGCACGCTAACCAATTAAACGCGAGTGTACGAAGCGCACCGTACAGTCTTCGCATCCATCTTAAAGCTCGATGCCGAGGCCGATATTAAACTTGGAGATTTAAAGATGGCAGCAGTTCTTCCATCGCGTCCATCCTTTTTTATACAGTCGGCAGATTTTACAGTCGTTTCCATCAAATATTATTTTCCCATCGTCCATTAAACGCTCATTAGTCGGATGGGTCCTTCGATTCTTAAATACCATTTGCAACTTTTACGATGATTAAAGCTGACGGTAACCATATTTTCTCTCTCTCTCTCTCTCTTTCGTCCGCGCGATAGAGGATTCGATGGATAGTTGAAAAGCTGGCTTAATTTAATCTCGCATCGGGTAACGCGAAAATATTGGGATCCGAGCTGGGACTAATTCGAAGTAGACACGCGCGCATCAGACGTGGAAACACGCAAGCACGCGCTAGCCAATTAAGTGCAATGCCGAAGACGAAAGGGTGAGAAATGACCGTGACACTTAGCAGTCTTAAGTAGCAAGATTTAGGGGCGACAGGTGCGCTGATAGCATCCCTGTTTCGCCCTCCCTTCTTCGACCTAGCCCGTCTTCTTCTTCTTCTTCTACTTCGTCGTCGTCGTTGGTTTTCCTTTCCCTCGAGAAGTAGAAGAACCCTCGAGGGAAAGGTACGGGAACGACTCGGCTTTTGGCAAGCAACCGCTCCCGTATTAATAATAAGCGCTTGACGCCGCGCCAACTGTCCCGCGTTCTGCTCATTTTACCGAATCGCTGTAAATTGCGAAGCAAAATTTCCGACCAGCTACTACGCGCGCCGTCCGAAAACCTAGACGAGTGCAAACTAGCCTCATTAAGCTTCTCTTTGATTTTCCTGCCGTTCTAATAAATGCCACTCGTGGGGAATCGTCTAATTTGGATCGAATAACTTACGGATAAACGATGTTTATTGGCGCATTACTTACCGGGAGCCGGTTAAACCTTAGACGGCTGGCAAATTACGTAACATAATCAATACTTGCGGTAGTATACAGAAATATAACACGGTGCAATCTAGAGATCGAGATACGTATTATTAATTTGCCATCGATTTTGAACATGATTAGATGTTTACTCGATCTTAGATATAATTGCCGTTATTTACCGCGCCTATCGAACGAGCTGTAAATTCTTCGTCAAATAAATTCACCGATCCGTTCAAAAATAGTAGATTACTTCCTGTTACACCAATTACGTTATTAATAATCATCGAACGGGCAAACGGAATGATATTTTAAATCCTTGTAGTTTGCTTCGCACATTTCCATACGATAATCAACGCAACCAGCCATTATTATCGAAGAGTCTAAGGTTGAATTGACCAATGTTTTACGCGAATCCGCACAATTCGCACCTCGTAAGTAATGCGTTAAAAAGGAAATTTATTCGAAAGGAAAAACGCGGAAAAAACGACGATATCTTCGATCCATCTCAAACGTTTTACGCTTTAAATTACTCGAACAAGTGCACAGGCGACGTTCAGCCGAGTTTTATAAGTGAAAGAGAACAATGTGCAGTTTTACGCGAACCTGTTGTCACGCACCGGTCGCGTCGCAATGGGAAGACTTTCTTCGGGGGTAATTGAAACGGATCGATCCGACCGAACCGAGTCAGAGTTCTTGGAGCAGCGCGGTGTATCGTGCGCTCCGCGATGTGTGCCTATACAAAGAGCCGATATGTTCCGCGAAATGTAACTACTACATGTGGCGGTAATAAAAATGGCGAGGAAGAACGAGGCGGTTTGATATGGGGAAAAAAATGACCGCCTTCGAGTACGTATTTAGCGGTATTGTTAAGGAATGCACCGAAGCGTAGCTCCTTCAGGAACTCGGCACGTTCATTTTTACCAACCAGAGAGAGAGAGAGAGGGAGAGGGAGAGAGAGAGAGAGAGAGAGAAGACATTGTGACCGGCGTTATTTTGTATCCAATAAGTTCACCGGGGAACGAGTAATTGCCATTCTTAAGCCTGCAAATGGACGAAAATGATGGGAAACCCTTCTCGAAACGAAGCTAAACGTTGCTCTTTTATTCCGCTTCGTGAATCCTGCCGTGTGCACGCGAATCACCACGACGAATAATAACGTTTCAAGTACGATTCTCAAAGAGGGGAAGCATTATCGAATTATCGAACGTTTGGACCGCACACCGCGGAATACGTCAGCTGTTCCGTTTAATTAGGCGCAGGCTTTAAATGGCGATGCACCGTGCGAAAAGAGGAGAATCTTTAGGATGCTTATCTACCCCAGACATCGAGCTGGCAGTTTGGTAACGAGACCAAAATCGCGGGATACCGAACCGAATTTAATTGGCCGCCGTACGTTCCTCGTTTTCGGTTCACTCTTCGAGACGCAAGATTTTTCGTTCGTAATATTTAAATTTGTAAGTGGGTTTATATTGCAGAAATACCACCGTGCAAGTTAGAAACAAGGTGGGACCATTTGCCATGCCGCTGGGCTTCGAATAGTTCATTTTGGAGCGGTGCTGGAACTATCCGAATAGTCGGATAATCCTGACCATACGACCAATCTTAGTTTGGAGCCAGAAATATCTAATAGCCGACGACGCTTTTCGTTAGCATCGAAGAAAGGTTTCGAGATCGAGGTAGCTGTAGAAGATTTAGTTTGGATGACCGATTTCTTATGTTTGACGAGCAAAAATTGAAAAACTCGAGCGACGAAAATTGAGAAACGTGAAAAGATTTAAGGGTAAACCGCAGTTGGTCAGATATTGCGCGACCAAATCCGTTCTACTGGCCGGCTTCGAGGGTATCTTCACGTGAAGCCGAATGTGGCATTGTCTCAAAGGGGAACATCCAACTCTTTGCGGTTACGCTGTCTTCCTTTTTTCGGGGCTTTTTCTCTTTTTTTATTTGGGGAATGATCAGCTGCGTCTGTCAGGTGTTTCGGTAAAGAAGCGGATACAAATTTTTCTCTTTTATTTTCTCCAGATGAATCCCGAACCTTTACAATTTCTAGCCCGTTTTCGATTTCACTTCGTATACGTCGCTCGGGGATAATTAATGGAGGGTGCTTCGAACGAGTAAAATTTCACCCTATTGCGCCATTCTTTCTATAATAGTTCCTTTTTCGAGGAATCTGAAATTGGTCTAGCTTAACACCGCGTTCGCTGCTGTTTCATAGATTATAGTATTAGTATTGATTTCTATCCATTTGTGAGGACTTCGTATGCGTGATAAAGTAGCACGCAAAAGTATAAGAAGTATCCAAAGTGAAGCATGCATTATAATTGGGCATTTGTGTTTCCAAGCATAATTAACCCATTGCGGGCGAGAATCTACAAATAGTCGCCTAAACATTTTTGGTTTTCTCTGACATATATAAATTTTTAAAGCAACAAATTTGAATTAATATCTTTACAAAAAGAAAAAGAAACTTTAAAGCCGTGCGAATTTGGTGGCTTGGAATTGGAAAACTTGGAGATTTAGAGGCTTGGAATTGAAATACACTAAAATACTCTCTTAAGCGTTAGTATTATTCCACGTCTGTAAAGAGTTAAAAGAACGAGACTTTCACAGTAATCTAAATATTGTAACGCGTGCTTTGCTTTGAATATGTTGCTTACTTTTGCGCGTAACATACGAAATGTATTATTTGGAAAATATACGTTTCGCACAAGCGTATAAAAATTCGCAGCCTATTTGTAACGTTTAAATGGCGAAACGAATCTTTAATTAGGTTTTGTCTCAATCATTGCCTTTGCTACTATTTCATCGATATTATTAGTGGATTGCGGATTTTTATCCATTTATGGGAAATTTATATACGTACGTGCAATAGTAATGCGCAAAAATATGAAAGCGAAGCACGCGTTACGATGTTTAGATGGCGAAACGAATTTCCAGTTATATTCTACTTTAACCACTCCTTTCGCTACTACTTCAACGATAGAGTTTCAGCGCATTGCACGGTTTTATCCGTTTATGGGGAATTTATACGTGTAGCAAAGCGATACGCAAATATATGAAAAGTATCGAACGCGAAGCACGCGTTACAATGTTTCAATCGGTGAAATGGATCTCTAATTAGGTTCTCTCTTCGCCACTCCTTTCGCAATTAGTTCAACGATATACCTGCAGTTAGTAGAGAATGGATTTTTCTTCGTTTAGAGAGAATTTATGTTTTGTGGAAAGTAGTACGCAAAAATGTGGAAAGTATTCGAAGCCACGTTGTAACGTTTAAATGGCGAAACGAATCTCTAATTAGGTTCTGCGTTAATCATTGCTTTTCTTACTATTTCAACGATCTTGCTATCGGTAGATTGCGGATTTTTATCCATTTATGGGAAACGTTATGCGTGTAAAAAAGTAACGCGCAAAAATATGAAAAGTATCCAAAGTGAAGCATGCGTTGCAATGTTTATATGGCGAAACGAATTTCTAATTAGGTTCTATCTTAACTGCCCCTTTTTCTACTGCCTTAACGATGTACAGTACAATAAACTACATTAACGTTAAATTTATATACGTGAAAAAGCAATACGTACAAGTATGAAAAGTATCCAAAGTGAAAAATCTCCGTTAAATCTCTATTAAGGTTCCGTTTCTCTATTAATCCCTTTAACAATGTAAAATTGTATAAAAATTCGTCATCTACTTTTAATATCTAGGTAACCGATATAACTTTAATCAGGTTCTACTTCTCCAATTCTATTCAGAGAGTCCTGAATTTATATGTACAAAATTCCGCTGCTCGAACTCTGGATTTCGTAACGTGGAAGCTTATCCGTCTGTCAGTTTTCAATCACCGCCTTCGTCAACCCTTTAAGAGAAATTTGTTGCGGTTTGCGTTGATGGAAAGTATGAAAACGCGTTGACCGACTATCAGGTGACCGCGGCGTTCATTTGCAATTGCTTAGCGCTTGTCCGCGGTTCCGCGGCCGTTCTATGGTTTCGCGAAACGTCACACAACGCGCGTTGGCAATATCATTCTTCGCTTAGGCATACATACGTGAATGGCGGCGCATTACCGGGCGTCGTGCAAACGGTAGTGACACCTGACCAGTAATAATCGTATACAAACGGCAGTTCACTTTATAGTTTGTCGAGTCGTGCTGCTCGCAGGGGCTGAACGCGCCACCACCGATCCTTCTTTTCCTCGTTCATACGTATGCGCATGTTTATTGTGCTGCAAAAAGATTAATGCGTCGCATCTGCGACGTTCTGTCGGAAGTTGCGGCTCCAATATTGCCTTCAGAAGGAAACTCGCTGCGACGGACGTCTTGTTTCAAATGAAAGTTAAGGTGACCATCGATCTGGCACTTTACGAAACGATCCTGAATTTTTGCCTTTCGTCTCGATTTCGTTTAAATCCTTGCCGTATTGATCTGTCACCTGCTGGAGGGTTTCGGTTAGCTATTCGCTGCTTCTACACTGCGTGGAGTACGTAACGTTTCAATATTACACCTGATCTTCATTTAAGAGTCCACAGTCTTGCGGTCTGATAACATAGTTCACTTACACTAATAATATACTATACCTTTTGATATAATACTATATTGATATAGCACAATTTGTTATAAATTCATAGGGTATTTTTCGCGTTTAACCATAACCTCTGCAACGTGTCACGCGCATAATTATAATTCGAAGCGTATGTAAACCATCCCCCTTTGAGAGAGCCCTGAATTTCACGCCGAGAAGCGTGGTCGCTTTAACCAAATCACGTACAAACTTTTACGTAACCTACACGATAAAGTTTTGCTCGCCTATATTTTCGCGTTTACGCGAGGCATGCTTGATAAATTCACCTATAATGATAAAACAAAACGGTGCCAATAAAACAGATCTGCCACCTCACGGTAGTAAAGTAGCGTCCGTGGATGAAAATGTGGAACGAGGAATACAATGCCATACCGATAGCGTAAAAGCTGTTTAAGCTTTTCGCTACGGCAGCTCGGAACTAAAACTAGAAGCATAAAGATACGAGAGTGGTACGAATGCGAGTACAATTCGGATACCGTACACGGTTAATTACCGTAGATTCAATATATAGGAAACACGCGTATCATTTTAGCGAATGAATATGAATTGCCCTATCTTTGAAGACGTACATGGTACGTACACGTGTCCGTGGCAGCGAAAGGGTTAAAAATGAAACTCGCGTATCCGTGGAGTGGCAAGCGACGGTCGACGAGGAGAACGAAGACGATTGGTTGCTCCGCTGTGGCAAAGACATAACGAAGGGTTTTAAACACATTGTTAAAGTTCTACTTAGTGTAACTTTTATGCATTCGGAAGAGAGAGAGACACGCCCACGCTTGGTGGACCAGCGGAGGGCCACCTCAGCTGTTCCACGTTGGCAATCGAATTTTATATGGAGATTGCCGTTGTTCCCGAGAACATTAAAGAGTTAAGGGCCTCTTAAAAGTGGCTGTCGTTTGTTCGTAAGAGAGGCAGCCACCTTCTTCTTGCCGATCCTTTCCGCGGCGCGGGTAGCTGGCATTATTATTATTACAAAGACGAGTCCGTGGCATAAATAAATCGTAAATCAAGCAGCGTCGTAAACGTCGAAATGCTTCGAGACAGTTCGGACCGTGCGATCATCGCACAATGGCGCCGCAATTTTGCAATTTCAACGCTTATAACTGCCCCCGACCCTCCTTTACCTTTCGCGTACGCCCACGGGATGCGCGTCCGTTGGCCGCGAACGTCCACGAATCAGCCACGAATTTCTTCATTTTTTTTCTTTTTCTTTTTTTTTTCTCTCCCCCTTCCCTTTGCTGGCCTTCTCTCTTTTGGCATATCTTCACGGAGGAACACGTGATTCCGGTGTGAAGAATTGATTTCGAGGATTTGGCCCGCGCCGCGTGCTCGAGTTACGACCCGGGCCACCATCGGGTGACATCGGTTCGAACTCATTTTCGCCTCTATTAAAATTGAACTCGGGCAATTCTTGCTCGGGGAAGATTTATTCCATCGATTTATTTCACACCGTACAAAAGAGACGGAAAGAGAGAGAGAGAGTAAACGCGCACCATTGGGTTGAGGTCTCCGGAGTCTTTGAACTGCTGCATCATTATTTATTAGACACAGTGTCCTGTAGGTAGCAGTCGACCGATCGTGTTTCCATCGTTCGGGGAGCTGTCTTTTTCGTTCGCCTTCCACCGCCTCCCGCTTCGTCCTCCTTGTCTTCGGGAACGTTGCGACAAAAACGTTTAACGAAGCCGTTCCATTCGAACGATCCCATCGCGGCAACCCACCGGTTTTTTCAACGCATTAGAATAACGCGGAATACGTTTGCTCGATTCACCTGGAACAACCGCGTATTAATTAAATTCACGACGGATCTGTTGACCTCCGTTTATCCTTCGTACTTCGTTTCGCCCCCGTTCTCCAACTACGAGTGGAAAGTTTTATCCGTACACTGGGTATTTATTTATTCACGGACAAAGCCGTTAATAGTACAAGAAGTTAATACTAGAAGTTAGTACAAGAGTAGCAGTGACAGCGAGCGAGTTAATGCTAAGGAGGTTGACGTAAATTGGTATCTGTAGAAAAGAAAAGGAAAACTGTTGAGGAGAACACGATAACGCGTCCAAGGCAAGGCTGAAAGTTGAAGAAGATAAAGGCCTGTACATTTCTGATTCGAAACTGCTATTTTGCGAGAAAGAAGGTATAAGAGTAGACAAATCGTGCTGTGTATTTTTGTGGCCCAAATTCCATTATCATTACCATTATTATTTTTACCTCTTCAGTTTCGTGACATTTGTAGCTTTGTGTTTCCTTTTACATTGCGCATATTAACCTTCTCACTGTTATCGGAGGCTATAGCGTATTATTATTGGCGTCTTCTGTCGATCAGTTTCGATTGTCGAAAATACTATCGGCGTCTTAAAGCACCTGAAATTCTTTCTTATCTAAGGAATAGGAAATTGAACACAATGCACGTCAATATTTTGGCGAGGTTTTAATATTCCTTGATTAAAATCCGTCGCAGGGAAAGGGTTAAAATACTTCGGAAGCGTTTAAGTTCCCTTTCGGGTAACAGAAAGGAAAGAACTCTTACGAAAATTCTGATATCTAGGAACGTAGGACGCGAATTCCCATGAGGTGATTCGTCCACTCTTCAGTCTGGTCTGTTTTAACTGGATCGGTCAATTTGAAACGCGAATTTGGCAGTTGTTTGCGGAATAAGCCGCGGAGGTTTCTTAAAGAAGGTAGCCGCGTACACCGAAATCAGAATGTCCATCTCGGCCATTGCCATTTTTTACGAATCTCTCCGGGCAATGTTATTAAGGATAAACGTTTTCTGGTGGGGTATCTTTCCCTGCCACTCGGCGAATGACGCAACACGATAAAGAGGGACTAATTGCGAGAGGGGACGGGGATAGGGTACGTGGGTCGGCTGTCCAACTTTCAAAATAAGAGCAGATTCGCTCCAGGGTGCAATTAATCACGGCGGAAAGAGAGCTGCCTTCCGGGATTTTATTAACCAATTACCCGGGACGCGGTATATTTGATGCTCCGAATAAATAGCCGGCAAACAGCATCGGGGAATTCATTAGTGGATCATTGGGCCAGCCCGGTCAACTTTATCATTTCTCCTCGCTGTTGATGCAAAAACAGAAAAATGGCCGTATTTTTCGGAGAAATATATCTTCCTTAAGTGAAGTACAGTTTACGGATCATTCGAAGTACGCTTTAGACCAAAGTGAAACACGAAAGCGAAGATTGCCACTTTAACGCTTCTTTGAGTTGTGGAAACTGCAGAGGTCGCGCGTAATTTGAACCCTTTGCCGTCCGAGTTATCTTCGCCGATTTACTCCGATTCTTTCCTAATAGTTTAATCATTGTTCGACGGTATCGCGTAGTTTGCATTTACTACAGTGTCTCAGCACGCTAGTAGCGCAACGAGATATTTGCGTTAACGTGTCTTTACTAAATATGGTACACCTGGGACTCTTTTTACACGGTGAAAGCTTGCCGTTTAAAGAAATCGTGTAAAAGACGTCGAACGAATATTGATTGGCAACAAAGTACAAAACTTGCGTCGCAACATGCAAACTAAATAAAATACATCCACTAAAGCATCTCGGGCAATAACTATACCACATGTGTGCATGGACGCATTCTTTTAATGAACATAACAGGTATGGCAAGGGCAATAAAGCGAAGGGGAAATGGAGAGCGCTAAAGCGACGCTTAAAAAGTTAATAAATTAAAGTTTCAAGTAAAATGAAAGCAGAATAATCGTGTGACTTTAAAATCGTGTAATCAGGGTCCCAGGTGTATATTACTTACAATTAGTCAGCCTTGAAATGGGGCTAATTAGAAAGAATTAGACTCGACGTAGAATCTCAAAGGGTTAAACTAAAAATATTTCCACGCGCGTCGATACTATCGTTAGAAAATTTGCCAACTCTTTTAGAACACCTTTGAGCGTATAATCGCGAAGCAAATTAGTTGGTCTAGCTAATCTACCGATGGAATTAAAACGAAACCAAATAATAGACTAAAAATTGGGAGGAAAAATGAAAGACGTTCGCATTTCTACGTAGCTATCGATTCCATTGGCAAGGCGTATTTCTTTGGCACAGTTCCACGGCTATAAGGTGGCAGGCTGATAGGGCAATAACAGGTACAGATTGCAACTGTCGGTTGAATTACACCGTGCCGAGGAGTCGTCGGTGTAAAAATTCATCCGACCGATAGCCGGGTCTTTTTAACGAGCCTAGAAGATTGCCGTTCGACATGCAACGCGACGAGAGGCCCGATTGCGAGCGTACAATACACAATCGGCATAATAAAAAGCCAATCTGCGAGCAGGTAGGGTCCGAGAAGAGAAACGAAATCGACCCGAATCACGTAAACGAAATTTCACGAAAAAAAGGCAGGCAGAAAAACGGCACGACGAGAGAGAGAGAGGGAGAGAGAGGCGGTTGTTTGATGCGAGCGCGGAGGAATCGTGGTGCTCTGGAAATGATTTCGTGAGAAGAAGCGCGCGCGGCATTGTGCGTGGAACCGCGGCTCGCCGCGCGGAGCCGCGAGGGGCTAGAAGAAGGGTCGAAAAAGAAAGAAGACGTCAAAGAGGATGCGGCGACGATATAGAGAATAGCGTATTGCAGTTTAGAGGAGCGCAGTGTGCGGTTTAGTAACGCGTAGCGGCGGGCGTAGCGTGTGGCGTGCATACCACCGTGGTTGTATGTCTCGTCCGATCCGGTCTCTCTCCCCCACAGCCAGCCCTCTCGCTCCCTCGTTCACGGAGGTACCAGCGGCGGCACCCTTTGATCTCCCTGACCACGCCCCCTTTTTTCATTTTTTCACTCCTTAAAAGGCAGATGGACAAAGTGTATTGTAAAGTGGGCAGCGCGCCCGGGAAGACAGTCAGCGAGGAAGAGCGGAGCGAGTGAAATGGACGGGAAGAAGGATAGATCGGGAGGAAGGGAGAAGAAAAGTGGCCAGATAGAGGAGGCGAGAGAGACCGGAAAGAGCAAAGAGGAGGCACGCTGTAGGTGAGGCTGCCGGCTCCGTGTCCAGTTACAATTATTAAGGACTCTCCTCTGGCCCGCAACGAGAGAGAAGAGGAGAGCCGGCTCCGGGAGAAGGAGGCAAGAATCGGGCGAATGCTTCGCTAATTATCCGATCCCCGCGTCTCGGGGCTAATGGGCCGAGCAAGAGGGACGGAGAAAGCTCGGCGTGCCGAGAGAGATAACCGGAGACCGGCAATATCCAATTGATCATCCGACAAACCTTGCTGATGAACGAGGAACTTCCTATCCCATCCTGCTCGTCTTCTGTAAAACCTGCTACTCCGATAGGCCGCCGATAGGCCGCCGATATTGGACGAGCGATTCGCGTTAAGTCCACATAATTCCCTTCACGCTCGTGTTTTGTTCGCGTCCAGCAGCAGAGAGGACTTTGCGCGCTCGACGTGCGCGCGAGCTTCGTTAGCCAAACCCTTTCGACCGTTTGCGTAGCCATGAGTGCGTACCACTCGTATTCTCGTCTTTCAATTTCCCATATAATCGTACCTATCGCCTCTCTGCTCTTTCCCGTCGTCAATCGATAAGACGTTCACGCTGGATCACGGCCGATCACGGTGAATCACGGTGAAAGAAGAGTCGCGTACGCATCGACCGGCTACGATCTTTGTCTCGGACGCGCGTAACGGGGGACCTTTCTGGAACCTGATACGCCTAATCCATTTCACGGTTCGCTCGGTCGCGAAGCCACTCCGGCCCGCAACGCGCACCAACAACGCTGCTGCTCGCTCGAGCTATTCAAATTTTTGGCGAATCACGGTGGTCCCTGGGCTCGAGGCGCTCCTGGCTCACCCAACGGCACCCCGGTCTCTGCTCTCGGACCCACTACCATCCGCTCTCGAGGATCCAGCCTCGAGAGAGACTCCGAACGGTGTCCCGTAGGTGAGAGTCTCGAGGTGACTGCACTGCTGAACTAATTCTCCTCTTTTTCTTCCTTCTTTCGGACCGAACAACTCCCTTTTTATTTCTCCGTTCTGCCCAGACCACGCAATTGTTCCTGCCTTTATACCGGTTATTGACGTCCGCTTTCGCGGCGAATTACTCTGCCCCCGAAAATGATGTCTCAATTGGAACGCACGAGGACCTGCGAGGTTCCAGCCATCGCGCAACATCGCGGTACAGATTTATTTATAAGTCTGACGGATGCTGGTCGCTTCTCCTTTCTCCCGGAAATCGACTGCCAGTCGAGTTCGTCTTTCTCGATGCTCGGTCCAGGGTTAGACCAAACTTTTAACCCCTCAAGGACCGAGGTATTTTGCTAGAAGTAGTCACGTATTCTCGAATCTTTTCGCATGAATTTATCAGACAATATAGCAAATATTCAATGCTTATCGCGACATGGTATAAGGCATCAATTTTATTGCATACTTTCGCGTTTACAATTAGGTCTTGTATTATACGAGTGTCTGGCAAAATATTGAAACCGTGTTAACACGGGTATTGTTGTCAAGGGTTTAAAGAAGATCAGTTTTGTGGACTTGCAGAAGTCAATCACTATTTCGAGCACCTACTACTCGCTTATACCACGATCTTGTCCCAGCTTTGTCTTCAGTCTCCGCGTTCCATCCTGTTTTATCATTGCAAATTGTTCCTCGTACTATTGTTCTTCGCGTGGCCCTGTTTGTAATACAGGGCTCTAAACGCTACTAAATATGCACGAAACTGTTCGAATCCGAGAAAGAACAGTCTGCTCTTGAACTCGAAGAGTTGCCGTTGCTCGCAAATTGCATCGAGGCTTCCGTCCTCTAAAACGTCGAAGAGATACGCGAGGAATATAAATGATAAAGGTTTTGAAAAAGTTGGACGGACTGCCGTGGCCGGATTCCAGGGTTGCTTACACACACGGTGATTGCGGCGTAATGAACCGAGCAATATCGACGAGTAATACGTGTAATAAAGCAAGCATGTGATTCGAATGCTCACGAAGCGGGCAGCGTTTCCGCGTTTGCTCGGTTCCAGTTTAGTTTAGCCATTCGAGAATAATTGTTTTATAATAGTTACGACAGACGAGGTAGTAAAGTAATGTTGGGTTTCGATCGGGCCTGATCGTTGGTTTATCGCGTAAGTGGTCGCGGTGTATGATTTCGAGGCCTTTCTGCTCCAACTCGAGTGGAGTTCGACGGAAAATCATCGTGCATCGAGCTTCCGCTTGATTGTATCTATAGCTGTTGTAACTGCTTACAGTTATGCGAACGATTGTTTCCATCAGACCCCGGAATTAGCCTTTTTTTCTTCTTCTGCAATTTACGCTGCACAACTTTTCGCGCAACACCGAGGGGCACACCGAGAGATTTCAATGTTTCGTATAATGATCGCGGACGCATTTACCTTGAACGATTCGAGCGTATAATATCGAAAACTGGCGATTCAAAGAGATATTCATTCGGGTGGTCGGCAAGTCGCATATGGCGCACCGACAGAAGCAATTTTCGGTCCGTACCGAATGCAAATGAAGTGTCGACGATTTCATTATGGAAGAGCGTTTATCGTGCCGGCCGTGGTCGCGTTCGGACCTTTGCTTCTTTCGTTCTTTCGTCCGTGTGGTCGCAGCCAATAGCTCGCCTCGATTTTCCTCGGTAATAGCCCCGGTGATGTAACGCGTCGCAGCATCGCTCGCGAGGAGGATCCTCTCCGCTGTCGTGGACTCCGTGGAGCCAAGTCATCCGCCATCTTACGCGGCAACGCACCGAAGGATGTGGTTATTAAAATTGCAGAGGAGGAACGAACGTACGGAATACTTACGGAGCCGTGACTTCCTTCGGGGTAACGAGAGCGCGAGCGAGACGGAATACGGAACGCGTTCGCGTTCGCGTTCACTCTTCTCGCGAGTCTCGTTGAGGCAAGAAAAAATTCGCGTGTAGGCGAACGCGTGTCTCGTTGGCGCGCACAGGACGGGACGGCGACTTTTTCCACGTAACATTGTTTGCACGCACTCGAGAATGTTTCGCGGCGGCTATCATTAGCCGGGGCACAAAATGGAGCGAAAACGTGCAAGTACTTACGAGAGTCGTGAGATTCCTTTTCACGGAGAGGAACGCGACGTCGGATGGTGGTTATTTGCTTCTTTGGAACGCGAATGTGTTTCGTTTCAATGCAAACAGCGCCGGGGCTCTCCCGTCACGAACGAGCGACTTTTCTGGAACCGTTTAGCCGGTGGTGTATAGCAGGGAGCAACGTACAAATTGGCCCGTATTAAGACGTACCCACGGCAACAAAAGAATCGTGGGGACGGGCCTTTAAAGACATTAGGCGCCATTTTGGTGGTAATGCCGTTCCACCGGCTGGCTAATGAAGGGAAATGCATCAGTCGGTGATTTTAGAGCTTCTGTGCCTTAATCCTAGGAATTATAAAACCATGCGTGTCGTTAGAGATCTCATTTATGGCCTCCGTCTGAAAGAAATCTTCTCTCTCTGTCTGTAGCACTATCGTTGTACGATTATCCCTCGCGTGTAACGTCGTAGGTAGGTTTCGATAAACCGTATTACACTTATTAGATCGCGAACCTTTATGAGTTTATGGGACATTTAGCTATGCGAAAAAAATACAGGAATCGCGTAATATACCGTATAAGATACGCCAATTAAGGTACGCATTATTACATCCAAGAGAACTAATCACTATTCTGCTTCCATCCCTGCAGCTATGCTCTTTCTTATCGGGCAATCTTCATAGTTTTCGTTTGTAATTGATTCGCAAAGTTTCGAGCTTGCTGTAATTCTCTGTGTACAAATATTTGACTACTTGCATCCATTAATTTGGGTAAATTCATATGTTTTGCACTCGTCCAATAACTCGATTCGTCCAAAGCGATATCGAGGGCACTTCGAAATCCAGGCAAGCTCGCTGGCAAATTGGTTTAGTTGCGTTTCCTTGAAATTGTCATCCCGCTTCTCAAGTACAATGTTGCTAGTTTTAAATGCCAATTGCGGCCATGCACTGCTTTCCAACAGCCTGAATATTTAATTGCGCGAGTTCGCGTCGGTGCAACAGTATGTCCGACACGGGGGGGAAAACATTGCTGGTCGATAACGTCTCGGCTAATTTGAAAAGTTTCTATTCCGCGGAGGACTATGAATTTCAAATTGTTCGATGCACGAGACACCGCGCGCACGCGATAGGCTAGGATTTTTCGCGGAATCAATTTCTCAGTCGCGATAGGAGCCTATAGATAATGGCGAAGTTTCGCGAAGCGTAACCAGCTGCTTCTGTCCGAGACCCGATGTCCAGATGATTCTCTGTTTACGATACAGCGTTTCGCTTCGTTTCACGTTCCTCCAACTCGCATCGTTTCGCGCTTCGAACCGCGGACCTTTACGCGAGTTAAAAGTTTCCTAAATGACGCTGATGAAATGAAACTTAAACAGGGGGTTGCTTCATCCCCAAAGTAGAATAATCTGTTCCTCGCTATGAACATTAGAGTCGTATTATCATCTTCATTCGAAAACTTTATTTTGTATCCACTGCACAGTTTCATCGAAATATTGAACGTAAACAAATGCAACGTCGTTTATACAATATAAATTGAAAACTAGTAGCGTGGTTAATTTAACGAGGCGTAGACAAAAGCATAGCTGCTTTCATTCTCGTACTTCGCGCAAGTTTGCAAGCGACGTTATAAACGTCGTAAAATTTGTCGATGATAGATTAGAATCTTCTGAAATGAATAGAAAGATAAAAATTGCAGAAACCGCATCAGAAACATATGCTGCGTGGACCATCTGAAATAACCACCTCAACTCTTTCCATGATCAGTAAACCGATCACAATTTATCCCCATTAATAAGCACGCGTGGAAACAAATCAAATTTGATCAACTTGAAGATCCTTTGGACTCGTATACTTTGCTTCTTTTGTTTAATTCAGCACTTATTTTGAACAAGATTGGACACGTTATTTATTACGCTTTCAGGAGAAAGCTTATTCTCTTGATAAAACGAAATCATCGACTCGTTTAAAAATAGTGGAATACTTATTGCTGCGCCTAATAATTTGTGAAAGAAAAATCCTGCTCGATCCGCTAATAATAAAGATAATGGAGACGATCGGGTCAGATGGTCCACCCTGTAAATATGCAAACACGTGAATACGTACCCCGACTTACGTCCCTTTCGACTTGCATCGGCTACTCAGGAACCAATTATAGCGCGCGCGTTCGGGATACGACTGTATTCGTTAAAATGGTTCCGAGGTTGTGTCAGTGCAGTGGAGGGCAAGATTTAACGCATTCGTCAGATCCCTCTGGCAAATTATGACAATTACTAGATAGCAGAGTCGGTTCGACGTTCTACAAAGCTACGTGCTTTACATTCCGGTGTTAATGATAGCCGACCGATTACCCGCGTACACGCGAAGTACTCGTAAACTCGTAAACAGGCTAGGTAGCACGTCGGCTGACAGTGACGTAGATAAGGGGATAGATAAGTTCGTAGATTAACGAGCTTAACTGAAAAGCGTTGTCCAGATAAACGAACCAACGTTACCATTTTCGTCTAATATTCCGTGATAAATCGAGCCCCAAACCGAGTTATTTTCGCATCGGGACCTTTCAACCGACTCTTCTAAATTTGTCGCCGCAAAACGAAGCGGCGTAAGTTACACGTTTTCACTTTGCCGCTTCAATTGCTACGTATCGGACTTTGGTCAAATTGCCGTTCATTTTCCGAGCACGTGGAAATTATTTTCGTGCATTTTTTTCCCCCCCGGTTAAAATGTGGATTTTACGTTCCAGTGCTGAACTTTGCCAGCGATTATGAAAGTGGTGTAAAAAGAAAGCTTCTATATTCTTGCGATATTAATCAATTTAACGTACAGTAAACGAGGAGCGTAATTTTTTATTTTTAGATTCTTTACTTACATACATCACTTTCGTAATTACCAGCAGAATTTTATTGTAACGTGGAAGAAGGCGATTGCATGCAAAAGGGGCGTGAAACAGTTATAATTCTGATTAATGTTTCGGTATTACGGTGCTGTTCTTGCATCTTTTCCGTTACTGAAACTAAAACTTAGAATACGTTTTCTCCTATTAACCCTCTATAACCAGAATGTTGCTTTAATTCGTAGAAAAATTGTAGCCAATTGTAATCATAGATTGCAGCTGGCAAAAAACTAGGAACCAATAATCATTGCAACAAAATACAATAGATACGATAAGTACGATAATGATTGATTACTGTACAATGATATAATTATAGAATGCAATGCGTACGATAAGTACGATAATAATTTGTTACTGTACACTGATATGGCAATAAAATACAATGCGTACGATCAGTACGATGGTAAATATATAAAGCGAAGCTTAAAAGATGCGTGTATGTAATCTCCAAGTGACACGTCGTTGCAGAGGGTTAATAGGAATAACAGAAAGCATAGGTCATTATCATCGAAGTATTACTACTTTTACTCCTTCAAACGTCGTGTCTTCTCGAAGCCAAGCTGTTCGTCTCACGCCTCTTTTGCAGCTAACGCCTCGATTAATACACGAGTTGCATTTCTTTTTTTTTTTTTTTTTACAAAATACGCGTCTCGCAACCACGCAAATATGCACGCGAATGCAACATTGTCGTGGCCGGAAGATTCTCCGGGAGGCGCAGCAGTTACGCGAAAGAACCGGCCATTGAAACGGTTCCCGTTTATTAAGGTTCTTCGAACGTTTGCTCGACACAATAGGCGACGGGGTAATTGTCGATCATTCGGCGCCGTCTGTTTGCAGGATGCCTCGGGACCGTTAGCGGAATGAAACAAAGTGTCGAATCGAAGGTAGAACGCGACGCGTGTAACCGGAAGGCAATTACAGCGAAAATAACAGTGTTGTGCATTAAGTTTCGAGACGGCGCATGCACCCCCGCCGCGTCGCAACCCCACCGGCCCGCTCTCGCTTATTATTTCCGATGCCGTTTAATTTCCGCTTTCGTAACGAACTCTGCTCGCCGCCGAGCTGGTCCCAACCATTTCCCTCTTCTTTCCACGATTATTCCTCTTCCCGGTCTCGATCGAAATCCTTTGGAGCAGCGATCAGTAAACTGTGAACTTTTAACGTGTGCGTTTACGGTTTTCATAGGCACTTAATAACAGCAAGTAGTTAAAGGTTAAGTAGGACTTGTGCGTTAAATTGGAGACTCTGATAAGTATCTCGGAATTTTTCCAGACCTTTGTAAAGCCTACAGCAGTAAACATTTGGAGCTGGAATCAAACGATCGGTTATAGCGACAGCGTTAGTAAAAAACCACTGAAATTGCAAAGATACGAAGTCTAGTGGTAATAGTGTACGTTGAAAGTAATAAGAATATCCATAAGTCAACGTTTCTTTTATTAACACGTCTAAGTATATTTAACGTTGTGCGTTCATTGCGAATATTATCCCCGAAAAGGGTAAAGCTCATCACTGCTCGAGGAAAGTCATTAACGCGTTTACATTTTACTCCGCCTCGATTCATACGCGGCGGTTTTCATTCGTTTGCCGGATCGTTCAGCTATTAGCAGCAGTTACTGGATAGAGTTCAAAGTAAATAGAAGAGGGTCTGCGAGAAAGAGTGGGCAGCCATTTTATCGCAAATGATAGGAGGCATCGGTAGGCATAGGTAGATAAGGGTGGTCGTTCGCAGACGGGACCGGGCTCGATTTCTTGAATATTTGATGCATCTACGACGACGGCCATCTTGCGTGCCGTGCCGTGCCGCGGAGCATTAAACAACAAGGGTTGTTAGCCTCTTTATCTATAGTCTTAGTCTCCATACATTTGCGCGAGCTGTACAAGAGCAACGACGATACATTAAGGCGTAACGTCCACTCGCGTGCGACTAACGTTCCTGCCCGCCATATCGGTTGCCAACGTCTCTAATCGAGTCGCCATTTTGCCGAGACGATTTACGATTGCGTTTCCTTCCAACGGGCGATCGATCTTCTACTTGTGGAATTTTACATTAACACATTCGCTATAACATCTTCCACGCTTTCTTTTCCTGGGCGCGCTTGGTCCTAGAAACAAAAATATTTCATCCCTCTCCGAAGACTGTAATTACGGTATAATCTAGCCTAGAATTTTACTTTGCGTACGTGCTATGTATTTACGTATAGTCCTGGGCATTTTTACGACAACTTAAGCTTCGTGAATTAATTAGAAAATGAAGGCACCTAAGAAAAACACGAGGATAGGGAGATTGTACGTACGTATTAATATGCGTGTGCATTTATTCGTAGAATGAAAATATGAATACGTTTTTATCGCGAAGTTTATTTGGGCTGCGATGATTGGAATCGCTTGGAACATGATTAGAAATCTAGAACCTTTGAAAGTCTATTATCTCGTATCTGACAACTCGAAGTTGTCAAATATTTCTTAACACTTCGCGTCGGTAATACTGCGAGATAAAAGTATACTTAAATCTAAACATAATTTGAACGTATTCTTGGATCTAAATCTAATTCGAAAGTAGTTTAAATCTAGATCTAACTTAAGAATGTTCTTAGATCTAAATCTAATTCGAGGGTAGATTTATGAAGATTTTCAAGAGGTCTATACTACGAATCATATTTAAAGCGATTAGAATTTTTCGTCGCATATGCAGATTGGAAGTTTCCATCGCTATTCGAAACTTATTGAGACTTTCAAGAATTCTAAGCACCGAGTCACGTTCGAAGAGATTCTTAGCGTTTCAGTCGCCACTATTTCTCATAAACGCAGCTGCTAGGTATGTTATATTTGCACGTGCCAATCGTGATACTTGTACGTACAAATCGCACTCTTCGTTGTACAATTAAAAGTGGCCGCGACTCGAAAGATCGCGAAAACAGCCGCGCAAAAGCCAACCCCTTGTTGTTGGAGGACCAAGCGTAGGCAATCGAGTAACGCGGGAGCGAATTTGAACGGCTTGGCTCTGAGAGACCGGCGATACTGTAACTTACGGGAAGTCGTGAATATCGCAAAGGAATAATTTATATTCAGCTACGTGGCATGCGTCAGGTAGAACGGCGATCGCGTAACACAATGCGCCGCTCTTGTGTACTTTATCGATGACTTGCGGAGCATATTTATGGGAACACACCCACGTTACGATGAAATTATGGTTTTCACCCGGGCCCCGATTGCATTATAGTAATTCGTAGTTAGCAGGAAATACACGTGCATCGTAGATATCTGTCCTCAGCCTATCATTCTTCCTGCTTTCTCTTTCGATAGGCCGATTCTCAATGCACCTCGAGCAGTCGCGGTTTATCGTACGCGAAAACCTCCATATTTATTGCCTCTCTGGCCGCATTGCCGCGGACTTTTAATCGGAAACGCGTTTGCCGCGGTCGAAACGCGACGGCGGTAACATTTTCGCGATTCCAGTCCGAGTGTTCGCCGTGAAATTCGCGTGAAATAAGATGAAAATGGAAACGTGACGGTCTCGTGATACGATCCAGTAAAATGCTAGGTGCAAATGGAAGCCATATAGGTGGTGGAAATTAGCTTCGGCTAGATTACCGTTGTTAGGCTGACTCGAAAAAGAGGTCTAAGCTAGACGGCTGATTGCTACTGGAACTCATCTGCATCGACGGAATTTGTTTCTGTCACGAATCCTCTTCTGCCGGTAATTCTCTCTTCGCTGAAACTTTGTTTCGACGTTGGTAGACTTTAATAGAATTCTTTCTTTCGATGTTCGCGCAGAAATTCACAGGGAATTATAGGCGAACCGCAATGCTGCCCTTTCTACCTTAATTGCCGTAATTAACGTTTTGGAGCGATCGGAAAATCATGTTCTCAATTAGTAAACCTGCGAGAGGAAGCAAATTAGACCGCTACCGAGTTCAAACGATGCTCAACCCTTTGAGCACCGGATAATTTTGTTTCAGTGGGAACGCAATCTGTACGGAACACATTTAATCACATTTCAAATTGAAATTTTATATTACGTTAATTATCAAATAATTTGCGATAAATATCAAATGGAAATTTGAAGTAAATAAAATTCATATAAATTCAATACTTATATTTGCAATCAGATTTGCCGAATAAAAATACATTCGTCGTTCACATTTTCACCGAAACAAAATACAAGCTAGCATAACGTTGCAAGGCGCAAGCCAAAAGAAGAAAAGGAAAAAATGGTTTCCATATTCTCGCGATAGAAATGAATGTAACGGAAAATAAGCAAGGAGCTTAAATATTTGAGGTGTTTGACGCACGGTACTTTCATAATTAGTTGCACGTACGTGCAACGTGGAACTTAAAAGGGTTAAACTATTTTTGCTTAACGAATGAGGAGATCGCGAAGTTGCGACGGTTTTAATACAACCCGAGGATAGTACATCTTAGTCAAAGCGAGCAGAATAGTTGCGAGCGATTTTATGGACAGAATATAGCGGCTAGTCTATAGGTTGCCAAAGTTTTAGCCACCATTCCAAGCAGCGAATCGATAAATCTCGTCGTATAGAGCAGGAGTCGGTAAACTACGGTTCGCCATCCAAATCCGCCATTTGTTTTCGCGTCGCCCACGAGTTCAGGATAATATTTGCAACGAAGCGAAGTAAAAGCGATTACATGCAGATCATTACAAATAATCATTGGTCTTCGATATCTAAAAATATCCAATAGTTTCCCCTCTGAGAAGATAAGTTTACCGACCCCTGGTACGAAAGAGGGAACGAATTGAATCGCGCCAGCGGTCGATGGAGAATCTTGCTGTTCATTTGCGACAGAAGTGTGGAATTTTTTTTTTTCGAAAACCCCGAGATGCATAATTAAAACGATCAAAGATGGCTCGTGCAATTATGATCCCCGTTGATGCACAGACGATCCCTGGTAATCAACGAAATACCGTAACGTCTCGTACACACAGCTTTTCTCCCGAAGCTCGCGCGCCTTCTTTCTCCATTATCGCGTGTCCGCGCCACCCCGCATGTAAATTGTCCGCCGTCCACGTTTCCAGCTATAATATCATTTTAATGACGAAAAAGCCGCGTCGGTGGCAATTAATCCCCGGAAAAATCGGACACGTTGCGCGCCGTCGATTATAATACCCCGCCGTCTCCTTCCATCTTCCTCGTCGCCTCTTACTCTAGCCGCGCGACCGTTTCTCTCTGCCCTCTACGATCTCGGCTTCGCTCTCGCCCCGATTACGTTCCACCGGGTAGTGCACCGGTGCGCGGGCGAACACGGACCTGCAATCGAGATTAGAAAATGTCATTAGAAGAGACGAGGTTCCTACTGGAAGGCGGCGAGGGACGTTTGTCTCATCCGAGGTAAATTGTTGGAAATGTTCCGCGTACGAGATGCCACCGTAGCATCCTGATGGACGCGCAAGAGGCGGTCGTGGCAGAGAAAAGGAAGGAGTAACGGATAGCGCGAACCGCCGCGCCGTGGTTATTATCCGCGCTTCGCGGAAACTTTTCGTGCCGCGCGAATAATTGTTGCCGAGTTTCGTCGAGGGACAGAACGATTTCGCGCGAAAGGACCATATATTAAATTTCCGCTCCTCGGTAATGAGCTCTCGCGCCGATTAACCCGAGGTAGATGGATCCATCGATCGAAGGGTTAATAACAAAAATGGTCTTTGCTTATTTTTTCCCCGCGTGCCGAACAGGAAAGGATACTCAAGCGTCTTTGAATTTTATTCAGCAGGTTTCGATTCTCTTAAACGGGATATTCGTAATGTTACAAGATTGTCTGCTGCTACGTTTCATATATTTTATTAACAGAAATAAAATGATATTAACCCTTGCCGCAGTGCTCGAACCATTTTCGAACGAACATCTGCGTCGAACGATTACAAACGTGACATCTCTTAACTTAAAGAGATTGACACGATGTAGCGGGCAAATCTGATTATAAAAATATGTGATTGTAGCGGGCAAATATGATTACAAAAATATATAATATAATTTAATGGCAGAGAAACCGTACGCAATTAAAGCACTAATTTTCAGAGCTTACGACTAATGTTGCTAGCTTTGACAAGGATCCTTTTCGTTGTAAACACTTCAGTATTATCGGAATTGCAATGCAACGCTGATGCAAGATGCCGTGAATTTTCCCAAAGACACTGGTAAACCTTTTAAACGGGAGAATACGTATGAGAAGCTTGTCCCTGAATTTCCCCAAGCATCGTCGTAGAATCAGGTGCAAGAGTTCTGCGAACTTGCCAGAACTATTGTCAGAGAAATCGCGCTGAATTCTTTAAAGACACGCGAGCAGAAGAAGCATATGAATCATAGTAGAAATCCCCGGCGATGTAACGAAGAAGCGTATCGGGGAAAAAAAGTCAAAGAAGAATATAGGCACACGTAGAATCCAGAAGGAGATTCGTTTTCGCGTTGGGGGCGACGATTTATCATCGATCGGGCTGCGGCCCGCGTGGGTGTTGCAACGCCGCGAGCAACTTGCAAACTATCGGAATAAAACATGCGTCGGTGCGCGAATGTTGAATCAGTTTGATAGTCCGTGGTTATGTTTCGAGTTGTCGGTTCGTGATCGTTCCCAGGACTCGTAAACTGCGGACGCGACGGGCTGCGGGTATAAACGAACGCAGAGTTCGGGGCCGGGGCAAAAGTTTCTCGTAAAAGCTCCCCGCCGTATAATCAATCTTTCGATAGTTCGCGTAATCGCGCGGCTCCGACCGTTCCGCGGGGAAACTATAACGGTACGTTCGCAGTTTGCGGGTACGCGTCCTAGCTGGATTTCGCTCGGTGGCCGCGTGCGAGCGGGTAATTGGAAGATGATACACCGCGTTAGGCTTTTAACCGAGCAGGGTAATTGCTTGTGTAATTCTTAATTTCACGTTACGCTGGAATTCCGAGAGCAAAGCAAGAGGCCTCCTCCTTGCCGCTTCTGCTATCTCTCGAATCTTTCGCGGCGCGGCGCCGAGCCGAGCCGAACCGGCCAAGATATCCTCCGCTGCGCTTAGCCCGGCATCGCAATAGACAAACGCTGACACGCTTCGTTAACGTGCCTCTCCTCTCTTCCTTGCCGCTAATTAATTCGTAGGTAATTTTTAATTTCACCTCGCGGTGCGCCGCGGTCGTTGCCGGTCGGCTTGATTTACGGCTACGCACGCCTGCGTAATTAGTCCGGCTCTCGTTGATACAAACTCCGATAAAGGAACGCTACATAACCCGATTCCACGCGATCCGTACCCGCTACCATTGACGCGATCGTTAGGTTCCAGTTTACATCGACCGTCCGATTGTTCTCCGATTAACACGCTTCTGTTCCTTCCTGTCTCTCAACGAGTACCGTAAACGAGTAATCGAGAGGATCGAGTGCTTACTTGGCGCTTCTTCGAATTCCTTCTTCCGCGTTTCCACTTGCGAGAGTTCTTCCATCTTCCGGTCAGCTCGCAGAGGCTCTACGATTGCTAATTGCGACGCGTTCGCAGACGTAGAATTGGTCCCGATTGTGTTTGCATTGTCTCGAATCGCGGTTATCAATCACGGGGCGCGAACCAAAGGTAAACTCCGATCCGATGGTGGCAGGCGTGCTCTTATCATTTGTTATCGTCCGCGGGTGTCGTAAGGTTTCATTAATCACCGGTGATTTGGCGTGGGCTCGCGTCTAAATATAATGCACCGATTAGACCGTCGACATCGCCGCTTCTTGGCCGATGATGCTTGCACGTGTCCCGTATACCACCGGCGCATTATTAAATGTCAAAGCGTTAATGGAACGTGCCCGCGACGATACAACGTAGCGCGATAATAGCCGTTAATTAAATTGACTCTTGTCAACTGGCTCGCAACGATTTCACCTACGATTCAACTTTCCAAAGCTAAACTACTACCCTGCTGAAAAAGTTGCGGGACGAGCGAGACTTAAAACTCAAGCTATTCGTTTATCCGTTAATCTCTCGGCCGATTGCAAATACGAGACGCGAATGTGTGAACGTTAGATGTACAGGACGAAGGTACAGAAAAATTGATAGAGTCAATCATCCTGTAACACGATTCATTCGTTTCGCGTTGCATCGAAGCTGTATTAGAAAAAACTTGGAACAAATGCAAGCTAGGAGAACCTGTTTCTCGTTACATCGAAATCGTGTTCTTGAAATTCGCATGTAACAGTGCTGTAGCAACTGTGAGGTACGTTTTAAGTTGGACAATGCACGAATGCATCTTGAAATATTCTTGCTACGCGAGAGTTTCTCGAGTAAATATAATGTTGTAGCAACAGAACTTTAGCAATTTTGCTACGCGTTTTCGAGGTACCGCGTTACAGCAACCTGTATAAACGTACAATAACGTTCCACTGCTTTTTGCAAACAAACCCGTCCTGGAGCATTTGGAGCGGGGCAGTAGGAGGGATCGGAGGAGAATAGAATTGCTCGAGTTGTTATCAAACGTATCGCGGCACGATCTCAGGTAGCCGAGCATAAAGTACATCGCGAGGCGTGTGTTGGAGGTGTAAAAACGTCGATGAAGAAAATGTACGAGGAGAGAAGGCCGAGGAAAAGGGCTCGGGAGGAGAAAGATGGAGGTTGGAGGGAGAGAAGGAAAGAAGGACGAGAGGTTAGCGTGGCGGGTAAAGGGATTGAACGAAGGGTTGGCTGGGTGGGGGCAAGAGACGGGAGAAGTGACTCCCACCAGACGCGGGTAGGCAGAACATCAAAGGGAACCGACTTCTCGTTCGCGAGGTGAAGAACCGGCCATCTCCGGGCCACACACGAATTGCTTTTATATACTTACTTTAAGTTCTGTACCACTAAAGTGTAATACCTTTTCAACGCGCTGCGCAACGCGCTCGTGTGGACGCTCATCCACGGAAATCTCCTCGGATTATCCGTCCACCGTTCCATAAATTTGTCTTTTAACTCTGTCCGACCGATTACGCGTTCCTTTGTATCATCTTTTCGGGTGGGGAATAAATTATTCCACGAGAAGATTGCTAAAATTTCCTCCAACGAGAAGAGGTAATTAACGAAAGAGTAGACTTTAAGCATAACGATGGCTGTTGCGTCAATGCTACTCGAAAATCGGTTATCACGCGCAAGATTGGAAACCTTTGGAACAACGTAAGTTTGTCCAACGGGGTCCACGATAAACCTGCTCTGATTATCCGTCCAGTGTTTCATAAATTTGTCTTTTAACTCTTCCTCGCAATTACGCCGTTCTTTGGTATCATTTTTTGGGGGGAAATAAATTATTCCAAGGGAAGATTGCTAAAATTCACTTCAACCAAATGAGGTACGTAGTGAAAAAGACGAGGAGAGTAGGATTTAAGGATAACGATGGCTGGCTGCATCAGCGCTGCTCCAAAATCGAAAACCTTTGGAGCAACGTAAGTTTGCCTAACTCAATCTTGTGGACATCCACGGAAATCTGCTCCAATTATCCATCCAGGGTTTAGCAAATTTGTTTTTTAACTCTTGCTCGCGATTGCGTATACTTTTCGGAGGGAATAAATTATTCCGAGAGAAGATTGCTTAAAGCTTTCCCGAACGAGAGGAGCTAATTAGCGAAAGAAACGTAGAGTAGACTGCTTCGAGAATAACGATGCTGGTTGCGTCAATCGGTTAAAATCGGTTCTCGCTCAAAACAAAATCTCGAAGCTTCGGGACAACGGAAGTTTATCGCGTCACGCCGGTGTTCCGGCTGCTGACGTGGGTTAAATTGAAATCTGCCCGTTGAAACGTGTGTCATTTTAATCTACATTAAAACATCGTCCCCTCGCCGCTCTTCCTTGAATGGAGTAAAAAAGAGGCGCGGACAAAAAGGCCTGTCGGGTAATACGGGCGCCTAGAGCCGTTCCAACGTCCACGTTCCAAGTATCAAGTCATCAACGACTATTCAGTGGCTGGCGAGGACGAATCACGCTCCCTGAGCATGACGAATTTACACCGATGTCGCTGTTGGCTTCGCAAACCTCCACAGATCGCTAGAGGCGCGTCCAAACGTTTGTCGCGGCACGATCGACGAACGACCCTACGAGATCGTGTCAAACCGGCGAAGGGAAAGGGGCGATTCGAGGCGCGAGCCGGAACGGAAAATTGATTGAACGTCACGGAGAAGTCGCAGTACAAAAGAGCGCTGGAGGACCGCGACGAGGTTCACGAAAATCCACAACGCGAATGGTTGGTACGGGAACAGAAAGAGAGAGAGAGAGAGAGAACAACGATCCCTCGTCCCGCCTTCCCTCTCGAAAAGTGGTTAGTGAAACTGATTCGAGCTAAATGGAGCCTAAATGGAGTTGGAATTGACTGGCAGGGCTGCGCCGTTGGCTTTTGTACGAGCGGGACATCTCGAATGTTTGACCACCCCGAGCCTTACAATTACCAGCTGAATACGGTTTTCTCCGAGCCCTGGAATGAGGGTGCTTGACGCGGCCGTGTCACCAGTTGCCACGCGCTACTCTCTTTCACAGTTTCGCTGCTCAAGTTTCCTCCGTGATCCTTGAGTCGAGGGTTAAGGTCGAGACCCTGCGGACACAACGCGGACGTTGTCTCTGGACGAACTCGACCCTATATCGCATTTCGTAGGTCATTCTGATCCTGTTCAGCAATGCGAATTCGCCCGAGATGAAGATCGCAAAGGAAATTCTGCCGCATGGAACATTCATTCTACGCCTTGCGTAGAATTCCAATTATCCGGTACACTGGCACTGAACTACTTCAAGTAACAATATAATATAGATAATCGTACTGCGCCTGCACATGAAGCGGTAAAAGGAATATAATTTAAAGAACAATTGTGTTGATGATGCAGTAATGCAATTTATTAACTAAAATGAAATACATGGGCATAACGTACGCGTGCATTTCCATTGCTTAACCCTTTGACTGCGGCGCGGTATTTGCACGACCAACGCATGCGGAGCATTGATAATAAGAAACGCGCGCATAGTTTAAATATGCGAACGAGTTACTTGCTTGAATTGATTAATTTGAAGTTTAAAGTAATAAGATGTTAGATGCATTAAAATGTATGTTAGATGTATTAATATATCGTTGTGTAATGATAAGTTACGAAATTAATCTATGTTGTATTATGTAAGATCCGCGAGGCGTATATATACGCCTTTCGTAGTCAAAGGGTTAAACATCACCGGAAGTGGATGTCGATGCAATACAGCAACAGGAAGATAGAGTATCGCATGGTGGCCGTTTAAAGAGTATACGTTAGAGTATTTGTCACTATTACGCGTATGAAACGTCAGTTAAGGATAAATAGTATTTTTCGCGCGATGGCCTTCAATTAAATCGCAAGGAAAGAGGTTAACGCGATAAAGATCTGTTGCTCGAGACACCTGCACGATGATTTTGGAACGCTTCGATCCTGGAAAGTTCCGAGCGATCGTAACCGAACGGACAATGGCGGACAGGCTTCTTGCGCGTGACAAGTGAAAAAAAAGAGAGAGTTGGTTATTGCCGGAGGTTACGAGCATCTCCCGTTGAAAGGGTAATTTTGAAAATCGTATCTTTGACGATTAGTAGGATCACTCCACGCGTCGCCATATTGGCTCGGCTGCAACTGCCCTGGCTGAAAACGCAGCGGTAACCGCAACAGGAAATACACGAGGAATTTACGACGTCGTATGGCAACCGAGCAGTGAGCGCACAGTGAACATTGCGGTTAATATCGAAGCGCACTTTCGTCCGCTACCCGACGACCAAAATATTTCTAGCATTAAACATTTTTCGCGGTAAAGCAGACACGTTCGCCTCTTTCACGAACAATGTCGAGGTAGCTGCGCTAATAGACGCAGCCACGGTCGATAGTGCTTCGGAGTAATTCGTGTTTCCGGCCAACTATTTGGATCATCCCTTAAGCAACGCCGTTTCTTAGATCCTTTAACCCTTTCAACAACATCGACGCTTATAAGCGCTCAAGAAATTCACGTGCAGCGTGTCATCGATGACTTCTGCTGATTAATTTTATCAACCAAAAGCACTGTTGACGTCTCGAAACGCTTGCGACTCTTTGTTATCCGAGAAATAGGCGAGAGTTGGAAGAAAAGTATAAAAACGCAGCGCAGTTCAGCGTGTTTTGACAGTTTCTGCAAGTTCCTCGATTTAAATCCGCCATAGGCAAAGGGATTAAATAAGCGGATGCAAAATTGTTCCAAGAAGGAATGAAAAAGGAGCATAACGAGCAGGGTTCCATAAATCGGTGATTAAGAACAAACGTCGATGAATATTAATAGCTCGCCGTGTAAATGAATTCAAGAAACGACGTTACTTATACGGTAGCCTGATATTACGTAGCATTCATATATTCAGCATTATCCGTAACGCGAGCGTATTACCATAACAAGGAGACGGAAGGGAGGCTGCTGCCGATTCGATGAAGCCGGGCACAAGGAGGGACCACCCTAATAGAACACGCACGCCTTTTTCTACGACGACCTGCCCTAAACTAGGCCTACAATACGATCCCGGAAAGAGCAATCCCCTTCGGCCAATTATTAGGGGTCATTCAATGGAGAGATTTATGTAACTCAGCATGATGGAGTATTCCCTTGGGGAGAGCAGCGGCTTCGAACGCCGAGCGACGCGTCAAATTGCGAGCAATGACTTATATCGCGAGCAACCGCGTACGTGTATTACGATAGTTACGCCGTGGCCCGTCGACAACTTCATTCGAGGCATTGTGGGAAGCGGCGCTTGAAACGCTTTAAAAATGGAGGATGTTTAAGTTTTTTCACCGACCACGAAGCGAGTGTTCACGCTCGGATGAATGATGCGATCATCTTTCGGCAGGATTGAAACGTTCGCTCGTGTCGGCAGCGAAGAGGAGAGGCATTCAAATTACGCGCGTGTATACGTATACATATTCGGATAGATTAAAGTCGTTGCTGTTAGTTGGCACGCTTTCCAAACGGCGCCTCGGCGATTCTCGAATAATTTATTATTCAAATGCGCCGCCTTCGGGCGAACGTCTCGCGGAAAGATAATAAAACCGTCGAGAATCGTAGATAACCGGCCGGTTCCAGTTCTGCCGCGACTTTTGGTCGTTCCAGGCGAACTATGTCTCGTTCGGTAGCCGCAGCAGCGATTTATTATAGCACAGTATCGATGGGCGTGACTGCTCATCGTTTGCTATCTGCTCGCTAGACGTCCTTTATTACAGGCCTTCGCAAATCTCGCGCATCCACCTTTCCTCTTCTTTTGCTTACCTTCCATCCGGTTTTCGTATCTTCTTTTAGCCGTGTCACTCGTAAACTTTGTTAATAAAAGTCCCGGGCATTCAGATCGAGAATATTCCAAGCAGAATGCAAGAGTAGACTCGTGAACGCTTGGCGAATTCACGGATGCGACGAATATTTCAATGCCGAAACCTAAGAAGCGTCTACTTAACCCTTGTTTGGATTGCAGAGGCTTCGCGTAAATTCAAATTCACCACGGTTCATATAATTATTCGACAATTTATTTAATTCTGCACTTTCCCACCGAAGTTTCGAGACTGCTACGTATTTAGTTAGCGCTTATTGACACGGCGATAAGCTTAAAGGAAGAAGTAGATTGTAAACTAAACTTGGAAGTCCAAAGAAGGGTTAATTACGGTTCGCATTCGGATCCTGTGTGCTTTCGAACACGATTTAAAGCGACAGACTTCTCGGTTCCCATATTCATTGCTAGTCGAATGAACACGCGTGACGTCTATAGAATGATTCTTCTCCTCGAGTCTCCTTGGAATGTCCAATATTAATTCGCTAGGCTGGTTCTCCAATTTTCTCTTGCATCTCATCGCAACCAGCTCCGATTTTCTCAGCTACGGTTGGAATTTTTAAGCCGCCCCTTAATTGTCCAAATCGCATTGCGTTGCTTCGAAGAGATCGGATGATTCCGAACGCGTCAAGCCTGAAACGCGCACAAGTATACCAATTCTCTACCGATTCTATCTCGGTCCATTCGAAATTTATCGGTACTCGCGCACGCTGCGTGGACTTGAGAGCTTAGCGGATTGTTCGGGTTCGCGAAGTAAGAGCGAGTTGGAAGGCAAGTGTTTGCAAAGGGAAACGGGAAGAGCGTGTTTGAGGAGGCGTACGGTAGGAGCGAGTGGCAGAGAGCGGTGAACGTTTCGGGGTATCGCGAATCGATCGGACCCAGAGTCACGCTTGCAAATAAACGCCTGCGGAGAGCTCGAGTGGTGTCCGTATTCACGGCTCTACCTGAGCTCTTTCTCTCGTGAAACGCGCGTCTGTAGGCGTCGAACGCCGTCGTTCGGCCCACCCATAGGCACTGACCGTAGTAGGCAACCGTGTCTAACTTCCATAGAGCACGAAAGACGAGCGAGAAACGGCGAATCGAGGCGCGATTGTGCCGGGGACCAAACGAGAAAAGAAGGCTCCGAGTTCATCATCGATTTCGAATTTACATGTCGCAAGCTGGCGACGCGTCGCCACGCCTCCGGTGCACCACAAAGCCGTGGGAAACGCGATGGGAAATTAATAATGGGGAAACTAGCGACCGTGGAATCGCCCGTGGCAGCAGAATGAAAACTGATTGACCTGATTCTTCTCCTAATAGGAACATCTTGCGCTCCTCTGGCGTTTCAAAGAGAGAGGGAGAGGGAGAGAGAGATGAGAGTATTTCTCTTTTGTTGTTCTGGAATTTGACGTGGTTTTATTTTGTGTGAATTATCAGCTATTCTTAAGGATTTTTGTTGTTCTCGCGAAAGGTCTTCTTTGAACAGCAGCCATTTTCGCCCTAGACGTCTTCGTTTCTCCTCCTTTTCCAATAATTAATAGAGTCCGATAATTTCGAGATATCTGGGAATTTACAGAACTTCCAAAAGTGTTAAAATTCGCAGTACTTCGGACAACTTTGCCACCTCGAATGCCATTGCGGATCTTGTTTTCTTGCATATGGTCGCAGCTGTAGAGTTTCGATTTCCGTGGGCGAATTTCGATTTACGAAATCTTTCGATTTACTTATTTGGTTTGCCAACTTAAACCGTCGCGGTGCTCAGGAGCATCGAGATTCTCGACGCTTTCGAAGGTCCAGCAGATTTCTCGACGATCCTTTCATTTTAGAGAGTTCCGAAAATTTCACACCTGTAACAATTGAGCCAACTTTCGGACCGGGAATTATTATTTCTAAGAAACATGGATGATCTATCGTTCCACTGCTGCTTCAACTCGCGTCACTAATTCCTTCGTTACTACTTCCTCGATTTAAAGCTAAGTCAGTACCAATTCTTTAAGCTCGAAATGAAATATTTCCCTAGGGTAGTTTAACTTTGCGTATTCGTTTCGAAAACAAGGATAGGTCTGGTAACTCGTCGGAGTGTTCTGGTATTTTTGGAAGACGCGCGTTTCGCGGCGACTGTAACGGGAAATAGTTAGAACGATAGTTGGTTTTAACGTATAGTAGCCTGGCTGAAAGTTGGAGGTTGGTTGATAGGAGGATGGTATCGATCGAAGGTTGAACGGGAAAAGAATCTGGAAGCTTCACGGTGACCGAGACGACACTCGATTTGTCAGCACCCTAGCTTGCTCCGCTGGGCCAGACATTCTCTCCCGGCTATATCGAATCATTTCCGGGCGATAGAACACGAATTCCCTTTCCGCCAGCGTGTAAGGAGCGTGTAGAACCGGAAGACTAGCAACTTCAGTTTAAACGCCCTCGACGGTGTCATTAGTCTATCGACAAAGCGAGAACTCCGGCTCCCGGAATTGTCTGTTCGTGTCAGCGAAATGGCTTCCAACATTAAGGGAAAGTGCCGGATTGAATTCGCGTCAGCCTCCGAGTTATTCATTAAATTAAAATTCTTTATTGTCTGCGAACGCCACCGGTGTTCCTTTCGAAGTTTACGGGAGAAAACTAGAAAAGGAAATTGGATATTTACCGCGCTATCCGTTGCAGAAAGTCGTGGAAACATTACATTCAAACTTCTGACTGCGAAATTGTTTGCTAGGAAACTGTTAGTATAATAAATTCCTTATTCGTGGAACATTCAAAGGCAATGTGCATACGGTTATTATTATTTATTATTTTATTGTTTTACGGGTATTCGATACGAATGAGAAACAAGTAGTTACGCGAATAGAGGGAATATCGTTTTATCGAACAACTTTGCGCGTAGTATTTACTTTTTTCTAATTTCATAGCTATCGGGAAATTTCATAATCTCTGGGTTACAAAACGTTTTGAAATTTTCCTTGCAAGTCATTTTTCTAGGCGTCTAACGTGTTCAATTCTTTGCAAACGAAGCATCGTTATCGAATGACAAAATGTTGCCACTTCTTTTAACCATTGCACATTAATTATTGGATTTTAAACGGCCCAACTATCACCAGCATTCGTTTCGATTAAAGATGCTACTAACAGCCAGAAGTTCATGAAAAATAATCCCCTTCCGGTTTCACTAATTCCTCGACAGAAATTAATACTATAAAAAAGCTACGAATTTTCCGAGCAATCCGATATATACAAAACTTTGTTTTTCCTTGTATCAGACTACTTCTTCGAACATAGTCTCGCAATATTATTCCTTCGGTATTTTAAAGTTACATTAATTAACGAGGGGAAAATTCCATGTGGCAAAAACTATCCCAGTTCGCGTGAAACGTTCGCAGTCTTTTTAATTCTTCGACGAGCACCATTGCTGTTCTAGTTGGAAAAAGGGAATTCCTCTTCGCGTGAAATAACCTTGCCAGAATTCATCGGACGCATGACTAACGAAAGATCATTTCCGTTTCTACTTTGATTCGGCGTTGTCCAATTTCGCTGGGGAAACGAACCCCTTCGTGGCGGTTAATTCAAATAGAAAAGCTGCTCGGATTGTTTCCCATCCGACTCGCAGCGGAGCTGCAGCCATCTTCGTTGTACGGGGGTCGCGTGCCTAATAAGAGATGCTTCGGAGCTCCGACACCTTCGCAGGGGTTAACAATGGCCGGTCGTTTGTCCGATTAGTCGCGGCCATCGGCCAGCATTGTTCGCTCTCCGAAGGACTTCTGGTCATCTACGGGTATTTACCTAGATCAGCCACAAAAGCGATCCTCCGGTAACTCGCGTGGTATCTTTGTACTCCATCGAGAAGCCAGCAGGTTTCGCTAATCTTCTCGAAACAACAGCCAGCGGGAATATTAAGATTCGCTCGGCAAATTCTCTCTCTCTCTACTCTCCTCGCCTCGATTCGATTCCGCCGATCGTTTCGGTGTGTCAAGCGTCGACTCGAACTCCTTTCCACCAATTTTCATTTCGTCCCACCTCTCGAGCGACCTTCGTTCGTGCTTTCAGCACGCGTTTGGTCGCCGGAGACAGATCCATCAGCAGTCCTCGGAGGAAAGCTCGTTAAATCAGTGTGCCCGGCCACGTAATTTCGCCGGAGGCAGAGAGAAGAGAGTCTCGCGTAGATGAGAAAAATAAGGGCGCGGGGTGGGTTGGGTTGGGTCGGTGAGCGTTGTCGACGCGGAGTTCGCGCAACCCCCGGGTTCGACGTAAAAATTTCGCCACGCGGAGAGGGGTGGCTATATGGTGGTGGCTGGCAAGCTAAGCCGGCGGAGAGATATAAATCGGTCCCCGGGATCAGAGTCGCGGTGCTTTGAAGCCGGTTCTCCAATCGGAGCGAAGCGGAGGCGTGGACTGGAACGGAAGCAGCACGGAGCCGAACGAGTGCTGAAGGGTGGTGGTACCAGGAACAGGCAGGATAACCTTGAAGAGGAAAGAGACAGCGAAGCTGACGAGGGCGTGTTGAGGGCTGTGCGACGAACGCGAGTGGGGTTAATTCGGTGACGCGTTCCGGTGCTCGGTGGAGGTGGCGGAGAAGCTGAAGAAGGGGAAAATAGATAGGCTCCCTACCCTTTGAAGCGGCGCGGCGCGGCGGCGGCGCGGCGATCCGGTGGGAACGAGCGCGGTGCACCGAGAGGAGCGCACATGCGTCAAAGCCACGTTAAACTGCTGTCGGAGAGCGGGTTCGCGTGACTCGTCCCCGGCTCTCGTCAATTATGGCTAAGTACACGTATCGCGTCTAACGCGGAGAGGACACAGAACGTGATGGAACAGGTCGATATCGCGGCGAAGACGTCGTATACACATTATTAGCGGGCGTCGTCACGCTGCGCCGCACCGCGCCTTTGATTAAGACCAAGCCTCGCGCTCGCGCACCGAACAATGTTTAGACTAATGTTATTCACGGGTGGAGCCCTACGCGAGAGCCCTTTGCCCTTTTTCTCCTTTTTTCTCCCTTTTGCTCGCGACGCGCAAACCGATTACGAGGCGGAGAAGCGACGCGTTTCATTACCGATAGCGAAACTCGCTATTTGCTCACGCTGCCAGGCATTATGTAAATCGTATCAGCGGAATCGTAGAAACTTTCGATGGAACACAGATTACGCTCCCGTTCGTAATTCGTTGCAAGATTAATAGAGGAGGGAAGGAAAAGTGTTTTTACTATTACGAAACGAAGACAATGTTTGTTAGGTGTTTACGACAGGGGAAGCATTCATTGATACCGTATTTTCAAGATGCTGCTAATGGTCTGATAAATGTAGCTTTTGGTTGAAAATTAAGTAGACCGAGAATGTCTATGCAGATGCACAGTTTTTAGGAAATGGGTAAAGGTGTGTTACGAGGTTTGGACAGAAATTTGTTTGTTTATCAGAGGATTGTATAAACACTGAAATGTTTATTTCGCGTATCTTGCGAATTGCTTGTGTTTTGCGTCGTTCTTATTTCTGCCTCCTGGTTCCCCCGTTCGAAATCGAATACTTTCGTAATCGTATCGCGTCAATTAAAGTTGCCCCTGTTCGTGGCAATGAATAAATAGATAATAGATAAAGGTTATCCCCCGGAAAAGTAATATATTCGAACTACTATCTAGACTTAGGAACATCTCGAGTGTTAAACCTACCGAAGCTCTGCATCGAGTAAGTAGAAGCTCAATATTGGAAAAAGCGCATAGGTATAGATATGCTCTTATCTCATCCTGCGTTGTTGAAAGAATATTTGCGTTCTGCAACTTAATTTTGCCTGGTAAAAGGCAAGTGAAAATATAGAAAAAGATATTGCAGCGCGTTGTTATGGAAATGACACGCGAGTAGTAAAACGACTTGCATATACTTTTCCGTATCTTCGAATAAAATTTGCATATTTGGACGTGTAAATTTTGCGTAAACATCGGCAGTCAAGTAATAAATGTCGAGTGATTTACAAACGGGTACGCGCGTAATTTCGAAGGGTTCGTAGCGTTATAGGCTTTCGAGTACAAAGTTTGCGGCAATCCTCGGCTGGTAGCGCGACAGCGATAGAGTTGGGGCGTTTTATGCAGATGGCGGAGGCGCACGACGAGAGGTTGTTTCGAATTCTGTTTGATTTGAAGCGAAGGCGAGGCCTTGAGGGAAGGCCAAGCAAACAAGCGCTCCTCCGCCGTGGGCCGCGCGAGTTGTTCACCGGTTCGTTATTACGACGAGATGCACGCGGCAATTACTGCTAAGTATAGGTGTCCATTATATCAGCTGAAAGAGAGAACCTCGGCTTCGATGGAATGGCTCGATAAGAATGACGGTGTACTGGATAGTTATTAGTGCTCGTCACGTCGCTTTACCTGTACGACTGTGGCAGCTCGGTGTGCGGTATTCCGTTAAACGTAGGACTCGATGCAAAGTCATTTTTTCCCAGCCTCGGGTCGCCGCCGCGACGCGTGCGTTACGACCCGTCCATTGCTTTTCCTTTCGTAGTGGTGACGGTAATTTTATCGGTAGTTGCGAACCCACCTCGTTTCGCGTACTTAACGACTTATTAAATCACACGAGGCGTTAATCAGACAGACCGATTCCGATTGCTCGATAGACAAAAACACGCGTTAAATATTGATCGTGTCTTGCAGAAATCTAGACAGGCAGGATAGATTCTCGATGCGTAACGCGATGGAGTTGTTTACGAAAGCGGTCGTTCGAACGCAAATCGATAGCGGACGAAATATCCATGCTATACTTGCATTTTCAAAACGACACTGAAAGGTACGAGTTTTCGAAATGAGTGGATAATATTTCAGAAAGATTCGACAATGTATGTATACAGGATTGGCCGAGTATTAAGCGTGAACGTATGTACTTCTTATGGGCGTTACAAAGGTATTCGAATGGGGTATTAATTTATGTTAATCGGTGCAACAATTTAAAGGAAGAGTCAGCTTCCAAAGTTCGAACAGAGAGATATTAATCGCGCGATAAACGATCATCCATTTATCTCGCTTAATTATTCTTATATTCATCTATGGATATTCTTAAATGATTTTCATTCACAATGATTTCAAGAACGAATAATACAGTTAAGAGTCTCAAAACAAAGTTATACTTTCTACTATAGATAAGAAAAAGGAAATCGTCGATAAGTATGAATCTGGTACCGATAAACTTTTAGAGTTTAGAATGGTTTAATGTAATTTCCATTACTTCAACTGACACTGAGAAAGCTTGATTAAAAATTCGAACCGTGGCCTGGAACGTGTTACGTTGAAATTTCAAGGGTTCGCTGTACTATAAGAAAGCCATACTTTAGCACATAAGCGTTCGAATACTTTCGTCAGAGCATCTTGAGTACGTTTGAGTGGCATTCAAAGCTGATAACATCCGCATCGACCTGCTAACCTTCCCATAAATGTCACGAATCCGTGGCGAAGGAAAGTCGAAGTGATCCGCCAACTATAGGAACGCGCAACGCTCGAATACGTTGCGAAAGGTCTGCCCGTTGCTGCTTATTTATTCGACCAACGAATTCGACGTGCATAGACTGCGCGTATCCAACGCGATTGCCGGCCGGCGGACTGTTAGCGCATAAATAACCTTTCATTAGAGCTGCTGTTCGCTGAACCTTCGTCGAACGACGATTCCTTGCGATTCCTTCCGTCACATATTGCAAATTATCCACCTGGACTACCGTCCACTCGTTTCCTCATCGAACTACTCGTCGATATCGTACGCTAGGAAAGCATTCGTCGAGCTACTCATCGGCAACGGCTCAAGTTACTTCAGAAATTAACCGTTTAACGGCGTTCACTGCCACGTTGGTCACCTATGTCCGGAGTTTATTCTTCTAGTGGAGCTACAGCGGTGAAAATGTTGAACGAGACAGATAGCTACGTAACATTACGAAGTAAACTGTACACTAGTCAACGATTATTCAAACACTTTTACCGAAACGTAATGTTTTGCACCAATTAAACATTACCGTTGCACACCTATATATCCCACCGTTAATATCAAGTGTACTGCGTTGAAACGCGTTAAATTCTATCGTAGCCAACGGGACAAAGTGTAGAAAACTTGCGTGGCAGTGACCGCGTCGAGTCCCACGCGTAAGCTAAAGGATATTTCGAATTTGAAGACAAGCGCTACTATTATACCGCTTGCTATGTCTCGGCAAAAATTATTCCAACGACTGCCGCGGCTCAACCGGTTGGTAAAAGAATCCGGAGAGAAATATCGCAGAAGGTGAATTGAAGGTGAATTTGATGGGACTGTTAGAGGCACACGCGTGTGGTCCACGGAAGAAAGGCGAAGGGTGGGAGGGAAGGAAGGAAGCTGGAGGGAAGTGTAAATTTCTGTGAAAAAAACCTCTCATTGATGAATAGTTTATCGTGTCCTGGGTCCCAGAAAGAGGACCGTTGGAGGTTCGTGGTCCTCTGACCACCCCACCATAACGATCCGCTGCACGAGGTGCCCCTTCCACCGACAGGACACAATGGGCCCTACCTAAATATCGGGGGATCATGCTAAACGGCGGTAGATCAAAGGGACCGACAGAATCCAGTGGCGAGCTATCATAATAATTAGGCTCGCTCGCGCCTCTTTGTATCGGGATAGAAAAGCCGACGGGAAGACCGAAGAGACGAGAAGAAAAAGGGTCGGACGGACCGTTCTGCTGTTCGGTTTGCCTTTGCTGCTCCAACTGCATCATCTCTGCGTTCTGCCTCTTCTTCGACTCGATCTTTGCTAAATCGGAGCCAACGGCCCCCCTTAAACCGCCCTCCGTTCTTTTGCACGTGATCCTAGATTTCCTGTCGTCCCGTTTCGTGCTCGTGGTGCTTCGCTCGCATGGAAATGTATAGGGTATTTGAATTTAAATCTGTTCAGGTGCGACATATGGTGGCTGGAAAAAGTGTAAGCTTGTGCATCGCGGTATTCGTTTAGATATTTGAGCGGCAATTAATTGGGACGACGTATGTTAAGTTTGGTACAATTCGACGGTACCATTGTGTGACTGTTGAAACTTTGTAGCAGGGAAATGAAACGTAGAACATTGGAATTGAAAGAACTAAGATTAGAGTTGGAGAAGTAGAGCTAAGAATTAAAAACGCCTGCTCGAAAAATGCGAGTATGTACTAGTAGTAATTCTTTTGTAGCCACTGTACGATGTATCTACCAAATGACTACTTTCTTAGGATAGTTCTCCAATCTCGGCTACTAAAAGAATAGAAGGTCTACGATCAAAATAACGCATCGATCATTGATTGAACTTGTACCTGATTTGCAAGAAAATGTGTAGACAATAGTTTGTATCCTACTCTTTCGTATCCAAGTCCAATTCTTCTTTTGCTTTCGGTGTCTAAAAAGTCAAGAAACATTCCGAGATACCGATGTATCAACGTTTCAACCTTTTTCAATAAACCTCTTTTAATAAGAGCAAGAATTTGCGGAAAGTCCGATTCTTCCGTTGTTCCTCTACTGTTCCAGGTTCTTAAAAAATCTAGAAAAATTCTCAGATAGTTATCAACATCTCTGCTATATCGTACAACCTTTTTTAGTAAACCTCTTTCGATAGAAGTAAGAATTCTCAAGAATGTTCGATCTCGTTTAGGTTGTCATCGATCCAAATTCTCTGCGTATCGTGAGAAACACTGGAGAATAAATAGAGCAAATACGCATTATATTACAGCAATTGGTAGCAATAGTAATTAAATATATTGCAGTGCCTACTACGTAAAACGCGTGTCTCCAGAAGACACAGCTCGAAGCAGTCTCGTTTATCGATGAAAGTTGCTTCGAAGTGACACTCGTTGACCGGTGCAGGAACTCGTCTCAATGAAAATTCGATTACAAACACCTTTCCCTTTTCCGAGATACTTGAAAGTCACGCAACCGTTCGTAAGGTAGATTACGAAGGGAAAGCGGCGGGGAGGGGAAACAAAAAATACAGGGTCTCTCTAGTGAACTGTGAAGCAGCGAGTAAGGGGGCAAAATTCGATCTTCTCGAAGCAAGAAGCCCGATGGATATTTTCGTGTCGTGTCGGCTGCTAGTTGTCGATCAGATTGCTACAATTACATGGCGAGTGAATCGATTCTCAGCATCGATCGCGGATAATAGTCTGTATGTAATAGTCGCGAGATACCTTTCTAGAACCGTTCCGGACGAGCGATGCTCGAAAACCATGTTATCCAGTCGACGATTTTTTACCCCAGCTTCGTATAACCTACACGACGACTGTTTCGAACGATTCCGGAAACATGTTCGCCGCGGAGCTCCGCGGGTGTCTTCCGCTTGTCCCGATCAATCGCTGAAACGCGATTGGGATTGAAAACTCCACGGACGACCGGAGAATTCTCTAGAAAAACCGAATACGAGCTTCGATCGTGAAGGTCGGCTTTATAGAAATGAACTTGGTCTAACTTTTTGCCTCCGGGGTGTTTTTTTCCTGTCCGAGTGGTACAACGCGCGCGGGTACACGGTGGCCGGACCGAATGAAGCACGATTGCGGTGCGATTATGGCTCTGTGACAAGCACTTTGTACCGAACTTGCAGTAATAATAAAAGCGGAGGACCGCAACGGTGTCTAGCATGCGTCGAAGAACTATGAAACGCGAGAGCGCGCGGCAAAAATAATACCACACATTCGACGGAACAGCGCACAGTGATCACCAACGGAAACGTCGAACGATACGAAATTGTAAATTCCACTTTTTTCCGGAGCGCGTTGCGATGAGTTCGCGAGAGTGGCGTTGAAGCGGAACCTAGAAATCGGCAGTCCGGGTGGGATGAAATCACGGTGGGCCTCGTTAGGCGAGCTTTTCGTCGTGGAGGGTCAATCCCACGTTCGGAGTCGGCCGGACGAGAACGATGGGAAGGAAAGAGACAAAGGGTGAAGGATGGAAAGGAGGGAAGAGGGACGATAGCTATCCCGAACGAAGGAACGAGCGAACGAACGAAGGAACGAGCGAACGAACGAAGGAACGAGCGAACGAACGAACGAACGAACGAACGAACGAGCGAGCGAACGAAGACAACTTTGCTGATGGACGAAGCGGTAGAAGAGGAAGAGGTAGAGGAAGAAGGAAGGACGAAAGGGCCGGGTACGTCGAGGCCGGTCGAGCAGCGCCACAGGACGTTAAGTACGTCTCGTAAAAATTCCATCGAGGCAGCGTCATTTTGCCGTGTCTAAGGGGCTACGGTTAGGTTTGGCCGGGGGTTTCGATAGGCAGGACTAACCCTGAAGACGCCCATACACCGGCAACTCGGTACGTCCCATCGAAAGAGGTGGTGCACGCTCGGAGCAGACGAAGTAGGGGATTCGAACGATCGTGCTCCCTCCTCTGGTCGTGTTCGAGGCGGTCGAGAGAGAAGCGCCTGCCCCTGCAGGAACACCGGCCCGAGATCCCCGTCCCCGTACCATTTCGAGTCACTGGCTTGGCCTGGCCTGATAGCGAGACTCCAAATCCCGTACCTCGTTTAACCATCCACGTATTGACGTTTCGCCCGCGTTTACCCAGTCGACCTTCGTCATGCTCGAGTCGGAGCACAGGGTCCGTCCACCGTTGCAACCGTTGCGCGTTTCGGAGCTGTGATAAGTGCCGCGAGCCTCGATCTCCGTTCGCGCGTGTGAAACTTCATTTCTTGTGACTCGTCGGATCTTCTTAAACGGTTGAAGCTCATTTCGGAGCGAACTAGACTTCGAGGGTGATACGCTGGCGTTCGAAGCATCGAACGATGATCGACCGTGCGGACAGTGATTGTTGAGTTGCTCGAGCTTGGACTGCTCCGCTTGGCGACCAAGCAGTTGATCGATATTTGTGAGACGCGGCTGGGAAAGGGAGACTGTTCGTTCGGAAGGATGACAGGTTTGGTAGGAGGGAAGGTACAGGGGAAGTCGTAGGAGGTTTTCGCGATGTAAGAGGAGCCGTCGTGGCGATGTCCGAGGACGATCCGAGGGAATAACGATGACGGTGTGTCGTTGAAAAACGGGAACTGCGTGGAAAAGTTGAGCACCGGGTAGTGTCGGTTCGTACGCAAACGCGGGATGAGTTGCTCGATTCGAAGGGACCGGCTGGTCTGAGGAAAACTCGATGACTTCGACGGAGAACAGTGCACAGTTGCGAAGCGCGAAAATGCGGCCAAGTGCTCGTTTCAATTTCAGTGCTCGCAGATCGTAACTTACGAGAAACTTGTGAATGTTGTCGTTCGGTGTACCGGTGCAGCGCAAAGACTGTTGACTGTCGTTTAAATCGATTCTTCGCGTCGCGTTTTTCCCGCAATCAACCTCGTCGCAAAGGATCGAAGGATCTCGAATCGGGAATGTGCACCACGGAAATGACAGAATCGTACACGATGTCGCCGTCAACGACGGTGTCTTCCAGCGCCACGACGCCCGGCTGCCTAGGATCCCCGGCGCACCGACGGACACCTTGCAGAGGATCTCCCGGTCGAGGCGACGTTCAGGACGACGAAGACGAGATCTCCGTTGGTTGCCCCAGTCCTCTGCCCCTCGTCGTCGTTGCCCCCAGCACCGAGGAAGACGAGAGACTCTCCCAAAGCAGAGAGGAGTACGTGGACCGACTGAGCCCCCGAAGAAGTTACCCCAGAGACTCGGTGATCGACGACGAGGACAGCTACTCGCGCAGCGGCGATTACAGAATGTCGAACGGCAGAGGACTGCGCGCCCACGAGAGCAGCGGCGGCGATTCCGTGACCACGTTGAGAGACGAAGAAGAAGACGAAGAGGACGACGAGGAACTGGAGAGTAGGACGAGCAGTAACGGTGCCTCGGCAACCGGTGCCACGGACGATTACTTCAAGCCTCTGAAGCGTCTGAAGATGGTGCAGATGCAGCACTCGGACGAGGAAGACGACAGGGATCGCGACACGAACGAACGAGGGGTGAAATCGTTCAGCATCCTGGATATTTTGTCGCACAGACCGAAAGCGAAAATCGTGCGCCCGTGGGACACGGTGGAATCGAACCTGAACCATCATCATCGCCACCATCTTCACCAGCAGCAACAGCAGCCCCATCACCACTTGCATCATCATCATCATCATAATCATTCCACAGCGCCGAGGGATTTATCTTTGATGAGCATGTCTCTGGCGTCTATGTCGGGCTCCATTAGCGAGCCGCCTCTCAGCAGTTCGTCGTCGTCCGGAAGAAGCTCCGTTTCCGACTCCGGAAGCCCGGATCCACTCGCTCATCATCATCACAGCCTGCATCACGGCATGCATCCGGGATTGCATCACCCGGCGTTGCAACAGCAACAACAGCAGCAACAATTCAAGAGGAAAACGTCGCAACAGCACGGCTCTCAGAGCGGACCGCACGGCAAAAGGACCACTGGACAGGGAAGTCCCCTGGACGCTCTCTTCCAGATGACCAGCAAAACATTCGACGCAGGCGAGCATAGTCAAGGTGAGTGTTGTCTCCGAGAGGAAACTTTGATTTCGAGACGCTGAAGCGTGGCTGTCAAAGAACGGCGCGCGCCCGACGCTGCGCGGAATCGTTCGGAAAGAGAATCGTCGAAAACGCGTGGTTCACGCGAGAGAAATAGCAATTATTATGGAAGCATGATGGAGCAACTGATTACGTGTATCGTATTTCAGTCGCGCGGCGCATAACGTCACGATATCGCGGTGTAAGCACTGAAACAATGCCTAGCACGATTCATTCACACATGCAAATTCCACGTCCAGCGAACGACTCTTAATAGAATCGAATGGACGGTTTCTTTATTAATGGTGGAAGCCGGCTTTTGTGCTTCTATCGTGGCATCATCGATGAATGCAGGCCTTAATTTTGATTGATGTTCTCGCCGGGCGTCGATCGGTATCTTCCACTCTCCTCGTCCTTTCTCCGATACCACTTTATACTTCAACATTATTGTTTCCAACGCCACCGCCGATTGAATCCTTTACCTTGGTACCCTACAATTCTCTCTTCGTCTTCCCTGTTCGCGTTAACAAACAGCGTTCGCAAAAATATTCATCGCTCGAGTTGATTGCATCGTAGAAATGATGCAAATTCCTCTTCCGTGTGTCGCAATGCACTCGAAGCATTCCGAAGTATTGTTTCCAACGTTATTAACGATTAAATCCCTTACCTTGGTAGCCTCGATTTTTCTCTTCGTCTTCCCTGCTGTTTTATTTTATTTCGTTCGTGGGTAGAAGCCCATTTTTCCAACAGGCGAGCGTAATAAAAGAGAGGTACGTTTGCAAGTGATACAAAGTAGCATAGCAGGTGGAATAATGAAGAAGCAGTAAAAGGAATCGTCGTAAGAATTCGTAGAGTCTGGTCTTAAACGAACTAGAATTGCAAGAGAGGATGTCAATCTTCTCCCTACTGTTATTTACGTATCTGCAAATACTATTACAGTTGCTATCGTTAACAGTCGGAGTCCACCAAAGATATTAATCACCCGAGATCGTTGTATCGCTTCGAAGTCGCAGAAACGACATAAATTCCCCTTCTTCGTGCCGTAATGCACTCGTAGCCTCGGGGAATATTGTTTCCAACGCCACAGCCGATTGAATCCTTTTACTTTGGTACCCTCGAATTCTCTCTTCGTCTTCCCTGTCCGCCTTAACAAACGGAGCTCACCGAAAATATTAATCACCCGAGACGGTTTGTATTACGTTCTTTTCGAAGTCGCAGAAATGACATAAATTCCCCTCGTGTGTGTGTGCGTCGTAACACACTCGAAGCATGCAGGAAACGCTTGATTACACGACGATCGTATGACATGAAGTCTTCATCTGTTCATCGCCCATCTGCGACAGTCCGCATGCAACGACACGTGAGTGCCATCGAAAGTTCCTCAATGAATAGGATTGCTCGACTCTGCGCGCCCCTTTGCCCGATATTCCGGTAATGAGCGACGTTTAAACGCGTCCCTTTTCGAGGCGCCTCGTTCATTTGCTATGCAGTCTCTCTCTTTCTCTCTCCCTTTCGGTTATAGAATTTAGAGACGGAGGACGCGAGAAGCGTGTTGGAGCACGTAGCGAGTGCTGCTTTCCAGAAGCACGCTTCTGCGAACGCTACTAATATTAGTAGCTGCTCGTGGTGCCTGTTACGAGATGCACCGTAATTGAACGACGGTGACATTTTTCACAGTGACTCGTGCCGCGCGTAAGTACGGCGCTGGCTTGCTTAGCAGCTCCTCGTTCTTCCGCCTAGGCAGTCGATATCGTTCGCGGCTGCCTTATTCCAGGCGCGGCGATTCTACACGCGCGGAAGTATTAATCTTCGAGATTGGGAGCACGATTGATGGTGTACGCGAGGAACAAGCTTAATGGGATGCATCGCGCGCCAATTTCGCCTCTGTGCCATTGATGATGATATCGATGGGTGTTTACTCTATTTCCTGCTAAATACGGATCGCTTGATCTGTACGCGTCTTGCATCGTTAGCTACTTACAGGCGAACAGCTGGACGCATAAATCTGTGTTTGTAAGGCGAAACGATGTAAGTGATATTTTCAGAAAATTCCAGTCTCCGTGTCAATTGAACTCCTGCACATAGAATCTATGTATTTGTTAGAAAAGGGGAACGAAAATAAATGTCTAGTACTCGAAAGATGAATGCGATCCGAACGAAGTCCAGAATTTGGCACGTGTGTTCAACATTTTAATCGTCGGTATCTCGAAACCGAAAACGTTCGACGTTTGTCGTACTGCTTTACAACTATAGAAATATTTGACTACTTATCGCATTTGACGTGTGGGTGTGTTTGTAATGATTAGACTATGAATTTTGATGTATTCAGGGGAAATATAAAGTAGCAAAGGAACACGAAATATAAAGAGCTTGTAAAACGGTGTTGTTAAGCGTACCAACGAGTAATTCACTGTTTTCATTTCGTCAAGGGATTCAATTTTCTTTCAAACAAAGGTCTATATACGGTGTAATATATTACAGAAGTAGAGCAATTATTTTGAAAGTAAGCCTGACATTCGCAGGCTTTGGTAAATTTAACAAAAGAAGTGAATTGGTACGCCTAATAAATACCCCAAATAAAGTGGGCATTTATAATATTTAGGGAGTGAAATAAATTTCCATTGTGTTTTCAATTCTTTAATCGTGTCTCCCAAGCTGTAGATTTGCATAAAAGTCCGCAGTATAGTAATGGTAAACAAAAATGCTTTCGTATAATTGAAATCAGCAATTTCTTGGAATACTATTTTGCACTGTACCAATATAGACTCATTTCTGAGTCTTTCATTCACTCACTTTATTCTATATTAATAAAGATTAACTTCAGAGTGTTTTATTGATGTCTCATGCATGTGCAGACTTTGTTTTGTTTACTTACATACTATGCCAAACGTGATAGACGATTACTTTCACGGTCAATTGTAGATAAACCGTGAATTTTCTTTAAACACTGTCCTTGGTAAAAAGTTTTCGGTCAAACGCGACGACATGAAACCAACTGAAACCTTTTCGAAGCTTCTAAGCTGCGAAATTGTACTCCGCAAATAAATAGCACACGGGAAACTTAACCAAGATTGCGAAAAATCTTTTGCACGGCTCGTATAAATTTATAGTAGCTCACCGTTAAAAATTCTCGCGTTTCTTCCGTAAACAGTGCGAACGAAGATTCATTTTCTTTGCATTTTGCACAATATTGTTGCAATTATTCTATCATTGCAATCGCTTCACTTCAAATAAGTACACTTAAATACATTGCCAGTAGCACTAATACGTAGACTGCGGATTTTGATGCAACTTCGTACTTTTAAGAAACAATTGTACGTCACGTGCAGCTTGCATTTTTTGGCACAGATAAATTTCCCATAGCCGCATGAAAAGATCCGCAATCTACTAATGCGAAACGAGTGAGAAAAAGGTAAAATGGAAACTCGTTTATAATTGAAAGGAAGACAGGGAAAGAATATTCGGTCTGCGTATGTCCTGGAAAAAGTATACGATGACATAAATCTATAAAGAGATAAACGGTACTCTGCTTAATATTCCTATTACCTAATATCTTCCAATAATTGTACGTCCATTTACGATTGCTTTGATGCATCGTGAAATTGATTCCTCCAAGTTTTCGCAATCTTTAGATGGAATTTCTTTCAACGATAATTTTATTCGTCCTCGTAACTCATTTCTACCTTTAGGCACTTTTTAATCCTCTATAACCGGAATTTATACGCCTCGAGAACGAAGATTATAATTGATTATGGTCTCTCAGATTGCACGCGTAAAGCGAGTATTATTAGGCGCACAAATTAATTCGCCGAATTTATCTTTAAATTTCTGACATCTTAATCGAATAAAATCCGCCACTTCTTTGTTCTTCGAGTGACAAATTTGCTCGGCAAATGTTAAAAAAGTCTGTCAAAATACTAAACACTTCAAATATTAAGACCAGAATTAATTCGTACGCCTAATAATGATTAGTACGACTGGATTGTTTGGTACCAGTGCGTTGGTACAACGATAAAGAAGTAAAATTAAACGGCAGAGCATAGCAAGTGAGTAAAACAAAATGATCGGAACATAGCAACGCAATTATATCACCTGCAAGTCGCGTAACGTTATAGAGGGTTAATTTTGCCTCGCATCGTCTACAAATTCTTTATTATCTTCCATATTTACACAGTAATATTTCGCGCTAGAAAAAGCATAGCGTATTTGGTTAATTTCACATTATCGCGTTCGACCGAAAGCTTCTTCCAACGGGGTAGCATTCACGCTCGGCTGATTTCTGGCTAAATCGAAAGCTTCATCTTTGACTGTGCGTTGCCGGTATAGTTCTAAAGTGAGGAGGAAAGAAAAACGGCCGGTTGTAAAGCTTCTATTCTATCCTAATCATCGGCACTCTTCGGCGAGGCCTTTCAGCGCCTAATGGAATTATAATTTCACAAGACGCAATAAACACGCAAGAATGTTGGTCCGAGTAAATTTCGGGTGCACAGGCCTCGATGGGCTAACTCTAAAAAATTGGATTTACCGATGATATCCCGTAGAATCGACAACGCAAACAGAAAGGCCGCCCCGGTCTTTCTGTAATCTTTCCCGGCGTTCCTTTAATCCAATTACCTGCAGCAGTAAAAACCCACGCGGGGTTCCTCGACGCGCAAACACGAGCCCTTTTTTCCGGCCTCCTCTCTACTCCCGGCCGTCGTAAAACCTAGTTTTCCGTAACGCAGGGCCCCGGCCCGTCCGAATTCGGCGCATCGTTGGCGGTATTAAAGAAATTGCCGGAAGAGAGACAGAGGCCCGCAATAATCATCGTAAAATTAAGGGTTTATGAAAGACGGAGAATTGCGGGCGAGAGAGCTTCTTCCCTTCTTCGCGGTTGCTTCTCGACGCAAGGCCCAACCTCGTCATCGTCCATTGTTTACCATGGCCTCGGCAAATTGTTTTACAACCCCATGGTTCACGTGTTTGCCCGAGAAAAGGAAACGATTCTTTTTTCTTTTTTTTTTTTCTTTTTTTCCTCCCCCCCCCCGAAATCCCCGGGCGGCCGCGTAAACAACCACGTTCCTTCTTCGGGGGTGGCCTAAAGCGGATTTCGAGACACTTCCGAGCCTCTTATTGCCTGCTTTAACCAACCGATTTCCCTCTATAACTGGATAAACTGTGGCGTATCTTTGCGCGGAATATACCTATCATCTGGCGGGACTCGTTGTCACGTGTTTCGAAATACCGACGTCGAAAAATATCGGAATATCTTGTTGGTTTTATCACCCGAAGGGGAATGTAAACAATTGCAAAGTATCTCGGTATGCAAAGTGTAAAGGAGAACGCAAATAGTATGGACTTCGCGCAATCGAAAAGGTAGAAATAACAATGGGAATTGGGTCTCGAGATACCGAAATCGTGTGACAGAAAAATTCATTGGATAATAGGTGCAGTTTGCACCTCGTCTGTGATCTTTGCATCCCTTATTCGAGATGTGTTGTCGAGATCTGATACTGGCTATGCATAGATAGATCTCCCATTTTATTATGGGACTTCGCGTCACGTGTTCTTAAATATCCACGTCGAAACGAATCAGAATTTTCGCAAGAATAGCTTTCGTTTTGTTGCCTGAAAGGGAACGTAAATATAGGGGAAGTCGGACAACAGTATCAAGGATAATTTTATCAATTTATTATTGTCATTACAAATCAGCCATTTCCAAAACGCGTCGTGTAAAATTAGTTGAAAATGATCCGTCTATTGTAACGAAACTTCGGTTATTGGTATCATTATTGAAGTCAAATTACACGTTACGACAATTGTACAAAGTTTAATAGGTATACTGTCTTTGCTTTTGTTCCGAAAGGATAAAGGGATCGCTTCAGGAGAAGATCTATGCCGTCGCGTATTTTCTAATAATTCTTACCCTGTACTCGTGTAAAAGATAAAAGAAATGCTTCGGTTAACCCTCTGTAACATCACGTGACTTGTCAGCTATGCGCCCACAAAGCTACTCTTCTTAAAACTATTTTACTTTGCAATTATTACACATTTATATTGCGTTGGTGTATTATTAAACCACCGGCAAATGACTCACTGACGGCAACTATTGTTTCCTAGTGTGCAGATAATAAATAAAGAAACAGCTTCCTCCCATCTAAATAAAACTTGCGTTGTAGATGTTTAAAAGTGAGTTTCGAAGAAACGATCCATTTAGCATGAATTCCCTGAAAATTCGTATCGTTTGTCTTCAAGCATAATTATCGTACGTGATATCGGTAATCGAAGTTTCATTACGATACACGGATTACTTTAATTGATTCGATGTACAGCGTTTTGGGGTTGGCTGATTACGATAACAGTAACCGATTCGTAACATTATCCGACGATTACGATAAACGGATTCCACTGTACTCGCGCTGTACCTCGCTCCGTCTCTAGCAACAAGAAAAATTGACAACCTTCGCTAGAAGCAAGAGCCAGAAATATTGAAAATAAATACACACGCTTATTGCTGAAAGCAAAAGTTTAATTATCCCAATTTATTATAATGCATGACAGTACAGACATGACAAGTATACAATACTCAATGGCAAGTCCACGAATGAGCACCGCAAGTAACGCGTCTCCCCACTCATACCTTATCGCATTGTCACGTCATCGATTTCACCGTCACTCTCGGATTACACACTTTGCGTATCCGCCGCCGTAGTTCCCCAAAAATACAACATTTTTAATATTAAAACGGTACAAAATCCTTCTGCTCGCTTTCACACTCGTAAAATGTGCGCCAGGATAAACGCGAACGGTAGAAACAAGCGTGCTCTTTGTAGATTTCAATATTCTTTGTCACGGCGTGGCACGATAATGACAAGGAAGGAGCGCCGCGACGTTAGGTGGCCGGATTGTTCGGGGGCATCAAGGCGTCGTTCATCATTTTCATACCACATTTCCGCTCCTCGTCCAATTACCCTCTTCGACTGCGAAACGGTGGCAGTAGCGATGGCGTAGGAAGAAAAAATTCCACGAATAACAGTCAGAGTTACGATGAGCAATCGAGTTAAGAGAGCGAGCGAGAGAGAGAGAGAGAGGGAGGGAGAGAAGAAAAGGGAAGAAAAAAGAAATAAAAGGAAGGGCCGCTTCTCGACGAAAGGACAGTTTGGCATTACGTTGGAGGGGCACGTAAGAGGCACGTATTATCCCGTAAGACGACCAGACGTGGATGGTCTCGCGCACATGAACACCATAGGCTCGTTACACTTTTCAGGCCGCTCTTCTGGCCTCAGCCATTCGTGTGTGTCCCTGGCCAGGACCAGTACGTAATTTTAGGCCCACCTATACACGTCCGATCTCTACAGGAGTAATTTATTATGTGGCGCGGCGAGAGCATATGTCTCATTTGCATATAGCGTGATACAGAAAACGCAAGCCAGCACTTCCGACGGCGGCGGCCAAAAAGTGAAACATTTCAACAAAGGCACGTATTCCGCGTCTTTTTCTTTCCTCCGTTCGCCACGATTCCGACGTCGATAATCCGTGAAACAGTGATTCAAAGTAGGACTCGATGTTATTTGGCTGTTGGAATTTTTGTCGATGTTTCGTTACATTTTTTTCGAATTCAATCCCTTAACTCGCAACGCGAGTATCGCGTGAGTACTTCAATTACAGTGGCTGCAAAAAATGTTAGCATACCATACTGTATCTTTACGTTTAAGTAGCGCTCAATCAGGTTTGAAGTGTAAAGAATCTTATTCAATTTTTGTGGGACATCGATTTACGTATATCTCAAGCTCCAAACGATCGTACGTACGTGTACATATGTAGGTAAACTTTTGACAGTCGTTCGTGACTAAAGATGTTAACGCGACGTTAGACGAGCAACCGAAAAATTGTAAACAATCGAGCGAAAATTAACCCCTTGTTCCACGATTATTTCATTACCTAGGCTAAGTGCTAAGCATTGGTCGATCACTGATTTCATATCACCTCACGAATCATTCGAATATTCTAGGCAGTATTTGCTCGGTAATCTCCAATCTTCTAACGCAAAGCCAAAATTAGGGTTCAAGTAAAACTTCCTCCTCAATCCTATACGTTTCTATTGAATCCGCGCACACGATTCACGGCATGGGGGTGTGACTCGTTGTTTCAGGCCAAAGGGTTAAAGATAGTAAATTTATTCGCTCGAAAAAAGACAAACACTGCCAAGGGGGTTGTTTTCGCCGCGAACCCTTTAACTTTCCTTAATCTTCCAGAAAGATTCTTTCCGTTTTAACGAATTACAGTACCTGAATCTTGAAGCCCGTGAGAAGTATGCATCAGCGAATATGATTGATTCCCGTGAGAACGTTAATTTATTCTGAAACTTCGTGACCTAATGATCTGCTGATAACAAAGGAACGGCATTTTAATAGAGATTCGTGAGGATTGTGGACGTTGCTCGAGGGTGTTGTATGTTTTATCAATATTATATTTCGCCCGAAATGCCACATTTGAACGTTGCTCGGCGCGCAAGGGCGTCTTTGGATCGCGGAGGATGAGAGAGAAAGGTGGGAAAGTAGAAGGGGAACTGCTCGCCCCGGGCAGCTTCGCATAAAAGCTGGTGTGCCTTCGCTTTACGCAATTTATGATACGTTCTTTAAAAGGGCTAACATTAGGCAAAGAGGCAGCGGCTACACGGGCCATTACTGGGTTCCGTGATTGCCCGCACGCGTATTGAAAACCGGACTAAATTAATCAAACTCGGTCATCTTTTCCCAAAATCTCACGTATCCGTATCCAAACGTAGTCGATTCTTAACTTAACTCGACCTGTTCGATTCTTCAAGTTCCTAGTCGAAATATTTGGATCGTTCTTTTCCTAAAATCTTTTCCATCAATGTCCCGTCAAATATTTCACTCTTAACCCTTTCGTTGAGGCGCCTCAAAGTTGGGAATCCAAAGCACAAAGAGATGGACCCGTTAATTAATACGAAAATAATGTTATCGTAAGTATTTGCACGTTTTACGTGATTAATTATGGCGAACTACTGTTGCACGAATTGATAAAGAAGTAGTATCGTGCTACAAAGAATTAATTAATGATTGTACAGTTTTGAAGCTGCATACATACGTTCTTCGTAGCGAAAGGGTTAAAGATTCTTGTTACTCTTAGTTGAAATATTTGGTCATTTTTTCCAGTATCATTTACATTAATATCCACCCAAATATTAGACTCTTAAAGTTCCATATCATTCCTAGTCGAAATATTTGAAAAGAGTGCTCCAAGTTTGGTTCTTTTTCTTCGAAAATCTTTTACATTGATATTCGTTCAAATATTAGTACTCCTAAAATGTTCCATATCATTCCTAGTCCAAATATTTGCGCATAGTGCTCCAAGTTTGCCCCTCCTCCAAATCTTTCGCATCAAACATCGAAACAAATATTTGACTTCTTATAGTTGCGCGCCGCTCTTGCTGGAACCATTTGCAAATAGCGCGTTGCATGTTTGTGATCGTTTCTCACGTGCCACATTCCCCGTGTAATTCGATTATTTCCATTATCGGCCGTAGTCCGAAGTCTGCTGGGGGTTCGAGTATTCGTGAAAGGTTTTTGCCGGCGATCTCGGCTCGATTCGTTCCCTTCTTTGCCCCCGTGCCACCCGCAATACGCATAAAGTGTGTTGTTGTTCACACGAGCGCGAGAGCGATCGTTCCGAGCGAGACGCAGCACAAGCACAGCCCAGGCCAGTCGGTCTTCTTTCTGAGCCGAGCCCGGTTGCGGTCTCGGGACCAGAATTACAAATGATATCGAATCGAATCGCTCGTAATATTATTCGATACGTGTTCCATTACCGGCCAAGCCTGGGCCTCGGGATTCAAATTAGATTACCGGTAGGTTAGGTATTCCCGATCATACGTATTCTCCCGTGTCCTGGCTGTATCTTCTTTCCATCCCCCGCACTCCGCGTATACCCGCGATATCCGTGGAGATCTGCACCTACGTAGGTTTTATAGAAGCGTAGAAACGAGCGGTGGTGCGTGTACGGGGTTGAAGAGATCGCTGGAATAAGAGAAGAACCGTAGGAACACAGAGGGAACACAGCGGTCGACCGAGCCCGAGGCCCCCTACAACACGGTAGCCTCACGTATCCGCAATTTACTTCTGATTATTATGCTCTCTATACTTACGCGGCATTCTTATCTCGTCTTCCACCGCTTCTCCTTCGTCTATCCCTCGGTGTCCTCCCTTTCTCTTTGCCCGTTTTTGTCGGTCCTCGTCTGTCCCGCGGCCAGTTTCCACGCTCTGTCCTGTAGAGGAATCGAGCCAGCTATCGATTTACCGGAGCAACCCAATCGTTACATTCTTGACGATATGTGCCCTCGCTCGGCGGGCTTTGCCCGACTCGCGCTGTTCGTAGCTTCCATTTATACGTTCCGCGTGTTCCTTGTTAGCAGTCGAACATATCGTTTAGTAGACGCCTTTGATGGAATTCGAGGACGAAATTAGTTATCGATTTTTATATCTCGCCGCGATGATGTTCGGCTACAAAGTTGCCTTTGGGAGCGGGCAATTTGTTGCAGCTGCTCGTCGATGCTTCGAGTTCATTATCGGCAACGCTTCTGTACAGGATGATTCCGGAAGCTCGGCCAGATTTAGTTCGATCGTGCGGTGGACACGCGTACGGTGCTGGACGAAAATATTGGCGTAGTTTAATCGTTACTCCGTAAATTGGAAAATAATTTAGGGAGAATGTATTCGACGTATCCGTACGCTATTATTCAGAGTCACGATACTATTGGCGCGCGTAAAATGTTTTCAGTGATACGAGAAGTACAAATATAATAAAATAGATTCTTGGACTTTGTGTTTAAAGAAATGTGGAATTTATGTAGGTGAAAGATGTAAGACTAACTTTGCTTCGTGATAAAATCGACCTGCAAAATAAATTGACGGTAGGATATGCATGTGCCGAAGATTGTTTCGGAAAAATAATAGAATCGACATCGAAGGGACTTGAATTAATTAGACTTGGATAGAAAGAGCACCCCGGAATATATTATTAAGGTTTAGAAAACGTGCCAATAGTTGCCCGATTAAACTCGATGTAAAAAAATAGTTACGCTTTGCTCTTTCGTGACTAAATCATAACTTTGACGTTCCGTTTAATAGTTTTAGTAGCTCAACGCCTGAATTGTACATTTGCAAATAGAATATACAGGAATTTACCTTATTCGTTTCTTATTTCTCATGTTTCCTTTAAATCTTAGCCTGTGCGAATAATTTTGCGACTCACCGTATTATTCACTATTCTAATTTAGTTACGAAGTCGTATAAAGATAAGTTTCTTTTGTACCTCGTCTGCAACCACTGTATTTTTTGGCGTATCTGAAATCGTACCAATAACAATTCTTTTTGCCCGGCTTATTTATCATCGCCGTGCGAAATTGCAATGCCGATACAAGTAACCACCGATCACCGTTCCAGAATCAGCCTGTATACGTTCCAATTTCCTTAAGAATCATCGCTTTTCGAGCCTAAAATTTGAGCTCATCAAACACCCCTTAACAGCAGCGCTTCTATTAAAACGCCGTACTGCTCACCTCTGAAACATCTCCGTCTCGTTCGAAGCTTTTTTTTGCCAAAAAAGGGAAAAGTACCCCATAAAACTGGATTGGATTTCCTGGATCGGCGAAGACCTGTTCATTTCCCGGGGATCTCTGGCAAGGGAGGGGAAGGGAAGGGAAGGGAAGGGTATCAGGTTCGCGTTCGCTTTCATTAATAAGCCGTGTTAAACCGACGCCGATTCGGCTGGTTTAACTCGCAAACGAGGAATCGATCGGCAAGTTGTATCTGTCGGCTCAGTGTGCAACGATCCCCGGTCCGCTTTGCGTGTTTTTATCGGCTACCTGCTTCGGCTCGCGCGATCGTTTCGCGTTTTCGTGTTTACCTCAAATTACTGGCCAACCGAGTCGATTTTTTCCCTGTTCCCGCGCGCGCTTCGCGTCGCCCGTCGAACGTGAAACCGTTCTCTCGTTCCCGGAACACGCATATAACACTGCCAAGCCAGCTTTTTACCCCGTCTACTGGCGAGCTTAGCGGGCCCCGCTCTAGCGATTTCTACGCGCGCGACAGGCCGCAAAGTTGACCGCATCGTGCATCGTGCATCGTAAACAGCTCGCATCGCGCTACGAGATTTTCTCCTCCTTTTTTCGTTCTCTTTCTTTTTTTTTCGCCGCCTGGACCCAGTTCGCGGGACAATCGAGCGTAACGACGACGACGGCCTTCTAAACTGTGAGCTGCGTATCGAACAGCGTGAACAAAAGATACCACATTGTTAGATAGCGATCGAAGTGTGTATAACAGGTTTACCGAGTCGAGGAAGCAGCTGTGATACCACCTCGACCACTCTCGCCTCGTTTCTAGTTTCTCTGAAACATCGTTAAACTTTCCTTATTTAATCGAATCGAATATCAAACGCGAAAAGTGATCAAATGCGTGCAGTGTTACGAAGTGACGCGAAGATAACGCAACTCTTGTTTTCGAGAATTGGGGAGAAAGTGGTTGGTTAAGTTATTTTGGTTTGGAGCAAGAAATTGTTAAACGTGCAATGTTTAGTGGAATTAGATGGCAAACATAAGCGATTTAAGTGTAGAGTGTTACAGGGCGATATAGAAATTATACAACCCCTATTTTTGAGAGGTGGAAAGAGGTGACTGCTTAAGCTATTCCGGTTTTGAGCGAAATATTGTTAAGTGTGCAGTATGCAATCGAATTGGTTTGCAAGCGCAAGCCATTTAAGTAAAGGGTGTTACGAGGTGATACTAAAATTATGCAACCCTTATTTTCAAGAGTTAGAAGGAAGGTAGCCATCTACTTCGGGTAAAAGATCATTCACCGTGTAGTAAGTAGTTAATCGAATTTGTAGCAAACATTAGTGGCTTAGGTATATGACGGAACAGAGTGACGTAAAAATAATACAACCCTCCAGGGTTAAAAGGAGCCTATAGATCATAGGATAATTCAGTGGCTGCAAGAAGTATTGGTGCTCCAATTTGATTGTTACCGCATCTTTTATTCCACAACAGAGGGTTCTTTTCGAATGAATTATGTTATACTAATTTTATTAAAATCGCATCTTACTCACATTGAACTTGTTCTCCTTTAACAGCATCTGTATGCGACTACAATGATTAGACTATCGTAGAAATGAAATCTGAAAGCTGTTCCAAAAGAATCTGCCTAAAAAAAATGAGCATCAATACTTTTTACAGCCACTGCAATTACAATACTACATACGTACACTTTTTCTCGGTATTTTCCTTACAGAAATTTCAAAGTTTCCACGGTATTATTTTTGCATCGATCTGTACATCCTTCCGAGGGACTTCCGTGTTCAATTTATTATTCCAATACGGTTTTTCTATCATTTCAACATCCGCACGACAAGCAGTGTACCACTACGCGCGATTAACTAAGCAATCTTTCGGTTATTAATTAGCTCGCAATTAGCCCAGTCTTGTCTTTTCCCACCGCGCGTATGCCCGTCTATCGTTTACGAGTTCTGATTGGCACACGTCCGCGTAGCCGCTCGTTACAACGACAAACGATCGGCCTGGTAATTAAGCGATGCACGACGTTCCTCTTCCCGCGTAACATAGTCGCGGCTCGAATTATCAGTCATAATAACGAGGCTGACAGTGTTTCGCGATTAACGTGCCCAACGTACCGAGCGATGAAAATATTTATACCCCGCGTGGACGATTCTACGATTAATTTACCTGCGCGTAATTGTTCCCGGTTCAATTAGAGAGACGTTCCACCGTGAAAGCGTTGCGCGATCCGATGGGTTAACAAGTATCTTCGCGTCGCGTCGCGTCGCATCGATGCGATGGGGAAAATCGAGCCGGTCGAGAAGTCGATTCGTTCGCTTTTAAAGAGCCGCAACGAGGCGGATTCGCGGCAGTTTTATTTTCGCGCTCGGTAGAAACACCAGTTAGCGGCGTCAAGGGGATACTCGAGTTTCTGGATCCTCCGGAGGTGAAAGGGAAAAAAGGGTTGCAAGAATAGTGCCGCTCGCTTGGGTGGTCCCTTGCACGGTCTTCGACTCTTTTTACCCAACCCTGCGCTAGCTATAGAGTTATCGACACATTTTTATGGCACGCAGTAGTGGCCACCTAATGTATACTTTTTATACTTAACGATAGTGCAACTTCCGATGTTTCTACGCTATGGAAAGAAACTCGTATGCAAAGTAGGGAACGCTTTCTCAATCTTTGCTAGAGAATACGACGAGAAGTTCTCGAAGAAGGCAGCTTAAAGAAGGTCTGCGGATCGAAGTGAACGCAAGTAGCATATCCATACCCCGTTAGATCCTGACACTTTAGGGTTTCACACGATTTAACCCTTTGCGGACCATGTTAGAATATACGGAATGCATACGTCGGGAAGCAATGCGCAAAATACGTACACCATACGATATTTAAAGGACGAAGCGAATCTGTACTTAAATGTCCCTCCTCTATTCTTCGTTATAAAAGGTGGAATCTGCATAAAAATCCGCAGTCCAGCAATTACATTGCAGAGAAATCGTAGCCAATTAAATCGCAAAGTTGCAGACCTCATGATTAAGCCTGCTAACTTTGATCTGTGTGTTCTTTTTGTATCTATCTACGTATCGTTTTAATCGACGAGTTAGCTTCTTTGACTTTTCTCCGGTAGAGCTATAAAGGCTATCCTTGTAATTTGAAAAAAAAGAAAAAAATGGAACGAATACACGTTTCAACTCGATGCTGGTCGAACCCACGTGACTCGTACGTAAATGTAAAGCAGTGTCAATATTTTTGGAGCTACTGTACACGCATAATACAACTCCTCCGGCTTTGTTGCTCATTGTGAGAAGTTAACCAGATCTCCTTCCGTTTGAATGCTCTGTCGCGACTGTCGCGGTCGCCGGCAGTCAAAACGAAGTCATCGAGAACCGTAGTAGCAACAGAATCGTACGAACGTGACGCGCTTTCCTTCCTCCGTGACGCGTATTAGTCACGTTAAAGGGCCACTCGAATTTCCGGATCCTCTATGTTAAGTAAGAGGGAAAGCAGGGTGGGAAAGAAGAAGGAGAAAAAAAAAGGAGACGAAGGGAAGATAAAAAGGAGGGTGGGTCTTTCGTTTCAAGTTGTTGTGACAGTTTGCCGAACAAACAAAGCACCACCAGCCCCTCCCCTTCTCAGTCGAGAGGGAAAGAGAAACTCCGGATGCCGGTAGAACTTTTTACTCGACAACCAGGCACCCCCGCTGCGTTAAGTGACCATTCGGTTTTCGAACAAGTGTGTACTGCCTTTTCCAAGACACCCGACTCCTCTCCCTGCACCCTGACATGCTGATTTTATACGACTAACGTCCGACACAGGAGTCCTCTTGCGCATTGTTTCTTCTTTTTCCCTTTTTTTTTTTCTTTTCTTTTTTTTTCTTTTTGTTTTCATCGATGCGTGTCTGCTTGTTCTTTGATCTTAGAATTCACGACTGAAGCGGTTCCATTTTGCAGCGAGAATTACATTATCACTCGTCAGCGTTGTGACTTTGCGTTGCGCTTTTTATTAACCCTTCGCGCTGCGAAGCTTTGTTAACCCTTTCGATACTAGAGGCGAAATTTCGCGCTAGTGTTAAGAAATTTGGCTAAATCTAGTAGCACAATTTGACATTGCTAGGCGTGGATTTAATCTAGTGTTTCTAATCGATAATCTATTATTTACAAGTAAACGTTACATTGTAAACTTGCAGCTGAATTATCCTATACAGTCTTACTTCACTGACGGCCAAAAGGGTTAATAGTATGGTCTAGTACCGATAAATAATTGCCCAGCTATCAATGAATCAATGTATTTATTTCATCGATCAACCATATTTGCTTTCGATCAAAAATCTTCGTAGCGTGTCGCAAAAACGGCTGCTCTAAACAGCGCTTACATACGTTTGAAACAGGAAATACATTTGACGTCGTTAAACGCGAATGTTGAATTTACGCAAACGAATGAATTATTCATCGGTACGCCTAATAGGTTCCACTTACTTGTTTCTCCTCGTAAAAGAAAAAAAAAGAAAAGAAAAAAAATGAATTTGAGTAAGAATCGGCAGCTTAGTAATCCGTATGAGTTACAGAACGGGTAGAGCGGTACGTACGGTGGTGGCTAGTAGCGGGAATCACTATTTTTAAGTATCATTAGCGGATTTTAAAATATTGCCTCGCCGGTGCACATTTTCGTTCGGCAAAAGCTCGGTAAAAAGGGCTAAACATGTACACATGCTGCGGAAATCTTCGGGACGACAATAAGCAAGTAAAATCGTGGCAACCGGACACACAATTGCCGAGGACAGATGGCACCGGTAGCTGGAGAATAATGGCGGATTCGATGCACTTGCGTGTACGCTGTAAGTACATACAGGTTGTTGGCCACTGTGTAATAGAGGCAACGAGAGTATGCGGCATATACATGCTCGCGCGAGCGACCTATTAATGCACGCAAGAAGGCCTCGATTGGGTCTGGAAATTATGACGCTGTCGCGGTTCGTGCAACTTTGTATTACCGGGTAGCTGTCGTGCTAGCCAAATCACCGGGTACGAAGTTATAATAAAACGTCACGGCCGCTCAAATTGGACGTAAAGTGATGTTAATGATATCATTTGAACTGGGGAAAGGGTGAAACTGCGTGTGTACGGAAACTCCATGCATCCTTTTGCTGAAAATTAAAAGAAATTCATGCCCCCCCCCCCCCCCCTCTCCTCTCCTTGACCACTTGAGTGCTTTTTAAATGTTTCTTAAATGCTTCTTCATGCGATGAAAACATTAACTTCAAAGTATCCTCTGATGGCCTCATTTAGAAGCTTGTAATTAAATATCGTAGTCTGTCAATCTTCTCTACCTTCTATTAGATCGTCGCCGATTTTATGTACTTTTAATTTTCATCTCCTTTAATGGGAAACTTTCCGCATGAAGCAACGTGTCTTTAAACTCTGCCGCGGTGCTCGAGACTCTATTCAATTAAGTCGCACCCTTATTTCTACAGAAATGTTCCGCGATTATGGGAAAAAAGGGCTTCGATGTAGTACTTGAACCTTAGATCTTTAGTAACAACTTTTTCACGTTTCTCTCTAAACTATCCAAACGTTTTACAAAAATAGGAACGCGTTTGGGTGAAAAATGACCCAATCGTGTTCTCAAATTTCTAAAAGGTCCCAAAGCTTTGGAATAAACGCAACGAAGCTGTGGTTAATATTTGTAAATTTAAGATTCGATATCTACATTGAAAGTTCTTCTCCGAATTGCAAAACGTTTCTAAAGAATGAAGGATGCAACCAAAAGCAATGAAATCTTCAAGACCGCAGCAAGGTTCTTCAATAGTATCTTGTTTCGCGGAAAATTACGCGCGTGTAACCCCAACAGATCCACCGCAGCGCAAACGCTTAAACTCTATTCGAATTAGAGCTTTCGTTTCTTTCCACGTCAAATGACCCTCGCAAATATAATTAAATCGCGTTGACTCATTACTTCTCAAAGGTGGTCCGCAGCGTTCCATCTTCTCCTCGCGATAAATTGCGCTTTAATTATTCCCCGCCGCATAATTCACCCGTCCCCGTCAACATTCTGTAGCGAGCAACATTTTCCGCGAAAATTCGTCCGGCCAGAAATTCAGCAGCTGCGTCAGGAGGAGTCGGAGTGCGCCCTCCTAATTCCAGCGCAGCGTAATTCAGCGGTGCGTTACGTTTGAGCAATTCCATCGCGTAGATGCGCGTAATCCCGGTTCGCTCGTCCCGGCATCATTTCCACCGATAACTCAACGAAATTAGCAGGGAAGCCCGTCGCGACGCGGGCGCTATTGCGGCCGAATAATTCTCAATTAGTCGGGCGAAGATCGCGACTCGCTAAGTCGTATTTATGCCAGTCGTTGGAGGCTCGTCGGGACCCGGTCGCCTTCGGCTTTATATTACGCCGCGCCGGCAGATTTATGCGATCGATCCGTCTCAGTTTGCTCGTGGATCCCCGCGTCCAATAATCACTCCTCTTCCCCATCGGCCACCCCATGCATTTCCATCCCCTTCGCGCGACTCCACTCGACTCGACTCGCAAACAGCAGCGTGGCGTTTCAACTGCGAAAGACGCGTGGCCGAGAAAAATCACTCCCGTGGCGACGACGACGCCGATCCGTTCGGGGATTTCTAGACGCGGAGGGCGATCATCGGCCACCCTCCGGCAGCGGGTAAATAGAAATAAATTTCAGCCAGATTACGCGGAGACGTTATTTCGATTCGGTCGATTTTTATTGAGCACTCCACGCGCTTTTATTGCTACCGATGGTGATTCGTTTCTCGGGAACGTTTCGACGAGGTATTGGCTGGGATACCGAGTGTGGTTTGGGAGAGTAACGTTGAAATAAAGCGCGAAGAGAAGTTGTTCGTATTTTGCACTAAAGCGTAGGCTTTATTGGTGGAGTTTGAAGAAAGAGAGTCGAAGGGTTGGAAATTGGTGGGATTATTCGACAGCAGATCGAAGATTTCTGCTGGGTTAAAGTTTTCGCGCTAGATCCTTCTTTTTTAAATTTACGCGACTTTAACTTTACTTTTACTATTAAACTTACGTGTCGCTGTTACGTGACCCATAGTCGCATTGAATTTACTCGCTAATTGTGAAAAATAAAGTTTGCTTAGATCGTTAGATACAATCATTTTCTAGGTCGAAATCAGATCAGTGACAGTCTCCAGAAGCCAGTTTATGGAGAAAACTAATGATTAGAATTTTGCGGGCACGTTGTGAGAATATCTTGAGTATGCTTAATCTAGATGAAACTAAATCAAATAGCGCAAAGAGGTTAAGTCTTTCGGATAATCAAATCTAATTAAGGAATGCAAGAATGCATAAAAAAGGGAAGTTAGAGATGCGTTATATTAACAAGTTTTCCAATTAAGAATCTATGAACGTAACAGAAATTGACGCTAATCTTATCAATTAAATTTGTTTCTAAAAGAATTGTTAGAGGGTTGCGAGTGATTCTAAACTTTTTGTCGGTAGCGCATCGCTATTCCACATCTGATTAGTGACAGTCCACAGAAGCTACTCTATGGAAAAAAAACCGAAGATTAGAATTTTGTGGACGCTCGTTGAACCACTCTTGGGTATCTTTAACTCCTCAACGACGGCGTGCTTTTCTACTAACGCTAATTGGAGATATTTACTCGCTTCTACAATTTTGCTACATTAATCTCTGCAGTGTAATTAAATATTTAAAACGCAGGAATTAACAGAGCGTGTTCGTTTAATCGGCGATAAGTAGCTCGGTTCAAGTATCTATTAATCGGTTGCGTTAAAGAGAAATTAGGTTTCGCGTCGCCGAGGGGTTAACCCTTTCCCTTATTAATTTTTCAGGCGCTAGAAAGTTGAAGTTAGCTGCTAGTTACTGCTTTAGCTCCGCGTCAAATATGATAGAATATTAAAGTATCACGCGTACACACCAGTTCATAGTTCATAAGACACTTTACAAATTTAGAATAAAGACAAACTTATTACATATTATAGTCAGCAAACCAGGTCACCGTTCGCTACTAGTTTATATAAGGGAATATATTATGTCGTACAGTTTCTTAATGTGTTAGGAAAAATGAAATTCGGTAAACGTTCGATTGAAAATTGTCAAGCGTCCACTTCCTCGTGTACTAGGGTGTAATTTAATATTTCAAGATTTTCAATCTTCTATATAGAAATACGGATAGACTTGCAATTATAATTGATCACGAATGCAGCCCATATTTATCCTATTTGGACAATAATCCACGCGAGGAATCATTCTCGTCGCTACGAAGAAACCGGTTACGCTCGACGAAACTAAACGAAACAGCTGAAACAAGTCGAATCTCGGATATCTCTATTTCTCGAATGGGATCCGAGCTCGTAAATTGTTGCAGGACGCTTGATGCTCCGTATGAATGCCCGTTTCGTCTTCTGCGGTGTTCCCTGATTGCCCCGTCGATGTTTAGAAGGGAAAGGGAAAGGGTGTCGCGCGTCTGCATGCGTGAAATGTAAAATTCGAATTTAATACGGCCATCAAGCAGAATCGTCAGCTCGGCCGTGTGTCTCAACTCTCAACCTGTTCTCCTTCTCTTCTGCGTAAAGTGAAAGAAAGGAAGCTCGGCGTGGAAGCCGCAGGAGGAAGAAAAGGAGCAGGGATAGAGGGGGGAGGAACGTTTGGAAGGTTGCTATAATAGGTTTTACGGCCGGGGACGACGGGGCAACCACCGTTGAAATTGATTTTCGCGTGTCACGTATTTTTCGGCAGGGGCGAGAGAGCTGATTGTCAGAGGCAGAAGATGCCCGCAGCAGCAAGCAGCGAGCAAGCAGCGGCTCCTTTTTGCCTCTCTCCTCCTGTGTCTGCTACTCTCCGCGGCCGTGGAGATAGTAGCAGCCGTCCGTAGTGTGTACGCACGAAAAAGCCGGCTTGGCTGCCGGGGAACACCGTAGAACGGCCCGAGGAACACCGCGGAGCTGAAACGGAAAGGGAGAAAAAGAAAAGCGAGGAACGGCTGTGGCAGGACGCGCGGCGAACGGACGCGAACCCGAAACGGAAAGGAATGGAGAGGAAAGGGGAAGAAGGAGAGGAAGAGTGACATAGAATAGAGCCATAAAGCCTTTTGGAAGGCTGGCGTCAAACCGCGCGCGCAAGCGAGCTCGCCAACCCCCTTTTCTTTCATTGTTTCAAATTCGAGACTTCCGTTGGAGTAGCTTCTCCTTCGTCGTGTCTCGTAGTTCGCGCCGCGCCGAGCCGATGCTTGTTAGATAGCCCGAACAGAGAAGACGGCGCGGCGTGCATCGCAAGGGGCAAGAAGAAAGGAGACGCGACAGAATGAAGACGTGAAGCGGTCGTGAAATTGGCCGGCGAACGCGCCGATTTCGAGGAAACCATCCTTTTAGCTCAAATACGCCTATTCTAATGCAATTAGGCCCCCGGTGAATTGGCGGTGCTGTTTTCGTGCGCCTCTTCCCTTTCTTTCTTCCTCTCCCGTCCCCTTTTTGCTCCTTTCCATTCCTTTCTTCCTCCCCCCCAACCCAACCCACCCCCTTCGACGTTCTTTTATTTTTGTTTTGCATGCAAATCGTACGCCGCTCGGCGGACGCTCGCGCGGTGTGCGCCTTCCACGAAACTTTACGGCCGTGCTAATTCCTCGCGGCGCGAGGAGGTGCTAAGTGAAACAAAAGCCGGGGTCGCCTCGGATCGCCAAAGAAACGCGGCTTTTTTTTCTTTTCACCTCCAACGTCCACCGGTACCCGTATGCAAACGATCCTATCTCGGCCGGGATCGAACCACTTCCTGCTGGCTGTAATTTCGCGCGGATATTTCGCTCGAACCGAGAGCGCAAACATCTACAACGTATTAGCGTTTATTGTTGACTTCTTTTGTGCCGTGAACTCTCATTGATTATGCGATCGTTGCGAGAAATCATTCGGGGACGAAACAATAGACCAATTATCCGGTGATCCGACGTTTTATTGGTATTTTACTTTATTGATCCTTCCACGTTGCGAATCTCTAGCGATCGTGGTACGCGATCGATGGTGGAAAACGTTTGGGGTTGAAAGGATACGTTAACCCTTCGTTACGTTACTTACGTGCCTTATTTGCATACGATTATGGTAATGCATTTTATTTCTTTGGCGCTGTATCGATGGTAAGCAGTTACACGGGAATTATTGGACTAAGGGTCTTTATAATTTCACCCTTCATTGTAGTGCATCGCATGATTGTTACGGATAAAGGATAATTGGAAAAGTTGATGCCAAATCTGAAACAGAGAACACCGCGATTATTTTTGCATCACCATAATATTACGGTATATTTCATGTATATTTTCACATATTCGTATATTTCATATATTTCGTAGCTTCATAGGTTTATTTCTTTCGTAGGTCATATTATAGGTTTCATATATTTCTGTGTACCACGTGCACTCTCCTAAACTTCCCATAAACGCATAAAAATTTGCAGCCTACTAATTCCTACAACAGCGTCCAATTAAATTGCACCGCCTCGTAAAAAGTATACCTGTATTATTTGTAAATTCAATACAGGTAATACGTGTTTCGAAATATTTGTCGATCCATTCCGCGAAATGATGTTCCTTCTAAAGTAACGCGAACGTTTAATTATCAATAAAAGGTCTGGCTATTATTCGCGTCAGTTAAATACGAATTTATATTGATATTTTTAAATGGGTGCAATTTCTGCGTCCGCTACTTTAATTCCTGGTCCACGCATCGAAATGTAAATTCTCCGTTTAAATACAATTCCTTCGATCGCAATGGTATATATACAATTTATCTGTCGGGTTAATTATCTGTCGTTCAGTCGCGTCTCTTTCTCGAATTCGTTCATTCGCCTACCGAATCGAGGTTGCCCGTTCGTAACTGAGCATCGTGCGTATCAGAAGTTGGCGATGCCAGGCCCTCCTATAACTCGCAATTTCCTTGGAAAGTTCCGCACGATAAATGGCCAAGGTGTAATAACAAATTTTCATAAATAATACACGATGTTACACGCTACGCGTCGAAACGGAGCTTTCTTAATAGCAACGTCGGACGGCAAGTTTCGCGTCGCTCGAAATATAATTCATGAGGTAAACGATGGCACGCGGTGACGGCACGATAGGCGCGCCGGTTAGAAATCACGCGTAAACGGAATGTTCTCGTGTCGTTGCAACGAGAACGATCGTGTACGCGCACCTTCGGCAACACCATCGCGAGCGACACGGTTCACAGTTTCAACGCGGTTCCGCTTCGTTAGAACAGCTCGAGTTCGCGCAAAGCTTCTTTGATACGCGCGAAAGGAGATTGGGTTTATCGACGTAGTACGTTGCTCGCGTGGTGCCATTCTTTATACATATGCACCAGTTGCGATGTGTCGCGAAGTATATAAAGTTTAGCCGCTGAATATTTCAGCAGCGTTCGTCTGTTTGCGCTAGCTATCCCTCTTTCAATGTTCATCGATCAAGAATTTGATTTCTCCTTTGGAGTAGACGTTACATACGTAGCAGCACACCCTTGGCGAACTATCGCGATAGAATATCGATTATCCAAACGCGCGCGGCGGGCAGAAATCCCCGGGATGCATAAAGTGCACGCTGCGCGCTCCAACTTTTCGCCCGCGTGTAATCGATAACACAGGTGTATCGTTACCGACCCGTCAAATCAACCTGTCTCCGTTCGCCATTCCATTCCGTTCGTCTCGCTGTTTTCCGTCGCTTGCAACGTGCTTCTTCTTTCCGTCCAACGTTTCTCTATCTTTCCCGAGGATCTTCTCTACGTTTATGCCATTCGCGCGTCCCCTTTCGCAATGCAACAAAATAATAAATCGTCCGCCGGCACGTGCAATTAACGACGAGGCTACCTTTGGTTCTTCGCGTACATCAGTTCGGAGACGCGCGTTTCCGGTGTTCGTAAAAAGGGTTAGGCCTCCGGAGAAGTCTCCGCGTGCATCGCAGCTAGGTATTCGTTTATTCGAACGACTACGACGCTAAAGCTCTACCCAAGCCGGTCAAAATGACGAATTTTGCCAAATTGACGGTCATTTTTGTTAAGCAAAAGAGATATATGAAAAAGGATTCGTATAAGCACTTATTTCTTTAGGTGTCTCTCGTTTTAATTTTTTTTTGTATAGCAAGTAAGCAAAACAGAAGTCGTTGGAATAATTATAAACTACTACTGTACACTGCCAGCCATGAATACGAAAGCGTAGCGCGTTTTAACCCTGTTTCTCCTTCGAATCTATGCTCGGTCGATATTTTTCAAATATTTCTTTGTAGCGGCGGTAACGTTGAGAAAGATACAAGGTGACAGGTGGAAATAAGGCGATGAGAATGAGGAACAGTGTAAAGGCTAATCGATCTGGCAGTCATTAGCGCATTAGGCATGATAGCCTTGCTCGATACGCGAGCCTAGAACGGCCATGTTTGCTCTAGATTAATGTCCCACGGACATGAACGCCGGGCGTTTCGCATTCTTTAATTAGACAGTCGGGAAACACAGAGAGCGTTGGTCACGTATCTTAGCACGCTTGAAACCGAGCAGAGTCGCCTAATCGCGACCGGGAAATCTATCCGGGCAATTTTTAAGACGTTGCCTGCCTAGCGAGCCAAGTGGCTAAAGCCGGGCTAATGTTTCTCCGCGATCGTTTCAATTGATTTCACCTGTTTCGCGAAAATGTAACAGCCGCCGGATGATTAATGCGCGTTTACTCTCCCCCTTGGCGGATCGTATTTGGGAATTTCTCCAGTTGCCGGTTCTTTGCGGTTACGTAAATCGTTTTGCGCCGATTTGAGAATCGCGCTGGTAGTTTGTTCCTTAATAGGTTCGGCGCGAGCAGCCATTACGAAGCTTTATCGAAGCAGTTTGAGAAGTTTAGCGATAGTGGGTAGTATCGAAGCAGCAGGGAGCAGACGGATCGCAACGTCCGAACCTATTTCCAGGTGACATCGGCATCGATCTGTCTGAAGGCTGTATCACTTCCTGTTTCTTGTGGGAAGTCGAAATCCTAAATATTGGAAGCTGAGAAAGACTTGGAAATTTCGTGGCTCGACCTTCGAAAGATTGCGAGTTCTACGATTTAGAAGTTTGGTGGTTTGGAAATTCCAAAGGCGTAGAAATAGCGTAGCTTAGAATTTAGAGGCTTGCAAATTTGAGGGCTTATAAATTCCAACGGCGTGGAAATCTCAATGATTAGCAACTTAGGGGCTTGGATATTTGACGGCTTCGAATTCGACAGCTTGGAAATTCAAAGTCTCGGATATTTCGTAGCTCGAAACTTGAGAGCTTGGTGATTCGCGGGTTTAAAAATTCGAAGGCTTAGAAAGTCAAAGCTTTGCAATTTCGATAACTCGAAAATTCAAAGCTCTGTAATTATGATGGCTTAGAATTCCCGGCGTATGGAAATTCAAAGTCTCGTAATTTTGATAGCTTGGAAATTCGAAGCTTTGTAATTGCTGTGATTGGAAAATCCCAAGGCTTGGAAATTGAAAGATTTGCAATTTCGATGGCTCGAATTTCGAAAGATTTGGAATCCAAAGTCCTCGAATTCCAAAGTTTAAAATTCCCTTGGAAGTCTCTCGAAAATCTTGCAAGTATCTCGCGTTACAGTTGGCCGACAGAATGGCCTCGTAAACGTGTCAATAGTCGCGCTAACAGCACGTCTCGTCGTCGTCGTCGTCGCCACGATTCCTCGCGACTTCAGTCGCGAGTATACGACGCGACTCGACGCGGCACCCAGATTTAAAGACGTTCGACAATCGGCATAGTGGGCTATCCGCTAATCGGCGACTCTTCTATTCTCATGGTTATATCGATGGAAATGCAGCTACGGTTTCCGTTGCATTACGCTTACATTAACCAGTCTACTTACTTCCCGTCTTATAGACGAGCAATCGAGCGACCCGCGTTGGTTAAAGTGTGACTGAAACAAATGTTCATACGTTGATCGGTATAAAGCCGATGCTATAGTCGGCAAGATATTCGAGAGCGTATTACGAAGAGTTTTCCATCCGGTGGCTTTATGATGTTGCAATTAATAATAAAAAGGCTCGGGGGGGAAAAAGTGAGGCACGCTCGGCTACCGGCCAACTATTAACAATAATGAATCGTCGTATTAACCATAATCGCGCGTATCGCGATTAAAATTAATCTGAGTAATTATTGCAGCCGGGTTTATGACCGATCCGCGGGATGATTTCGTCCCCGCGGGGCAACGCACGCGGATAATGAATAATGCGTATTTCGCGTAAAAGGCAAATCAAACGCAATTAAACCATTGCGATTCCCGTACGACTGTGTCAAACGAGTTAGTTGCCAACGATAACGGGTACGGAGCAAGCTACCACTAGCGTTCGCCGTGCCTTGCAATTTAATAAGGGTCGTTAAGCGATGCAAAATTTTCAACCATTAACTATACTTGCACGCGTAGACGGCGAAGCTTGGAGAACGGGCCGAGTTGGGGGTTGCAACCGTTAGAAACGTTTCTGTTATCTTTCGCAAACGAGTTAAGTGATATTGTAAAAAAGTAGCAGACAAATCGCAATGGAGGGAGATTTTTGACGACTATATTTACACGCGTAACTATGAGAAGCTAGGAGAACGTGTTAAATTACGGGTTGCAATCGTTACAGATGTTTCAATGTTATCTTTGGCGAAAGGGTTAGACGATATTCTGGAAAATAGTAAACGGGTTGCTACGAGAGAATATTAAACTAAGGATCGTTAAGTGTGACAAAATTGTTAGTATTATAGGGGTTGCAATAGTTGGAGACGTCTCTGCTAGCTTTCATAAAAGGATTGCGCGTTAATCTAGAGAATAGCAAACAGATTGGAATAGAGAATCATTAAATTAATGATCGTTAAGCGTAGCAAAGTTATTAATAATTATATTTGCAAATATAGACAGGAAAGCATCGATTTAGGGGTTGCAATTGTTAAAGTTGTATCTGATATTTTTGACAAACGGGTTGCACGATACGGCGAAAAGTAGCAAGCAAGTTGCAACGGAGGAATATTAAATTAAGGATCGTTAAGCCTCCAGGGCACGGCTGAATAATATTTGCATAGCTAGCATACTGTTCCCTTTATGTTTTCATTGATCAATAGACTGCGAATCTTTATGCATTTATAGGAAATATTAGACGTGCAAAATACTATCAAATGCAGACGATAAGAACGCGTCGAGTTAGGGGTTGCAACTGTTACGGACGTTTCTGGTATCTTTGGTGAAAGGGTGAGATGCGATATGGTAGAAAACAGCGAGCAGGTTGCAACGAGGGAATATTAAAATTCGCGCGACAAAACCGGACGATCGTTCATCGGTGTTCCATAATTTACCTTTATGACAGGTATGTCCAGTCGCAAATTAACTGTAATCAGTGGCTACCGGCAGATGCTATTTGTATCGATTGGAACACGCGAAACCAAATTAACCCATTCAGCAGCCACGTTACGTTAACGTGAAACACTCACCATTTGTCGTTCCCTTAAACTTTATAAAATTATCGAACTTAACCTTCCGTGAGCAACTACATTTTCTCACATTCTTCGAGCCTGAAAAATCTCAAACAATCCTGGGCTGTTTATCACAGTCTCTGATATATTATACAACGGTTCCTTAAATGGTCGAAGTTATTTTTAACAAGAATAAACATCTGGAGGCAAGTGCACAAAAGTCCCATTTAGCTCGAATCGCAAACAACCCAGATTTAAGCCTACCTCGAGTTAAACGCAAAAGGAAATTATTATGCAAATGCGCTTTCCTAATCTCAATACCGAAAAATGATCTACTCAACAGCGCAAACACTAACCGAGAATAAAAAAAAGAAAAGAAAAGAAAAGAAAAATGCAGCACGAAAGTGCAGCGTGTATCTTGAAATGGATTAACGAAGAGGGAAAAGGTGGAGTATATCGAAATTGTTCGCCGAGAGATCGCATCGGTCTGGAGCAAAATTCGAGGGCGCATTAGGATTCGGATATTGTTACATGATTGAACTAGAACAAGGTTTCCCCTGCTGGGGTTAACGAGTGTTAGCTGTTGCCACATTATAACGAGATATCGAACGAACCGCGCGCGCGGTATCGCGTTTCACCCTTAAAGAGCGGATATTGCAGGAGATGCAAGGGGTGGAGAAGGTAGCAGCGGAGAAGACAAGGAAAATGTTGGTAGGAACCTTCGTTGGCCGACACTCGAGCATCGCGGCGGTGCACGGGGCAGGGTGCACACGCGATCCTCATTACGCAGATATGCCGTGTCGTGATCGTTACCCCGTGCGGCCATTATATGTTTTCATATCGGGTAATAGCGACGATAACGCGGTCAAATGGTTCCGCGAGCCGATTTCACGATTCGCCTCCGATACGTCACGCTTTGGGGAGAAACTTGCCGGACTGTTGCGCGATAAAACGACGCTTGTTTGTTCGAATACGAATCGTCGCGATGGGAAAGGAGTAGCTGAAATATCGGTGGAAAGAGAGCAACGATGATTCGAAGAATTAACCCTTTAGCCGCGGGAACTACGGGAATCGCGTAGCTTACTTTTTTCGTTCCGTTTCTTCGGCTTCCTGATCCGCGATTATTTCATCTAGTTTTTAGAGCATCTTAGCTTGGGAAATTCCTTCCGCGTCGAATTAAGTTTGCTCAACGCCGCAATGGTCTTCGCGATTTTATTCGAGTCGATCGTATCCTGTTTCCTTCGGATATGTTTTACATCGTTTAGGAAGCGCGTTAATTAAGAAACTTGTCCGCTTCGACGACTATTTCAAAATTCGTCAACCCCTTTGTACTACACGTTGAACGTAAAAACCTAATACAAAATATAGGAACGAAATGGAAATAGTCTCTACGCTGTACAGTTATTGCCATCCGCGTAAGATAAATGAAATTAAACGAAACGTTGTATAAGTACCGGTCTTCGCGGTTTCCAACGTCCCTTAATCTTCGCTTCTCGATGAATTCACTTCGACGATAAGAATGCAGGTAAAGAAATACCTACGTTCTAATACTCCGTCTCATCGAAATTACCGAACCTGAAATCCCCGAATAACGCGAAAAGGTTCAAAGAAACTGCATACTAAAAGAAAAACAATGAAAAAGTGGGAGTTTGAAGGGCCACGAGAGAAGGGAGTGTCAAGTGTAACGTTGCCCGCCGGTATCCCCGGTATCGATTCGCGGACGGTGACAATGACAATAGGCGTTCGCGTGGAAAACAAACGACCCACCCCCGCTGACAAGGATGGAAGATCGTAGTGACGGTAGGCGTACCGCGAAAATGAGCTTCTGGGCCTCGTGGAGTGTGAATAACTCTGGTGTCGCGTTAGTAGCAGCGAATGGGGGGATCACCGTCTCGTTCTATCGTTGTTCTCCGTGTTTGCCTCGACCCCGAAAACCGGCTACATCGAGGGCGGAGGCGTTACGGAACGATCTAGGGGACGCGAAGAGGGCGCGTACGATGACAGCGGCGGAGGCGGCGGCGAAAGGGGAACGATATCAGTGTCGTTGCGGGGAAATCGGCCGGAAAATGGGAAATCCAGCGGCCTGGTGACAAATGGTTGATCACCGGCAGGCTGAAGCTTAGCTCTTGGCGTGTCCCGGTAGCTGGCGGTAGACGAGTTCGGCAATACGGAGTATGAAAAGGGTGGGGGAAAGAGGGAGACGTTCTAAGGTGAATACACCGCGTTCATTGAGTGGCGGCCGAGCTACGCGAACGAGATTGTTTGCAAACATCGTTCTAGCGTCCTTTCGACACATTTTCCCGTTAATTCGGAAGGAATATTTGCTGCGAATCGAGTTCGTCTTCCATCGTTTATTAGTTAAGCGTGTATTAATGTAAATCTTACTTAACTCTCGAACTGCGAGGGTCACGGAGTCATTTGAGCTACGATTCTTTGTATAATTGTTACTAGCAGTTTGTAGTTTCATCGTATCTTCCTCTTAGCGTCCTCTATTTTGATTTTTCATTGTGTGCTCGACCAGTGTATTTATAATTGTTTTCTGCTTCCATATTAAACGTTTGTAGCATTTCTACTTGACCCTTTTGGTCGATATTTTTTAGCTTTATCCAGACGAAATACAGCATTTTACAACGAGTAGAACGATTAGATGGTACAGCGTAGTAACTTCGTATTTTCCATCGCACTGCGCCATGAGATATGCGCAAGATAGTCAGAATTCCTCAGTCGAATACTACGAACACTAGCTCCCTATTTTCACCGAAATGATTAAGCGTAAATCGTGGAAGAAACATCCAAACGATGGGAATTTAGAATGTTAACAATTGCAAACGATTTATACTTTTCGCGAACGACGAACGGTTAAAGAAATACGTTATTGCGTACGTACGTAAATAGTCGATGATAGGTGCGACGATTGTACCAAAAAATAGGGTATAGATAATCCGTGTACCTTCGAATTCTGTATTTCGTCGTAAATAGATAACCTGAAATCGTCATAGAACGCGAACAAGGTCGATTGAAGCGTGGCGTTATCTATGTAAGTACATATTCAGTGGCAATGAAAGTTGGGCTATAACCTCACACGTTTCGCAGGACAGAAACACACGCCGCGACCACGTATACAATTGTACGTGTATTTTTCTTTACACACCTGATGTAGTAAAAATGTTACAAATAGTTCTTCGGATATTTTCGTCATGAATTATTCGTTGTCGATGCTTCTTGCATACGTAAGGCTATCCTCTAGCGTCATTTACGATTAGACTGCAGCTTTTTATGCATATTCGTTAAATATACAATTTAACCTGTTAACTGAGGATGACGAGTTAACTCGTCTTATGGATTGCCAATGTTTTGGACGTAGCATTTTACTCTCTCAGAAATTCCTTGTTTTCTAAAGCATCTTTATATTCGTATCGGGAACAGATTGCATTATATTTATATTCGTAGCAATTAAAATCCCGCTGAACAATATGAATTCCTTTTTGTTAATACAATATTTATCTCCGCGTATGAAGAAGATTCTGTCTGAAAAATTCCGCAGCTAACAGGTTAAGTTGGAGGCTGTTTGACTCTTCCATTAAATAGCATATATTTTGCTTTGGATATCCTGAATATTCTTGCATTAGGTTATATTCTCTCTAATTTGCTGCATACTCAAATCTTCTATAGATGCATAAAAATCAGCAGTCAACTTGTGACGTGCTAAATAATATGAAAAGGATACTGCATTGATTTCAAAAAGTATTTCTGAGGAACTTGCATTATTTAACCGTTTGAAGTCGAGCTCAGTATCCTCTATTAATTATTCTTTTAGTTAGCTTCTTATTTTAAGTAGCTCGGTTCGTTGATATAAAATTAAGAAATGTAACGTTTCCATCGTTGGTTCATTTGCACTACTCGACAAAAAGGATTCCCCTTTTCCAAATTAATCGTAGAATAGGTATCGAAACGTTTGGTTCTCTGGTATGATGTTCTTCTCAAAACTAGGAGATTCTTTACAAATACAAAAGCACGTTCGAATCGAAAGCAACTCTAGAATCGCGACAGGGTTAATTCTAGCAAAATACGTACGAATCACAATAAATAACAAAAGTAGTGCTGCATTTCAAACAACAAATTCGTACACTTCTAGCAAATAATTGTTCGATATACGTATACGCGTTCTTCGCATCGAAGCGCGTTAAACATCCGATCTTCTCGACGTCCGGCAGCCATTTCGAGTGATAGTCTTTTGGCGAAGGGGGGTTGGTTGAATGCCCGAGGAAAATATATCGACATAGCGGAGATTTTATTAAGCGAACTCCACCGGTGGGGGTGCTCATAAATCGGTCCATTTATTTTACGCAGCCAAGAGCGTCGGGTATTGTGTTGCGTTGCTGGAAAAACCACTTTTCCGAGGCAACGATGCCTTCCGTGCAGGCGTTGATGGCCGAGGAGAAAGAGGCGCGTAGCATCTCCCTTTTCTCCCCCCGCCGATAGCAAAAATGCCGCTGGCCGTTTCCTGTTTTCTGGAAGAAACCCTCCGTGAAGGTTGAGAGCGATACCGCGCGGCGATAAAACGGGAAATTGCTGAATTCCTGTGGAATAATTAAATGGCGCCCTTGGGCGTTTAAAATACTTGTTCGTGCTGTTATCCGTGATCTCCCGAGCGAGAGGCTTCCTCCTTCTCTCCTACTGCAGTTTCTTCTTCTCCTTTTTCGTTTCGTTTCGTTTCGTTGCTGTTGCAACTTTTCGAAACGTCGAAGCTGCTCAAAATACGGAAGGGTGAAGGAAGCGTTGGCTCGAGGAGCACCAGGCGAACAGTATCGTTTTAAACTGAGAAACAGCGCACGGCTGGAAGCACGGTAAAATGGAAAATTACTAAATTCCTGGAGGATAATTAAACTTCACCCTGGCCACGGCGGGACGATGCGACCGTATCTCCACCCGTTTGCTCGTCGACCGAGACGGTTGTGCGCGTTTAAAAAAGTATACACACTCGCCATGATCACAGTACACCGAATGTATTCCACTTTGCTCGCGGGAAGACGGAATATTTCGCGAGACTGCGGAATTTAATTCTTCTATCCAAGACTAGGAAACCAGCCCTCTGTAAACTTACGAAAAACTTACGAAAATGTTTCGCAATACAGTGGAATATTCACTTCTTATTCGTTACTATTTATATACAGCTATACGTCAGCAATGAAGGAAGTATAATAATTCGAAATTCATTTTTAACATCCACGAAAATCGTTATGTCCTGTTACTTTAACCCTCTATAGACGGAACATAATAAAACTCGTCGTATTTTTGCGCGACTATTACCTCTTCGTGGTTTCCGTCCAAAATTAAACTCTTCGAGGCACGAGATACTTTTTTCCATTTTAAAATTTGTACAAGTTCGATATAAGAGAGGATGAATTCATGAATTCTTGTCTAATTATTAACAGTGGTTTCTATCGATGATATTAATCGCAACTGTTTAGTTTAACACTAGGTTTACGGACGTTACGTGCACACGTTGACAGGCTTCCGGAAAAATACGTATACTACGTATAAATATTGAAACGTAGAAGCGTGAGGATGAAGAGAATCACGTAGAATACATATTCATACCGTCGTATTACGTAAAGTTAACATAAAGTACTGAAAAATAATGTTTATGGTCTCTACAATTTTAGGTATTAAATCTGAACAGCGTGAACGTGACGAGTTCCGTAAACCTACTGTTAAATACCGATACGTGTCCTGGAAGCTACGAATAATCGTCCTACTATATATTAACCCTTTGCGGACGAGAAGTAACGACACTTGTGGGAGTACTTTAGTTTTCAATTCTACGACTTTGAGTTTTCACGCTTGTGTGTTCCAAAACCATTTCATTTCCAACGATTTCAAATGTTTATTATTACGTTAAGTATTCATCGCATTAAGTTTCGCGCTTTAAAAGTCGACATGGCTTCGGAAAGCGAAAAAATGATTAGGCGACTATTTGTCGACGCTCGTCCGCAAAGGGTTAAAGGGTTAAAATACACATTGCAATATAAACGAACAACGAACGGGTGAAACTAAAGCGCGTTTAGGTGGCCGAATATTTTTCGTAGTAACCGTACTTTACGTTGCATATTCTGCGTTGTCGTTTTCCTTCGCGAAGATTCAAAACCCGTCGCAAGGGAAAACGGGAAAATTGCCGGAATCTCGGGCAACGATTAAACAGCCTAGCTGGGTTGCGCGGGGCGTTAGCGCGCCCTTCGGCTCCGGCGAGCACATCCAGCCGGTTCCTCGAATTTACTGCCGCTCTCGTGGATCTTACAGCCGTTACGAATCGGTTACACCTTTCAGCGCGAAACGATTAACGTCGCAACCCCGGTGAAACACGACGGCTCGTGATTCTTGCGGCTGGGCACCGAGGGGTTGGAAACGGCGAGTCGGATAAATAGCGAACGACACGGTGCAGAGATCAGAGGGGGGTTGCGTTGGAAGAAACGGTAAGGGAGAGCTCGAGACAATGCGGCGGATAATCGCGCGAAACGATTTGCTCTTTTCACGGCCGATTAGCCCCGCAATCTGTGTTGACCGAGTAGAGAAAACGAGTGGGGCGGATAGACGGTGAAATGGTAGCGACTACGAGGCGCAGTCGATTCGCGTAATCGGACTGCCTTGAACTCGGCGCTCCGTTACGCGTTTCGCGCCGATTGCGCCTATTTTTATTGCAACTTCGTTCGGAACGCGTTCAGGTTGTTCTTATCCACCTGCGCTATTTAGAAGTATCGTTTATAATAAGAGAGGCACGACAGTGTATAAATCATGGTAATAACTTTAACGCTGTTTACACACGGTTTCCTGGAAATGATTAAATATTGATACGTGTAAGTGATTTTAGTAGGACTGTAAGGTACTCGTTCGACTAACGTGGTTAATTGAAACGAAAGGATTTGCAACATTGTCGAGTTACGAAGAATTTTTCATCGGTGATTATTAGATTGCGGACTTTTATGCATTTACGAGAAATTTAAGTTTGCAACAATTTGTACAGGGTGCGTAGTACGCAAAGATATATAAAGTATCTAAAGTAGATCGTACGTTGTTACATTCAGAGGGTGAAACGAATCTCTAAGTCCAATTCTTTTAGCTGTGCCTCTGAAAACAAGAATTTGCATAAAAAGACGCAGTCCAGTAATTGGGAAAGGATTCCGTGATAACGTTTGCAGAAATCTATACGCTCGATTCGTGACGCTTCGATATAACTTCGTATCATAGTTTTAGTAACGTTATCGGATGTATTTCACCATACGCGTAGCTTTTGTGGATGAAAAAGTAAAAGGGAAGCAATTTTCTTTCCATTCAAATGCGTCCAGTTTTATTACAAATTGTTCGATAATTGCGTGGCATGTAAATCAACGAAAAATATTGCACAACATCTTCTCATAATATTAGGTGTACCAACGAGCAGTCCACTTACTTTAATATTAATCATTTCAATCTTTACTTTAAAGAAAATTAATTTCCCTCCCCTATCTTAAATATAGTTGCTATTATTCCGTAACGTTTGACGAAATTTTCCATGCTGCTCGAACAAGTGCTTCATCTTTTCGCAAAGATATTCATCGATCCATTTAAAAATAGCGATAAAAAAAACCTGATACAAACCAGCTTTGCTCAAGATTCGAGCCCGGTTTTGAATTTCTACGTTCGAGGTAAGAACTCGCCTTACACGTGGATCATTAGGAGCAAGTATACCCGTTAAATTGGCGGTCTGTTGAAGTTGATAAATGAAGGTTTAAGTTGCTACGGATTGACGTGGCAACGTTTCACGTGGAACAATGTTTAGCTCACGATAACGTTCACGCACTACCACCGCGGCTGGCGACTCGCGAACAGTGATATAATTATTGGGTTAGAAAAGTTTGCAACGAGCAACAGGACGCAACTCGGCGGAAACTTTTCCAATGCTCCGATGTTTGTTTTTTTAAATGCTAGGGAACGCGAGGTTTTATAGACGCGATGTTCATTATTAAACGCTGCGTTTCGCGGCAAACTTCTGCTCGACGGACGTAGAGCAACTACGCTTCTCTAGTCCATGTTTGTTTAAGGGAATACGCTACGCGGATGGTTTAATACAAGCTCAATATCTTTTTTTGCACATCTTAGTAAACTTTCGAATGTCTAGAATATCGCCTTCAAAGCGTTTCTTTATTCTTTCAGTGGTGCATAGTTTATTTATTCGATTCGCGAGGGGTGGACAAAGTGTTAACGTTAGCTGAAAATATCACCTTATTCTCCTTAATACTTGTCTCGGGAAAGAAACTTAAAATTCACCTACTTTTATAGGCCGTCTAAGTGACGTACAACCTTAATACTAGGTTTACTTAAAGTAACCGGTGTGCTTAAAGATACTTAAAGATGCTTACAGTTGCTTAAAGATGCTTAAAGACACAGAGGTGAAGAATATCATTTTTCGGTAATTTATATTGACCTCAATTGACGTAATAATAGGATTACGTATTCTAATTCATCCCTTTCCTCTTTCATCCTCTAACATCGAGTATTTCGATACAGCATACCTATTTTATCGCACACCTATCAAATTGTACAAGCAATACCCGTAAACTTATTGTTAACCCTTTAACGAGTCTCCACGAACAGCCGCCTAATCACTTTTCAGGTTGCGCGAACGCAAGTCGATCGCGGAAGCAAAAAAATTCAAATCAATATCGTTAATAGACGCTTCGAAGTTTTGGGAATTTGTTGGTCCGGAATTCGAAAGCTTGGAATTGAAAGTCGAAATACTCTCTTAAGTGTTACTATTCATTGTCCGCGAAGCGTTTAATTCAATTTAGTATACTTAACGTGTCCACGCCTTTTAGTATACGAATGTAAAAGAGCATTTACAAGCGCGGAGCACTAAAAAACGAAGCGAAAAAAGTCCAACGATGCCGAAAACTTCGTTAACGCTGGTAATTGTACGGTTGATAACAATTTTGTTCGCCATACGCAGTACGATGGAATTCCGGCGAGGGGAAAGGACAATTCCGCGAGTTGCGAGGAGTTAAACAAGTCGGGGGTTGCTTCTAAGCGAGGAGCAGGAAAAATCGACGGCGCATAGCTGGAGGGAATTAGTTGGAACGCGTTCCGATGACAGATTAGCGATCGGAAGGCGGCCGCGGCGCGATGCGGCGCGGCGGAACCAGCAGCGGCCATTTTAGTGGCTCCGACCGATAAGCAGAAGTGTCCCGGGGACGAACGAGGCTTCTGCTTCGAAGCACGAGCAGATAACCGCGCAGGCGGCGTGTTTGAGAACTTATCTCGGCCTCTGGTCTAAGGCTGTTCCTCCCGTGAGCTTGAACATGGTGCCGTTAGCCGGTTCGCCGCGGGCGATCTCCATTCATGCGTCCAATTTAGACGTCAATGATGCAAATAAAGCATCGGATCCCTTAATCGATCATCGCACCGGCCCCGAACCTCTCACCGTTTCTTCCTCGACACACCCTTTCTTCCTTTACGCGCGTACTTCGCGTCAACTATCATCCTGTTTCTCGTTTTTTTCAAATGCTAAATCGACGATTACCATAAGACGCTTTGGACCAGTTTGCACGGTTATTCAGTTTGCAAAGATTCCTTAATAATCCCGACCACCTGATTCGATAAATCAGCCGCTAACAATAAGCAATCCGTTCTTTTCGGGTCTATTTTTCGGTAGATCAGGGGCGCGTGCGATGATTTCGGTGAAGTTTGAATACGTTTGGAATCGAGTACGGATTTTTGCGCGTTTATAGGAAGGTTAAGCGTAGAAAGAGGCATAGAATGCAGGGGATACGTAAAAAGATTCGTAACATTTAAAGGGAAGTACCAATTATTGTACTTTGAGAGCGAAACAACTCCTACCTAAATTTTCTTTTCTTCAGTTTACATTTATAAAAGTACCTACAAATTTGTTCTTTATTATTTGAATATTTCTATAACCGAAGAATTCTTAATCTCCTTCTGAAATGGTCCTTTCCCTCGTCGAAATTGAATTCGACGAAAAAGGAAGACTAAAAGCAAACCTTTAGATGAATTAAATTTTGTTTGAGGACGAAGCGATTCGACGAAAAGATTGAGAATCCCTAGTAGGATACTTTACCATACCGCGGTTTAAAAAAGATTATGACCCCCCTCAGCTTTCTTTCGGAATGATCGCTGTGAATACACCAAAGTATTGAGTACAAATATCGTTCTCAGTAGCGTACTGAAATCTCGTGGAAATCGGTGCTAGGTGACTTTACGTTCCAGCAACGCTTCTGCTACTCGAGTTGAATCATTATGCTAATGGGGGGCTCGATGAAGGTGGCGTTGTTCTCGTGGCAACAATCCAGCCGTGCATCGGCGGACGTTGTTGAACAAGCTTAGAGAAAAAATAGGGTGAAAATGGGTGACGCGGTGGGACACGCGAATATCGTTAGCGGAGGCGCGGCAATTAGGAGCGAGGAAGTCGGAAAGAAAAGTAGATAGTTGGGTCGTAATTCACGGGGAGGACAAGAAAATCTTTTATCAGCGCGTCGTCGCGTCGGTGTCGCCGGGCCGCGACGCAGCTAGCGAATTGGCCTCGCTCCAATCCTCCAGGAGTCATTACCTAATTACCCGGCCCGCTTTGTGAATACTTGCGTGGCCGTGTTAGACTTTATCGTTGCCGAAGTACGCGAGTTCGTTCATGGAAAAGAATATAAGCGCGTCGTGGAACAGCGCCTAAGAAACGGCGGAACGAAACAGGAAACGAGAATTGTCGCGATTAACGCGTACTTTCTGCTCCTGCAAATCGAAGGACTAACGAAAATGATGGACGATTAATCGCGAAAGTATCTGGCCACGTTAGTCGTAAGAATTCAATGGTATCTTATTCGAACGATGTGTCGATACGAATTGAATCGAAGTCCAATTTTAATATTGGTACAACTCCTATAACTCTTATTAAACGACATTAAACGTTTATTAAACTTCGACAAAATTACGAAACATAATCTGAGAACAAGTAGTGTAACGTAAATGAATGATAAGAGAAGTGAAGTTTTTTTAAACGGTGTAAGAAGGCCAAATACTTTTGTGATCAACTGTATAGAATTTCTGTCTTTCTCCTCGATAGCAGCTGAATATTTTAGCTCCTTTAGTTTTTATTCGAATTTGTCCGTCTTTATTTGTAAGTACATTCGATTTGAAATGTACAAGTTTGAATTAAAATTTAACCATAGTAATTGAAATTTGTAGGTTTAAATTTTAACTCCATTAATCTTCGTTCCAATTTATACTTGGAAGTTAGCATTTGGAATGCATCGTTTTTTATTGAAGCTTCGAACAATCTATTTGAATTTGTTCGTCCTTATTTGTACACTCAATTTTAAACGTGGGAGTTTGAAGTAGAACTCGACTATAGAAATATCGACGTTTAACTTTCAATTTCTCAATCCGGATTGGAATATTTGAAGGTTTAAATTTAGCTTCGATCACAGGGACATAAATTCCAAGGTTCAAATTTCAACTTGCCAGTCCCGATTCGACTATTCGAAAGTTCAAACCCGACTACCAGTGATTGCGCTGCGCCGTTTCGTATTCGCGGAACTTGTTTCAAATTCTCTGTAATCAAGCTGCGCAGTTGGCCGTTTGGCCGCGAACAGAGTAACGGTCATAATGACCTCGCGATAGATCATCGGGCAACCCTCATCCCGTAGAGTTCAAAGGGTAAACGAGGAGAACGCGTGTGCACGCTCATAGATTTCGCAGCTCCGCTGCGGGGCCACCGCGGCAACAAACGTTTTCAGCTTGCATTCCACGGAAGCCCGGAGAAATGAAGTTGTTCGCGCGAGTATCTCGACGCGACGAGAGATTTGTAGATCGGCGTTGGCCCTGCACGGAATATTTTCGTCTTCCGCACAGAACTTCCAACGAACCGTGCGCTAAAATCCGTCACGGAAAACACAGAACTGCGAACGTAACAAAAAAAGCAAAGCTGCACTTTTGAATTCGCGTAGCTGTTAATTAATAGGCTGCGGCTTTTTACGCAAAGTGGTATTATCTTTGAAATCACAATTTGCGAAGTGGAATCGCATTAGAAGATTGTTTCACCGTCTAAGTATAATAACGCTTTGCTTTAGATATTTTCTACGCATTCGATCGCGAAAGTCTTTGCGCATCTAGAAGTATTAAGGCTTGAACGTTTCCTTTCTTATTTAATTTATCGTACTTATTAGTTTCGAATGATATGCCGTGGAAAAGCTGGCTGTAAAATTGCTACGTATAAAAGTATAAAGAATAAATCATCTTTCAGAGACATTTCGACGAAGAAATTGCTTTCAAGCTTGTAAAAAATGTTGCTTCGTTTGTATCGCATAAATTGGAGACTTTTACACGTTCAAAGGCGCATTAGAAGGTCCAACAAATGTATGGAAATAATTATCGCGATGCTCTTTGTAGAGTTTGATTAATTTACCAACGGCAAGCTCGCATAAATATCTGTGAGATCAAATTAAGAAGCGTTGCCATTTTTTTAAAACCTCCACGATCTTAGCTGAGAAATAAAATTCAAAGTAGTCAAACTTTTAAGTAGTTGAGTATTTGAATTAAGTATTTGAATTTTGTGAACCGTCCAAAGACTTTCGCGAGTGACTGTACTTGTACGTAACACATTATGCACCCTATGTATTTCCGATTAAATGCAATCAAAATCCGCAGTCTAATTAAATGAAATATTGTCTCGTCCGTAGTCTGGTGCAGCGCTAAATTATCGTTATTGTATACTAATACAACAATTAATCGTAGAAAGCTAAGAGCTGTTTGACGCTTCTTTTAAAAAGCGGAAACGGAACTGAAGAAATGCAGAACGATGCCGTGGCTGTTGACATTGATAATTCATACTATATTACGTTAATCTAACCGAGCGAGATCCGTTGCTGTTGGCGTAGAAATAATCGATGTCTAAATAAAAGTAATCGAAACGGCGGTTAAACACGGGACCCTGGAAGCTTTCGACTGCACTTACATTCCATGTAAATTGGACACGCGCGCCTGCTGCATGACGAGCTAGAACGCGTTCGCTCTGTCGGAAATAAACACCTGCTAATGTCCATTAGTCAATTCTTCTTGGCTACAGATTTCCTTTTTTCGACGCCCGTGTGGATGGACACGGTTTAATGTGGTGGAAGTAAGCGTTTACTCTATTACGCTCGAGGTGAAGTAGATCTGCACCGAAATCGCTTCGACACACACCGATCGGCCGCGCGTTTTTCCGTTTACTCGCCGAGCCGCGAACGTTTCGTCTTGTGCTTTTTCCCGTGCTGCCTCGGCTATGCTGGAATTTAATTAAATCGCTACCCGTGTTGATCTCTCGCCGTCCGTGGGCGAAAAATGGCCGAGTGACTCGCTTCCTACGTACGAATCGATTAGACGTTCGCGCGGGGAGCTTCACAAGTATACATACGTGCATACGTATATACGAACGCGATATAAATGGCGATTTATCACGGTTACGTTTAAACGACTTTAAGAAAAGACTGTCGTTAAAACGCGATCCTTTTTCCCCGGCGAGCCTGCAAACGCAGCCGAGTTAATGGAAAAATACTTTGCCCCACGGGTGTATTGCGTGCCAATAATTCAGGCACGGCGCGAAACGTCGCATACTTGCTACCTACCTTCTCGCAACCTGCCACTACTTCCCCGCCAAAACCGTGCAATAAAATCCGCCGTTTTTGTCGTTGAAAAAAACGCGCCACCAGCGAATCGATTCCTCGAAGTGGCCGGCCTCGTGGAACGCGGTTGCTACCTACCGGCGCAACGGCGAGTTTTCGAAAGCCCGTCGAGTTATAGGAACCGCGTGTATCATGGTAACATTGTTAGCTCGTGAAATTACAATGCATTAAAATGTTTCGCGTTTCTTTTCCCCCGCCGTTGCACGCTCGATTTGCGTACTTTTATGGCCCATTACTTAAAGGCAAACATCGTTCCGGACAATAGTTTCAAACGTTTCTCTACCGCGGTACCGCGTTTTATTCTCCTGACACCCGCGGTAATAACTTTGTCTAGCCGGTAGCCGTTTCACGTCGTTCGACAAACGACGTTTCCGCGCTTGTCGTCGATTCCTTTTTAATCGCTCATCGTTTAGCTTCGTCCGAAGTTACGGGGAAACGTTATTTTTTTCTCTCTTTTTTTTTTTGTTATTTTATTTTTGTTTTTATACGCGAGCAGCGAATGCGGCTCGGCGTGTTTCGCTTTCCAACAATTTAAGAAAGATCGATGCGCTGTACAATGTACCAGGCTGTCGTTTTAGCCGAAGTATACCCCGTCATTTCACCGTTTCGCCATTTGCACGGCAAATAATAGATGAGGATCAATTGCGGAATTCTTAATACTTTTCTTCGCTGGCGTTCTCGCTACGACTCCCTTGTCTCAATCCACCTGTTATTATTAGTCGATATGAGAACGAACGGCGTTCACGAATAGCATTATGGCTTCGTATATAGCGCGAGCTATCAACGTTTCCTCGATGCGGTGGCACGGAAAGCTCCGGAAAAACCTACGCAAGATTGAAAGCTCAATCGCTAAGCAGTAGTATCGAGTGAAATTCGAGAATGCGTTGCACGATAGTTTCTTTCTTTAGAACGGATACGCAGTAAATAGCTAGCTTGGAGTAAGGGCTGGCTCGTCGAGTACACGCAGAAGTGAAAAAAGCTATTGGCAATGTTTATGGGGTTCTGGAAACAGGTCGTAGACGTGTTTTAGGAGACACTGAAAGGTGATGCGTGCGCATTGACATTTTAGTAGATAATCGCGCGCGCGCAGTATTTCGTGCTCCATACGCGTATGACTGTCGGAAAGTTTCGTAATACTTTCTCGCGAAAAGTGTGCTGCTCCGTTTGCACACTTTCTTCCTTTGAAACGAAGACATGCAAGTAATTCTTCCAGGCTTCTAGTTTATTCAACTTCTGGCCGCTAATAAAGCTTTGCAAACATCGCAGTAAATGATAGCGCATTAACAATTCTTGCTACCACGTCGTTGAAGTATTAGGTTATTTAGCTTTCGTTCAATGAAGAAACTTGCTTTTGCTTTCAATTATATATCGTCCGTTGACGATTAAATTTTAAGTGGCCCAAATATGAACAGTAAAGCTTTACAAACATTGCGGTGAACGATAGTAGCGGAATACTCTAGACAACGATTAACAATTTTTGCTACTTTATTGTTCAAATATTAGGTTACGTCGCGTTGTCCAATGGAAAACTTTGCCACTCCTTTCAATTATATATTGTCCATTAACTATTAAATTTTAAGCGGTCGATATAGAAACAACGTATGTTGAGATTAAGAATGCTGTTATTTAACTATAGTTCGTAAAAAAAAAAGTCGCCTTCCAGTTCGTCAATTACGCAACAGAAGCGAATGTTATGAAAAGCGTTACGAATTTTCCGAACAACCTAACATGTATTTATATATTTTATTATAGAATGAAGTTTAACATTGCAAAGATAGAAGGACGAGGTTATTGATTGTTCAGTGATAAAATATATGTTACTATAACTAAAGGATGAAGCAATCCCCTAATCGGATCTCATTCCTTCAGCCTTACCCGCAAAAGCATGAATTTGCATAAACCTCTGCAATCTATCGGTCACTGCTCTCGTATCGTGTAGCGTACGAATCGTTCAAAATATTATAGTTCCAGTTTAACTGTATCCTCCATACTATATGGTAGACTAACAATATTATAAATTTTGAATGGTTTAATAGAAAGTCCTCAGCTTCTTACGCTGGTCAATTTGTACGCTCCTTCAAGGACTCGTTAGGTTTGCTCGTGTGTTTCTTCGCACAAATGATACGTCTCGTTTACCCGATTCAGATCCAATATATAGGGTTACGTCCATGGTGAATGATTATTGCACAACTATTGATCTCTCTGGTGTTTCTATTGTTGTATGTCGAAATGTAAACTAACGTAAATTAAATGGGTTTACCCGTTCATTGATTAAACTGAATTAAATTACATTAACCTACGAGTTTCCGTTGAATCCGCGACACGATTCACAGCGCCGCGAGTGTGACCCGTTATTTAAGGCGAAGGGGTTAAAAAAAACACCGGGAAGCATCGAAAATAGTCCATTTCGACACCTGCTCGATACCCAGTGCTCGTCGAACTTTTCCGTGCACCCATTTCGATTTCCCCGAAACATCTGCGCGATTAGACGCGGCTGATCATCACGAGCGGATGAATGCTGCGAAAAGGCAGGCAAAGCTTTGGGACGAAATTGGTTTAGCTACGCGTACAGGTGGCGAGCGTTTGGCACGGTGCACCGGCACGTTCTCCCTCGCGATTATCCTGATCGATCGACGGAGATGCTTCCAATTACGCGGCCCGTTGCGCAACGGATCGCCGACAGGATCGTTTCGGAGCGGATTTTCCAAGCGGCAGCCTAGCCGCAGGCGCGCGACCTTTGCAACGAATCACACGCGGACTTGTTTCGCGATTCGACGGCATTCGAGACGCGTAAATGTCGGTGGACGAGCCAGAAGATGCCCAGGCCTGGCGTGCATTCGGCTACGCGATCGACGAGAGTTGCGCGAGCTTATCCGCGCGGAATTGATCGATCGATCCCTTCAATTACGTCTAATGGCGGCTGGTGGGCAACATAGACCGTTGCGAAACGCGTATATGCCCGACTGAGTGGCTGCCTTGGAAAATGTATTTGGGAGAACAACTCGTGGATAGAAGTGGATATTTTTGACGCGATCCAATCGGTTGCAAAAAGTGCCACGGTAGTTCACTACGCGGAGCTATTCCCGTGTTTCGTCTACGGAGATATCGCATATTGCCGTGGAATCCGCTTGTTAAGATCACTTTGGGGGTAGTATTTTTTATAGGAATAATTGGCTGATAACGTTACGTAGAGGACAAATAATGGTTGCTATTGAATTCACTTTATTAGAGGCAGTTCGATTTTTGGTAAGAAGATTAGGGGTGATTGCGGAGATTTGGATGGAATTTGGCTATGGCATGACTGGACTGCGGACATTTGTGCATTTCTGACAAATTTAAATGTGCAAAGAAGACCAGAGTTTGTACCAATACTCGTTCCGTGGTTAATGAAATCAAGTAGCAAACTAGCCGCATACAGCCATTTCCAAGGGAGTCTCGAACGCGATAAAACAAGTTAGATTCGTGATATCCTGTATTCTCGGCTCGTGAATTCGCGAAAGATTTCTCACGCGACGCCATAAATCACTCTGGTCGCATTGACGATTTAATATCGGTCGTACGTCGTACCACGCGTGTATTTAATAATTCTTCCCGGCACCGCGGCAATAACTGCGCCACCCACGCTGAGATCCTCGTCGCCGATAACCACCGCACAATCATCCCACAAATTCTACATAAACACGCTTAATTGCGATCCCTAACAGGATCGTTTTCCGGAAAACTCGCGGCCATCGCGTCCCCATTTTCCGCTCCGCGCATCCAGCCGTCTAATTAGCCGCTATTTATTAAGAAAACATCGATCCCCGATATCCTGAAGGATTAGAGGTGTTTGCGGAAGAAGTATCATCCTCCGTGCGCGCGGCCCGATTCGACGAATGAACGCGTTCGATCCGATTCGCTTTACAACCCATCCGTTTGCACAGCTGCCTTCCGCGACCGTTCGTCGAATTCTCCCGGCCAATGCAGAGCACTTGGAGGCTGAAAATTACTGCACGAACATGTTTCCGATAATTGGAGGCGACGTTCGATCGAGCCTCGCGATATCCTCCCTCTCTCTCTCTCTCTTTCTCTCTTTCTCTATCCCCGGCCGTCTTTTTGCTCGTTGATAAAGAAGTCGGCAGGAGTATCGTTGCTTGTCGACGATTAGCCTCCAGGTGAATTTACACGAGGCGATACTAGATGGCTGTTAATTAGGCTTAGCGGGTTGTCGTGCATCGTCGATCGCTGCCTTCTACGGAGCAGGCAACTAAACTAAAAAGGATGCAGCTTAGGCAGCAACTGGAAGCTCGTCTTTTTGCCACTCCGTTCTCTTCTACCGTTCTACGTCATCCTCGTGATTTCTCTTTATCGCCGGTTTAACAGCGCCCTTCCTTTATTCGGAGTTACGATTGAATTAAGAGAGGATGAATGGGGAATATTTTAAACGGGAAAAAGACCAATCCGTGCGCTAATACGGCAGCGATGAAAGTTTTCACAGCCGGAGTATGCGTGCGTTCTGTTCGTTTATTTAAATATTTCTCTGCCGCGGCGCTTGGAAATTAAGGGCACTCTTAATGCATAGGGGGAGATTCTTTATTAACGTGAGAATAATATGAGAATGAACGCTGGCAAGTAGAACCTCTCGTATTGAAATTAACAGGGAGACGTGAATGATACGGGAAATAAGCCGATAAATAATCGAACACTTTGTTACATTTTCTTGCACGATTTTGAAAGAGCTAAACGTATTACTTTGACGCATGTAAAACAGTTTTTGAAGTTTGAGACCAAAGGATGGATGTTATTCTTTCAGTTTCGTAATATCGTTCATTGCAACGAAGCACATTGTAGAAGAAGAGCTGCAATGTAGATACAGCATATATAGTAACAAAATTATGAAAACTTCGGGGTTTGACGTTACAATTCTTTACGGAAGCCTAAACTTGAAACCTATTACGAAACCTATTGAAATTGGGATTCGAAGAAGATCGTATAAATTGATTTGCAAAATTTGAGATCAATAATTTTGCGCTGGACAGAAAGTTAGGAGAAAAAGATCAGGCAATCCTAGAGTCGATGATTATTACGAATACATAATAACGAAGCTAATCCATTGCCGGCTAAAAGTGTATAGAAACAACTCCGAATCACCTTTAAGTTATCTGAAATCGTGTTCGAGTCATCGATGGATCATTCTACTCAAAAAGTTGTACAGTGTAAAAGGGTTAAAAAGAATGATGAAGGGAAAGTAATTCGTACCTTTTCCCGGTTCGTTTGCAATACGGGACAGCGTAAAACAAATGGCGTGAAAGATGCGAAGCAACAATGGCGACAGCCTTGAAAAATTTCCGCGCGCTTTTTGCGCGAACCGTGCAAGGGGCGAATCCTCGGTGTGCAACTGTTTTTGCAATGCGAATTAATTGGAGGGGAAAAGGCGGCGTAGAGGTTCGGCATGGCGGACAAAGAGGCAGAAGAGCGATCCACGACAATCGATTCGGATAGGAAATTAAGAAGCTGATCAAAGAGCGAATTCTATTGTCTCGTTTTCCTTTCCATCAACGAAGCGTGTCGAAGCTGTGCCGGATCGGATCTCGTAGAATCGAATCATCCACGATCTGCTCCATAGACGCGTCACGTTTTCATTCTGTTCTCGTTATTCTCCGCTTTTTCATCGTTTACTTATCGCTCGTCCAGAGAAATAGCATCGTCCGATAAAAAAGAAACAAAGCAGACGATACTTAACTCATTTCCTGCCAAACTCACAAACTTTGCGACTCTATTCCTATTTATCGTTGGAATATTTACAGTTATCCGAGTTTCGTTACTTTTTCGAATAACTATATATATTATATTTTACTGTAGAGTGGCTCGAAGTAAAACTCGAACGCTGACATTTTGTACGATTTAAGTAGCGATCGATAGCATACGAAAGAAAATCAAGTTCAATAATAAAGTCACACTGTAGTTAAGTTTTATTGACTTAATTAATTCTAGTAACTTTAACATTCAAGTTTATATAAATTCACGTGTAAGAAACACAAGAATTGTTTACATTAATTTTTAAAACGAAGTCCAAAGATCTAATAGTGTTCTTTGGATCGGAATAAATAAATACTGGTTTCGAAAGACAATTGATTATGTAGATACTGTATAATAATTGGGTACCGTCGATTGTTTCCACTTTTACCAAAAAATGACCTGAAACATTGGGCTCACAATTATAACTTAATGTATACAGATTCTGCTATTCTTTGATGAATTTATACGACCCTAAATAAAGCTGAGAAAAAATAACGTCATCTTTTGCTTAACTCATTAAGGACCAACATGTTTTGGTGCAAAATTTCGTTTGCATATTTCTCCAATCGGTTTATATCGCCAAATTTCGTTTACCAAAAAGCACTCCAAAGATTTGTGAGACAATATTTGCATTCCCATCTCTTCTTCCACGTAAGTTGAACACAATTTTATAAAGTTTGAAGAAGCTGCAAATGCAACGTTAATCCTTAACGAGTTAAATTCTTCCCTCACTTTACCAATCTCTTCGCAAAGCATGAAAATTCCAGTATCCAAGTATTACTTCGAGTCGCTGCGCGTAATTGTTTCCATGCATAAAATCAAGCACAAGTACTCGCCACTCGTGTTTGGCAGCGAGCGAGCGAGAGTTAACCGAGCATCGAAACTGGAACAAAATAATCGCAATGCATTGTTTCTGCGACGGAAGAAGAAGAAAAGGATCACGAAAAATGACGCGGCGAAACTGTGGCGCAACTTTCTCTCTTACTCTGGCCGGTAATTAATTGTCCGGTGTGTAACTAATCGCAGGTGTCGTTCCCTCGATCAATCACTCATTAGAATGGTAATTAACAATAATGCCGTCGATTAATCATCGGAGTACTTATCGATAATTTTATTCAAGCACAATGGCCGAGATAAAAGACGCGTTATTGAGTGGTACAAATCCGTAATTGATTGATCCACCAGTGAATTATTTTCCCCCATCTTTTTTTCTTTCTTTTTTTTTTTTTCTTCTATTTTATTATTTATATCTCGCGAGTATAAGTGCCGGCGCGCACGGCGTTGGCAAAAAGCAGTTTTTATTTGTCGATTTAATCCCCGCAGGTGCGTTAATAGCGCGCGTCATTAAATAGAATCATTTGTCCGTTACAGCTTTTCTTCCGCCGACAGCCGACCCCGAGATGTGCTTCGATGTTATTAATAAGACCGCGTCAAACTATCGGCTATCTATAAGCGCGTGTTTCAACGTCAGTCTATCGAGCGAACAACGCTGGTTACTTCTTCTGGACACTTTGATCCTTTCACCGCCACTCCCGGATGCTTTCGCTCTCGCGTTGCGCTATCGTTTCGATTTGCATTCGAGTGATCCCGTACACGAAACGAACAAAAACACCGGTTGAAGTGCATTTCGGTGCTTTTTCCTCACCGATACCGATACCTTTTGCTACGCTTCTTTCTAAATTTATCTTTTATGGTATATCGAGTGCGCGTACCTCAGATACTTGCAAGTAGGCTTGCGGATCGTTGCGCGTAATCGGATTTTTCTTAGCACAGTTAAAAGAATAGCAGCTCGATACGCGTTTCATTCTGCGAATGTTGCATTTTGCAAGCATAGTTACAAAGAACAGCAGTTTGACGAGCGTTTTACATTGCGAATATCGTAACGGTGTTAAGAAAGGATGGGTGATTTTCTTTGAAAAAAGATCGATACGCAGAAAAGTCGGTTTTAATAAAATATCGTTGCACAAGCGTTGGTTGTTTTCAAGAGGAATCGAAGAATCGATAAAAAGCGATGATCAAACGGGACTCTAGTGGAATTAGTAGCGTACGCGATCAAATAAAGGAGAATTGCTATTGCATCGTTGGTTGCAACATACAACTGCAGTTTATTTAATTCGAAGTATCTGAATTCCATTACAAATCCGTGGAATATTCGTCTGTTATATCTAGTAATTATTTGAGAAAATAGCTGCTTGCGTAGCATCGTTAGGGATGTCCATTTTTTTCGTTAGAGAAATCAGAGAAATCTATATTTTCCATATTTTAACTCGCTATTTTAGGGCAAAGGGTTAATAGCAGGCGTTTCTGTTAAATCGGTGCTACAATTCATAGAGCGAGTGTGACTCGTTATCGTAGACCAATGGTGTTAAAATAATCCATTCTTCGGGAAACGAATCTCGATCGATTAAAATTGCCCATCCCAAGTGTGTACCTATGTACGTATATCGCTTTAAACGTTTCGTATATTTTTTTGCATACTACACGCAACTTTTATAACGCTACTTGATTCGATAACCGATATTTCTGCACGCGTCGTGCATCCTTCCCTTCTTTGCAAACTTGAATCTTCCATAAATGGGTAATAAAAATCCGCGGGGACGGAAATCACCGTATTTTACGCGTCAGCCACGCCGAAGAATCGTCGACTTAACGGCGTTTGGACGTCGCGTCGTCGTTTGTAAAGTGGAACGGAGCGATTTCATTGAATCTCCGGGCGGGTATCGAAAGGACGCGGATCGATGGAGTGATATAACCGGCTAACAAACTCGTAACTCAGCGAAATCGATCTGGTTTTTCTGGCCACGGCCGACTAACGCGACTTTCAACCGCTGTCGTAACTATTATCGGCGATGTTCCCTTGTGTCGCGACGCGTACATATATTACTGGATTGCTGGACGACCCGACGCGACGCGAGCCGTGTCGGTGTGGATCGCTTCGCGTTGATTGGCCGTAGAATTCGCGGCGTCTTCTAAATACCTTGCCCCACGGCCTCCCATTAAAATCGACAAGCTTAATAGCGATCCTCTTTTCCCCTACTTTTCAAACCGTTTCATTTTTTCGCTTCGTTTAATGCGACGACGACGACGACCACGACTACGACGAAGTGGAAGAAAAAGGACGAGGCAAAGGTGGCTGGTTTCCAGTCGAACGCGATTATAATCACGGCGATCTCCTTAATCGAACGCTAGATTACAATTTGCAGAAGTTTTGTGGATCGAACGTGATCGCGTCGACCGTTGCGGCGAGGTGTATCCGGGGAATTAAAAATAGCTAATTCGAACGGATTTACGGGCAACGACACGTTAACGAGGGCAAATCGAGAACGCTCTCAGAGGGTAGAGAGAAAGAGGAATCAGTCTCGTTAATTACGTCGGCCGCGAGGCTAATTCGCCGAGTTCGATCGCACTTTTAATTCGTCATTCCATTAAGCGAAGCAGCGTCTCCTACGGGCGACCAGTTGCCGCGTGGCCATGTTATAAATGCTAATTATATGCCTGTCAGCCGTGTATTTTTCTCAGCTTTCGTCCCTTTCTTTTCTATTTTTCTGCTGCTCGATCCTCGCCGTGACCTCTGCCCTGGCCTAACCGAGCAAAAAAAAAAACGGGGAAAAAAGACAAGATCAGTGGTCGGCTTTTGCAATCGAAATGTGTATTGGCATCGACGAAGCATTCGATGGACTAGGGTAAACATACCGCGTACTGTCACTTTAAGGTTCGCGCTTCAAGTAGCTTTCGTTAAGTATTTTAGAACGTCGTTAACGTAAGGATCGTTCCAGTTTCAAGCATACGATTGTCCAACCGCTCTTTTATTTACGAACACTTTTCTTTTTTATACGTTCAACAAAATAAATTCATTACTACGTAATTGAAAATGTACAACAAAGTCCGATGTACTTCGTACCGTCACTTGAAAACTTTTCATTTTAAACAGAAACACGTTTCGCGTGTATTAACACGTCAGTTTGTGCAACAGATATAAGATGTATAGTAAACGTCGCGCCTTACTGAATTATGACACGTTTCATACTTTGTAATTATACTGGTCACGTTTCAACGTTCAACGGCACGTTTACCTCCTAATATTTCCTTATAAATATTAAACGTAAACGAATGTACAATGTCTGTGTGTTGCTGCGTAAACCGAAGTCAAAATATGGTACGAAAATTTGTTTACTTTCGATTTTTTATACGTTACTTTGCTATTAAATAAAACGAATTCAAGCGTCGGTTATAGAAACACTGACAGTACGTGGGACGTCCATTATTATGTAGAATTAGCGATGGGACAAATTCAGAGACGTATTAGGTTGCCCCAAAAATTTCCTTTCGTTTTCTTACTAAATATTAAGTGCAGAAAATTCGATGGACCTTGCCATTTATTAAATAGTGCGAAATCATTGTGGTTTTATCTTCTTCTATCGTTTGAAATGGCTTCGATGCCACTTTTTCCCAGCCTTGCCAACAATTTTGCCTAACAAAGCCGAAAACACGGAAAGGAACATTTTGGACAACCTAATACTTACGAATACCAATACGTATCGATTCGCGAATAGTCTGGCGTGGTATGAAACGCGTATCAAAGTTATTTGTACGTGGTCGTGGTAAAGTATGTTTGATGTCGTCTCGTGCAGTCGCGATCCAAAACAATTACCCGGTATTCACGAAGGTACCGAGAAAAACAAAGGGAAGCGTGTATCAGCGATGATCGATCACTTGCTGTACGCGTTTAACTAATTTCAATAGCGGGAATAAAATAATCTTCTATTTCGCATCAACACGAATCTGTGAGTTAATTCGAATCGTACAACGATATGCTAATCAGATAAACGCCAGCAACGTTGAATACACGGATAGAGGGTTAACTTTCGCAACTTTAACGGTTGGATACCATTGCAAATCTCAAGGGGCGTAGATAGAACGCAATCCGAATTTCGCTCCGAAATTTATGACGTTTCCTACAAACGAATGGTCTATCCTGTACTTAGTCAATGGTATTAGCATTTCGCGTAGCGATCGACACTTCGTAGCGTTTCAACGAGTCTCCTTGAACTTTACCATTCTCCCCCAGTTGCCACATTCTTCTATTCGCCATGCTTCTTTCGCAACGTATCAACGCCCTTCTTATCCGTCCTTGAACGTGCTAGAAAATATTTTAATTACATTGTGTCCCGATGTGCCGCGTGAAACTGGAGTAAACGCCGCTCTCGGATGAAAAAGAGGGCGGAGGAAGCGGTCGATTAATAGAAAAAGCACGATAATTACCATAGCGAGAAAAGCAGCTCCGAGCGCGGGACAGACGCGCACGAACGTGAATACGCGGGCACGGGTACAGGTGTTGGGAAGGTCGAGACTGGGAAACGATCGAAGTATACATTTTCTGGGCCGACTGTTGCGTGTAATTAATATATCAAGCGAGGAGAGGGAATTATTTCGTTGGTACTCGCGAGCACCGTTTGTAGTTTGCCGAAAACGCCGCTCTATCATTTGTCTAGTCGATAGCCACCGCCCTTTGCTACGCGTCACGCTACTTTCAGCCCTTCCAACCCTCCGACGATCGCCAGTTGCCCTATCGTCCCCCTCTCAGTCAACTAAAACGCGCCAACAACCACCGTCGCTCCCATAAAACATAATAAAATGAATTACACGGTTGTTTTCATCCCCCCACCCCCCAAACTACGCGACGATCCGCGATAATCGAATGCAATCGTTGAATTTCGACCAGGGAAATCCGATCGTGTTATCAGTGCTCCTTTTTTTAACCCTTTCGATGCGAAAAACGTATAAGTACGTTCAGCAGATTTCGTGGAATTGATTTCTTCATTTACCATTTCATAATAAATTCGAAGGTTTATCGTAACTGTTCGAGTGTCAAGCAATTCGTAGGAAATCGGGGCATTTGTGGATTTATTTTACATACGACGTGCGCGTGTAATCTTAATATTAATGTAGTTGTATTTGTTAATCGTTACGATGCTTCTAAATTAATTACGAGCGAATAGTCCCCGTTGATCCTTCACTGTTTTAACTCTTTGCGAACGAGAATTAATGACACTTACAAGAGTACTTTAAGTTTTGAATTCCACGACTTTGAGTTTTCACGCTTTTTAGTTCGAAACCATTTCATTTCCAACGATTTCAAACGTTTATTATTACGATAAGTATTCATTGCATTAAGTTCTGCGCTTTACAAGTCGACGTGGTTTCGGAAAGCCAAAAAATGATTAGGCGGCTATATGCCGACACTCGTCCGTAAAGGCTGAACCCTTACCACTCTTATTCCATCGCATCACATTTCTTACGCCATATATATTTTTATTCGTTTACAACCTTACTATACAATATAAGCGAAAAATATGTTTGTTACACGCTTTGCACTGTTTTGATTCAGCATTCTATCGAGACCCCCTTCTTTGATCTGTCTTGTAAATGAAATTAAATAATAAATGGTTGGCACGGGTATACGGGTAGCAGGGGGCAAATTATTGAGCAATGCAAGGGGTTAAGCGATCCTATTTCTCAAACTCACGTGCATCGTGTTCCGTGCTACATTTTCGCACGCTTCGATTCCCCGCGAATGCATAAACTTCTGCGGACCGCTCGTCCGCTAGAAAGGGAAGGCTAAGCTCCAGGAAACGGTGTTTCCCGAGAAATTTCGGGCCCCGGAACAGGCCTGATTTATATGGGTGAAAGTGTCGGGCCATCCTGATGAAGCAGACGTTCGTAGAAGCGCGGGGAGATGCAACCGGTGAGGACGGAACGTGTTTTCGAGGAAGCGTCAGCTTACGGCCGAGCGTGTTACTCAATACCGTATAAACCGACGAAAGTTTGAATATTACACCCTGGGGAATCGCGCGGTTAGCTTCCGGGGTTAAACGCGTTACGTGGAAACCGGGTTACACCCAGTGACCGCGGCCACGTCCTCGTTCCCGCGATTTTCGAGCGCTGAGAGATCCGGAAATCGTTCGGTTTGCTTGTCAGCGAAGCGGTTTCGTTGCGCACGGTTGTCGACGTGAACCGTTTAACCCGCGTGACGTTTCATTTGCACTAAATTAGTGGCAACATACGAGCTGCGAATCGTGCGACAAATGTACACCGTCCAGGCGAAGATTCAACCTATCAGAGTGTACGAATAACGCGCGCCAATTTACCTTCTCCGCGAATTTAGATCTAAAGGAAAGGCGATTCTCGAACGATCAACTGTCGGGCGATGCAAAAATATCGCAACCACAATTCTCGAGCTTTGGAAATGGAGAAGAGTTGGCAAACCATAAAACTAGCAAGTGTTATCTACTATAATTAATAGGCGAAACCAATTTCTATGGGATATTAATGCAACTTCTGTGGATTTTATACCGGAAGTAATGAACCCCTAAATAATCGACGGAGTACAGGATGACGTGAAGATATCGCAACCCCAATTTTCGAGCTTTGAAAAGGGAGAATAGTTTGCAAACTACGAAACCAGCAAGCGTGGCCTACGCGAGCGTTTTTTCCACGGACGTTTGTTCGTTTCTATTTTTCCTATTCAAGAAGCTCGTATAATTCTAGCCTAAAGGTTCCTCGTCATTCGATACGAACGCGTCGTAGCACAAGTATAATCGCGTCAACGGATAACAGATTTCATACATAAAGTCACAGAGAGCATAAATATTTCCCAGTCGTTTACGTCGAGTTAAAAAAAATGCAACGATAGGAATACGTTATTCCAATTAACTTCCTCCCTTCTCGCGTTTCTAATTTCGATTCTGTGTATACACGGTATACTTAATTTCCCGAAAACCTGTCGAATCACACGCGAAATCATTGCCCGTATAAAGCTATCGTTAACGCGTTTGGCTACGAAATTTGCGGGAGAGAAATCCTCTTGGGAACGCGACGCGTTGAGTCACACGAGCGGAGGAGCTAAGCTCGTAAACGCGCTCGCGCGCTTTAGGCACACGCACGTGTACGCGCCTCGAGAAACGGAGATACGAGCGGTGCGTAGGGAGAGGAGAGGAGAGAGAGAGAGAAAAAAAAAATGGTTAGTGGCTTCTAATTGCAGAAGTGACGACGCCGTAACTAATGACCGGGAGACGACGTCCTGTCAGTAGCCGCGACGAGACGAGCGTTCCTCGACGAGGTGCGGACGAGCGCGCATTTTAAATACGCCAATGAAAAGCGTGGCCGACCTGCTGTTCCTTTTCTGCTTCCGGCGATCCTGTGTTTACCGTTCCGTAGAAATCGTTCGCTTCTTGCTCCCCGATCGTCGGGCTGATACCGGCACTCGCGTAAACGAGGTAGCTTCTCTCCTACTTCTCCAACTTCGCTCCATTTATAACGAAGATTAATGTAGTGGCTTTTTTTCTTCCCGCGGCCACCGGGCTAATCTTTCAATTTATACGTCGAATTTAATTTGTAGCAGATAAACGTGGAAATTGGGAATACACGTGGGTACCTAGTCCTGTCTTAAGTTTCTTTGCAATTGAATTTGGTAATTGTAGATAAATAAGAAACGTTGTTTATTTCTATCTAATTGGATATTCATTGATATCCAACCCCTTTTAAAAGTATCTTTAAAAGTATATATGCGTATCTTGGATGGATGTATAGTAAGCACAGAATTGAAGAAATAGGAAGATGCCATAATTTCATTCCGTGTACCATAGGTACAGTACGCATGATAGAATTGTACGATAGAATGTGGGGTATTTTAGAAAGTTAATACACAATGAGAAAGTTGGGTACCAAATTCTACAAGATTAATACAATGCTCGAGAAGCTTTTTATCTTCAGCTTGTTTAACTTCCTTCGTTCCGTTTGTTATCGAAGATGCCAGCAAGTTCGTAGTAAAATAATCGTGGTTAGAAATGCAGCAACGAAATCGGTACGTAGATTTCCCAACGTACCATTTTAACAATTTAACATTTTATCATCTCAAACTTCGCATCAATTTATCCGCGAACGAGTGTTTCGCACGCTATTTCGTAAACTATGCCCGCAAATGTTGATTATCGAATCGCGCAAATGTCGCGCCGTAATCGAAGGGTTAATCGTATAAATATCTCGAGATCGTCTACTCCTGCTACTTTGTGACAGAAGTTATAGTAGGACACCGGGTAGAACGAAAGTTGAAGCAATTGGCTGGTCGAAGAGGGCCGCGATTCGACTGGTAACATACGAAGAATCCGCGCGCGATAATTACGCTAATCAGCGGCACGTGAATCGGGGGACTGTGTGTTTGGACGGTCTGGAAGAAGCTGGTAAAAGCGAGCAAAAGGCGACAGGCGCCGGAAATAGCAACGGAGAGGGTGAACGCGCCACGTCGCGAGGATGAAGCAAGATGGGAATCTGAGAAAGAAGTCCGCTTTAATAGGATCACCGCGCCGCGGTCAAACGGCTCTTCAAGCGCCTGTTATTTCAAGAGACTCGGAAAGAGACGTCTCGTCGTGCAACGTTACGTTCCTCCCTTGCATCGCGCGCGACATGTTCGAGGAATTGTGCTGCTCGCCCAACCCTTTCCAAACACATTGTGTCCCTCGTCGAGAAACGAGCCTTCGCTACAGCTGCTTAGCTTCATTCATACGCTCGGAGGTATTGTTTAATCAGAGATACAAAGCGCGTCAGATTAATCAGTTTTCTGGGTGGACGAATAGTTAGGATTGTTCGCTGTCACTTGGTAGATTACGCTCTGCCCGAAATTAATCGCCCGCTCAAGGTTAGCTGGTAGCGCGAGCCGTGGTAGCGTGTAGCTGTTACATCGATCCGTCTTTTGGATTTCGACCTGCAGATTTATTTTCATCGTTGCGCTAACCGTAGCTTTTCACTTGAGAGTCTTTCGAGCTTTACAGAGTCGTAGTGCCTAGGTGGAAAGAGGAACGAACAGGGATAGAAAGTTGCAAGCTTTTGAGTTTCCTAGCGTTTGAATCTTCGAGCGTGTAAAGTATCCATCGACCTCTCAAATAATATTGAATCCAAGCAGAAGCGATTCCTCCTGTAACTGCTAGCAAGTAGTCGTATTACTCCGACAAAATGCTGGTCACGAAGGTACGATGTTTAAGCGATCGTCGAAAGCTCGGCTTGCGAGAAGGGCGCGAAGGAGGCACGCGCGAAAAAAAATATGCGTCTATTTGGAAGGGCGAGCGAAGCGAGGATGGGGGCAAATAAGTCGGTTCAGGCAGGTCGTAAGCCAAGCCACGAAGAAGACGAAGGAGAGGCAACTGTTCGCGTCTTCATCAACGGCTCCGTGAAGGGGGACCACCCATCAGGAGCAATATCGTTTCATCAGTCGCTAATATCACTGCTTCGAGTGGTTCAACACCTTGTAACGCCAGGTGGGACGTTAACGGCGCCGCAGGAAGTCCTAATGAAGACAAATCTTACCCAAAATGGCGGCCATACTTATTTCCTGCTCCGCCTTTCCCTTTCTCTGTCTGGTCTTTCTCCACCTCTACGTTCATCCGCCTCTTATCGCCACAATTCAATTGCACGTTCGCCATTTTACTTTCGAACCCGAGCACCGCGTCGATTGATTTCGATTAATTGCGCCTAGTCGCGAGTCGACCGGCGGAAAATATTCTTGCGAACCGAGCCGCGGCAAATTGCCGAGAGCATGCAAAGTCTTGGCTACGTTAATCCGACATGGGAGAGCGATAAATATTGATGAAGTCGGGGATGTAGGTGAACCGAGGATCGATAAATCGAACAGAGAGTCAGCTGGGTGCGATGCACTCGTTTCACGCGTCAATTTGCATCGCGTGGAAGGAAATATTCTCACGATCGAGCCTTTCAATTGACACCGTGAATCTGCTCCGGACGCCATTCTTGAACATCTTTTGAGCCACTGTCTTCTATAGCACGGACCGGAACTAAAGACGTCGAATGCTTGCATAAAACGAATGAAATTATACTCGGTTCGACAAAGCAAACCGATCCGAGTATTTAAAGGTAGTAAATCGAAGTAAATCGAGCCGCAAGAAGAGACACCATTAATATCTACGATTAAAATATATTCGCGAAACTATGTTGACATTTTCTGGACAGTGATTAAAAGTGTCTGGAACAGAGCTGCGCTGCGTACGGTAAATTCTACGCGGCAACGTATCGCGCTAAAAGTTGAATCACTTTAACCCTTTGCCCTACGAATTTTCCAAGGATTATATCTCGTAACATTAGCCGGTTACTTTAATAGCGTATCAAATATAGAACATTGAAGTGTTAGAATTAACTTGGACTCGATAATTCGTTATCTTGCATAATGAAACGAAAATTGCAACCGAAAGTGAATTTGATTATAGATACAGCGTATCTTCGTTGTATTTAAATCACAATATTCATCACGAGTGTGGCACGCTATTACGTGGCAAGGGGTTAACGCGTTGACACTTGTTAGACGAATTTTGTATAGATGGACAACCGTATCGCAGCAATTTTTCTTGTTTCAACGGGATAGATTACTAATTGTGCCCTATCACGTTTGTTTCATTACGAAACGTAGCTATTTAACTTTTGAACGATACTTCCGATACTATATACACTTCGTGACGAAAGTTAAGAAACATGGTACGTATTTGCGAAGCTTTACGTCGTCGCTCGCTTTTCAGACACATGAATTCGAAATAAAAGTAGAAGAACTTATTGTTTATTAACTATATTTTTATGCTACTGTAAACTCTAAGCTGTGAATCTTAGAAGCGAAAGGATGCACGAAAATTCGTAAGCGACTACTTTGTTTCTTAACTTCCGGTGAGTAAGTGTACACAGTACGCTGTATCATCGATATCAGTGTAATTTGTAGAAACGCGATTGCTTATTTGATTCGAGTGGTGTAATTAATCGCAATGTCGCCGGGTTCACCATTGACCCCCATGACGTCACGATGAAAAACTTGTGACACCTGTGACCCCCATAGCAGTCGACGCGTTGAATCGTCCGGGTTTCTATCGAGTCGATTAACAGAAGCTTCTTACATTCGCCGCGTTGCATCTTCCGGCCTGCGTTGAAGAGATCCCCGTGTAAAACGCAACCAACGAGGAAACTTTTCGTTAACTTCAAAGAGGGGAAAGCTCGCGGCGATAGAGAGAGAGAGAGAGTGCCTCTTGAAAGGATGAACATCGCGGCGGGAAAAGAGGGTAGAGGTGAAGAGGGACGAGCGGGGAGGGAAGAAAATCGCATTTATAAACCGGCGAAAAATCGAACGATAAATCTCCAGCGGGGTTTCTGCGGTTCTGCCCTTGGGCTTAAACGACTAAATAAGTGTTCCAATTTCAAAATTACCCGCTAAACGATTTGTGGGCCGGCAGAAAATATATCGTTGACATGTGGGCAAAGCCCCTCGGGTTAGCCGGGGGAGGAAGAGTTCCCGGGAGCTTGGTAGATGGAAAAAGACGGGGGACCACGCTCGACAGATGGAGAAACTTGGCGCTGGAAAAGGACGCGAGCGGCCGTTAGACGAGCGGCTTGGAGAGGAGAGGAGAGGAAAGGAGCGTAGAGGAGAGGAGAGAGAAAAAGAGAAGGAAAGGACGCGCATGGTTGCCGCTGGGAGACAAATGACCGTCGACCGACGGAAGACACATCCAAATTGCTGCACGGTGTCGCTATCCCGCCTCTTTTTACGTGTCCCCTTTCGTATATTCTTCGTGGCGTTCTCTCGAGTCACGAGCGAACGACCTATTAGCAAAATATTCGGGGAAGCGGCGACGCGTGCCACCGACGAGCTTTTCTAACGAGTATTTTGATACCGGCGATGCCTCGGATGTTAGCCCGTCACCGGTCAGACTCTGTCTTATTTATAGGACACTCGCGAAACATTCTCTTTCGCCGCTGGAGAATCGCAACGCGCTCTGGCAATCGAGTATTTCGAATCGTGGTCCTCTTTTGGGGGGATATCGACGCAGGGGATGAAAATTGGGGTTTCGGTGTTAACCCTTTAAGCGATATCGACGCATACATATGTATATGCGTCTAGCGAATCAATTTGCAATACTGGTTGTGCCTTTAGCTTATACTCCCGACAAGTGTAACAATTATCAACGCTCAAAGTGTTGTATTATTAATTTGGCATCGTTTTAACCCTTTGACGAGTACATGTACGGGTAAAAATTGTGTTGGGTCCAAAGGAGTAACAACCGTACACGTACGGTTTACGTTACGCAACTTAAGCTACTATTGTATATTATATTATATTATATATTTGTACGTTATTCGATCGAAACGGTTTACAGTGTTCCATCGTTAACTTTATTATGTTCCTCCATCTTCCATATCGATACCCGTAATCGATGCAAACATTTTTATATCGCAAACAAACAAAATTCCGTACTTGTCAAAGGGTTAAGGAATATTGGCAACCAAAGCTGATACCGAGTACTTACTTAAAACATCGATGCCTTTCGATATCTCTCATCGAGCAATCAGATATCGAAATACGCGAATATTATCAATAATCCACCGTTAATTACGCGAAGCTAGAAAGATGCCACTTGGAGGGGATGAGAGGGACGCGTGTACACATTTGCGTGTCGCAGTGTGTGTCCTTCCCCTCTTCGCTTAGTATCGTTTCGGCCAACGCGGTAAATACGTGTGACCTATGTTTACAATCGTGTCGACGAAGGTACGCCTGTAATCAAACGGATCCGTGTTCCTTCCCAGTGCAGACGTTCCAGCTCCGCGTAATATTTATTCATATCGAGCACTGCTGTCGCGTGGACGAGTAAACGTTATACTATTCGTCCGCGACAAGCGACAAGAAGGCACGCAATTATTCGCATTCCCGCTCTACGTACACGCTACTAGCCTCCCTGCACGCACACGCGTTGGTCACTATTAACCGAAGACGTTAAAGATCGACAGTGGTTTAATAACGAAGACGGCGTGTGGCGATTGGGAAGACAGGTGAGAATACAAAGATTCGTCTGCCTTCTTTTCGTGCACGGACACGTATGCATGTACCTATCGTTCGTTTCGGCGTCGCGTTTCTAAATGAGTGACGCGTGTGAAATAATTTTGACCAAGTTTCAATAGTTTGCTAAGAAGTCAACACTTATACGCAATCTCAAGTGATACTGGAGATAAGAAAATTGCAAGCGTGTAGAATTTAGAATGCTTCGTTTGGGAGATTAGGCTGTGCTCTAATTATACGTCGTACCGCGATAAAATTGTTGTCACGCCATGGGTCGATTAGTCTTCAAAATATCTTTGCTTTCTCGTACTAAGCATACGCGGAACGTGTATTATATTAGCAGCGAACACGCGGAAAGGAAACGTCGTCGTGCAGTAGAATAGGTCTGCAGGGACCAGACAACGCTCGGCGAATTGCACTACCTTTGCCAGCAATCATTCTATCGGTGTACTAGAACGACGTAAAATATAAAACAAAAGATTTGTTCCATGAAACAAACCTTTTTTTGTACTTCAAAAATTAATAGCTCGGTGAAATTGTTTACGATCTATTGCAAAATGCGGTACGCGCAATGCGGCACAAAGCAAGCTTGTTTTTATTACAAAAACGTGTTTTTGTTTTTATAACCTTCGGCTGGTGACGTTCGTCAAATTGATTCTTTGTTATTAATAGTGACGTACGTCAAATTGATTCTTTATTAATAATAGTGACATACGTCGAAGTGACTTTGTATTTCGCATCGTCACAATAGTGGTGACGTCAAATTAACTTCGCCTATTTATTCTAAATCACCTTCTCATAATTTACTTAGCTCCTCAATGAAGTTCTTGTATTTTAATTGCATTTACAATTGACTGCGAATATTGAGCATATTTTACATACATTTCTCTTATTTCCCCTCCTTTATTTATCGTTGAATTAGAATCTACATCAACTTGACGTCACGTCACTTCTACTGATATTAAAAAAATCTGATCACCATTCGAATCTTAATTTCACCGAAATATTTTTACTGGCTCGTGCATCTTACAAATTTGGACCGAATCGCAATACGATTTGCTTCTCTATCGTCGAGTAGATCAATCGAATGAACGATAACAATTTCGTCGCAGTACCGCAATCGGTTAGAACACAGCCTCGCCGTTGTAACTCCCTTCGGTTAGTTCTCCGCATTCGCGATGCATTGATTACCCCGGCGATATAAAATAGTGCGCGAGCAAAGAGAAACGTAAACACTTAGGGGGGGGAATAAAACGGCAGCCATGTTGTCCGAGGAACGGCTGACGATAACGTAAGAGAAGAAGGTAAGGTATAGCCCAGTGAATAAATCCGCTAATGGACGATTAAGATACCTTCGAATTTTCCACTTATCACGATACAATAAATTTATGAGATCATGGAAGCAGCTCCGTTCAATCGGGCAGCGCACACACCGCCTTTTATTGGATCCGTACACTGTTTCCTTTCGTCGCTTTTTTGCCGCCGATCTTCCGTCTTTCTTCTCTCGCGATTCATGCCGCTAACCGGTCGGCTAGTTTTTCGTCTCGCTCCAAAAATCACGTCGATGGGCTTTACAGGCAGGACGTTCTTCCACTATACCCGTCCGCCACTCGATAATTCCGCATTATACACGCTTCTACTTTCTTTGTGATCGCACCTAACCGCTCTGCTCGTATACGCGTCGGTTTCTCCAGTAACTACGCGCGTCCATTGGTTCAAACGTTGCTCTTCTCTTTCTTGCGAAACCGGAGCGTTTCAAAAAGTATCGAGTAAATGTATCCAGAACACCGTGGATTTTAGGAAAAACTCGGCGAGTCACACTTTTTTTTTTTTTAGAAAAAAAAGAGCCGAGTTTACGCTTTGATTAAGGTACAAAGTAAAGGATTTACAAAGGTACGTGTTTCTAGAAGCAAAACGAATTATATATGTATTGGAAATGAATTGTGCAACGTGACAGAAGTTCAATTAGTCTTTAATTCATGTGCATTAGACAAAATGACGTAAGTCCATAAAATGTATAATAATAGACTGTTTATTCTTCTAGAAAGAAAGACAATATGTACGTAACTTTATCGTACGACGATACGTAATCTTAGAAGCATTTCATTTCTTATCGCTCTGAATATTAATTACTTTCGAGAGGTTTCAGATTTTGTAGGAAAAGTTGTAACGTACCTTTGGAAATTAATCTGCACTCGTTGAATCCGTGTTTGTCAGATGAATACTCAGCAATTAAATCCATGCTCGTAATTGTACATTTTATCATAATAAAATAAATTACTCGCGTTAACCGTTTCGCTTCTAACAAATGTCAGTTCGCTTCTCGAATATACCAATCCGTGGTAGTGAAAGGGTTAATTTATACTCTGATTTTAGCTTTGTATCATAATACAAAGAGTTGTTCGATCAAATTATCTATAATATTCGATTAATTTGTACGTAACGCGATACAAAAATAGTGATCGACTAACGCTAGCTTAAACAGTAAATAAAATCATGGTAGGGCAATGGGGTTAATCCTTATTTATTCTTTTAAGAGAAATTACAAGTGTATCCGCGGTAAATTCGTCCAATTCTTATCCAAAATTACCAACGAGTCGTTTCGATCGTTTCGGTAAATTTATCGTTAATCATTGCCACTTTAATCGCAATCGGAAGACTAGAAAAGATGGAGGAGCTTGGAAATCGCAATCGAAGATGAATTCGACGGAGATTCTTCGATTTTACGGAGAGAAGAAGGATTTCGCGTGGACAAAGAAATTGCGCAACGGATTAAACGTGCATTGTTCGTTGCTGCGACGATAACACGTGAAACGCTTTCGCTTTTTCTTACGTCGAACGAGCGAACGTTGGGTTTTCTTTTGTCAGGCTGGTACCAGAAGGATCCTTGCGTCATTCGGCAGCAGAAAAATCATTACGTTCTTCGGACGTCTTTCGTACGCGGAAGAACTCTCGGAGTAACCGCGTTTTTCTGCTCCGCGATCGCTTGTTACTTAGTACAAGAATGATTGCCTTTTTGCGTAGCCGTTTCTCAACCGAAAGACACGCTAAGTGAGACGTTAAGTTATAAAATAGCGAGCTACACAAATTTTAAAACGTCTCGTCGAGATTCCTCGCCACCGATCATTCTTCTCTAGTAGTAAGGAAAAACTCTGCGAGTCGCATATTTTCACTTTCCACATGTTTGCGTTTCAAGCTTTCAACGTCGACTTTTCTTATTAGCAGCGTTTACGTGCTTCTTTTTTACCATATTCGTATTGAATAATGTCCCGTATACGTATAATTAACCCTTTCGCTACTACACACGTATATATACGTCCTGAAAAATTGGCCAATCGTTTTGGTAAAAATATACACGCATTCGTTTCCTGTAACACGATAACTATTTTCGCTACAACTTATGCTTACTCTGCCATAATCAACGCATTGCGTACAACGCTGTGTATACTTGACACGCAAGTTGTACAAATCAATTGGAATCTTGGCTTTCGAACGATAAAATGAATAACATGCTTTATACAATACGATGCGCAATTGGATCAGATTCTTCTCGGTGTAGTAGTAACAGTGATACTATTCTTTTCCACTCTTTCCGCGTTTTGAAGATACGTGTATATAAAAGTATTAAAACGAGACATCTCGCGATCCGTACGCAATGCGTTAATTATGAGAAGCATACGAATATTTATAACCGTATTGCTTTTGTAATAATAATAATGATTTCCATCTGTGCATCGAGAATGATTTTCAATTTTATGTAGATCGCCGTAGCGAAAGGGTGTTGCGACTTCGGCCACGTCTTCGTTTAAACGTTGAAAATTTCAAGGCGTGTGCTGTGACTTTCGTAAACGATTGTAAGCGTAAACGTCGGCAAGCGTAGCGTTAAACGCGCGATTGACTTCTTAAGAAATTATCAATCGGATGAGTCAGCAGCGGATCGATCGAATTTTCCTAAGCCAGGTAGAACCGTGTTCACGGTTCGAGCGCATTAAATCCAGCTAACGAGAAACTGTTACCGAATAATTTATTAGGCCGGTGTGGCCGGTCGTTTCAAGATCGTCGCGGCTCTTAACTGTCGAAGCTATCCTAGCCGAGTGATTTCTGTCCGAGCGGAACCAAAATGGCCGCCGAAACGTTGCTCGGTCCCTCTGTTAGCTCGCGTTTCATTCGGTTAAAACCGATCGAGCGCGTTATCCCCTGGCCGTTGCATCACGCTGCTTCCACTGACATTTATCATTGAACCTTTCGTTAAACGATCTATTAAGCCGAGCTAGTTTTTGCGCGTCGCAATTACGCCGCGATCTATTCGGTAATTCTATTAACGGACAAGACCCTCCGATCCGGAATATTTATTGCACTTTAAAGCACAGCGGAACGTCGATTATCCGAATTAATTAGAAGACAGATCTGTTCGGATAATTGGTATCGCGCGCGTAATCGCTTCGAAAGAATGAAATTCTTGATTGGGTTGTAAATCGATTAGGAATTGAGCAATCTTCGAACGTGCATTGCTTTTATACGTAAGAGAAAAAATCCCATACAATATAGAAAAGAAGTGAAACGGTTTTTAGACACTGCCAAGCTGCGCATTTCCTTTGATATAATGATTTAGCTCAGCATCTATTTCATTTTTACGTTTCGTTTATTGCGATGCGCTCTTCGGCTTCGCTGTGCTTTGAAATAATACGCGAGTTAATGCCGCGTCCCATCGTATCTTTATTTCTGCGTGCACGTTAATTTTTTCCGCGCAACGCCCAACACATACCTGAACGCGATTCTCGAATCGGGTCCCTTATAAAACTGTAAAACACCCCGGTCGTTGTTCTCAACAAATAGAAAACGTCGTAATAAATGACTGCGACAGTGATTCTTCAAAAGCTCCTAAAATATCAATACTATTAGATACGTTCTTTAAATACGTCCTCGCGAAAGTGGCGTAAGTCAAGAGAACAACAAATTTGGGGTTTTCCACTTCTAGATCTGTACCGCAAGAATACAGAAGCTTCTTTTCACTTACAACCACTTTCGTAATCATCATCGCGTACGAGGATTATTCCTATATTCGAATTAACGTTCGCGTAATCGTTCTACTGTACAGATGTCAGTCGTTGCTCGGTACTCCCATAATTTTCAATTCTCCAATGCTCAGAAATTGTTCACATGTGTGAAACCTGTAAAAAAAAAGCAGGCAACGGTCGTTGGTCTTCGCCTCGTCACGCGTCACCGTCGTTTCGTTTCGCGGCCGTTCAGCGGCCCGTAAAAAGTCGCGAAATTTACGACAGCACGCGCGAATCGACCTCTGACACAGGCCACCGGCTATCGATCGTTCATCCCTTCCTGCTGGAACGCCGCGTTCCACCGTTCCACACACCAGCCACCTAATTGCTTCACCGAACAAACCACCTACAACGTCGCGTCCAACCGAAAGGAACCGAAGAAAACCTGTCCCCGATATTCTAACGCCTCGCCCTTAATTTTTCAATCAGGATACTTCCCTTTAATTCTTGACGTAATAGGGGATTCGGGATTTCGAGACCTCTCGGAGCTTCGAGTTAGGCGAATCTATTAGGTATACCAATAAGTGATTCGCAATTTTTTAACGAATTGGCGAATTTATTTTATCGATTGATTTAAAATGATTATGTATACCGTGTCGAAAAAAGTGCAAGAAAGTATTGTAGAATTATAGCAGCCATATATTTAACCCTTTGACTGCGGAGTACTTGAGGTTTAAGCGCTCCCTGTGGACGAAATACCATTTCACTCCGCGTTCTTTATTCAGCTACGTACTAATTGTACAACGAGTAGTTAGGTTGCTATATAAATTTATTAATTAAATCACCACTTGATACGCTACTATAATCTGACAAATTACCATTCTTTATTTTCGCGTTCGCCTTGAACGCTAATAAATTTCATTCGTATCTCGCGTATTACTTAGCAGTCAAAGGATTCGAGCAGAGTACATATTCAATTTTGTTAAAAATAAATATCGAATTAAACCAAGAGATGGTTTATTCATTGGTACACCCAATAAAAATTAGATTTCGTCCCGTCCTTAATTAAAAGTAACAGTAGGACTCTCCGTCCGTTACTTTACGGCCATCACTCCAGCTGGAACTTTCAACTTTGCTCGCCAAAGCTATAAACTTGTCTCTCCCCTCTCCGAAGAAAAAAAAATAGTGGTAAATAAATAAGCGAAGGAATGAAAGGTGACATTCCGTAGACGTTTCGGTTCTCTGCGCCTGGCGTATTGTTGGATCGTAGCGTCGATAGCGACGCGGCAATCGGCGCGCGGAAACTCGGCTGCCGGCGCTGCTTCGAGTGGCAACGCGCGATGACTTCCGCTTCGAAGGGTTCGCCGCGCGTCCGCGGATTAACGCGTTGAAATAAAATTTACGTTGATAGCTTATTAATGGCGGACGGGACGCGAGACGAATGACGCCGGTGCTTTGAATATATTCGCGGTTATAATCGGCGAAGAGGGGCCCCGGCAAACGAGGAACTTGCGAAGTTAATGACGCGCGACCGCTTTGCAACTTTGAATCGGCGCCCGTAACATTCGCGAGCCTCGCGTCTTTCGAATACTTGCGTCACTTTTCCTTTTTCCTTGAAACCCTTCGAGTGCTACGACCGCGTGCATTCGCGGTTAATCTCCAGTGCGACACCGCGGAGCTCAAAAATTCACCTTCGTTTAACCGCCTTGCCGTATTAACGACGAGTCAAACTATTGTCTAAACACCGTGTGCTTTTTTAACCCCGTCATTCCTAGATTACGAAATTGCTACGAGAATCCGTCTTACGGATCTGCGTGCGATCGAATTATTTATTGGATTTTGTGTGGAACAGTTTTAGAATTCATTCTACGAAGTGAAGTCGGATTAAGGTAACGATAACGTATAAAATGTCACGTAGAGTTGGATACGTCGATGAACAGTGCCGTACCTGAATGGTTGACCAAACCTCGCTTTCAATACTAACTACAACTTCGCTTTGCAAGATGGGGGACTATGAAGTAACGAATTACAACAAAGTTTCACTTCTACTCACCTCTGAAATACGACGGAACCTTTTGACCAACCTAGTAAAAGTAGTATCCTAAATTTGGCTATAAGTCAAAATAATATCGTAAATAGATCGAAAAGAATAACGATATCGAAAGACATAATTGCTGTCGAACGAACGAAGGGAGAAATTCTTCCCTCCTTTGGATCGTTTGGTTTCGTCGGTTTTAAAGAAACAAGGCGGAATGGACAGGGATAACAGGTCTCGTAATGAAGCGCGATTTCGGCAGAGTCACCGTGTTAATCGAAAGACCGTTTCTGGCCACCTGTGGTCCACCTAGCTAGAGAGTGCGGCAGGTGGTCCAATCGCATCCCCTTTCGGTCATCCACGCCGCGCCGTCCAAAACTTGCCCGTCTTTCTTTCCTTATCATTGCGATCGCTTCCTTCGATCTTTTGTTAAACCATTGCCGTGAAAGCCCGCGGCCATTCGGTGAATACACAATTTCACCTTTAACTAAGCAACGCAGAGTTTTCAATGGGGGTACAACGATCGAACGCGATGAATATTAACTATATACTAAGATACGCGATTGTTCGAACGACTATGGAATTCCACGCGCGTTGATTTAATGATCTACAATAATTTAGGGTTAAGACTATTATTTGGAACGCGTAGCTGTCGACGAAAGGCGAAGATGGATGAAGATTTGAGGGTAAAAGCAGCTATCGAAGAATTGTAAAATCTTAGTTGCCAAGTGTGCAAATTGGTGATTTAATTAGGTGCGGATCTTCTGCGATACAATTGTAAACGATAGCTATAAAAATGGGTTTATATAATTGTAAATAAGAAGTTATAGCAATAAGAATAAGAAGTTAGCGTGATATAAGCAATATGTTAGCAATACACGATAAGGTTAATAAAATCGGGAGAAAGTCTGTTCTCGGTTTTGCAACATAATCACGAATATCGAAGCCCCAAAACTAAAATACCTTAAATATTCCTCCTCCCCCCTGCCCGCTAAGTGGCTAAAACTCGTGTTTATCGCGTTACCCGTTTACAAACAACAGAATCGATCTAACAAGCTAGCGATTCGTCGGCGTTCGATAGAAATGCCCAAAGCAAAATAGAAACCGTCGAAGAAAGTATCCGCGAGTTTCCGCGCGCAGCATCGTAAAAGGGAAAGCAGAAACGGAGAGGCGACGAGGAGAACGGTTGATGAAATGCAAAGCACCGTGTAATGACAAAGAAAGGTGAGAAAATTCGCGAGAAGGGGGGGAAACCGTGCGGGGATGATCCGCGGCAGCTCTTCTTGGCGAAGAGGAGAGGATTGCGAAAGGACAGCAGCCGAAGCGGCGAATTCGTGAACATCAAACGAATTAAATCTCCGCGGCGAGTCGACCGCAGAAACTAATATCTCGGCGAGCTGCTCCTCTCTCGTTTCTTCCGTTCTTCGTCGCTTCTGCGTGGCTGTTTCAGCCCCCTTTAGACCTCTGCCTTCTCTTCCCTCGGCCACCGACGCCATCGTATTTCTGGATTCCGTTTCGAGAGACTCGAGCAGCCACGGAGAGCCGGAGACAAAGTGGACGACGACAAAATTATCGTGCAGTTTTCTCTGCCGCTCCCAAAAACTCGGCGAGCCTCTCGAAAAGAAGAACAGTGCGTATACTAAAATTGGAACGATACAGAGAAGATGGGCGATCGCGGATATTCGAAAATGCTCAAACCTTATTAATTTGGAAACGGTAACTTTGTCGATCGAAGCTTTATTCGCAACCTTTCGAACTTTTATTCCACCGACTGTCCATACTTACTCGAAGGATTTATTTTTACGCGCCTATGCACGCGTTAAGATCACGTTTTCGCGTACTACTACGCGAAACGAAGTACGGCTTAAGAAATCCAATCAATCACGTTTCGATTGACGCATCCGCGATATCGAATCATGTAGGCAAACGGCAACTACGCTTTCGTTTAACTGGGTAGCATTGTAGGTGGAATATTAACCCTTTCGCTACTACGAACGCGTATACACGACTTCGAGAATTGGACTAACATTTGTTAGAAGCGTACGTATATTTTTCCTCTAATAAAATATAATATCTAGTATCATTCGTGCGTACAATTGGACACGTGGAGTATTCGAATATTTATACCCATATTATTTTCCATGCTAATAAACGCTACACGTACCTACGCTTTTAGTTTTCAGTTCCAAGATGCCGGTAGTGAAAGGGTTAATGTATTCCATAAAGCTCTACGTCTTACTCAAAACAGTTAGTGAAACTTTTACGGGCACTTGTCTAAGTTACTCGTTTGTATTCAACCTGAAAATTGCTGTATTATTGACAATTTTATACTACTGTATAAAAGGGGCTGGCTACTTCCCCATTCAAACAAAGATTATTATTATTATTTGTTCTTAAGATGGCACGCAAAATTGTGAAGCATCGTACATTTTTTCCAAAGCTTGCAACTCGGTTGATGAAAGCTTTCCAAGACTTGAAAGTCTACCTTAGCATTAATGGTAATGCAGACGCTGAAGAGGAATCCCACAAGTACCTGGTTGTTACGGAAACTTCCTCTACCGCGTGTGTATGCTTCGCGGAGAAAGCAAAAGCTATAAAGAAAGGGACGAGGCGAGAGCGAGTAGAAAATATAACACAGAGAGGAGATTGGTTCGAATGGAAAACGACGACGACAAGAAGAAGCAGCTCGTAAAACCGAGGCGAAACGTTAATCTGTACGATGGACATGGAACATTTTTGCGGCAGCTTCTCTTTAAACGGCCGTCAGATGATAAAGTAGCGGCGAGACGATGTAATTTTCGAGGTAAACGAGCTGGTACGAGCGTAATTAGCGCTGACACTTGTAGCCGACCGTCCTGTTAGACTCGTACAATTAGACAATTGCCTAGATTGCAAGAGAACACTTTGAAAGCGACAAAAAAGTAGAAGGAATGACGATAAAAAATCGACTCCGATCGTTTGGAGATATTAAAACGGTGAATCCACTACACGGTTTACGGGGACGTGGTAACACTTTCGTCGAGCGATAAACACTGCTATCCGCGGCAATTAAGTTGTTTCCGGGCGTGGTTTAGAAAGGTGGTCGAACGTGTCCAGACCGGGGAAAAACAACTGTGGATCAATCTTGGAAAAGCAAACAGGGTGCAACCTTGCGCGTAAATTCTTCCGCCTTCCAGCAGTCGCTAAAAAAAGGCAGCTTTTGTTGCTGATAAACAGCGCGGTATATATTAAACTTGATGGGATGATACGGTTCTCCGATCGATTCGGTAATTTTCTTCTAATTAATAGCGACGAGAACAGCATTTCCATCTCCTTTTGCTTCCTTCATTTTTGTCACACATCACATCGTTCAAATCTTCGAATTTTCAACGCTTCGAATTCTCATTAGAGTCGAATTTCCAATGCTTTGAATTCTCGAAGCTTAGAATTCCCAATGCTTTGAATTCTCGAAGCTTAGAATTCTCAATGCGTTGAATTCTCGAAGCTTAGAATTCCCAATGCTTTGAATTCTCGAAGCTTAGAATTCCCAAAGCTTTGAATTTCTGTACCTTCCAATTCTCAATGCTTTGAATTCTCAAAGCTTAGAATTCTCAAAGCTTAGAATTCTCAATGCTTTGAAGTCTCAAAGCTTCGAATTCCCAATTCTTTGAATTCTCAAAGCTTCGAATTCCTAATGCTTTGATTCTCGAAGCTTAGAATTCCTAATGCTTTGATTCTCGAAGCTTAGAATTGCCAATATTTTGAATTTCTACACCTTCCCATTCTCAATGCTTTGAATTCTCAAAGCTTAGAATTCTCAATGCTTTGAATTCTCAAAGCTTCGAATTCCCAATGCTTTGAATTCTCAAAGCTTCGAATTCCCAATTCTTTGAATTCTCAAAGCTTCGAATTCCTAATGCTTTGATTCTCGAAGCTTAGAATTTCCAATGTTTTGAATTTCTACACCTTCCCATTCTCAATGCTTTGAGTTGTCAAAGCTTAGAATTCCTAATGCTTTGAATTCTCAAAGCTTCGAATTCCCAATGCTTTGAATTCTCAAAGCTTCGAATTCCCAATGCTTTGATTCTCGAAGTTTAGAATTTCCAATGTTTTGAATTTCTACACCTTCCAGTTCTCAATGCTTTGAATTCTCAAAGCTTAGAATTCCTAATGCTTTGAATTTCTAAACATTCCAATTCTCAATGCTTTGAGTTGTTAAAGCTTAGAATTCCCAATGCTTTGAATTCTCAAAGCTAAGAATTCCCAATGCTTTGAATTCTCAAAGCTTCGAATTTCCAGTGCTTTGATTCTCAAAGCTTAGAGTTCCCAATGCTTTGGATTCTCAAAGCTTAAAATTGTCAGTGCAATATTAACATATTGTAGCACGAATTTATGGGATGATCTAACGTTACCTCGACTATAGAATAATGTGGTGGCGAAAGTTTAAGGAATATCTCTCTACTTTAGAACCGCTAGAGTGGCGATGAACCCAATTATCCTCGCAATTCGCAATTAAAGATGTAAAATCTTAACCCCGGTGTCGTCGTCTTCTTCCAAGTCACATTGCTATTCCAATCATTCCACGTTCCTCGGCGATGGATTCTATTATCCCTTAACAAAGCGAATTAAACATTTCTGATGATTTATTTAGAGACCAACTCGAGAGAAGTTAAATGGATTAGAAATCGGTCTATTAAAACTGTCGAGTTGCCTCCAATTTATCATCGATTTATTGCATCACCTCGATAAATCAACGCTAGCTGTTCCAGCGATTAACGCGCTCGCAACCTTCTTTCTCCATCTAGTGACTTTTGTGCGCGTCTAGTGATAAAGCTGGAATAGTTAAGCGTAGGCAGGGTATCGCGGTCGAGCGTTTAAAATCGAGTGAAAAAGTGACGGAAGGTTGTATCCTTGAGGCGGACAGGTACGAAGCAAGGCCGATCGTTGCTTATAAGCAGAAGAGTTGGGCATCGCTCGAACACAATTTTATTCCAATAACACCTCGAATAAATTATTTCAATCAAATTCTATTTGCTTATTTAATTAATAACGGGCCAACAGCTTAATGTATAGATCTTACAATATACAATAGTTAACCCTTTCGGCTACGGGACTTTGAAATTAAAAGCTTCTTTATTCTTAAACAAAGTTACTTTCTTATTAGTATAGGACTATAAATATTTAAATATAGTTTGCATCGTTTTCCTTTAATCGCCGTGGAAATTGTATAGAGTTATATAAAAATAATGCGGGATACATTCGACGAACGATTGCTGAATTGTTGTTATTCGAAATGTCGTTCGAATAGAATTTCGTTGGACGAAAATATGTTGATGTGAGGTTATAGGCGTAGTAGGTTTCTAGAGGGACTGTACAGACTCGGGTTGCGCAGGTGTGACCGATGGCGGCATTCTCTTTGATCCTGCAGGGACTCCTCGGCTACCTTGTCCACGACTCATCGGCCGCCTCTCTTTTTCGTCACTCGGTTCGATTATTTCCTAATGGCTAACGCCATCGCGAAAACGGCCGTCGCTAATTTCCACGCTGTTTTCCGCCGCGTTCCGCTTCTCATTCTTTGCTCAATGGATCGTCCAAAAAGCACCGCAGAAAAATGCTAGCAACTGTTTTAACCCTTTGACCGTGACGCGATATTGGAGCAATGATCGCTGCTACTAGGAATCGATATAAGTAGAAATTCGAACGTGGTTCGCGTTCACAAAATAATTCGGGCGAAACGTTAAATAACAAAACTCGGTCATAAATCTTCGAACATTGTTACGCAATGGTAAAAATTGGGATATTAATTTACAACGTTGCATCGTATTAACTTTGTCGAGCGTCCAAATCTTCGTTACCGTTTCTTATTTTTTTTATACATATCTAACCTCCTACGCGCGATCATCCGATCTTTTTGATACGGGAAATTCTTTAAAAGAACTGTACAAGCGGTGAGAGACACGCGGAGTGGAGCAATTATCGCGTTAACCGCGCGCCGTCGAATCGAAAAGTAACGAAAGTTCGAACATCCGGTAGGCAAGAAGCTTCGCTTGGAATTCCGTCGCCTGAACACCGTGACGAATAGGTAATACGACTTTTATGGAGAGATCCCTACCACGGCACGAAAATGCATCTGATTTGTGGCTGGAAGCCTTCGCGGTAGAAAAGGGACCCTGTTCTTCTACGTCTCCGGCATTCAAACGCGCTCGAGGATATCCGATTCGCTTTGCATTTCTCCGCCAGCCCTCTCGTTCGGAGATTAAGAAATTTCGATATTAGAAAGAAGCGGCCCTCCAGCTCCGCCGCCGTGGCTCCACTGTATTTATGGCGCAGCTTACTCGCGAGTTGCCCGATTCGCACAAAACGTTCAAGAAAGTAGGGCTTACAGTTATCAAACAAGACGCGAAATAATAATTAGCAGACAATTCGCGCGACGAAAATTCGAGCAAGTGGAAGTCAAACTTATCGAAGAGGACGCAAAATAATTAGTAGATTCTTCTGTGTGTTTGTGTGTGTGTGAATTTTGGTACAATGCAAGACGTATTTCATATTGCAAGCACTTCTTAATTATGTCAACAAAAATTTAAGCAAGAGGAATTCGAAATTATCATAGAAGACGCAAAACAGTGATTAATAGACTATTCCGCGTGTGTGGATGAATTTTGATACAATGCAAGACGTATTTGTTATTACAAGCTTTTCTTAATTATGTCAACAAAAATTTAAGCAAGAGGAATTCGAAATTATCATGGAAGACGTAAAATAGTAATTAGTAGACTATTCTGTCTGTGTGTGTGTGTGAATTTTGGTACGATGCAAGTCGTATTTCATATTGCAAGCACTTCTTAATTATGTCAACAAAAATTTAAGCAAGAGGAATTTGAAATTATCATGGAAGACGTAAAACAGTAATTAGTAGACTATTCTGTCTGTGTGTGTGTGTGAATTTTGATACAATGCAAGACGTATTTGTTATTACAAGCTTTTCTTCGTTTACGCAACAAAAGTTTAAGCAAGAGGAATTGGAAATGATCATAGAAGACGCAAAACAGTAATTAATAGACTATTCCGCGTGTGTGGATGAATTTTGATGCAATGCAAGACGTATTTGTTATTACAAGCTCTTCTTCATTGACACGACGAAAATTGAAGAAAGTGGAATTTAAGTTTCTCGAAGAGAATGCATAATAATTAGTAGACTATCCGGCGTGTGTGCAAATTTGGACGCAACGCAAGACGTATTGAACGTCGCAAACTCGGAGTAATTGAAAAGCCTATTCGAATGATTTGCAACGACACTTTGACAGCGACGCGATTATTATGCACACCTGTTATACTGACTATGCAGAATTGTCAAGCATTAACACGTTATTCCCTTGAAATTATCGGCAAGAAATCACGCGTATGCCTGGGAATCGATTGGTTCTACCTTATTTTGCCGGCGCACTTGTTTCCATAATCACGTTTCTTTGGCTCGCGGTGCGAAAACGAGAATCGTGGGAAAGTGCAAAGCACGGGGTGACAGGTAATCAGGTTCCACCGATCGTACATCAAACCTCTTATCATCGCGATCCCCGATTCTATTAACTTGATAAACACCCGTCCAACCCGTCCCAATAAACACTCCTCGTCTAATCCGTGTATCATCTCTCTGTTGCAGAGCAAGCGAACCACCTGAACCTGTTCAACAACCGGCAACAGCCGAAGAAGAAGCGCAAGAGTCGAACAGCGTTCACGAATCAGCAGATCTTCGAGCTGGAGAAGCGATTCCTCTACCAGAAATACTTGAGCCCCGCCGATAGGGACGAAATAGCCGCGCAATTAGGTTTGAGCAACGCTCAAGTGATCACGTGGTTCCAAAACAGGCGAGCGAAGCTGAAAAGGGATATGGAGGAGTTGAAGAAAGACGTGCAAACGGTGAATCCACTGTTGGTCGCGCAACACCACAAAACGTTCCTGGAAAACGTGCAAGACCTTGGAATATTGAAGAAGAGACCGTTGCCGAATAGCATGGATGAAAAATCGTAGGGAACGAGGCGCCTCGATGCTCGCCGTTGAGGAAAAATAGCGATTTCTTGGAACCGATGGGATCGGTTGCTCGTTCCACGATCGAGAATGATCCCCGATCGATGGTAACGCGTTCCTCGAATGGAATTCTGCGGGATGCTGCGCGAACACGCAGTTGGATCTTCTTTTTCCACTCGATGGTTTCCTTTTCTGTGGTACTCAATAGGCGAGGATCTGGGGGAAATTTTACATTGGGATCGTAGATCGTCGCGATCGTTGCGAAAGGGTGTCTTTACGGTGCGAGAGGAAGGCAGAGGGCATAGTACAAACACGGGGAGCGTTTTTTGGCAACGGTCTGAGAGAATATCTAAAGGAAAACGTTTTCAGTCGAAGCTACACTGTATCGACGTGCATTGCGAAGAGTAACGCGTTTCTTTTTCTTTCTTCGCGAAGATTAATGAGTTAGATTCGAGTGCAACGAAAATTAGCACGTTTCGATTCTCACGGCGAAGGCTAATACGTTTTAATACGTCGCGAGGAAGAGTTGCGCGTCTTTGCGACGAAAATTAGCGAAGGGCTAACGAAGTAGGTGAAACTGTAATTTATTTATTTCGACATACGCGAGGCTACCCAATTTACGAAAAAGAACGTGGTAATAATAATAGTAGTAATGTCATCGAATTAGATTAAACGAAAACAGCTAAGATGAAGCTTGGTAGGAAAATCTGTGAAGCTTAGTTTTAAACGAGTCGATGTTTAGCCGAAAGAGATAAAAAAAGATAATAAACGATCTCTTGAAAACGATGCAACGTGCTTCTATTCGTGGTACTTAAAATGAAACACGTTAATCTTCGTAAGAAAGTAAAACGCTTAACCAAACTCTCGACTGAAACACGTTATCATTCGCAACGTGCGTCGATGTAGAATCGAAGGAAGTGAAGTTTGTTCGCAAAGGTTGCAGGTTAATCCTGTTCATAGGCGATGATCGGTTTCTACAAAATCGAAATATGGTACAAAGACTGAGAGAATTTGTCGCAAAACTGTAAGGAACATTGGCGAGTTGGGTGGAGAACGCGGGAAATTTGAACCATCCTTTAAAGGCAACGACGCGCATCGATCGCTGTAAGAAGTTTGTAAATTAAAGACTGCCAAATATTCACAGCCGACTGTCGTCGAATCTAACGTATCGAACGATAATTTCGGATATTCACGAGCCGCGTTAAGCGACGCGCAACTCGAAAGAGACTGCTACGCGTCCCGACCGAAGAAATGTCGAACGAATTCGACGAGTGCAAAGTTTGCTTTAGCGAATATCCACGACGAACTGCTGCGATCTATCCGCGGACACCTGTATCATATTGTATTTATTGCGATAGGGCGCGAGGGATGAGAATCGTGGTGAATTTAAACGAAAGAAAAGCCAAAAGTGATCCGGAGAGAGCATCGGCGATTTATGTAAGTTATTAAGCAAATATCATAGCGTATAAATTATGAAACGAGAGAGAAAAAGAGAGAGAGAGAAAGAGAGAGAGAGAGAAAGGGAGAGATGGAGAGAGCTGTTTGTACATAAAGCTGTATATATAACGTCGTTCATTCCCTTCGATAAATATTACGCATAAACGAGATAGAGTCGTCCGAGCATGATTAGAATTAAACGGAATTGGAAAGGAAAAAGAATAATTGAGAAATAATAAATCGAGAAGAGACTTATAAATGATAGATGGGACACTGCAATATACCTGGTCATCAGTTTAATTAGTGAGCTTTATGATCGCGTAAGATGTAAATCCGTATCGCGCTTGATGGTTTACGAGGTGATAGACGCGTGAAAGGGAAGCTCAGAGTGCGTGTGTGTGAACGGAACCTTTAGTAGCGTGTATAGTGATCGAAATAAATGGAGACATTTAAAATAAACCCAAACGAATAATTGTGCCCTGTGTTCCTCTGGTCCCATCGATCTTCCCTTAAACCCTAAACGTGTCCCTTCGACTACGAATGGGATCAAAGAAGGGGTAAGTTATTTAACCCTTCGAGGACGGGTTATTTTACGATTAACCCTTTGCGGACGAGTGTCTGCAAATAGCCGCCTAATCATTTTTTGCATTTCGCGGACGCAAGTCTATTGTTAAAGCGAGAAATTTAAATTAATATCGTTAATAAATGCTTCAAAGTTTTGGAAATTTAACGGTCTGGAATTCGAAAGCTTGGAAATTTGGAGGCTTGAAATTCAAAACCAAAGTACTCCTTTAAGTGATATTATTCATCGTCTGCAAAGGGTTAATAGAGAAATGAAAAGTCGTATCCACGACAACGTAAATAAAACAACCGTTGAAACGTTTCACTGTCTTGATTTCAGATTAACTAGTCGCGAAATTAGTTAGACTAATAGTTAGACCAATAACTAATAGTTAGACTAATAACTAATAGTTAGATTAATAACTGCGTTACTGTTCTTAAATCTGTGGCCAGTACAAAGTATCGAACTCGGCATCGAAGGGTTAATATGAAGTGGATTAGAAGTGGGCAATCGTTTAGCAACCAAATACACTCCGAAGCTTAGCTTACGACTAGATTGCGGACCTTTATGTAAATTCATAGTTTTACGAACACAATTAAAAAAAAGAAACTCAAGTAGAGATTCGTTTCACCCTTCAAGTATTTTAAAATGCACTTTACTTTGTATACTTTGCATATTTCTACGTGCAGAAAAATTCGTAGTCGTATACTGCATAAACGCGATTTTATCCCGAAATACGATCATCCCTGAAGGGTTAAATTATATCACATTAAATTAGAATCATTAAACTAGTTTCACAGTTTTTCTATTGGAAACATAGGCGTAAATCGTCGCAGATGGGTTAAAGTAAACATACTTCGATACGTATTTATTTTAAATTACACGTACATACGTTTGAAGATTGATCGAGGCTGGCGCTTAAAATGCTTCGCGGTCATATGATTGCCGATCTCTGGAATAGATTATATCGGATCCACTCTACTCGTTCGAGATTATTAGCTGCAATACGAAAGAAGTAGATTGCAACGAAGGTGATGGCGACCTTGCTCGCCGTGAGCAAGGCAAGACGCTGTAAGAAGCTTTCTCGAGTACGACGCGTCGAGCTTCCTAAAAGGGGCACACACGAGTACGAGTAGAATTATTGTCCGGAAATAGCGCGATACACGCGGTCCTTCCGGGAATCTTTTTGAAGCCGGTTGCAATGTTTACCGTGGAAGCTGTAATTTATTAAGATGAAGTCATTTCGCGGTCCGAATCCGTCCGCGGAGATCTGGTACTCGTCATAACCGAACTCTAAACTCCGTTTACACACCGACTTGCAAAATTCCCTATCAAAACACCCGGTAAACAGCAAATATCAATCGTAAAAGGAGTAGCGCAATTTTTAAGCGTAATCGTATATTTACCTGTTGGCTAAAAACGTGCCAAAACACGGCCGAGTATCTTGTAGCGAATTAATTTATTCCAAAAGATCGTTCGCTATGATATTTATTCGGTGGTCGCGTTCGTTAAAATATACGTACGCTAATTGGTAAAATTTTGGTATCTGTTAATAGTTTTACTAATTCGAAATTCGTATCTTAATTGCGAAAGTCTACATACGCATTTCAAATTTTAGATATTCGTATAGCTTGGGGCATATATTGGAACAATAAGAGTGGCATGAGAATTCATTCGACATAAAGTTATTAAGATTAGTATTATTTGTTTATTGACGGGTGGAAAGGAAGCCTTTAACGGTGTAGAAAAAATAGATTAGAAGCAGTCAATCGAGTCGCGTATTTTGTTACCATTGATAATGATCCTTTTGATACGGTTATATTCATCGTGCAATGCTGTGCATATATATATGACACATTTGTAACAATTCCATAGTACTAATACGTATATAAGTACAAATTTTAATAACTATTATTTATTTATTAACGGGCTCGTTGTCCTTTGCGCGCTTCGACAGTAATAGTAAAGTGATATTAAAACGAATCAACAAAGATATAAAACAAAGCAACAATAATGATAGTTATTCCTTTACTATTCTTTAATTTTCTCGTAATACCATGTTTCATCCAACTTTCCCCTACGCGAGACGCGAAGTAATTATACAATAAAAAAAAAAAAGCGTCGCGCTATCGAGCTTGGTGAACGTAATCGTTGACGGACGAAAATAAACAATCCTCATTTTAATGGAACCGCGTCTTTTGAACGTGGTTTTACGCGTCGCGCGTTTCGCCACGGGCTCGTAAATGGAAAAGCTAATCAGGCATTGGCAACAGCTTTCTCTGTCTGTTTTGCCGTGGCTGTCTGTCCGCCGAAACAGCAGAGATACACGAGAAGATACCCGTAGCGCGTATTACCGACCTACTTCCTGTTAGCGGAATATCTGATGCTAAACGGAACCATTTTATATCGAGTCTCGTTAATGAGCCCGTCATTAGCTTGTCGTCATTATCTCGATATAAAACACGTGTCGTTACCGCCGTCGTTGATCGATTAATCGAGGCTGAATCTAGGATGTCTATTAGAGGCGTGATTATCCGCGATGAGCATATACACGTTGATTACACGTTTCACGGTTCGCCTGGTGTGCGCAACGATACCGCTTCGAAACCTTCTCCTCTCTCTCCTCGCGAGATAAACTTTCGCGATGCGGTTGCGCAAGGCGCAGCAGGAAGAGATTAAAAAAAAAAAAAAAAAAAAGAAAGAAATAGCGAAAAGGGAAAAGTTGAAGAAGAAAAGAAAGGCAAGGAAAATTACTTTTTTAATCGTTCCCGGGATATTTCTCGAAAAGAACTCTTCCCGATGCATCGATAAGAGGCAACGAGGCGCGGATAATTATGCGGTTGCAAGGCGAAACGACGCGAGTCGCTCGCCTATTTTTCAAACATTATTCGAAACTACTTGTTCTCGAAAGATGAGTGCAACTCGACCGTACCTCCTATATTTGTCTTTCTTTAGAGCTTAATTGTAGGGTAGTAGATTATACTTTTCATTGGTTGCGTTATTTCACTCGAACAAAAAGGAGAATTACCAAATACTAATTGTGCAAAGGGTTTCATTGGACTGAAGAAGAAACTGCTGAATCTAGGTGCATATTAGGTGTTCTGGTTAGTTTCGAGGGCTACCTATAACTTTCTTCAACTTTTCCGGCAAAAAAATGTTCATATAAAGGCGATCCATTCGCGCAGCCGTTCTTTTACGTCGAAATCAGTACTCCCTTGTTTTAACCGATGGAACAGACCCAAAGTAAGTTTCTCAGATAAATTGGTGAGCCTAAATCAAAGAAATAAAGTAACGAGTATCGAAGCTACTCTTTCTACTACCTTTGCGTTAAAATGTTTATTACTAAATTATGTTTACTTCTTCTGAGTGGTTGTGCTAAACAGACGCTACTTACCTAGATATTTAATTGACTAATTAACCGTTACCAATTCTACGTCACGTTTTTTACACCAAGTTAGTCGAGCTGGACTCGACATTATACAACAACGCAATCAAATCTGGTCAAATGATTCGTGTACCTACGCTACTTATCGTCAGTATCGAAGTATCTGTGTTCTTGAGAGGAAGTGCGGTGCGCGTTGGAAAGGTAGAAACAAAAGAAGTCGTTGGTAGGTCGGAGTCTTAATTAAATATTAAGAAGGGCAAAGAGTTAGACCAGCTTATTTCGCGTTTGTTGATACAGACCGGACGTTAGTTGCGGAATGCTTCGCGATACGTTAAAAGTCGCTACGGCGTTAACAGCTACGGGTTAAAAGTCGTGTCCGTTAGTGATACGTTCGATTTTGCCGATACGAAACGATCGATTGGAAACGCACGGTTTGCTGGTTCGAACCAAAGGTTGGTTCGTAGCCGTCGCTGCTATCAGCGAGTCCATATATGAAGCAGTAAGCAAGGTAGCCCACACCGCCCTGTAATTCAGGCGCCGCAACATCCAAATAAAGAATTCATAATGGCGATGATGACCACCGCCAATTTTCTCGATATAGCCGATACACCAATAACTCAACCGATATCCAACCGGTACATCAGCGTAATTTCGCTTATTGTTCTCGAATCCGGCCGAAACAAGAATGACATCGATTGGAAAATAAATGATTCCGAAATGCACAGCAGACCGGCCGGCCCTTTTTTTTTCTCCCCAGTCGAATCGAACGAACCGCGCGATAAGAAGTGCAAACATACCATCGGTGGTAATTAATCGTGTCACGCGACCGCCCCCGTTTATTTGCTCCGCTTCGCAATTGCAAGCAACATCTTCTCGCGTGCGATACCACCTCTCTGCTTATTAAACATTCTTCGTTTTCCTCGGCCTTCGTTTATCTGATTTATTCACGCTTGTAGCTTCGAGGATGTAAATTGGTCCTTGAAAAGGAGACCCCGTTCTTTTGTAGACGTTTTCATCGTACGGCGTTACTTGCTTGTTTCGCTGCAAACGTTGCGAACAGTGTTGCTACAGAGCGCACGAAATTAGTTCCTTCTTCAAGGTTACTCCGCTTTTAAAATCTTACACTTCGATTCGGAACTTCGGGTCGGGTTAACGCGGCACGGGGAGCTTAACCCTTTCGCTACGAACGAGGTATATATACATATATATAGGCGCTGAAAATTGGCCAATTTCTTGTTCAAATACGTCGGTATTTTTCTTTAAATTGAGGTTGCGTTTGTATTATTATTGGCGCGTGTTACACTTTAAGTAGCAGTGCGAATTATTTAAATTTTTGTACATTACAATGACTAAATTAACCCTTTGGTTACTATCGACGTCGAGAAATTCTCAAGTGACGCATTATTGGCTAAAAATACGCATAATTGGCTAAAAATTGGCACTTAAAATTTTTTGCCATCTGAAGAATAGCAAAGAATCAGAAGATTTAACGCAGGGCAGTTTGAGTATTTTGAATTATCAATTTCTGTACGTTCTTTGATTAAAATCTACCGAACGCAAAAGAGTTAATAAGAACTACGGTCACATATGCATCGCAGGCTCTTCTAAGTTTTAAGCTGTTATAACGAAAGGGTTAATACAAGAAGAGTTTTATTTGTACCAAAGAAATCAAAGCAATAGATATTCAAGGTAGACCACCTAACGTGACCACTATAATTGCTTTTGTTATTAGTAAACTAGTCTTCATTTTTCAATCGTAAATCTTACGATTCTGAAGTGTCTTTAAGTCGATGATATTTGACTATTTCTGTGTCTCCTTTTTAGTAGAAATCAATTTTTATCGGTCCACTGATCACGATCGTGTTAGGTTCCGATTAGGTTCAAGTTAGGCTCGGGTTAGGTAGGCCTATCTAATATAATACAATGGAAATAAATCTTTTATTCACTCCTTGTATAGAAAATTACAATAGATTTGCAAAGATGCATCGGTATAAGTTTATGTAATTTTTATAAGGAACTGCGAGCAAATCACTTTAATTACATTGGTATTTCTAGTGTTACGTGACTCCAAATTGACCCATCAATAAAAGCCGATCGTCGTTTTGCATAATTCTCTGAACAAAGAGGCTTGCTTTGGTCCCTTTTGAAGGCTCTACGAAATTAGTTCACTCCTCAGGGTTACTTTTAATTCGAACACGCCAATTTCAAACACCATTCCAACTTAACGCAAGCCGGAGATTTTAATTGACTCGAAACTGGCCGCAATTCTTCGCTGTTTTGCATACGTAATGCTCATTGCAAGGTGGACTTCTCCGGTCCGGCGAAGAACCATACAAAGTTATCCCGTTCTTGAAAATTACTCTGCTGTCCAAGTGCAACGCACTCCAATTTTGAAATTTCGATCCGGGTTGCGTTTAAACAAGCTGCAACCGAAGGATCGGCAGAAAGCGATCGCTGTTTTGCATAATGCTCGTTGCAAAGGGTTCGTTCTCCTCTTCTCTCGGAGAAGATTATTTCCTCGGCATTGACACGCCCACGTAATTCGGACTCATTTACTCGTTGACTCGCTTAACCCGCAGCCAGTCATACGTCAAACAGCCGCGGACCAGATACGTAATTTCGACGCGATCCACTTCACCGTGCGAGAAACGAGTTTCCCTTTTGCTTCACGATGTAATTAGACAGCGTGAATCTAGGCTGGACCCATCAACGGTCCTCGTTAATACGATATCCGCCGGATGGCCGCTCGTTGCGCGCCCAAATCCTTTCTTCCTTCCTTCCTCCTCCAAACTTCTCCTTCTTCTTCTTCTACTTCTTCTTCTTCGCCTTCTTTTCTGCCCTCATCGTTCGTTGTCGTTTTCTCGGCCCTTCTTTTTTCCAGCCGTTTTTTAGATTCCTCGTAGACCGACTGCTCTTTGCTCGTGAAGGAACCCTCTCTACCTGCCGGGGTCTTTGATCTTCCTCCTCGCCAACGAGTTTCATTTACACGGGAGGTGGACTCCTTTTCGGCGCGAAACTAGCCACGCTAACGAGAACTTGCGAACTCGCTGCTCCCTTCGTTTCCATCCTCGTCGCTCTACGTTCGACTCTCGTCTTAGGATACAGTGAACGCGTGTTTTCGCGAACCAGCATCTCAGTACGTTTGAAATGATCATTGGACGACGATGACGAAGCATCAGGGTTACATTGAATGCGCGTTCTCACGGACAACTAAGTCTCCACTTTTCGGGTTTAACCCGTTCGAGTAAAATAACGGAGTCATACTCGTGACACGAATTGTGGTGTTGGCTTCAGCGACGAGCGAATCTACTTGCAACGCAGTTTAATTTTAACGTGAGTTTCAGTATCGATTCGTAAGATTTAGAAGCACCAATTAAAAATTGCATATAACATTTGATTACTTCGAATATAATATTGTGGAAAGCCAATGAATGATTAACGTGCTATGCATTGGTAATTAAACAATTGTATGGCAAGGGGTTAAACGCGAAATCTACGCAAATCCCTGGAATGCCTTTTCGCAGGCATTAGAATAATAGTAATAATAATCTTGATTAGATATCATAGTATTTTGCAAGTTTAAAGAACTTCGTGGCTGTGGAGTTGATAATGGAAGAATAATGAAAAGTATCCCGCATATGTAGTTGTACATCTTACACCTTTTGATCGGACTGATCAATTTGATCATCGAAGTGCTGATTTTCATGATTGCCACGTTGTCACGTCGCATCTTCCTACCTGCATACCAAAGATTGCCACAATGCCGTGCAACCACTCCTATAAGTATCTCCATTTAACCAAATCTGTGCACTCCGAACAAGATAAGAAGCAATTCCACGAGAAGCTTTTAGCCAAGCGAATAGTTACAAGATCCAATTAGTCGACTACTTTTACGTTTACAAGCTTCCTCAAATCAGCAGCCTGCTAATCGGATTTTAACCGAATTCCTCGTACTTACTTGGAGCGCGATAGAAATCTAAATTGGCGAGACCACGAGCAGCCGGGCGTCTGGAAGCATCCTAAAAATTCGCCTCCGAAGGACCGAAATCGCCATAGCCGACAGCCAGACGATTGAGCGGTAAAACTTTTCCCTTCGCCGGAGAATACTGCGAAAGCGGCATAAAAGAAGGCGAAAGAAGAGAAAATGGGGCATCCTGGCACGAAGCTAGGTATAGACGTAACAGAAAGACGCGCAGTGGTTCGTGGTCGTCGGCGCGAATGGGACAGCTGATGAGCCGGTGTCCCCGAAGGCGATCGGCCGAGACCAATCAGCGTCCGTCCATCCGTCCGCGCCCTAATGACACCTGCAGGCTAAAAAGCCATGATATTCAACAGTCCGGACGCTAACGAACTCTCGGTACCGTGTGATCCACGCACGGAAACGCGCGACCCGTAAGCCGCACGATTCGGTTAGCGAAGCAGGCGTTCGCGCAACACCTCGCCGGCGCGCACAGTTTTTTCTTCCTTTTTTTTTCAAGGAAAATCACGTAATTTGCCGGCAAATTGGCCGGCCGATGCGTAATGCAACATTCTTAGAAAAAGTTCACGCCGAAGAAGAGCTTGAGAAAATCGTGGCGCGATTAGTTGCGCGCAAACACTTTGCTCCGAATGTTCGGGGAATACGCGGCGTGTGTGTTAAATAGGATTCGAAGAATTGTTGTAGTAGGATTGGAAAAAGTTTGGGCAGTGGATATTGGATTAAATTTGGGAGGGATAGGAAATGTTGGGATTAAAGGGAGTGGTATAAAAATGTATGGATTACACTTGAGTGTGATACCAAAATTTAGGAATTAATCTTCAGAGCGATACAAAAGTTTATGGATTAAATTTGCAACTGCTACAAAAGCTTATGGATTAAATTTGCAACTGCTACAAAAGCTTATGGATTAAACTTGAAACTGCTACAAAAGCTTATGGATTAAATTTGCAAGCGATACAAAAGTTTATGGGTTAAACTTGCAACTGCTACAAAAGCTTATGGATTAAATTTGCAACTGCTACAAAAGCTTATGGATTAAATTTGCAAGCTATACAAAAGTTTATGGATTAAATTTGCAACTGCTACAAAAGCTTATGGATTAAATTTGCAAGCGATACAAAAGCTTATGGATTAAATTTGCAACTGCTACAAAAATTTAGGTATTAGACTTGAGAGTGATACAAAAATTTATAAAATGAAGCGTCCCTTAGTTTCGAGGGCTGGAAAAAAGGTGACTGCTTAGGGTATTTTTGTTTCGGGTGAGGTAGCGTTAAACGTTCAGTACTTAATCGAATTGGATAGCACACATGAGTGCCTCAGGTACAGGATGTTACAGAGGGGTACAGAAATAATATGCAACCCTAAGCTTGGGGCATTGAAAGGAAAGTGTATCGGGGATGATTGGAAAATTCATACTCATGCGTTGCAAAAGACAGGAACATTGGAAGCTTAACGCTAGAACTACCAAAGCAGTCGAAATACCCGATCGCTAGTTTGTCATAAAAATAATATATACTCGCACCGTTTCATTTCGGAGAACATCACAATTATTCATTCTTGTATCAGTCGCATAATATATCCTTATCAATGGTCTATCATATTTATTCCTGTCGTACAAACGACTACACTCAAATCGACTTTAGTTCCAATGCTGATGGTTTAAGCGCCGATACATTCTGTAATTACCATGTTCCAAAGTAAAACTAGAGTTTCCTTAGAATGATAAATACACACGCCCAGCTGTGGCAGAATGCGCGAGGAACATGGCTATCGCCGTATCAAAAATTACTGGCAGCTTTCAATTTCCGATCGATAAATTCTGATATTGCAAACGTTGGCGACACCTTCCGCGTTACACGTGGAAGAAAGTAGCAGGTGGACGGCGAACTTGGCGCGCAACAGTTAAACGAATAGCGTATGGTATCGGTCGCGCGCCGTTAATGGGTCGAACGATTTAATCGGTCGAGGCCAGTTTCGCTGGGTCAACCGTGTTCGGTTGGGTTCGCTCGATTAATCATCGTTTGACAGTTAAATGAAAGGTTCGCGGGGATTAGCGGCGATATTCGGTGCGAGGTTTCATTAGGAGATCGACGTGTCCGCCTTCGGGATCGTGCACACGCGGTGTCGAAACGATCGCGTTTGTTTTCTAAGCCGCGAGTCGCCGCGGGTTAGAGCCGCGTACCTTGCAATTTTCCACGTGTCATTAATATCCGAGCTCGTGGCGCTCGCTTGCAAATTAAACCTCTTAATAAACACGCGGCGGCGGCGGCGGCGGCGGCTAGCGACAAAGTCGCAACACGCCCGATAGTCTGGCGAACGCTAACTAGATCTGTCCAACGCTTATCGTTCGTTACGACTCGCCGTTAAATCGCGATGGAAAGCATTTCGTACGCGTGTCGATGTTAGAAAATTCGTAAACGGTGCCCGGTGCTCGAGATCCTCGCGACTGTATAATTGGGATAATAACAGGGAAAGCCGGTAGCCTGAAATAACAAATGGTAAAGTTGCCGGGCGAAACTCTGACGTCGATTTCATTCGCCTGACAGCCTGTAAACGTCGAAATCAGACCCGCCAATCAACCGTTTTGATTACCCGTTCGATCATTCCTGGTAACCAGTCTGTCCGACCAAGACGACTGCTCAATGACTGCTAATTACGACGACATCGGGTAAGCGGTACCTCCGTTAGACACACTCGACGTGCATAGAATATCGTCTGATTTCCATTGTCCCTTAATCGTAACGCGTGTTCGGCTAGAAACGAGCAGAGAAAGACAAATTAGCGGCGGGTTTTCCGCCTCGCGACGCGCTCGATCGAATGGAAAGCTATTCATTTAATAATTCACGAGTGGACGATGCTCGTTGATGGATCTCAGTTGCATAGCATTCCAGTTTAACCTATTAACACTTTCGTTATGGCTTTTGTGGGACTTGAAACAGAAACAATGGTTAGGGAATAGTTTTTATTAATATGAAAATAGGAGGATGAGTATAGATATTTAGACGGTATTTGTCGAAGAATTTTCGTTGAATAGGATTCGAGTTTAATCCGTTAATTTTCTTGCTACGGTTTTTCGGAACTCGAAACTAAAACTACAGATAAGGGATCATTTTTCGTAACCCTAGGATCTGGAATGCTTTGTTTTTTCTTGCACTACCTCTTACATTAATGCAAGGTTTCCCAACCTTTTCGAACTAGCGACACACTTTAAGCTAGTTAGCTCTTTGCGGCAACCCATAATTATTAGAAAGAAACTCTGCACTCAATCTAATAGCTATGTAGTATCAGTAGAGGCAACGCTCTGCAAGCAACCAATACACGAATCATATTTTTCACCTTCAAATTTAAAGGTGTTTCGGATACACAAATTAGAAGCACAATTCATTTAGAAGCAGTATGCGTGCAAATATTTAGATATTTGATATCGTTAATCGAAGTTCATTATATACTAGTAATAGTAGAAATAACGTTGCAATTGAAAGAAAAGTATTGCCTTATTTTTCGTGTTTTCACGACGTATATATACGTCTTTCATAGCGAACGTCTTAACCCTTTCGCTACCAGCACCTTAGAACCGCAAACTAAAATCATAGATTACTGTAGGATTTATTAATATAGAAACAATACACGTACTATATATACATATTCGAATATTCTACGTATGTATTGTACGAACGATAGCAGAAATTGTATCGCGTTACGAACAAGACATACGCGTATGCTTTAACCACATATCGGAACAATTCTTCAAGGCGTATATATACGTCCATGGTAGTGAAAGGGTTAACAAGAAGTATCTAAACGATTCACGCTACTTTGCCCTACAAATCAACATAAATAGAGCAGAGAATAGTGCATTTTGACCATATTCCCGTACGTGGGCACAAAGTAACCTTCCTGGGAGCCGAAGCGTCCCAGGGTTAATAAATGTTGGCGCAGTCCAGTTATAATTGAATTGGAAGTAGCGATGGTACAGGGCCGATGTACAGATCGTTTCACGCGGCTAGCATAGGCGGCATAGAATGATCAGGGATCACGATGACGTCAGGTTGACGGAACGGAACGGGTACCGGATAGGTTAATGGTAAGGAGGCCCAGGACCAGGCGGCAGGGTCTGCCAGCGGCTTGGCTGCTGATTACAGACCTCTGGATCTCCTATACTCTCGCTCTCACCTCGGTTATTGTACGGAGCGAGGCCGGGACATCACTATAGATCACCGGCCGCTCGGCAGTTTGTCCGATCAGCGCGGCCAGAGGTGTTGCAACTCGTAAGCGTGGAGGTGGTCCCAGGCATTCCAGTTTCCAGAGAAATTTATCGGTGGCGTTTCGCGGCCTCCTAATGCGACTCTTTCTTCACCCTCGATCCTCTTTTGCCCTATCGTCCTCTCTAGTCTCTCGTTCATTTTCGAGGCGAAGCATTCCGGACGTCGCGTCGTCGATCGACCTGATGTTTCTCAATACGCGATTTAATATTCTACTACTACAGTAATTGATTGCCAAATCGGCGATTTCTAAAATACCGAACGTGGCGATATTTGCAACAGGAATTCGTAGACTCGTACTGCAGCCAATTTCGCCGTACCGAAAGGGTTAACAACGAAGAATAAGCGATCGTACGTTTGCGTTGCATCGATCGGAAATCGACCGAAATCGATCGATTGGCTAGAAAATGTCATAATTTACAAGAGCTGGATATGAAAGTGGAAGCAGCGTTCGTTAGGCCGGTTAGCCGGAGATTTAGGTTCGTGGACGTATAGTAGGTTCGACCTGTGCAGCGTGTCTACTAGGTGCATAACGTGGCGTGTGTGTCGGCGCGGGCAGATTAGAGGCCGCAGGATAATTAAGTAGCGCGTTCGACTAACGCCCAGCTATAGCTGTTGTGCGCGCAACTACGATATCCGATATTCGTGCCTTGGATTTCCCTCCTACGGAAGATTTCGCCGCTTCTTACCCCGTCTACCATCCGATTCCGATATCTCGGAACAGGACCGATTCGAACGTCCAGCCCAATTAGCGTTGAAAAATGATACCTAATGGGCCCCGCAGCTTCGAACCCTATCCGTCGAGTACTCGCTACTACAGAGTACTGGCTCCATTTCTTTTCGCCACGTCCATTTAACAGCCGCGTTAAGGAAGTCGTTAAACGAAGACAGGTGTCCGATGGACGCTAAAAATAATTAGTCAAACGATTTAATCGTCCGAAGAGGAAACGAAGGAGAAAGGAGAAATTGCATTTATGCGCATACGTACGCGCGTCTGTATTCGACTTCTCTGAGAAGATTCAGGGCGAGAAGAAGATGGTCGGGGGAAGGTCACGAGGAGACAAAAGCCGGCCACAAGGCTCCGGCAACAGAAGATTCCACGGATCCCGGGAACACAGCATCACGGCACACGGGGGTTCGGATTATTAGTGAGCGGGTAGTCGTAGAAGGTGTGATTCTGACGTGTCGGACGCCTCTTCTCCGCAGGTGAGAGACCACGAGACCGGACGAGGATAGAAGCCGCTGATCGGACGGAGAGGCGAGAAATCACCGCGGTGAGGAAGAGGGAACGGTTAGAAAGAGACGAGGTTGGAAATCGTAGCGGCCGAGGAACAGGCGAACCTGCGGAGCACGAGTAACCAAGAAGAGAGAGAAGGGACTCCTCGGCGAGAGGTAGAAGAAGGCGAGGAGGAACGAAACGGAAGGGGGTGGAAGAGGATGAACGGGGTGGGAGAAGATCAAACGAGCCGACAAGCCACGGGGTGGTCTCTACCCGCGCTCCTTTACCGCTCTCTTCCTTCTCTTCGCGTCTGCCTACCAGCCTCCACCATCTCCTTCGTCCTTCTTCTTCCATCTCCTCCTTCGCGGTCCTCCTCGTCCCACCCTTAACGTCGTGTCCCTCGCCTCTATATTATTCATATTTCCACGCTCGCGGTCGGCCCGACTCTATATGTGCTTCGGCGATCATCCACACGCTTCTTCGTTTCGGTGTGCGCCGCCGCCGCCGCCGCCGCCGAGCCGTTCTCGCCCGGACGCGCGTGTAACACCCGGGACATGCAATCTCCGCGGGGTCCACCGCCGCGTCCAACGGATACGTCGTTGCCGCAGAAACATTGTATCCGAGGACGGCGAAACGGCGAGGATGGGTGCTGCTGCTTAACTTTTTGTAAAACGTTGCGCGTTGTTGCGTCGCTACGGAAATTCGCGAGCGGATGAAGAGAGGCGGGTAGAGAGAGAGAGAGAGAGAAAGACTTGGCTGATGATTACAGACTCGGCGAATGCCGGGCCGAGCAATTTGCCATCGATGCCACACCGAGTTTATTCGCGGCCCAGCCCCGCGTGACAGCCTAACGACGACAAATGACACTCCAGGGAATCGTTCGTGGCCCGATTATCGCGCTGGAATTCGACATCCCAACGCGCCCCAGCCATTGAGTTGCTTCGCAACGTTGGAACGTTCTTTCGCGAGCTTTTTAAACAGGCTGAAACTGGAATACTGCATGCGGAGGATTATCCAGGACGTAGCGAGAAGTACCGATGAGTACGCGAAAATGACACACGGCGCGCACCAGCGATGGTCGCATTAATAAATTCGCAGCAAATCATGGGTGAGGATTGCAAAGCGAACGAGGCGATTTTAGTTGCAAATCGCCGAGCGCCGCGAGACCCGACAAAGGCTCCATCAAAAGGACCGCTTTTCTTCCCCTCTTTCTTCATCTCGCTGCCTCCGCTTCTTCCACTTGCGGCTTTGCGTTCGTCTTTCTTCTTCCCATCGTCCTCCTTCTTCTTCTTCTTTACCCTTTCCCTTTTTCATCTTCCTCCTCTCGGTACCGTATATATCCTCTTTCTCGAGGTGTTGGCCTCCTCTCGGTCGCTCCAAGTCCCAGCCTCCTCGCAGAGGTACTGGTTGTTTCTACGTTTCACCCCAAGTGCCTCTCGTTTCTCCGCACCTTCGCTATTATCATACAAACATCGACGCGAACCGATGCCGGAAAACTTGCGGTCGCGCGACCGCACCATTATCCACGTTAATCGTTGCCCTCCAGGTCCCCTGTTTCATTTCTTGCCCTGAAACTGCTCTAACTTCGTCAACGATTCTTCAAATTTCCCGTTAACGTGCCATACGAATTTTTGGAAAAGCAGTCGGCGCAGCGTTGGCTATTTTCTACTTTAACCCCTTGCTCTACGATTATTTTGTTACCTACGTATGCTAGTTTCGTTTCGCATACGAAGCATTTAAATATTGTAAGCTCGGTTTACTTAATGACCCCCAATCTCGCGAAGTTAAGCTAGAATTAGGGTTGAAATTAAATTTCATCCCCTACAGTGTTCGTTTTAGTTGAATTCGTGCCGTAAATTATCGAACGAGTGTAACTCGTTACTGTAAGGCGAAGGATTAACACCGTGTCGAATGCAAAACGCTGAAATTTTATACGCAACTCATATAATACTTAGTAGCCTTTGATCATACGATCTTCCCAATTGAAACGAAGTGAGCAACCATTTATTAAAAAATACAGTGGACATTTTTACCGTGACTAGGCCACACAGAGTTACGCTACAAATGTAACTCGTCGTCATAAAGCAAGCGTAAGTTAACGATCGCCAAAAATCTTTACTCGAACGGAAGCATCGCGAGAGACGTTGCAAACGCTTCCGCTATCGATCTCCAACGATTTATCGCTGGTCTCGCTGTTCCTCCGACGCAACGCGAATCCTACGCGAACTCCACTCCACCGTGACAACACGAAAGGAAGCGAATCGGGCGTGGAATGGAGAATGTTCTCATCGAAGAACGGCAATAAGAACAGGTACCGATGTGGAAGAGTCGAACGACCGCCTTGAAATCCCGTGAAAAGGGCGACTCGGGCTTTTGCGGTAAAAGAACGGACCAGGTGCCGTAAGAAATTAGTGGTGGCAACGTGTACGGCTCAGGCAGGCCGTCAAGGCCCCTAATAACCTTCGCACCGGATGGTATCGACGAACCTCTTTGGTCCACACGATGCGCACCCCACTCTGAAACGGCCAGCCGAGCGGACACCCCTCTGTTGCATTACCCTCGCCATCTATAGCTCAATTTGCCGACACCTCGCTAAGTATAGGTTGGGTGGGTGGTCCTTGCTGGGTCCACGAGGCCCACGAGAGGAAAAAGGAGTGGGCTTGACCCGTCGGGACCACGACAGACACGGAGGAGAACGAGAGGGTGAGAGGTAGCGAAACGGGGGAAGAAACAGTTTACATCGTATATCTCGATGAAGCATACGGCAACGGGCGAGAGATCGGCGTGGTCACCTTTATACCACCCACCGTATTCGTGGATTTATTTGATTCTCCGATCCTACGCAACCCCCTTGGGTGGTTTCGGGGATCGCGCGGCGGGTTTCCATGGACGAAAGCGAAGAGAATGATCGCGGGGAGGGCGCGAATTTTAGACGGCTTTTAATTCGAGTTTCATCGAGTGTTTTATTTGCCGCGATTCACTCGGCGATACTTGGGTGTGGTCTGTGCGAAGGTTATTTGAACCCTTGCATTTGTACATTCGGGGTCAAATTCAGTTCGGCGTTTCTTTTTTTTTGTCCGAAACTTCGTGTAATGGAAGAAATGGCGTACTTAACCCCTTGTCTTGCAACGAGTCACACTTGAGAGATATATATTATTGTTCGAACAGAATAAAGGTAGGGTATGTTTATAGTACAGATTAATTTTAACTTCAACCGTAACTTCAGTTTGTAACATTAATGGTTACTGAATTGAAATTGCATTATTGCTTATGTTTCGGTGTTTTGTGTATTACACGTTGTTTGAGTAGTGTCTAGTTAACGATACTCTTGAGTAGCTGTTGAAAAAAGCATAAAGCAAGGGGTTAAATAAACTGCTGCTCCATTTCTCCACTCTATCCTCAATTTGGAGTGATTGAAGATGGTATCAGAATTTTTCCAGACTCTTTCGGAGACTTATATCATAGGATAGAGACCGTCTTTGGTAATTAAAGAATCGGTAGACTTCGCTTCTTTCCGAATGATAATAACGTGTACACTCCCCTTTCGTTTTATACTACTTCACGCGTTGGATCTGGTAAACTTTTGTACAATTTTCTTCTGTTTCGGTCCTAGTCTGACCAGGCACGCAGCTTACGATGTTTCCTATAAATGGGTACTCTATCCTGTAGTTAGTAAACGCTTTTACCCACTAAAAAAAACACACGACGTCGATACGAGACCTATTGGCAGTGCGAGGTGAATCAGAAAACGTTTAAAGCGTTGTAAGGGTTAAGAATCGACAACGTTCGGCGTATCGAAAGCGAACGTATTCGCATCGGTTGATGCTATGTCGTTTATCGGACGGATAAGTGAGACTCCTCTGCGCGAAACAGGATTATTATTACTGCAAAGAAGCGGCCATTTGGGGGAGAACTCGGTACTGGAAATTTGCCGTCATCTGGCCTGTCATTACCGTGTCGGTAGACATTTAGAGTTACCGACAATTCTCTCTGATATCGTTGGGACATTAAGACACCATAGGCTACTGCAAACCCAACTTTAGTAGTCATTTGACAACTGGTAGTTTTGGAATTTAAATATCATTTCGCGCGAGCATTATTTAATCGACTGCTGTGACCGCGAGAGATAATACCGGCTTCCTGTACGCGCGATGTGTTCGTGTATCTTTCGACAAGAAACTAGTTTCGAACGGCTTCCAGATTTAGTTTCTACAATAGCAAATCATTCTAAGGTGCAGCTGCTGTCGAACGATAGAAAGTTTCGGAAAAATAGAATGCAATTTCAAAGACGTATTAGGTTGAGTGGTAAATTTGTTCAGCTTTTATTTAGGCTATATTAATCGTTTACGAATGAAACAAAATAAGGGAGATCCAAAAAGATTCTGCAAATTCTCGATTACGCAGTATATTAGGATACAACGCGTACGATAATTACTCGCGCAATTATTAATGGCCCATAACTGGGCCAAGAAGTAAACAATTGGTCGTAGACTCGACGACAATTTATTCGTTTATCTTTTTCTTCACTCTGTGCAGTTTGAACAACTTCTAACGCAATTCTGCTAATTCAACTACTCTTTTTATATATTACTATTCAACTTTACTTACCGCAAATAGCAAATCTTACAATCTTTTTCTCAAATATTTCCTACATACTTGGATCTTTGAACGTTTATACAGATGGATAAAACGGTAAACAAAATTATATTTAATACATGGCCAAGATGTCTACTTAACCAGCGGTGAAAATTTCTTCCATTCCGGGTATACTTTATTTTATTTTACTTTACTTTATTCCTCGTAATTCTAACTGTAACGTACATTATATTAACTATTGTATATTGTACGGTTTATACGTTAGTCTGCTGGACCGTCGGTAAATAAATAACTAAGCAACTAAAAACATCTCCGAAAACGGACTTTTTATCGCGTTCGGCATTTCTTTGGCCCGTAAACGGTTCGTCCGTTTGCCAAACGTCCGCCTAGCTCGAAACATTCCTTCCACGAACGTATATAATTCAAAATTAGAGCGGGCGTGCCATCGGATCTGCGAATGCGCGGCGTCCGATCGTTTCGCGACCGGCGAATCGTAAACTTGCGGCCTCTTTGTACGCGAGCCACGCTCGTTTGTTTGTTGCTGTCGTTAGTCAAAGCTGGGTGGACTCGTAACCGAACAAAAGTTTATGCAAAAACAAACCGCGACCACAAGAGAGAGAGAGAGAGAGAGAGAGAGAGTGAGAGTGAGGTTGCAAAAAGTGTGCAAGAAAATGGTTAAAACTCCGACGAAAGAAGTACTTGTAAGGGATCGAGGAAAAGGTTGCAATTGCAGAGGCAAATGTGCGACGTGTACGTAAAGGCAAATTGCAGCGCTGCTCGAAGGAACAAAGAAACCGAGGAAAAGGGTTAAAGAATGGCGATCGCCAGGCTGTGGAAGCCAAAAGGAATTTAAGACACGTATTTATGAAGGCAACGAATTGAAGTGTGTAAACGTTGGGTGTTGTTTTCATGGGAATGGTGGTCGGCAGTCGGTGGAATGCATTCGAGGACGAATCACAATGTTGCATGACGCCGGCAAATGAATCAGAGAGTGTGCGAGCCGACGCGGGAGGGTGCACCCTTCTTGTTCTCCGATTTTGTTTCCGCTTGCGAATATCGTATAATTAATTCGCGTTCACGGCGCCCATAACTGTGTTACAGCGTGGCGATTCGCGGGGCAAATTCGTATTAGGCTTCATGCAGGCGGAGCGACTTTTCGCCGCGCGATCTTAACGTCTGTCTTTCTTGCTTTCGATTGCGAAAATAAGGAGAGATACACGACGATTAAAATATATCAGGCGCGCCAATGAGTATAATCCATTTCTTTTGGTAAAAATAAATGTTGAATTAAACAGTAAGCATCTAACTTTGTTTACGTCAACATTTATTTTGAACGCGATTGATTTTGGTAAAAATAAATGTTGAATTTCACAGTAAGCATCTAACTTTGTTTATTTTGAACGCGATTGATTTTGGTAAAAATAAATGTTGAATTTCACAGTAAGTATCTAACTTTGTTTAAGTCAACATTTATTTTGAACGCGATTGATTTTGTTCGAAATAAATGTTGAATTAAACAAAATTAGATACTTGATCTTAGATGTAGGGTAGATGTTCCAATTATTGTCAGTGTCCCTGTAATCGTCACTTTAATTCGTTTATTTAATAGCGAACGAATGCACGAAGAATCGAGGCTAAAAAAATTGCAATACTAAATTTTGAGGATGGTTTAAGGAGGAATAGTTTCAATATTTTAAATCGTTATAACTTTGTAATACGTCGCATTGAAGTTTCCCGTAAATGCATCGAAATCCGCAGTCTATTTATTATGAAAATTCATGTTCTGTATATATATATAGTATTCTGTATAGTACAATATAATTCCGAATATTCTCTATATATAATACGTACTAATTACGTCACATATAATTCTACAGAACCGTAGCACAATGCAAAAATAACAATCTCTCAAATTTTCTGCATTTACACGCATTTTATTTACGACGAATTTCCGGTCGCACTTGCTGAAAGTATCTTTAGTTGGGTCTAATTAAGTGTATACTACTTAAGTGCAAAAAGCAAGATGGTGCACCGATATTTTCCATAGCCACTGAACTAACGCATGCAACGAGCGTAATTAGGTTTGCCAAAGGAAGAAAGAACTAAATAAATAAATTCGGTCGCAAGCTAAACATTTCTCGAGTCCGCTTTAAAGCCACAGAGTATCGTTTGCATTAATGGGTCGATCTGTAAACGCGATAGGAAGCAGAAGAATGTTATCCGCGGTGATCGCGTAGACCAATTAGTCGAGAAAATGTTATCAACCCAACTTTTATCCGGGGAATCACGTTCGGCGCGATAATTAATCGAGTCCATTACGTGCTGGAATTACGTGTCGATGCGATAGCGATTGAATTTCTAATGTAAAGCAGGCGGTGTCGTTGCGCATTCGCTTGGACGGAATGCGATGGTTAATTAATCTAACGTAACACAGTGCCCCGACGATGAATCAAGGATGGAAGGAAGAGGATTCTTACGATTATAATTGACACGTCACGCGTGTGTCACGACGCGACGCGACGCGACGCGTGTTTCGAAAAAGTAATAATCGTCGGGACGAAGAAAGAAGAAGGCAATCTCTCGTTGAGAAAAAGATTAATCGACGGCAGACGGAAGCTGCGCGTATCGCTTCTCAATACCGCAGCTGATGAGAAAAAATATTGTTACGCGCGGATAATTCGTTTATCCGCCGATGGAGCATAAAACATGTAAAACCGATGGTAAATCGAGCGTTGATCGATCGGAACGCGACGCTGTTAACCGCGCGACAAAGCCGAGGGAAGTTTTCTGTTTTGAAATTGGCGGAAAATTGATCGCCGATGTGCTGAGTAATTTTTGGTGCGTGGCGCGTTTCTAGGTCTATTTTCACGGATCGCGTGGATACGTGATACTCAATACGAGTATGGCGATCTTTATTAATCACTACGATGCTTCTACAATTAACCCTTTGCGGACGAGTGTCGGCAGATAGCCGCCGAAACTGTCAATTTTCTGGGTAAATGTCGATTTTCAAAACAAGAAATTTTGTGACACTAATATAAAGACACTAATAGAAATGACATAATAAATATAAGAAACTAGTGATACTAATAAGCACTTTTGATAATAATTCGGCGAAAATTGGTTAAGTATTATTAAGTTCTGTCTGTGATTAATTCATAACTGAATGGAAATTTGTTAAGTGTTATTTTTTTCTCGTCCGCAAAGGGTTAATATTTGGTGAACATTTTACACTAATTACTTACTGCGCTGAAAGGCTCGGTGTAAACTCTCAAAGGGTTAGGAAAGCCCTATTAGGGATGAAAATACGGTAGGACTTCTTATAACACGAGAAATACGTTCTACGTTATATGAAACGACGAATAAAACTGGTTAGAAGTAAAAAGGTATTGTTTTCTTGATAGAACAGAAAATAGTATGTGATATGCAAGTGTAAAATATTCATAAAGGTTTATTTGGCGTTGGATTTACTAGTTGTTCTGCACTTTTAACTGGTGGTGGCAATGATCCAACTATACGAATTATGTTTGCGAAAAGCATTGTACAAGTTAAGGGTTAATTTCAAGCAACTCTAACAGAGAATAGATTTTAGTTTTACTTGCACATTTAACCCCTTTCCTTACGATTATTTTATTACCCGCGTGTGCAGCTATTAACTGATGACAGCTTTAATATCGTGTCGCGTTTAAACCATCTAAATATTAGAGGAAATTTGTATTCGTTAACCTCCTGATTTTATAAGAAAATGTTAAAATCAGAATACAAATTGAATTTCACCCTCAATAATATACACATTTCATTATGTTACACATTCCACGCTGCTTTGAAATATTTCGTATCATACAAGATTATTAGCACGCGTTTTTAACACTCGCTGTTAATCTTGCACATGTTTACCTAAGTATCGCGAATTATACGCGCACTTTGTACGCGCGCTTTGCTTAAAATTCGCCTAGAAACGATTCGAAGTAACGGCTAACAATTAGTTGGATTAATTTCAAGCCCGAGAAGTATGTAAATCGCGTGGCAAATAGACAGGTGTGCAATTCGGAAGTTCACCTTTACAGAAGCACCGCGTTATCGGGTGTCTGGCAGTGCCATAAAACGCGATAAACTAACGTGGCAATTGGCAACTGGTTAACTCGGTTACGTTACTACTGTTGCTCGGAACTTGGTCAAGGATCTCACGGGTTGCGGCGATAAAATATGAAGAAAAGGGGCAGGCCGAAAAAAAAAAGAAGAAGATCCGACGGGGTTCGAACAATAATCCAGGAATCGATTCCGACGTTCCATCTGCTTCCGTGGCCCCGCTCGATCGTTAATTAATTTAAGCGCTTAATCCCCACCCCGAAAACGCGCGCGGAACCGCGCCGGCGGCCCCCTTTTTCCAGCTTTCGTTCCGCGCGGCCACAATCATAATTTTCGGTTTTAATCGATCTATGAGGCGCGGGCGCAATAATATTTTCGGTGCGGTAGAGACGCGGTGCGTGCGGCCCTGTGTGACTCGTGTAATTGGCTCCCAACTGGACTTCAAAGGGTGCCGCTCTCCTTCATCCGCGCCGACATCGGCGCGAGCGAGTCGGAGCTATCGCCTCGACTCGCTTGCCCGGCTGCCGTTGCTGTTAAACAAGGATCGAAGCATCGTGGACAGCGTAATCGAGAGCGGGATACCGGTGGAAGACGAAGAGAAAGCTACGTGAAAATTACACGCGCCATGCGCGAGACACGGGCGAGATAAGGACGAAGAACGCGGCAGAGAATTGGTAGGGGATGGATCGTGCGGAAGGGGGAAAAAGAACGGGTTAGAGGTAACACGCATGCGCCTGATTCAGTTGGTAAAAAGAGGAGAGAGGTAGGCGAAGATGGAGTTGGCGGGATAAAGATGACACACGGCTGTCTCGTTGGAATCGAGACGAAGACGGCGAGTTGCTGCGAAGCGGACGGGCGAGGGAGACGGGCGAAGGTGAGAGACGAACACGACACGGACGAAATCGCTCAGTGATGTTTCGATATTGGGTAGATAGTGTTCGATACGGGAGACCCTTGTCTCGTTTGGTTAATCGTCGTCGGACGTATGCGTGTAAATACACCTGTACCCCGGCTCGAAAGCCGGCCACTTTTATGCTCGCCCGCGCCGCTCGCATGTCCCTTCGATTCACGTGTCGTAACGATTGATGATTTGTGCGAGCCACCACACGATCCGCGTCACATTTTAACTCATTTCGAGTTGCAATTATTTCTGCCCGATATTTAGGCAATTTTTATCGATTAACTTTAGGTACATCGTGCTTTGAAGTAGAAAAATAGCTACAAATATATTAGAAAAATTGGTAATAGGGGGTAATGCAATGATTAGAAGTTTCAGTTAGCAGTTTATTCTAAAATGCGGTTAAATATATATACCTACATATATATGAACCCTTTCATTGATGAACGTACTGAGCTACGTATGGAACGAAGGATCCAAATGGATTAGGGAGAATTTGTTTCCTGTTTCCTTTTTATAATAACGATGATCGAGGCCCAATAATTACTTAAGAACTAGAGGTGAAAGTAATCAGTAGATTGCGGATGTTTATGTATTTGCCTCAACATCCGCAGTCTAATAGTTAGTCGAACAATGTTAAATATAAATAGTTACCATAGAATTAGTAGACGGAAAATGTATGATCGAATTCGTTGCAACCCTAATTGGGGAAGTCTAAAGTAGATCTACTGCATTCGCTATTTCATGAATGAAATAGCGAATTCAACCCTTCTGCCCTGTTCGAATAAGTATCGGGATCAATGCTAAAATAGCAAACATTTTTCATTGTAACTTGATAGTATAATACGTGTATCCGCATGTGGAATTTATTCCTCGAATGATCCTTAAAAAAATCCATGAATCTTATGTATTACGTTTGAAAGAAATAATTCAATATGGTTGCTTCCACAGAGATCTTGGTCTCGCAACCACGAAAGTTACTCATAGAATTCGTCGATCCAACGACACTCGCCTACTTTAGATTGCGCAAATTATATAGCTTTTGCGTTTGCTTTTACATTGCGCGTATTAACCCTTTGCGGACGAAAAGTAATAACACTTGTGAGAGTACTTTAGTTTTGAATTCCACAACTTTGAGTTTTCACGCTTTTGAGTTCCGAACCATTTAATTTCCAACGATTTCGAATGTTTATTATTACGTTAAGTATTCATTGCATTAAGTTCTGTGCTTTAAAAGTCGACATGGGTTCGGAAAGCGAAAAAATGATTAGGCGACTATTTGCCGACACTCGTCCGCAAAGGGTTAAAATACTGTAGAAACATTTACGTGCCATTTTTAGTTAACAAAAGGAAAGGTATTCTCCCTCTTCCAAAAACGTATGCTTTTCTTACACGTTGCTATTTCAAACGATGCGGCGCAAAGTCCCGTAGGATGATAGTCCTATTCTTTACTTGGTTTTTAGCCATCAGACGCATTCGGATTTGCAAAGTTATATAAAAGTTGATGGCATCGCTGGGAAACGCGGTTGACTTTGGCAGTCGGTAACGAGGGAACCCCCTGGACTCTGCGAATCCCGTCCAAAGGAGAGGCTAACACCCGAGGACACGGGTCGTTTAGGCGGCTCCTTTCTTCGATCATTAGTCCGGGGCCGCAGTCAGTCGAGGGCTCGTAAGTCCGCGAGTGGCATCCTCTTTTTCCTCCTCGTCTCTCTTCCTCGTCTCCGCGTGTCTTTATTCGCCTTCTTCCTCCTCCTCCTCTTTTTTTTTCACCCCTTGCTTTCTCGTCTCGCCCTTTTCCGTGTCCACGTCGACCTTTGACTTCGCTCTCTTCCGTCTCATTTAGTTATTCGACGAGTAACTCAAATTTTCACGCGTACTTCCGTTAACGAGATATACGCAGATATTTTTCCGAACGCAAATGAGAAAATATTGGGATATGTAGTATAGTGGCTGAAAGTAAATCTTGGACTTTAAAAGTTAACGGATGCCTCCGTTAATGCAGAGGCTTGAAGTTGGAAAGTTTGAAAAGCCAAAGGCTTGGGGATTGAAATGCTTGGGAATGCGAAAGTTTGGAAACTCGAATGCTTCGAAATACGAAAGATCGGCAACTTAAACGATTCGGAATTCAAAGGCTTAGGAATCGAAACGCTTGGGAATCGAAAAGCTTGGAAATTCAAACGCCTGTGGGAACCGAAAAGCTTGGAAATCCAGAAACTTGGAAACTCGAACGCCTGAAAATTCGGAAGTTTGGAAATTCGACTGCTTAGAGTTGTAAAGCTTTGGAAATTTGAACGCTTGGAAATCCAAACATATTTATACTTTAAGTATAAATATGTAAGTGTCCGAGTTTTGCTTTCAGTCACTGTGTATTATTGGATTTAATAGTCGTTGGAATTTTCTACCCTAATTACTTGAACTTGAACGCAATGATGGAGCAATTACGGTGGCATTTAGAGCTTCTTAAAGCTGCGATGGCGTGGATCGTGTTGCAGGATCGTCGTCTGCACGGTAGCACCCTTCGGATCCTTTTTCTTCGGAAACAACGGCATTTGTATAATCAGTTTCCTTTCGGTAGCTCGGTTAATTATCGTCTATTGACCCGGCCCCTCTTCTCTCCGACACTTTCGTCTGGAACGCTCCCAACTTTGCACGAGCACGGGCGATTTCTGAATGGAGCCTTCAAATTTCACGAAACCACCGTTCCGTCCAGACTATTCTTCCACGCTTTAAGATCCTATAATTTTCTCCATCCTCCGATGTCTATTTTTTTTTAACAATCTTCAGAGACGAATATTTAAATAGCTCGCGCGAGACATCGGGGAGTTTAATGGCGATTTGCATTCGCCGGTGAAAACACGAAACGTTTAGGGCACGATACGCTTCAGACGAAAGCATCGCAGATTTGTGAAACGCAGCCTCGTTTACGCGAACGTCGTTTTTGCGAACTGAATTGTCCTTAACTCGACGTTAGAGGAATTCGATACAGTCTTCGAGCATTTATTCGCCGAACTGTCGTCGAACGTAAGCTCAGTTACGCGAATGCGTATTATTATTTGAAGATTATTGATACGTTTCGTACGCAATTTATTAGAGAACATTTGCAAGTAGATAGGATACATATTTAATTCGGAAACGCGAATTATATAATTCTTAATACTCAAGTACTGACACAATTTCATTGACACTAATAAGGACACGAAGGCTATTAGATTGCTATTAAATACGTGTCTCGGAAATTGATATTACGTTAATTGTTTCATCGAAAGGAGAAGTAACAGATCGCGTTGCAGATTCGTATTAGAAAACATTTCATAATCGCATAACGAGAATTTTAAAAACTCCAAAGAAAGAGACAATTTACCGTGAGATTAAGTATCGATAGTTAAAGATTAACAATAGTAAAAATCGTAATAAAAAAATTCCATTACGTAGTAAGTAAAATAATGAATAACAAACGATAGAAAGACGAGCGATAAGTTAAAGCGAGAAGCTAAATAATTAAGAAGTTAGTCTTTCTTCTTTACTCAGTTCGTCATCTTTGCATTGTCTTCCATTATTTTTGTCTTCGCGTAACTCGTATTGAATACAAAATATAACGGGAATAAGCTACGACTTTCCTTGCTTTCAACTGAAAAACTCAGACAGAAGTAGGATCGTGAGGCGAAACAACACTCGCCTAAGAAAAACGGTCGAATAAAAGCAAAACAAAAAAACGCGACCTTGTGTTAGCCAAACATCGAGGCTTCTATTATCCGAATTCTTAAGGAGAGGTGGTAGGAATGTTATCGAACGTTACTATCGGAACCGTTGAGCTATCCTAACTGGTTTGTCCTCAAACATGTAAACAAGATTAAACCATCGGTGATTAGTCCGCGTTCGGAAACGCGACGCGTAGGAACGATATTCCTTTTACTCCGTGGCTTTAATCAACGTATCGTGCGACTGAAACGCGTACCGTACGAACGTTTCCGTTCCAGCACGTTCAGCCACGTATCGTCTCAGTTTTAAACGATCCTGTCAATAGCGTCGGTCGTCGTAACGCGTCTAAACTGATCCGCAACGTTGCGTGTGAATACTTGTGCTTCAACATGTATATTGGAGCTGGATGGTGCCATAAACGCCACGCTTCGGACAAAAATACTTCATATTTACACGTACCATCGGACATCGATAGACTGCAGATCTCTGATTCGTGCTCGTACATATTACGCGTAACAATCCTAGATACCACGATGTTCACACTCGTCGACTATCATGCCGTCGTACGTTCGTAATCGCGTGATTCGTTAACCAAACATACTGTTTCGCGTGTTAATAATCAATGAAATTACAAGAAATTACACGAGTTAATAGAAATCAATTCACGAGTCGGCTATGGCGAACTTGTTCGGGGAAATTCAACGTTTAGGCGCCATGGTCGTTGGCGAAGTACGGCCCTGAAAACGCCGGTGGCTTGGGAGTGTCCCAGTAGAATGGCGGCATGGGCAAAAAAATTTCCCTGTTAAACGGAGACGCGAATTTTTTGCCTCGCAAATCTCCGGCTTTGACGCTTTTCTTGATAAAATTGCGTAAAGAAGGAATCGCGTCGCGACGTTTTATTAAACCTCCGACGACTTTTAAGAGCTTAAAGATGTCAGTTTTAGGGGTGTTTTACGCGTCGCGAAATTAGTTTGCTTTTTGCACTTATCAGAAGTTAAAGAGTTGCGAACGTTCCTCCATCAGGTCCTCGTTCTCCAAAGGTCGTTAGCAGATTCTTCGGTTTTTGCCCTGGCAAATATCGCGCCCCTGTCACCCGTGGCAGTCTTCGTGACAGATTGTTGCACCTCATCCGTCTCCCTTTTGTTCCACCAACAATCTTCGAACCCCTTTTAACGTGGCTAATCGACAATCGAACAAAATATCCTCGCAAGAAACTAAACCGAGATAACAGGCTACAATTGGAGAAAGATCGCTAAAGGAAGAAGAGGTTTACAGCATTCTAGAACAGTGTTTCCCAACCTTTTTCGAATCGCCACTCTCTCATTTAATATTATAAGGGTGCATAAACTTTGATGCATTTATTATATATATTATTATTATTGTTCTTTAGTAACCCTTTCGCTATCAATGAAGTCCAAGTGTCCAGTTGCACACGCGAGTAGTAAAACGAATGAATGCTAAAAATCGACAATTAACCTTTTCGCTACTTAGTATAATTATAGCGTAATATATGCGAATGACGATAGAAGTAATACTAATTGTGAGTTATAGAAAAGCTATACGTACACTTTTACGAAATTGTGATACATTTATGAGATAGGATAACGGTTAGAATACACCAATAATATTCTAACCTTCGTAGCGAAAGGGTTAACAATCATGATCGCGACGCGTAAAAGGCACTGGTTGGGAATCATTGTTCTAGAGAGATGAATCAGAGGCAAGATCGTGGAACGTTGGACCTGGAACGGCCAGTAGCCGTAAAGAACGCCACGAAGGACGTAGCCTTTAATGGAGAGGTCCAAGAATCTCTATTAAGTCTGAAAATACCACGTCCACCGTGTTCTCCTAGCCACGTGTCTCTCTGCATATTTTGCGAAATTGAGTTGTTTACGCGTTCGAAATGGAGCGCATCGCGAATATTCAACGTACCGCTGATATATTCGTACCCTTTTCCCTTCCTTGATCACCTCGCTCACGGTTTCCAGATTTCCTTTTAACGTTAATTAAAAAAGAATCTTCAGGTTTTACGACAGCTCGGAAGGAACGTCAGATCGAGGAACATCGAACGCAGGCTATTGTGTTTATCTCCGCTCTGAAAGCTTTTTATTTGATTGCTGCTGCTGCTGCTGTTGCTGTTGCTGCTGTGTTCACTTATAACGCATATCCCCTAGACGTGTTCTTACTTTTATTACCGGGCCGCGGCGGCAACCTTTGATTTAATTAGCTCTTGAAGCTGTTACTTCGCCCGTCACCGCCACGAGGCTTCGATACATTGCCAGCGATTCTGTCTCCGAATCGAACGTATGTAGCTATTGGACAAGTCTTTGCAACGTCTAAATTATAATTTCAAGCGTAGGAGAGGGCGTGAGTTTTCGTGTTTCTCAACGTTTGCAAAGGGATATTAGGTATTCTCGATAATTGGAATCATTGCGACGCATCGGAAGACAATACACGCTTAAATGTAACGTTAAGCATAGAGTCGGGGATAAGTTAGACGGTATTTCTCAAATTCGTGGTAGTTTTAGTAAAGAATATTCATCGTTCTCGATATCAGAGCTCTCGTAACGCATTCAAACACGTCACGCACTTATACTTAACTTTGATTACAGATAGGAGCATAGATTAGATATTTGGAAATTTCCTGGCATTTTAGCGGTAGTTTTGATACAGAATATTCATTACTTTCGGTATCAGAGCTATTGTTACGCATTCGAAGGCGATACGTTCTTAAATGCAACTTTAAGCACAGAGCAGGGCGTAAGTTAGATCATATTTGGCAATTTAATAGCAGTTTCGGTGAGGAATATTCATTATTTTCGATACCAAAGCTATTGTTATGCATTCATAAACGATGCACACTGAAATATAGGTTTGCACACAGAGCAGGACACACGTTAGGCTATATTTTCTAAATCTGCCTCATTTCAGTGGTATTTTTGGTAAAGAATATTCATTATTTCCAAAATTGGCGTTACTGTCGTGCATTCATAGGCGATACACGCTTAAATATAACAGGAAGCTCGGAACAATTTATACACCCTCGCTCATACACGATAACTCCAAAAAATTGAAAGCAATTCGATCGCCAAAACGTGAGAAGAAAATTCATTCGTTAATCTTTGTTAATCGTTTCACTAAATGATAAATATATAAATTTAATCATCGTTAAACGTCTTGTCTGGAGACAAGAATTTTAGCGAGGGTGCGTAAATTACACGCTAATATTTCCCAAATTTGCGTAGCATTTTAATAACATTGTTGATAAAGTATAGCGATCGTAGCTACTGTCGCGAATTCGTAGACGAGGCAAAATAAATTCTAGACAAATCAGAAGGTAGAAAATGGTTGCTCGGTATCTGGAAGCTAGGCCACTGAAAATTTATGCGCGCGTAAATCCGAGGCCGTTAAAACGGCCGAACGAACGGTGGTCGGGTTTCTTTTCTCCAGCTCTTAACGAAAAACATCTCTGTTCCCCAGGGCGTCGTTAACTTCTCCCGAGGATCACAATGTATATTCGTTAATTACCGAGATAAATCACTATCCAACACACGCGTTCACGTACTATACATATGTACGTAGTGCACGCGTGCACGTGCGCGTCGCGTCTGTTATTCTTACAGAATTTCTCGATCGGTGGTCCAATTTTGCGAGATCGAGCGGTTCGAACGCGATTCGTAACGATTCATACCGCTCGCCCCCTCCTTCTCTTGCCATTATCGATGAAACCGCGCTTTCTCGCGCGAACAACGCCCGCGATCCGCGGCGAAACGCTACGCGGCCGCGCGAAGCTGTAAATCTTATCGAGTTAATTGCAGAGCGGCCGGAGCCGTTCGCGCGCATTCTGCGCCGATTTAAAATGCAAATCGTCGGCCCTCGTTGCCGGCAGCTCGCGCTCGCGCTCACGCGCCACCGGCTTCGCCCCCGATAATAGGTTTCGATGATGAAAATTCAATCGTACATCTCGATCGCCGCGAGATCGCCACCACGGAGGTCCTCTCGATCCGCGGATTCTCTGAATTATTAGATTGGAACTGTCTTCGGTGACTTCCGCTGCAACAGCAACCTCAGCATGCGACCGAATTCTAGGTAGAGACGCGATCGAGTGCGGGAATCGACGCGATTGGAATCGAATGCTACCGTTTTCATACGCGTATTTTGTATATGGTTTCGTCGAGGTAAACAAGTCGTCAACAAAGTCGATACGGGAACTGAAATTGTACATTAACGCGTTATTCACTGGGATCCGATTAACCTGTTAACTGCGGGTGAAGTTAACCCTTTGCAGACGAGGAAAAGTGATGCTTAATGTACTCGGTTACGAGTTCGTTACGGACAGAATTACGAATATTCGCCCAATTATTATTAAATGTGTCTAGTAGCGTCGCTAATCCAGATTTCTTCCTTCGAAAATCGACGTTTATCCAGGAAATGGAAAATGTTTGGGCGGCTATTTGCCGACACTCGTCCGCAAAGGGTTAACTTTACTGCTATTAGTTAATCCGTCCTACGACTTGCCAATGTTTTAAACGTGATACTCGAGTTTCTCACGAATTCTTCACTTTCTAAGGTATCTTTATATTTGTATACGAAACGCCGTATTTTATGTTTGCATTTGTGACAATTGAAATTCTCCTAATCAATATTAGTAACGTTTTATTAATTTATAGTTCTGTGCACGAAGAGGATTCTGACTAAGAAACTTGTCAGTTAACAGGTTAATATGCTTTTCCTATGAATCCTATAAATTTCATAGATCCCTATAAATCAGCCTTTTGTTCTCTATATTGTTGACAATAATTTAACCAATCTAAATCTATATTTCACTTCGTAGGTTTCTATAAAATTGAAACCATTCGGTATTGCCAAATTGTAAGCTAAAATTAATCGGTCTTTTTATTCGTCTTCATTTCTATCCGGTAAATAATGTGTCAAGTATGTCTTCAAGGTTTTATTTAGTTAACGATTGAATTTTCGTCGAGTAAGAAATATAACGAATCGAAGTATTCGATCAGTTTCGTGAATCATTGTATATTGCGAGTAGGAGAAGCAAAGCATGTTTGGAATACCAGTTTGTTTAACCCCTTGGCTTACGAATTTTTCAAAGATTATCCACCGAAATATTGATTATTTATATTGACTATAATATTGACTATACATATGTTGCTATAACACTACATCGAATGCAAAACACTGAAACATTATACGCAATTCTTACTTAGTAATCCTGAATCTCGCAATCTTACAAATTGAAGTAAAATGAATTCAAATTCATTACGAAATACTACATGTTTTAATTGTGCGTAGTCCACGAGTGTAGCTCGGTGTTACAAGCCAAAGGGTTAAAATGAGCACGGAAATTAACGGAGACGATGAAAACGAATAAAAGTACGTAATACCATATAATGACGCTAGTAAACGTTCATATTTGTATTATGTAATAAAAATTGCTTGCAATGTTCGAACGATTTGTTCCTTAACAAAATGTAAAAGCAGCGATCAGCAAACGCTAACGTAATTAAGTAACAAAGTAGTCGTAGAGTAAAGGATTGACAAGTGATTCGCCCTTATTATTCGCAGTATGGCAAACCATGTAACGTTAGTAGTTTTCTTTAGATATCTGGACGTTCCGAATTATCAACGTTATTTCGAACAGGCTTTGATTCTCTTGCATATCGGACTTGGTAGCCATTTCTAGTATCTAGGCAATCGATGTCTCGTGGGATGCGCATGGTATTCACTTTTTGCACGGTCGTCCTCGATTTCTGTTCAAGGACACAGGGTGACGCGGGTTCAGGGCGAGGGAAAAAGGGAAAGAAAGTCGGCAATGAAGAAGGAAAGAGTTGCGCAAACGAGGGGGGGAGGAGGGGAGGATGATGATTAATCAATTAGCGATCTCAGGACCTCTTTTAAGGTCGATGGTGGGCGAGCTCGAAAAACTGGAGAACCAAAGGAACCGACGATGACGCGGCTGAATCGTGGCTGTACATTTTTTTAAACATTCCGCGCCGATCTTCGCCGCAGATTCTTCAAGAAATTTCTAATTTTTACCGCTTAGCGATGCCTAGTCGTGATAATTATCCTTCTTTACTTTGCTTTTATTCTAACGCAGTTTCAACTTCATCGAGGAGATTATTTTGCGACATACAGGTACTTTACAATGTATTGGAAAGATATAATAAATATATCGGGTGCGTGTAAAAATTTTAGTGGGTTTGATGGAGAATTATTGGCATCGTTTTGGTGAAAGTAATTCATTTTACGTAGCTTCTGCGCGTGGCTCTAGTAGCAATTGGATCTTTCTATCGTAAAATGTATTTGATTTCGAACGAAACGAAGACACGTGGTTTCTAAGACAATTCCTTTTATTGCAAATGCATTACATTTAACAAATACATGGCAGCTGGAAATGAAAGTGAATTACATATTATTGGATGAGTGCATAGAAGTTTTAATTGGATCTCCACAAATTATGCCAAAAACTACGTGTCTTTTTTAAGGAGAAATTATTAATAGTATATACAGTAGCGATTATTAATTTTTAATAAAACGGGAGTGAAACAAGTCTCTACTTATACTTTATTCCTTCAATTGCGTTTAGAAAATGATGAATTTGCGTAAAGATCTACAGTTTAATAATAATCAGATGTATATCCGTTCGATGAATTTTATCAGGTGCGTGCAAAAGTTTTAGTCTTCGCTTTTAATTCTCTTCTTATAAAGTATACTTCTTCGATAATCGATTTCACGATCGGAATACTATTTCATAGTTTCTCGGAGCCCTTTTTACACAGCTAATAATGCTCTTGAATTACTAATTATCATTATTACAGTCTTCTTCTAAGTACATTCCATTTTATATATAACATATATAAAATACTTCCTTAATACATTCTTTAATTACAATACTAATATATTCCCCTGATATATAATTGCATATATCTTCATTCTACAAGTTTCGGATACGTTTACGAAAGCTCGAAGGAAGAAAATCGATTTGCAAGCAAGGAAGTCATAAATCCAACGCTCAAACCACTTGCAAACATCTAACCGGAACAGAATTATTCTCGAAAACTCTATCGCGCAACCTTAAACCATTTTTTTCTTCTTTCTTTTTCCCCTCCTATTGCTGCCTTGCAACTTGCAACATTCGCTTTTTATCGTCCGGTCAGTTTCCTTCGTATTTAATTAACGCCGCGAGAGAGAAAAAGCTGGTTCACGGTTGAAATGCCCTAAGTTTGTATTTCTTGGGTGTTTCGCGTTGGTGGCGCGTTTTTTTGGCTCACCACTGGCAGAGCAACCGAGTAGCATTCTAGAAGGGAAGTTTATCCCTTCCCTCGCAACATAGTGCCCGGATCTCTTCCCGGTGGTCTCGTACACAATTTTTCGCCTTTCATTAATCTCCGCGCCATTAAACCAGCCTCTATTTCTCACAATTATTTCCAATCTGTCGCGGTATTTTCCCTCTCTCCCCACCCCCCCTCGATTCTATCGCGTGAAGCGTGCATAGGAGTACGCGTAGAAATCACCGCCGCGCCGGGATTCACATAGAAAATCTCAATCATCCCCGGCCGGTTTCTTTTGTACTTTGGCGCCCGCTAAAGGAGGCCGCCGATTGGCCGAGGGGCGTTCAAAGAACGCCGCCATGACTCGCAAACCGGCCGTCTTTTGTTTGTGAAACAATGGTGCACGCCGCCCGAGCTCACTTAGCGTGCCAGCCAAATGACAACCTCTTCCGATGCTTAATCTATTAGGAAAATTAGCGGGTCGCACAGCCGGATCGGTCCAACGCGCTCTATCCTCAAGCTATCGATCCAACCACCGACCATTCTGTCGCGCAGATTTATCCCAGATAGAGTAAACACTCGCGTACTGTCACTCATCCTACAACTGCCACTTGGGATCGTTTTATTCGATAGCAACGTTAATAACGTATAAAGAATCGTAATTAAGGAAATTTTCATAGCAAATTTGGACGGGGGTTTACGTAACAACGCATAGACATCGTTTATTCGTTTACGCTTAATATTTGTAACGAAATATTGGGAGGTAAACGTGCTGATGAACATTGAAACGTGAGCAATATAAGTATAAAGTATGGAACGTGTCGTAATTCAGTAAGGCGCGACGTTTATTATATACGTATCTTATATCTGTTACACGAATTGACGCGTTAATATATACGTAAAAACGTGTTTCTATTTAAATGAAAAGTTCTCAAGTGACAGTACGAAGTACATTAAACTTTGTTGCACATTACTCCGTAATGTAATAATGCGTAAAATACTTTAATATATTTTTGTTCGTCACGTTCGTCTCGTAGTTTTTACTATCTATCTACTATCTACCGATGATTCTCATTGGTGTATCGTGCAATCTCCGACTATTAAAAATGTTGGTGTTATTGAATACGCTCTGCGGGGTTTAAAAATATTAGTCTATTCCTTTGCTATTCTGGAAAAAGGAGGAACACTGGTGAGGGTTGCTTTTGTTGCGAACTCTTAGAATGATTGAAGAAGCATAATTATTCTATAGTTTTGTGGATCGGTCTGATGAGCAAAAGGGTAAAAAGGGGAAGGAGTGATCATTCATAAGCGTGCAAGGGTTATTATTCGAAAGATCGGTTTGGAAGGGGAGAATCAGTTCCGAGACGATAGCTTCGGGAAAAAGAGTTCTTCCGTGGTGGCCTAATTGCGAGTTGGAGAGATAATTATTCGATTATTCACACTCGCTTCGTCGAAAATAAGAAAAACGATGCGGTGTCTACGAAAAAAAGCCGGGATTTATGGGCCATTACGATTCGTTCTAGTAGTAGGGGCGAAAGGGTGAAACAACCATAGGGATTATTTCGTCATCTGTTGGCTAGCCGATGAATTGTTCCCTCAAATGCTGGTAACTTTCCTCAACCAGAACATTCTCTAGCTTACCGACAGTGTTTTCATCTAGGGAAATAATCCGTGGAAGCTGTAGGAATCTACTTAACCTGCGGATAGCCGTGCAGAAATTCCCCAGATCGTTTAGGTACAATCGATGCGAGTTTCCGTGTCACTTCCAACATTAATCGCAGCTGGTATTGAAGATACATTTGGTAATAATTCGTTATGATAGAAATCGCCATTTTATCGGTGAAATAGGTATCTTCTACTCCGTGCAATTGCAAAGGACATCTAGGAGCTGGGAAATTAATATTTCTCTTCAGATACTGTTTGAGTTATCTACCATGACGCGATATACATTTGTTTATAACAAATGAACTGCGAGGACTAGTTGCAAAAGACTTTAGGATAATATTCTTGGGACCTTTCGCTGTAATTTAAGCCAAGGGGCATTGAAATCGAACGTCTAGGAGCTGAGAAATTAATTTTTCTCTTCGGATACCGTCCGAGTAATCTACCTTCACAGACGAGGACTGTACCTCGTCTGTGCTACCGTGTACGAATACTTTTTCGAACCCTATATTATTCTTTGGTGCGGTGGGTACGAATTATATCATTAGAAAAAGGTTTAAGCCGACTGTCAATGAAATATATCGAAGTATAAATCACGTAGAAACGGATACGTGAAAGAAAATAAACACGTAAGATACGTAAAAGGAAATAACAAGTTTTCACTGTACGAATACTCTTCTCGGTCCCTGTAATATTTCTCGCTCCACCGGCTTCGAATTAAATCGTAAGTGAAAGGGTTAAGAGCCAACTGTCAACGCCTCTACGCTCCCGTCGTCGAATTTCTCGTTCGCGTGACCGTAGTAGAAGACGAGAAAGGGTTAGCAAAAACAGGACTCTCGTTTTGCTTTTATCGCGCGAGTTCCGGTAGACAGCGAGGAGATAGCGAGCGAGATCTCTCATAAAATCAAATAATTCGTGTGAAAGCGGGCTCGACTCGCCCGATATAACCGCGTGAGCGGCAATAAAAGGGCGAGCAATGTCGGTGGCTCTCGTTCAACGACCGTATCGAAAGGAAAACGAAACGTTAACGTAAACTGAAAAACAATCGAGTGAGCGGCGGCTGTCACTCCCGGCGACGAGGCTGGCATCCGCAGGCCGAGTCATCTGTTTCCTACGCGGCCGTGTCGTTTATTTTTCCAAAATGGCTGCTAAAACACCGGCTCCCGTTTAACGCGAGCCCTCGCGAGAGTAATTCGAGACCTATTTATAGGAGGCCACCTAACCCAGACCTATTGGCGAACCGTTTTTACAAAGTAGCCGCTAAGATCGAGGTTGCTCCGACATCGGCAGCGGCGAGAGATTCGATACCTCTGACCTCGTTGCTTTCGATACAAGCATCTTCTTCTCCTTCCCGCAGTCCGAATTAACCCCTTCACCTACGATTATTTCATTACACGCTTAAACCTTGCGTCAGTCGACTACTATTTTTACACCACGCCACGAACAAATCATTTGGAGATTGTAGCCACGCTTTTATTTAACAGTAGAACTACCGAAGTGGTGAAAATGACTCGTCCGCAATTCCTCGCAAGGGTTATTTAAACTTACAGTAATTCATTCGAACAAATTTACCGTGATTTTGTATATAGGGGGTAAATAAAGATTTATTTCCAGTGCATTATATACTTCTTCGAATATCTAATGCTTCAATTGGTTTCGTATAAATAAGTACACCGTAATTGTCGGTAGTTCTATTGTTAATAGACTTCAATCTTATAATAGAAAGCTAAAGTTAAAGTTCAAATGAAATTTCTGATTTTGTTGAATCTGTGGAATAATTCGTTAAACTTAGAGCAAATATTTGCGATATTTGGCGTAAAATTTTATTTCCCCATCTTTAATTTGCCTTGGAATGTTTGCAATAGCTATAGCAAATATAAGTACTGCATTGTATTTTAATATTTCGTATATGGCACAGCGTTGAAGTAGGCTCTAAGTAGTCCTATAAAATTCAAAAGGAGAAATCATTAATTGTGCACTCTTCCATTATAAATTAGGGGACCGTATAAACAACCATAGATCCTTAATAGTCTCTTAAAATGAGAATTCTTTAGTTTCTAAAAGCACGCGAAAAAGTCACAGTCTAGTTGTAATATTCGGTACCCTAATTATCTCCTAAAATAATATTATTCAATACCCTGATTAACCCGTAGGATAATTGTTGAAATGTGACACTGATCACGACATCCGTCAATTACAGTGACAACATCGTCCCCGCGATATTTGACGTGTTTACAATAAACGTAAAGCCATAAGAGTAAAGCCACAGCGTGCGATTATCATATTTGTCGAAGACTAAAGCGGTCTAATAAATCAACTTTCCGGATTTATCTAAATATTCCAAGAATAATATTATCGTACTATTACAGTACTCGGTATCCTAATTATTCCCTGATCATCTAGAAGCGTGCCGTGAAAGCGCCAAATTCTTGTTTCTTCCAAAAAGAAAACCGAAACTCTCCAACGATATAAAAATGAAGCCCCGCAAAATCAACTCGGAATCACCGTTCACGGATCGCTGCAAAGTTTCCAATTTCTCTAATGCAACGTATCCACGCTTTTCTCCCCCCCCCCCCCCCCTGTAAATCGTCACTTAATTCGTCCGAAATTACCCACGAAGTGGACGCTTTGGAGTCTGCTGCGTCAGGGCAGCGGTGGACGCGAATAAAGGAGGGAGAAGAGGGAAAAGTCGAGTCGAAAGAAATTTCTGAACTCGTAGCCGCGGAGCTGCATGAAACGCTGTTGATTGGCCGGTCGTGCGCCAATTTTCCTGCACGTCGCTTCGCCACGGAAAAATTGGTAAATTGCTTCTTTGAAATGCCGGAAAAGCCCGGAGGGAACGGTTTCCTTCGTACGTAGTTCCTCCGGCGACTCCTTCGCCCCTAGACTCAAGCATCGTTGCACCCTACGATGATCCGAGCGCTCTTTGACCGATTCTTCTTTCGCCTTCGACCGCGAATTTAGTCTTCGTGTCTCGTTGCACGGAACTTCGGTTCCTCTTCTAGAACCTATGAATTCTATTTCACGTCGTTCGCGGGTGAACAATCTTCGGTTACGAACGATGCGCGTGTTCGAAGGGTTGCAAGTTACGTTCGAGAGATCAAATATGCGTGCAAGTATTCCGCGAGACGATTGCAATGTACAGTGAACAAGAAGAATGGTTCGCAGTTTGCGAAATTGGTATTTTTAACGGTAATATTTGTCTCCGTTCGGTGACGGATTGGAAATCGTGACGCGTGTTCGATGTACTTCGACTGAAAGGTGAATTGTTTTAGATAATTGGGGTACGAATAGATTTTAGTCAGGTGTTAGTTGGAACAGGTATTTTTACAAATATTGGAATTTAGGTGTTTGTAGAGTATGAGTACTTTTTTTGCTTCACTATAGACAGAGTGATATTAAAATAGATGAGGATATAAAGTAGATAGAATAACGAAATGGATGGAACAATGAAACAGATACGAAAATAAAATAGACAGGGAAATAAAACAGATAGAAAACCAAAGTAAATAGTAGTAAATAGAAAATTATTGTTTCGCATTGTTTGGACTTTTCTTGCAGTTAAAATGAACCAGAATAAAAATGGGACTTCTATAATTTTTCCATTACTCTTCAAACGCGACAAGGATACTCTGTATCATTCCCAAAATTTAATTATTGTTATACATTTCAGATAGAAAATTAATTTGTTTTAGTATAATTTGAGCTTTTCCTCGAGTTAAAATGGACCAGAATAAAATTGGGCCTCCTACGATTTTTCCATTACTCTTCAAACGCAACAAGGATACTCAATACCTTCCACAAAATTTAATTTCAACCTCAGCTGTTATTCTAGCATATATATTAGCTTGTAGCACAACTTTGTCCCCTCTCTTCTAAGACATTTTTCAAGTCCCAAAGAATTCTACGAGATAGGAGTTCTTCGGGTACCAGAAGAATGGAAAAAGATCATTGAACTTGCTTCGAAATTGACAAATAAACGACGTTCGAAAGGAAAGGGATTAAAGCGAAGAGAAAGAGAGAGAAGGCTGCGTTTTATTCAGGCACAAAGCGTGCTCATAATGCGAACGGAATTGCCGGTTCGAAGTTCGAAGTTTGAGATTTTCTGCCGCCACTTCTCGTCTCTCTGGCCGCGGCCTCTCGCCTTCCTTTTTTTCATCTCTCTTACACGTAGTCTTGCTGACTTCTGACACGCGTTTCAATTGGAACGGTTGCCAAGGAAACCCAGGAACCGGAGTGTCACGCGGACTATTGAAGAGGTTAAAGGGGACTGCGATTCCTTTTCGCCCAGAAACCTTGCCAAACGCGATCACTAAGTTCTTCTAATCCTTCTCCAATCGTTGGGTCATTCGTAAACCATCGTTCAGTTCGTTTTAGTTTAGAGATACATTTGCAAGGGAAATCAGGATAACTCTGGTGCAATCCTAGTTTAGATACATTTGGCATAGAAATTAGGATAACTCTGGTGTAATTTTGGTTTAGATACAGTTCGGATAGAAATTAGGATAACTTTAATGCAATTCTAGTTTTAATAGATTTCGAATAGAAATTAGGATAACTCTAGTGCAATCTTAGGTTGGATGTAATATATTTCGTATAGTAATTAGGATAACTCTAGGGTAATATTGGTTTAGATACATTTTGAATAGAAATTAGGATAACTCTAATGTAGTTGCAGTGTTGATACATTTTAGATAGAAATTAGGGTAACTCTGGTGCAATCCTAGCTTAGGTATAATACATTTAGGGCATAAATTAGGATAGCTCTGGTGTAATTTTAGTTTAGACACAGTTCGAATAGGAATTAGGATAACTCTAATGCAATTCTAGTTTTAATACATTTCGAATACGAATTAGGATAACTCCAGTGCAATCTTCGTTTGGATATAATACAATTTCGTGTAGAAATTAGGGTAACTCCAGTGCAATCTTAGCTTAGGTATAATACATTTCGGATAGAAATTAGGATAACTCAGGTGTAATTTTAGTTTAGATACTTGAATAGAAATTAGTATAACTCTAGTGTAATTGTAGGTTTAATATATTTCGAATAGAAATTAGGATAACTCTAGTGCAATCTTGGTTTGGATACGATACATTTCGAAAAGAAGTTAAAGATAACTCTAGTGTAATTTTGGTTTAATCAAATTTCAGATAGAAATCAGCATAATTCCGATGCAATTCTAGTTTTAATACATTAATTGTAATTGTTTAGTACGTCAATTATATTAATACATAATCGTAGTAGCTGTACTTCTAATCTTGACGAAGATCGGTGTTTGATGATTCTTCTGTCTTTCGTCTGGAAATGAATCGTAAGAAGACTTTTTGCTCTTTTGAAATTCGACAATTCCACGCGCAGGATATACACATACATATGTTATATTCCCGCGGAGAAAAGAATCAACGGACGGTGAAAAGTATTTCGCCGAGATTGCGCTGGTCGATTATACTTTTAAATTCCCAGTTCGTGGCTATTGTAAGAGGCGGCCAGTTGGTCGGCTAAAAAAAAAAAAAAAAAAAAAAAATATGAATTTTTTGCACCGCCCTGAAATGGCTCGTGCGAAATTGATAATAGCCGCCATCTACCACTAAATTCTCTTCCCGTGTTACGATTTTCCACGCGGCGGAAACCCTTTGAAAAATCGTTGCCATCTCCACCTCGGCTTTCGTTTCGCATTCTCCGATATTAAACTCGATTAAATATTAAAATGGGGGAAGGAATGAAATCGTTGTCTCGAAACTGAGGGCAAGTACAATATACATATACGTATGTGGAAATTAATCAAAATTCTCCGATTAATTCAACGAGACTCTAAATGATTTCGTAACAAAGGGAAAGGGTGGAAGCACTTGTCTCTGGAATTTCCTTGATCACTGCAAGAGCGGAGAGAGCGGAAAGGGAAGAGGCAGAGGAAGAGAGAAAGAGAGGGAGGGAGAAAAAAAGGAGAACACTGGGATTCGAAATGGGAGTACGTGGGTCTAACGACACCGGTGGCGGACTTCTCTCTCCCGAAACAAGAAAGGGACGATTTGACGCTCAATCAACCGACGAAAGCTAATTTTCATTAGCTGTTAATAGCGCTGAACGGTCTTCCGGCTGTCGGACCGTGCGCCGCGCGCCTCGCGCCCCCCTTTTCACCCTTTTCCAACCCCTTTCGCTGTGCTTCGTTCCTACGTTTTCGCGAATAAAGTTGAGACGAGCCTCTCTCCGTCGAGGTTAATTCGGAAAGACGCAAACCGTTTTAAAAATATCCCCGCCACGGGTTCATTAGCGCCCCGAGCGAAATAATTAGACCCAAGACGAATGAAATAGTTCCGTAATAAAATATATATTTCTTAGCTTCGAAAGGAATGGAAGGAACTTGTTGTTAACAGGTGCAAATTTGAGCTACGATTTTTACAATGAGGATTCTTGTAGGAGGAAAGTGGGTGGAGGATTGCTGGAAATATTAGTATTCGCGATCTGTTTCTCAGCGTAATTTAGCTCGTAAATAAATTACGCGATAGACTAACTAGCTGAACGTTATATGTGCCCATAATTGTGAAAGTAGTCTAAGATAAGTGATATATGTCTTGTTTCGAGATGTAGACCACTTTCATACGTGTAATTAACGTTAAATCAATTGCATGTAATGTTGAACGAACAAGCATTATCTAAAGGTTCATTTTTGACGATATCGTAAAAATTACTACGTTGAATTAATTTAGTTTAAAATAATGCGACGCGAAATAACTGATAAACTCATTCTTGTTTTTAAATGTTGACTTTTAGACCACTTTCATAATTATGGGCACAATCGTGAATCTGTTTTAAAGAAAGAAGGATGGGATTGAATTTAGTAGAACTTCGAAGACTGCAGCAGGGTTAATATTTGGACACCGCTTTGAAACTCGCGTAACATGAAACTTCTGATTATAATAACACTTTGCAGGCTTTTAGTGCATCGCGTTGCATTCTATCGATTACATTTATTGTACGAAAAGATTCGCTGCGTCTCGCGCCATTGCAAAGTTATTTTTTTCAAATCGTTTTCATTGAAATCGGGATTTTTCCGTTCAGTTCATTTCGCCGTAAATGGCGTCAAAATAGATGGAAACTTTAGCGGAAACTTAGAGAGCATCGAAGGAATTTACGAGTCGTAATTTTTCATTGATTCGGAGTAACTTAATTTTGTTGTCGAATCGTTTCATTCTTTCTTTAAAGTCCCGTCTATTTTCGAGCTGCAGGATTGCAGGATTTCCGACGATCGTTCGAGATTCATTGGTAAAACTCGAAACTCGACGACGCAAGAATACACGTGCTTCGTAGCAAGATCATTTGTTTTTCTTTCCCAGAATGTTGCGAATTATTCCGAGCATCTATAGCGTTCGCAATAATACGTTTGCACCGTGATCCGTGTATTCCGAAATAACCCCAAGTGCTTCAGACTTTTGCTCCACTCGGAAATCCTTTCGAATCCCAATCGATTCTTTCAAAATCTTTAAAAAAAATTCGATCGAAGAACAGCGTTTCGTTTATCGAAATGTTATTCGCGCGGCTGGTGGACGAAACATAAAGTAAATGTAGGTAATATGGAGCAACGCTTAACCATTTGGCTTACGAATTTTTCAAAGACTGTTCGCTGAAATGTTGACTACTTTTTACTGTCACACTATATCGAATGCAAAACATTAAAATATTATATGTAATTTGTACCTTGTAATCCTCAATCTCACAATCTCACAACTCGAAACGAAATGAATGGAAATTTATTAAAAAATACAGTATATTTTTATTGCAATTGGTCCGTAGGTTAAACCGTTTGAAAGTGTAACTCGTTGTCATAAGCCAAAGGGTTAATACGGAACTTTGTAAAATCTTAATTTTAATTTAATTCCATTTACTTCATGTTTCAACTGGATAAAAACCCTTTGTTACCCCTTAAATCTCTGTAATTAAATAATCTTACCGACAACCATCTTCACGAGTTCCTCGTAAACAGTAACGGATCATACCAACACGTAAGCGTCAGTCGAACATCCATTATTAAAAAGCAAATATGCTTTTCTCTTCGTCGATGCGCAAAAATTCCCGAAAGACCAGTCGAATAGTTAAATACTTCAGTAATGGTAAATTAAAGAGAGACCATTCAAAAATAGCTTAGATAAATATTCATTTTTCGTAACTCAAATACAGTTTCGTGAGCTTTAGAAATTTTGTAGATGCCGAATATCACGTTTCTTAGTTTCTTCGCTACAATTTCAAATCACTCGAATCGTTTCGCACTTAACTAATTAAATACGCTTGTATATCAGTTCCTTTGTTCCATCGCCTTCATGCTATTCGAAAAGATAAATTCCTCAATTTTTGGCAAGATCTTAAACACCAAGTGTGTTTCGTATTGCCAACGTATGGATATCTTTTTTTTTGTTTTGTTTTTAACAAGACAGCGAAAGTTTTACTTATTGTATTGTCACTATTAATCGGCTTTTACTCTTCTCTTCTCTATCCTTCCCAAACATGAGGTAATTAATATTTTTATTGCTCTAATTCTTGCCTTTCGGCTTAGAATGGCTTCCGGTTTCCATACATATATACATTTTTTAAGTTTAAACTTCTTATCTCTATCAATTACTTAACATGAACATGAGACACAGAGAATATACTATAATATATGACATAACATAACATAAATAATCCTCTCTCTCTTTTTCTATAAATTAGTTAATAAAATACAATTATTCACGAAGTTCCCTTTAAAATGATTGGCGTTTAACGTTCCTTACAAAACGGAGTCTCTCATTTCGTTCCGTGTTCTCTCCCCCTCTCATGAGGTAATTAATAAACTTAATAATAGTACAATAAATGTTACGCGTCTATTTACTCGCGTACGAATTACGCGCAGCTCGTATACGAATTTATCGACACGATTTCACGGTTACTCCTAAACCAGTTCACTTCGCGTATCGGAAAATTGTCAGGATGTACGCCTTGGAAATGGCGGAACGTCAAAAATAGGTCACTCGATTCGGATTCGTATTCGAATTCGTTTCGAAGGTTGATCATTCCATCCGGGATACAATGGGCCGCGTTAATTTCTTAATGGAAACCGCAAGTAATCCCGGCTAGTTTCGGGCTACTAGTTACGATCGCGTGTCAGCACAAGGCTTCGTTTAACGCGAGAGCATTATGGCTTTCGAATGTTTAGAAGACGATATAAACGTAGCAGTAATGGACTGCAGAAACGACTATAAAATCCATCTTCCGAACCGAAACCCGGCCCGTTGCTACGAGTCAACTTTGTCATTCATGGTCTCGCGCGGCCAACGATTTAATTGCAACCCGAATTCCTTCCGTTCTTTTCTCGAACGTTTTACCGCGCAGCAGACCTTTAACCCTTCGGTGGAGGATTTAATCCTCCTCCGTTTCTCGTTTTCGAAGCTTAAGTTAGTCAACGTGTGCCTTCATCTCGGCGAACACAACAACGATACGTTGTATTGCAACAATGCGTAGCGTATAAGAAGTAATGAATATTTGTTCAATTCGTGATGCTTACACTATGAATGTCTATTGCAAAATTCGTATTTTTACGGCCACGATTAAAGAAGCGAGAGCAGAAAGGAGATTAATTATACCTTTTATATGTACGTATATTCTAAAGAGTGTTTCACTTTGGTTATTCGATATATTTTTACGTATTACATGCTTCGTGTACTTTTCTACGTATTTAAATTCTTCATAGATGCATGAAAAACCTTTGCATCATAGAAGCTGTCGCTTCAGGCTATAGACTACTTAGCAGCTTCGTTGATGATAAAACATCAATGGTAGGAGAAGATAAATCATTAATTTTGCTAATTATTTTGTTCAAAATAAAGGAATAAATATGTAGGCTGTATTTGTTTATCGTATTGTGTAATAGTTAATCAAATCTCGTTCAAATTACTAAAAGTAGCTACTTGTTTTAGGTGGTAAATAAAGTATTTATCGTATTGTGCAAGAGTCAATGGGATCTCGCGGAAATTAGTGAAAGTAGCTACTTGTTTTAGGTGGTAAATAAAGTATTTATCGTATTGTACAAGAGTTAATCAAATCTTGTCCAAATTACTAAAAGTAGCTACTTGTTTTAGGTGGTAAATAAAGTATTTATCGTATTGTGCAAGAGTCAATGGGATCTCGTGGAAATTAGTGAAAGTAGCTACTTGTTTTAGGTGGTAAATAAAGTATTAATTGTATTGTTCAAGTGTTAATCAAATTTCGTCCAAATTACTAAGAGTAGCTACTTGTTTTAGATGATAAATAAAGTATTTATCGTATTGTGCAAGAGTCAATGGGATCTCGTGGAAATTAGTGAAAGTGCTACTTGTTTTAGGTGGTAAATAAATTATTAATTGTATTGTACAAGTGTTAATCAAATCTCGTCCAAATTACTAAAAGTAGCTACTTGTTTTAGGTGGTAAACAAAGTATTTATCGTATTGTACAAGAGCTAATCAAATCTCGTCCAAATTACTAAAAGTAGCTGCCTATTGTAGGTCGCAAATAAAGTATTTATCGTATTGTACAAGAGTTAATCAAATCTCGTCGAAATTACTAAAAGTAGCTACTTGTTTCAGGTGGTAAACAAAGTATTTATCGTATTGTACAACAGTTAATGAAATCTCGTTCAAATTACTAAAAGTAGCTATTTGTTTTAGGTGGTAAATAAAGTATTTATCGTATTGTACAAGAGTTAATCAAATCTCGTCGAAATTACTAAAAGTAGCTACTTGTTTCAGGTGGTAAACAAAGTATTTATCGTATTGTACAAGAGTTAATCAAATCTCGTCGAAATTACTAAAAGTAGCTACTTGTTTCAGGTGGTAAACAAAGTATTTATCGTATTGTGCAAGAGTCAATGGGATCTCGTGGGAATTAGTGAAAGTAGCTACTTGTTTTAGGTGGTAAACAAAGTATTTATTGTATTGTGCAATAGTTAATCAAATCTCGTTCAAATTACTAAAAGTAGCTACTTGTTTTAGGTGGTAAATGAAGTATTTATCGTATTGTGCAAGAGTCAATGGGATCTCGCGGAAATTAGTGAAAGTAGCTACTTGTTTTAGGTGGTAAATAAAGTATTTATCGTATTGTACAAGAGTTAATCAAATCTTGTCCAAATTACTAAAAGTAGCTACTTGTTTTAGGTGGTAAATAAAGTATTTATCGTATTGTGCAAGAGTCAATGGGATCTCGTGGAAATTAGTGAAAGTAGCTACTTGTTTTAGGTGGTAAATAAAGTATTAATTGTATTGTTCAAGTGTTAATCAAATTTCGTCCAAATTACTAAGAGTAGCTACTTGTTTCAGGTGGTAAACAAAGTATTTATCGTATTGTACAAGAGTTAATCAAATCTCGTCGAAATTACTAAAAGTAGCTACTTGTTTCAGGTGGTAAACAAAGTATTTATCGTATTGTACAACAGTTAATGAAATCTCGTCCAAATGACTAAAAGTAGCTACTTGTTTTAGGTGGTAAACAAAGTATTTATCGTATTGTACAAGAGTTAATCAAATCTCGTCGAAATTACTAAAAGTAGCTACTTGTTTCAGGTGGTAAACAAAGTATTTATCGTATTGTGCAAGAGTCAATGGGATCTCGTGGGAATTAGTGAAAGTAGCTACTTGTTTTAGGTGGTAAACAAAGTATTTATCGTATTGTGCAAGAGTTAATGAAATCTCGTCCAAATTACTAAAAGTAGCTACTTGTTTTAGGTGGTAAACAAAGTATTTATCGTATTGTGCAAGAGTGAATGGGATCTCGTGGAAATTAGTGAAAGTATCTTTTAATGAGAAAGAACAGTTGCACGAAGAGCTGTCAGAGGGGCGGCGTTTCTTTGAGCGTTGGCCGGTTTTTATGCAGATCTGGAGAACGAGGCGCAAAGGCCCTTTCGTGGAGGATAATGTAACTCCTTTGTTTATAACAGATGAGTGTCAGATCTAGGCTTTTTTCCCTCGTCCGTCGGTTAAGTCTGCTCGTCTCCGCGTCTGAATAAACATATCTGATGTCTGTCGGGCCCACCCAGGCGCGGCTATTAAAACTCTTATGGGAAAGTCTCTTCCATCCGTGAACCGATACCGACGCGATTTTTCGCGAGCGCCGTTTAATCGACACTTCGTTCCACTCTCATCGCTAGTGTCGAATCGTTCTGGACCAGCTTAGCTAGTATCCTTTGCTTTCGAATCTTTCTCGTACCATTTCGAACGATTTCCCAAGGCTGTGCAAGTAGACAGCGATTTTAGATGTTTGCGTTTCTACGTGGAAATTTTATTCGATTAAAATAGGACACTTAAGGCGACTGTCGAAAGTTTCTGGCCAATTTTCAATGGTTAAAATGACACATACTGGATTCACCTAGCTCTCTGTTTTAGTTGCGATAGCGTAACAAAAATATTTCACACGCAATTTAAATTACATTGAATAAGGAGTTCCCTGTGAGACGCATTTTTAATCCAGAGTTATTTTCATCTACTATTATACTATGATAGTATTACATTCTATTATTATTATACTTGTCATAGTATTTTACGAGAAGGGTAAATCATTCGACTTACGATCGAAGGGAGACGCGTCTCAAGTATCTTTCAAGCTTCCAAAAATCTTTATTCCCTTCTGGGATTACGATAAAAAAAAAAGAAGTTTCCGAGTCGAAAACCTCGCTTTAAGTAGCTTTCATCTCCACGTGCTCAAGTTTTCGACCGAAACTCATTTCCAATGTTTCTTTATTTTTCCAACAATTAAACGGTTAACTGGTAGTCCCTCGTATAAAGGGGGATAAAAAAGGATGCCGACGGTTTAAGGTTGCTCTCAGCTCGCAAGCAGTGGCTCTGGGGGGGAAAAAAAAAGGAGACACTCCTTTGGAAGATGTCTCGGGTCAAGCACGTCGACTTTTTACGATCTTGAATAACTGTGACGCGTAGACGTTCGAGAAGAGTGACTCTTCTCGAAGGGGGGAGGATTTCAGGGTAAGAAGAAACACTCGTTTCGTTTTTCTTGTTTTTTTTTTTTTTTTTTAATGAACCACGTATATTTCGAATAGATCTCTACGCGATCGCATAGGTACGCAGAAACAATTAGCCTGACGCGCGCTTACACATGTAGAATGATTATGATTAATCGATCGGTATCGGTGGTCGATCGACTCGTCGACTATATTGCACGTCCTCGTTCCCTTAAATATCTCTTATTTTATATTTTCATCATTTAGCCGGATTCCTTCGAAATCATTCGACGCGGGGAAAAATCGATCCGACTAAATTATAAATACTCACCGATACCGATACTCGATCGAGATTTCGTTTTATACAGTTATTTACACGAGCTAATTTACACGATCCTCTTACTAGATTTCGATACGATTAACCCTCTATAACGACGCGTTGCCTGTAAATTAGACGTACACGGTTTTCAGCGTATTCTTGTACTTATTGCGCGTATTACAGTACACATGTGGTGAAACCTTGGTTTTTGTATTAATCCTTTTGGTGGGTTAGCACGAAGAAATAGTCGTGCTCAACATAAGTCGTAATCTTTAATTAATTCGTTACCGTTGGGTTGCAGATTTTGACGAACCTAAATTGTAATATGTAATATCGTATTATATGTAGATATGTAAAGCATTACGTTTACGTGTAACGATTTTACATATTACGATTGAAATGCGAAACTGGTGGCTTAACCCTTTGCGGACGAGTGTCGGCGAATAGCCGCCGAAACATTTTCGATTTCCTGGATAAACGTCGATTTTCGAAGGAAGAAATCAGGATTAGTGACGCTAATACACGATTTCAATAATAATTGGGCGAATATTCGTCATTCTGTCCGTTACGAATTCGTAATCGAGTGCAAATTTGTTAAGCATTACTTTTTTCCTCGTTCGCAATGGGTTAATATTCGAAGAATGAACAAGCAACCTTTAGGTTCCACTTCATTAAACGTTTAATTTAATCGTTATATTATAGCACGGATATAAATAAATTGTAGTAATCAGGCTGGGAATTTTTCTGCACTTCGGTTAATTTTAAATGTGCACGAAAATACAAATGCATACAATACGCAAAAATATACAAGGTATAATAGAAATTGCGATATTTAAAGGGTGGTAAATCAGCCCCTTTTTTATTTTTAATTTTATAAGTACGAATTTGCATAAAAATCCACCGTCCAGCAATCGCCTATAACTTCCCCTTAAATAAAAACTAAATCCGGTTATAGAGGGTTAAGTAAATTTATAATTGAAGAGCTTTCTTAAAAAAGGGTCTACAAATCTATGGGACATCTTTCGATAAATTATCTATAAATACCTGTTACTTGATTAACCCTTTGCACTCGAGAAATCTTCGAAATCTTTCAAGTAGAAAAAGTTACAAATTCCTCCAAAATTTCGCTTAATCGTGTATTTACTCTATAATAATTTTTCTACTGACATCATCGGCAATTTGTATTATTTAAGTCGACTAAAGATTTCTTTCAATGTTCGAAGCGTTTAGAAAATGTACAAAAATTCCATATTACTCCTCGAAGTCTCCAAAATATCTTATAATAGTTTCCATTCAACGTTACATCTTTCCTTTTTTTTCCCCTTTAATAAAGTATAAAGTAGAATGAAGAAGAGTTAACGCAATTCGTCATTTTATCTTACGAATTCTTTTCTCAGAAAGCTCCTCGATTAACGCGCATAGTGATTCGCTACATCGACAGATTAATCGATACCATGCTTTGCTTTAAAAGTAGACGCGTGTGTGCGTGTGTGTGTGTGTGTGTGTGTCTGTGCGACTGTGATTACGAATTTTAATTAGCATCCATTCAGAGGGAGAATGAAACGTGAAAATCCTTACCTATTTAAATTTACAATCTTTAATATCCAAAGGTAACATCAGTCGTGAATATTTTTAATTAGAACCACAGAAAAGATAGACTAGTTTAACGATAACTAAAGTAGAACTATACAAAGGCAATGACAGTTGCACAAAACTATTAACCAATCCTCCTTCCGTTCAACTTTTTCCTACTCTTGTAAAATAGATTACTCGGATAGATTATCGACAAAAGGAGAATCAATCTTTTAATAGACTAGTTTAACCCAATCTCTCATTACTAGACTGCGGATCTTTGCTCAAATATATACATATATATATATATATATTTTTTAAAGAAAACTAACGTGTTTCAGTTTCTAAACATTTTCAAGAGGTTAAGTATATATTTGTATTATTATAGAATTTCACTATATACTTTTATGTACCGTTTCGCACATAATTTAAATTATTCTCAACAAATGCACAAAAATCCACAGTCTCCTCTTCCCTCGATTCAACTCGAGGGAAATAAAAAGAAGAATTGCCCCAGAATAAGTTGAGAAACAACAACGTAGTAAATCTCTACCAACACTTGTTAAACGATGTTCGAGACTATCGGTCCTAATTTCGAACCCGTGCCCGATCCACGATCGCGTGTCCGAACGCTTTCGTTTTCGACTCGATCGAAACGGTGGAATTTTCGGCTTTTACTTCTCGTCGTTCAATTTGGCCAGCTGGCTAGGATCGAGGTCCGCCGCGATCGTGTTTTGCACCTGAATATGAGCGGAGTGAAGGGGCGGGCATAGTAGGGGATGATAGGGGAGACAGTAGTACGGGAAACCGCTGAGCGCTTTGTTCGCCGGATGAATTTGCGGGGCCGACATTTGCCCGGGAATTTGGCCGGAACCACGAAGTGGCAATCCCCTCAGATGCTCGTCCGGATGCACGAGAACGCGAACAGCCACGCGCCTCGCGTTTCCGGAATTCACCAGCGCGCCTAACTCTTGCTGCTGCCGTCTTTTGGTCTTGTATCTGAAACACGCGCAAACAGCATTCGTATTGGCAGCATCCGAAAGTGGAATTTCATTCGGTCGTCCTTTCATTAATATTATTACTAGAGAGGGAAAATGTACTATTCTTCCGCGGAAACAAGGCACAGCGTCGTGTTTACGTTCCCACTCTTGCTGCTGTCCGCTGATTCACCTATGAACACGGCCAGCGATCGCTATTGGCCGAAGACGTTGTACGAATGTAAACACTCTGTGCCGCCTTCTTTCCGCGGATGAATAGTACGCATAAAGTATTGGAAACAATGTGGATAAGTGGAGATACAATTTTATTGCTAAGTATAAAATTGTCGATCTATCTGATCGCCAACTCTCCTATTTTCTAAATTGCCCGCTGATCGGTTCCTTCTCATTTTTGGCAGTCACCAATCGGCGGACCTGACTAAACGCAGACACGCATCTTTGCGTCCTTAGCTCACTTGGAGAGCGTGCTCGCGTGGGGGCGAAGACGTTTCACAACGTCGGGGAAATTCGTCTAGGTAGCGTTTTATATACACCTTCGGTATCTTCACACGCGCGTGTTCAACTACCCTTCGGAAGTTTCCTGTTTATTGCATGGCCACGGCTATCGAGGGACGAGAGAAGCGACTTTCTAAAACTGCTAGCTTTTAACTCGTAAGTCACCTTCTCTCGCCAGCAAGTATATCGAATTCTAACAACACATGCGAAATGAAAACTAAAAATCCCGAATCTCTAAAATAGCCTTAATAGCGTCCGTGACATAAACCGTGTCAGCGACGGTGGCCAACAATTTTTGTTTAATGCTTAATGGTTTGTTCGATCTTGTTCTCAGCTTCATTTATGGCAAGTAGTACGTAGCTTGATTTTGTAAAATTCGCATTGAGCGTGAAAGTATGTTACGATCTATTCCCATACCGTCTGTTCTGGAACCAAATCTTCACTTGCGTCTCCGTCAACTTCAATCCCCTCGCGAGATCCGCTCTCTCCGGTCCGGACAAATATTTCTGCGCCGCGAATCTTCTCTCCAACTCGTAAACCTGCGCATGGGAGAACGCGGCTCTGCTCCGTTTCTTTCTACTCTGAAGATTTTGCCCGTGATTCTGTGCCTCGAACATGTCTTCCTCTCCATCCTCTATCGAACCACAAAACGTTAACCTTTAATAATGTTAGAATAGTTGCAAGACTCGCGCGAGATGAGATACGTTCGTAATACGTTCAATCTTTCTGCACACGTTTCACTAAACGGACTAGGCTCGCGTTACAAAAGGAACAATATCGATTCTATTATAATACAAAGTTACATCACCGTATAACCAAGAGGAACCAGTGTTCGTACGCTTCGCGTACTCATGCGTGCGCGCGTTAGTGCCTTAATCAGCGCAGCGAAATATTACGATCTTCTAAAAGACGAGGACATCGTTGTTTCTCTTACGAATGATAATAATCATCACCATCATCATCATCGAACCTCGAGATACCCGTGTGAACGTGTGAACGTCGATCGATTGATCGCGGCGGCAGAAACAAGCTCGAGTTGGCAAGAGAAATCTCGCCGAAGCTACACACAGCAAATTCGCGTGCAAACAAACGCGTAGATCGGGAAAGGATGATCTACTGCGATCATAAATCAAACGTTTCGAGCGAGGGGTGTGTAGGGGACGGCGGAGGGAACGAACGAGTAACCATCCACGGACAGCAGCCATAGAAGCGGCGAACGATCGGAGAGAGTTCCGCCCGCTTTTGATGTCTCGTTCAAACATTAACACGTGCACTCGCTACTCCGACATGTTTACGCTGCTGTTCCACGGTAATTCTCCTCTAAGTTTAACCGGTTGCAATGGAGTGCATCGCGTTCCACGCGTGAAAATTCTACTCCCTTTAGAGACGCTCACCTTTTGTTCCTTCCAATCGCGAGCAGACAATCCTTTCAACCCCTTGTCGCGCGATTATTTTGTCATCTACTTATGCTAGCTTATCACCAATTTCGTGTCGTATAGCGTACGTGTTATTTGGATATTTCGGACAATTTTTATTTAATAACGAAGCTAGAATTGCAATTCAAATTGACCACTTTTATGCAGAGAATCGTTTCAACCCCTTGTCGCCCGATTATTTTGTCGTCTACTTATGCTAGCTGACTAATAGTCTCGTATCGTATAGCGTACGTGTTATTTGGACATTGTAGGCAATTTTTATGTAGTATCGAAGCTAGAATTGCAATTCAAATTGACCACTTCCTAGCAGAGAATCTTTTCAACCCCTTGTCGCGCGATTACTTTATTATCTACTTATGCTAGCCGATCAAGGTTTTAGTAACGTGTGGCGTACAAATTATTTAAACACTGCAGGCAATTTTTATTTAGTAACGAAGCTAGAATTGCAATTCAAATTGACCACTTCCTAGCAGAGAATCTTTCCAACCCCTTGTCGCGCGATTACTTTATTATCTACTTATGCTAGCCGATCAATGTTTTAGTAACGTGTGGCGCACAAATTATTTAAACACTGCAGGCAATTTTTATTTAGTAACGAAGCTAGAATTGCAATTCAAATTGACCACTTCCAAGCAGAGAAACTTTTCAACCCCTTGTCGTCTGATTATTTTATCACCTACATACTTATTCTAGTATTAGTTGATCACTGTTTTCACGTGGTATCGCGTACAAATTAAGTTGAATATTGTAGACAATTCTTGTTTAGTAGAGGAGGATAAAAGTACCGCTTTTAGTTTAGCGTTTGTGGCCTAACCTGTTGAAGACATCTAATGGTTTACATATCATTGTATATGTATAACGTGTTAGCTTTTTGATCTATGTAGAATTGAAATACGTTCATCACAAAAGTAATGTTTCCTACGAATTACAAATTTAAGTAACAGTGAAAATTTTCATTTTGGAAAGTCGTGTGGTCCAAATACGAGCCACTCGTACAAAGATGTGTTATTTCAGCTAATAATCTGAAATAACGATGAAAGCTATTGTTTTTTTTTCAGAAAATCGTTCTATTTATTGAACGCGTCAATTCTCTTTCACTTCATAGTTCCTCGAAGAAAACGAGTAAATTACAATATGTTAGAATACGACACGACGCGAAAAGAATTAATGAAAAATATAAATGTCGTTCGACGAAGCAACGTTCTTCTGAATCTTCGAAAAGCAATGAGCCGTCCTTTTGTCATTGCGATTGCCAATAAAGATCAAAGAAACCCAGCCGGACGAGTGGACGAAAAAAGAAAGAAAGAAAGAAAGAAAAGAAGTCGCGAACGTGGAAGAAAAACAGCGGTCGAAAGACATCGTGTGACATCATAATTATTTCGTACGTGGCTCGTTTGCTCGTCCTGCGTCAATGTTTATCGGTAGTGGCCGGGGCCAGTGGATGATGGGGGGGAAACTGGAAGCATTTAGAGAGATCTATATTTGATCACTTTCGACGTCAACTCTATGCCATCTCGTCCGGCTAATGCGTCCCTCCTCTGACGCTCGTCAAACATCTCCTACGCGTCCTACATCGAGAGTGTTCGAGAGCAGCAAGTGCCGTTTGCTCTCACTCCGATTACATCGAGAGAGAGATGACCCTTCGGCTGCACCTTCTCCCAAGCCTCGTTCATCGTTTTCAAATAAATTGATATGGACCGCTAAACGCTGGTCAAACGAAACGTTATCCCCTTTCGCTGAGAGAATAATAGGGGCGGATATATTTCGCTCCGCTCGTCCCGAAGTCTATTTTCGGATCGACGATAAGCAGTTAAGGGAGGATAAGAGGTTGACGTTTGATTGCCAGATTGCTAGCTTGCGGATTTTTATGCAAACTCGTAAGATTTTCGTGGCAAAGGTAAAGGAATGGAATTAAAACAGGGGGTTGCTTCGCTGTCTGAATAGGGTATCTAATATTTGGGATGATTTTAGGCGAATTGGATGAAAATTCAGCTATTAAATGGAAGAGGAAGATCGATATTTGATTGATAGCCTGTGGATTTTTATGCAAACTCGTGGTGTTATTAGCAAAGTTAAGGAAATTGTATTTAAATAGGGGGTTGCTTCGCTATCCAGATAAAGTATCTAATATTTGGGAAACTTTCAGGCGAATCGGATTAAAACGAAAGTCCAGTTCTTCAACGAAAAGAGAAGTTTGGTATTTGTCTAGTAGACTAGGCGAATTTTTATGCAAATTCATACTTTTGTTGACAAAATTACAGAAATGGGATGTGAATAGGGGTTGCTTCACCTTCCAAATAAAATAGTGGAGGAAAGTTGGACAAAGCTTGGATTCTCGGCGAGTGAAAATACACGTTTGAACATACGTTGTGTAACTTTTATCGTGCTATATGCGTATCGCTCGAAGTCTCGAAAAATGCGAAAGATCGAATGATCTGAGCTCTGTAGATTACCGTTTGCTAACAGGTATTACTTGCGAGTGTTAATTACGCGTCGAGTGCTGACATAATCGGCAAATGCCGCGATTATACGATAACTTTTCTTCAGCAACATTCGCCAACACTTTCCAATATCTTTGTGTTACACGTAGCAAATATTTCTGCTGCTATCGGTAAAATAGTAGAACGTGTGCAGGTAAATTATCGCCAATTAATTATCTCCTACGTATTTTACTTCGAATATCCTGTACGTATGTTCTTGTTTATCGCGCGCTTTCTCTAAATTTTTGCCATCTAAATTTCCCATAGACGAGTAAAAATCCGCCACCGATCCGCTAAATTGCATCGTTGGCCATTGAACGGCGGAATGTTGTCCCGGAATGGGGTTGCGGTAAGCAACTGCTTGGAATATCCTGTCCATTACCGTATTAAGTGATTCCCAAGCTCGGGCGGGAAAACGGGGGATACGTAATTTGGTGAGTGAGCCTTGAAACGGTGCCAGCTCGTGCCTGTTCCTCTTCACCCTCGAGTGGTGAGAAAGGAATCGCCGCCAACGAAACAGCTCCAGGTATACCAACGAATTAATCACCGGTCTCCTCGCCGTTCCCTGACTTCGAATTACCCGAAACTCTGTCCCATCGTCGAGACTTTCTAATAAACCACCCCAAAAAATTCAACGCTGCCCGTGTCGACGTAAAAAATTTCAACGACGAATCTAGGAAAGGAGCGATTTCCGTGGAATCGATCGAGGTAACCTTGATCTAAATCTGTTTTTGCGGTGATCCACGGCGATGGTGGAGGATCCAAGACAGAGCAACAGTGTGGCCAGGGATCGAACAAGTGCAAGAAGCAGAGTGGCCGGCCACTTGTGACGTCTGCCGCAGTCGAGCACCACTTATGCTACTAAAATTACATTCGATCACGTTATCTGCGCTCGGGTTAACTTAAAAAACCCTTGAAAAGCTCGCCTGTTACAAGGATACCGGGAGGCCTAAATGATCTCTTAAGCCAGCATCCTCGTGGCAGACACACGATCACCCAGAAGGGAAGCGGCCTCGAGATTTCCACTCTTAAGTGGACTTCCTTACTCTCTTCGTTCATTCAGCTCTATCTGGTTATCGCCTATCGATAGAGCAACCCGATTGCAGACATCGTAATTCTGCTTCTAGTTAGACCTTCGTTCCGAGTCGAAAGGAAATTCATCGGGTTCGGAGAATTTAAAGGAGGCACGCTTATTAATTCGACGGACTTCGCGGCTGTTACGATTCGTCATCGCGACGAGAAACGAGTAACTAGTTGCGGATTTAATTCGAGTCTTCAAGATAGGGGAAGCCTATTAGCAGGCTTTTCGATAGGGTAACACTTATCGATTGGATTGCCTTTTAATCGGCTTTTTACTGCCAAAGTTTCGTTGCTTTATTTTCCTATCCGAAGAATACAGATGGGATACTCTTCGTGATTTATCGAACGCTTAATAAATTTAGAACAAAGAAGGTTGCGTATGATGATTGCAAAATGCAGCTAGTATTGGTTGATTATTTACAGAAAAGGGTTGTATTAAATTCTGTTGCTTTGAAAAGTATCACCAAAAGTTTAGTTCGACAAGTATTTTATTCAGAAGCAACCAGCATCTAATGGTATTCAGCGTTATTAAAATCATTTATTTGTAAATTCGGATAGAAGTTCAATCAAGCGCATATGCACACCATTTGACTCGTAGTCATTTCCAGTAGTTAAAGGATTTTCTCTTATAGAATTTTTGCCACTTCCCAAGCATTAATATAACAATTTTAAGAGCACCGAAACACGATTGCAGCGCGATTGATTAGTCAAAGAAAATGATTCTTTTCCCTCGCTCACCTAAATATTTATTCTTGCTCATGTCCAGCGCCTCGTCCTGCTGTCTCTGCGAAGATTCCCTGGACTCTTTCATCGGCTGATAAGCGCTCATGTTGCCCAAGCTCTCGAGATGTTTAAACGTTCCCTGTGCCAAGTGCGGAATAGTGCCAAAGTTGGAAATATTCGCGTGAACCAAATTCCTCGTCAAGATATCCAACTCCCTAGCCACGCTCAGATCCGGCGACGATAGTCTCGAGAATCTGGCCATTTGATTGTGATCCTCCAGCTGATTCTCCCTATGATCGTTCTCCGTGCAATCGTAATCTCGTTGAGACTTCTCCGCGAACGACGGAGCGGCTTGCGCTTCCTCGGACTCCGAAGATCTTCGCTCGGGATACGAAGTTCTTCTGCTAAGGATATCCGCTATACTGAAAGGAGTTAATTGGGACGGTTTAGGCGAATCCTCGCTTCTTTTATCGTCCTCCGCAATATCCGACATTTCCCCTTTCTTCTTGTACCAAACTCGAACGAACAAAGCTCTTCCAGTTGTTCAAATATCCGCGAAAAGTCTCTCGTGTCTCGATAAGATCTTCACAACCCTTTGCACTCACTTGTGCGCTGCTACGGGGACACCCATAAGCTTTCTTAAAAATCACAATTTCAGATTCTTATTTACTTTCGCCGATTCCAGTAGTCATTTCTTTTAAAACGGGGCAAATTAAGGACAACTCTTCCCCTTTCCAAGATACGTAATACTTGAAATTCTCACGAGATCCATAAGAACGTGTTACAATCGATGTCAGAATTAAACTATCGACGAAAATGTTGCAGCGCGGAGGGTTGATCATTTTCTTTCCTCCATCTTCTCAGTGTCCATCGTTGCACAGAGAATCTTCACTTTCGCGGACAACAACGCATCTTCACGTCGCACCACTTTTCAACCCCCTAATTAAACAGTTCTCAACGGTTCAAGAAATCTCTCGATCCCCTGATCCAAAGGTTCTCGATTTGCCAAGTCTTTCGACCACCCCTGCTTTCGAAAATTCTTGCGATCGAAATTAAACGCGGGACCGTTTTTGGTGCACTTTGGATGGTAGTCGCGAGCGAACTGTCGGGCGCGTTGGCGAGATCCACGAACGAGGAGTACTCCCGATGGAGCAGAGGGACGCGTTTTATTAATTGTCACTCGCGTGCACTCGAGAGGGCCGCGTGCACCCTTCCGCGGCGAGCGTGCTTCGGTCAAGTGTGCTTGTCGCTTGCGGAGACTTATTTTTCGAATTAGTCCGCGGCCACTTCGCCGCCAGCTTCCTTCTTCCCTTCCACCCGCGCACGCCATCTTCCCCTACTATTTCAGCCACCCCCACCAGCAAACATCCCTCCACTCTCTCGTCGATCGAGACTTTAGGACCGCTCTGTTCCTCCTCCATCGAATCTCTCTTATGGCTCAGGACTCGGCTTTTACGTGTCTCTTGGCCGATCCTTCGATATCCGACTGGTTGACCCAATCGCAGCCAACGTTTCAGCCTCTTCCCCTGGGCGCGAAGATTTTATTCGAAAGGAGAAACGCGGAATTTCGCGAAATCTAATAATATTCAGTTGCAAATATGTTATAGTACTAAAATGACGTTTACGATCATTTGAAAATGAAAAGAACGCTGCGAGATATCTCGTAGCTGGCGTCACCGAATAAAATTCCTGTGCTTGTAAATATACACATTATCAGTGACCAATTGCAATCGATCTAAACTACGAGATATCTCGTAGTCGGCAGTGGATGGATTAACCCTTTGAAGCACAGTGGCGTGGAAAATGTCCAACCTCCTTTTTATACCCAGAAGATTGCACGGTGGAATCTCTTTAAACCCACTTAGAAATTTTAAAATTACAGATGAAAGTCTCGTGCATCGAAGGGTTACGGGAGAAGCGGTGTAAATCGAGAGATAAAAGAAAAATAGGCTTTGCCTATTATTCGCTCACGTTGCTCTGCAAATTGCAGAACGAAAACCACGTCAAGGGGTTGAAGTCTGACTAGTGTCCAACGATTTCACTTTCACCCCTTTCACTGCAACCTCGGACTCGCAAGAATTACGCGTTTAATCATATTTCCATTTGCGAGCAGAATAATCCGCGTACGATGGCTGATATTTGCCACGTCCCACTATACATCGACTATATTAAAGATTACCAATGCTAATTAATAAAAGGTAACCTGCCTATCGTATGCTTGTTTACCTTACGTATCTACAAATTTATCGTTTCCCTTGTATATCACGCGTTGCTTCCGAGTGAAAGCGACAGTGGCCGGATTTATAAACGCGGCGGCGTATTTAGCGCTGCTAAATGGGTTAACGGATAGGCGAACTGGCGAGCGAAAATTCGAGTTTCGCGGGTCGTGGTTGCGTAGGTGGAGCTTTAAATGAGGTGCAGGTTGGTCGCGGGACGCCCGACGACGCTTCCGTCACGACGCAAGCCTCGCCCTACGACCAATCCGTAGCTTTCACCGAGTCGTCGCTTTTCCCCAGGAGCCAATCCACGATTCCTAGAAGCTCTCAGCTTCGAGGTGGCGAGCGATCCACACTCGGAGTGGGATCCTCCGCTTTTTTCACGGTCGCCGGCGACGGGGTGCCGAAGGGGTGCGTTCAAGTGAAACTCTTTCGGGTATCGCGCCTCGTTTCGCGAAAGTAACGCTACTTTCTCCGAGTATTCGTTCCACGTAACAAGCTACTGGCGAATTTTCCGTATTTCGGATGGGGTTGGACGAAGATTTATTGGATCCGAGGGATGGGGGTGAAGAATTGGGGTGGTTTAAATTGCAAATATCTGTAAGAGTCTAGGATTCCTTATGCTAGATTAATTACGAAGCAAAGGTGGAGATAATTCACGAAATTTTCATTATATTTAAATAGATGGACGAGGAAATTTGTTTTTTAAGGGTTGTGGTTGAAGAATTGGGGTGGTTTTGGTTGCAAATGTCTGTAATAGTCTAGGATTCCTTATGCTAGATTAATTACGAAGCAAAGGTGGAGATAATTCACGAAATTTGCATTATATTTAAATAGATGGACGAGGAAATTTGTTTTTTAAGGGTTGTGGTTGAAGAATTGAGTTGGTTTCAATTGCAAATATCTGTAAGAGTCTAGGATTCCTTATGCTAGATTAATTACGAAGCAAAGGTGGAAATAATTCACGAAATTTTCATTATGTTTAAATAGAGGGATGAAGAAATTTGTATTCTGGGGAATGGGGTTGAAAAATTGGGGTGGTTTCAATTGCAAATGTCTGTAAGAATCTAGGATTCCTTATGCTAGATTAATTACAAAGCAAAGGTGGAGATAATTCAGGAAATTTGCATTATATTTAAATAGATGGACGAGGAAATTTGTTTTTTAAGAATTGGGGTTGAAAAATTGCAGTGGTTTCAATTGCAAATGTCTACAAGATTCTAACATTCTCTATGCTAGATTAATTACAAAGCAAAGGTGGAGATAATTCACGAAATTTGCATGATATTTAAATAGATGAACGAGGAAATTTGTTTTTTAAGGGTTGTGGTTGAAGAATTGGGGTGGTTTTGGTTGCAAATGTCTGTAAGAGTCTAAGATTCTTTATGCTAGATTAATTACAGAAGGAAATTACAAATAACTTATGAAATTTTCACTCTTCTTGAGGTAGTTGTATGAGGAAATTTATAGACGCTCATTGGGATTAAAGAATAGGGGTGGTTTTACTTGCAAATGCCTGCAAGATTGGCTACGTTAAAGTAATAAACGGAAACGTGCAGATTCTTTAAAACCTTGCTTTATTGTTGAGTTCGGTAGGTCAGGAAATTTGTATTGTACAATTTGGGGTTGAAAAATTGGGGTAGTTTTGATTGCAAATGCCTGAAAGGTTGTCTACGCGTTAGATTATCTAAAGAAGAAAATTACACATGATTTACGAAAGGTTTTCCTGGATTGATCGTAGATTTAGGCACAATGCCAATAACGAATTATTTGTCTAGCAGTCTAATTAATATCATGACTTGCTAATCTCAAATTGAGCTACCGAAACATTTCCTCGATGATTTTATTTATGCTCTCGGATAAACAGCTTCTCATTTTTTTTGTTAGTCATAAATTATCTGCCATTAAATTTAATTTCGCGTCCTTATGCTCAGTGTCAAAGGGTTAAAAAGTAGAAAGTCGGCTAATATAGTAGACAATTATTCAGTTCAACTTCTCGAGGGATTCTGCTACATACGTGTACGCGTATACATGTTAACATTAATGCTTAATGACCGCGTACGTTTGCATTATATTTCTCAAACATTTTACAATATTTTCGCAAGACATTGTCCGTTTTATATCGTTCGTTTTAACGCATCTTACACAAGTGTCTACGGTGTAAGTATCATAAGTATCTCGTACGCATAAATACATTTGGAACGTCGAGTAACATAATCTTTCCTTTCTATTCCTTACTGGTTTGAACATTTCATATTCAACGTCCAAATAAGATGATCCATCTTCGATGTTAAAATTGATATATAGCACGGAGATCGAGCTCTCGTTTAGCCCGAAACAAATATTTCCACGCTACGTCTGGAACGTAAGGTTCCCGTCTGATCCGTGTAATTCGCGCAGTGCTCTTGGAGTTGGAAATCGCCGTTTCACAGGTGAGAGAAATCGGAGCAATTGCTGGCTGGCTGAATCTGGCCTGCGGCGCTTTCAAAAAGTTCCTTCGACCGTGGATGTGGGCAGATAGAGAGATGGTTCTACGGTTCTACGTACCTCTCGTCTCGTATCGAGTCGAGAGGAGTCGAGCGGTGCATATATAGGGTGTGCTTTACATAACAATCGCCGCTAAAGACTTGCAGTATTGTACGCCACGTGCTGTCAGCCGAGTTCCTATGGCGGTTTAATTAAGTGTGAACCACAGGAGCGTGGATCACGCCTCACTTGATCCGATGATGGCCTCGCGCGTTCCAGATATCGACGAGGAAATAATTCCACCTTCCTTCCGTCCTATTCCTTCCAATTCCTCCCTTTTCCTTTTTTTTCCTATTTTTATTACTGTCGAAACGAAATTTATGGGATTAATATACGCTATAAACTATTGGGGAAAAATTGGACAAAGTGGGATAGCGAATGACATAATTCTTCCACGTGCCTTTGCTTTGTTTCTTTGGTAAAAGTGTTCTATTATCTTTCGAGACTTTTTCCAATACGTTCTCGTCGCGTATAGAAAAATTTCTTTTATTATTCGTTGAGTAGCAACTCTATTTCAATGTTCTCTCCTCAAACTACCCTCTTTTATCCAACTTTAACGTAATTATTTTTAAGAGATCTCCCACTGCTGTTGTCTATTAAATCAAATCGGAAGTGTCTTCGTTAAGGACTTGAGCTTTACAAATTTCATCACAAGTGTTTGCAATACCCCTGTTTCCCTTTTTTTATTTCAATCAAGATTCTAGTGTTAGTAACTACTTTCAAGAAATGTTTGCAGTTCTCCTTTTCCCCTTTTCTGCTTCAATCAAGATTATAATTTTGGTAACTACTAGCATTGCTATCGCCTGGCTTACTTAACCGGAAGCGTGTCCATTAAGTATTCGACCTTTCTAAGTTTTATCGCAAGTGTTTCCAATCCCCCCTTTCCCCTTTTCTAGTTCAGCCAAAGATACTAATCCCATTAATCATCGAGAAATCCATAAGAATCTCTTTTTATCTCTCACTGCTATCCGATTTTATCCTAATCAGAAATGCGTCTCTATTAAACCCTCGATTTTTACCCTTTCCCCATTGATTAAACTTAGTACCGAATTCACAACTAAACGGCTGCAGAAGCAACAGAGAAGGAAGACGAATATATATATTACAATTCTAGTTACTTCGTCCAAGTGTTTGGAAAAGATTGCCCCCGAAAAGTGTGACTGGGAATAAATCCCAAAGCTTGAAGGGACCCCTGAGGATTCTTAAAAGCACCCTCGCGGCAAGCTTTTTTTCACGGAATCGATCGACGCGCGAGGATTGGCAATTAGCAGGTGGCGGGTAATCGAACCGGAAAAACGACGTCCGCCATTTCCCTATTAGCCATTCCAGCCTCGCAAAGAGGGGCAGGGGGGGAGGGGTAAAAAAGGACGAAGGAAACGCGGCGTCTTCACGAAGGATCTCGAAGACGGAACCGCGCGGTCCGTGATCCTTCGTTGAACGGGCTCTCTTTTTCACGATTCGATCTAATCAATAATAAATTATAGGGGGACGTCGGTACGTCTCTCCCCTAGAGCTAAGCTCTGACCCTCCCGCTCAATTGGTCGCAATTCTTAAAGACCTTAATTGGCGCGGAAAATTATACCTTATTTCAGTTACCCTCCAACGAGACCACCACCCCCTTTCCACCCCCCCCCCCCTTCGAATGCTGTGCTTTTACCCCGCGATTCGCTTTCTTAGGAGCTCCACTCGGATATTTCTTTTCGAACAGGGCAAGCCCGGGATCTTCCGAACGTTTCCCACTTCTTCTATTCGACGTAACTAATCGGAAATCTTGCGAGACGTTTTACGTACGCCACTGACAGACGCGCGGAAGTTTAGGGGCATTGGAATTTCTTAACATAGCGCGTTACATTCTTGTAATGGAAATCGGGCGACGATAAACAAAGGTTTTGGTTAATAGTTAGAGGTAATACGGAGCGGTCAGTGTTGTATATTTAATCGTTTCAGAGTCGGCACTGTGAATATTAATGTTTATGTTTATGCTATATGGAATGCATTGTATAGAATTTGATACAATACAGTCGAATATAATGTAACGGTATACGATACATTGTATGCATTATCTATGTACAATATTAAGTATGAATATAAAATAAATACTTATGTTTATACTATGTACGATACATTATAGATTGTATACAATTAAATACAATAGAATCCAATATTATATAGTAGTATACAATATGTTATATATACATTATCCGTAATAGTAATGTAAATATAAATATTTATATTCGTACTATATAGGATACGTTATATACAATATGATTAAAAGTATATAGAATTAAGTTGCAGTACAATCCAATATAATATAACATTACACAATACATTATATAGATTATGTACAATTATAGTATAAATATAAGTATTTGGAGTGTAGGTACCATTAATTATATAGCAATATATGGGAAGGGTAGTAGAAATAATTCTGTGCTTCGAAAAGTGTATACACGTATACTTCTGGCAAATGATCTAGCATAATTTTACCACTTTCGTAGCTAAAGAGTTAATAAACTATAGCGTTTCAAACGGTAGTTGTACCTAAATATGACAATAAAGAAATTGGTCCTCGATTGTAACAGCGTAAATAGAAAAAAAAATCCATGCTTGTTGCAGATGAAATAAGTGAACTCTATGCATCGAGTCGAAAACTGTTAAGGATCAACGTGTGATAGCGTAGCATTTTATTTGCAATTGTTCATCGATCGATTTACACCGTTGAAGATCCATTTCTAACGATATAGTTACAAGAGTACTATATAGTATAGTTTACAATTTTACAAAGAGACCTGCAAACGAAACGTTAACGTAAAGTTGATCCGTAATGGGTTAAACAAGGTTCGTTCTTCTCAGCGAAGTGTGAACTTAGAACGCGTCGAAGCTTTAGTTAGAAGGGGAAAAGGCGGAGAGAGACGCGAAACGAAAAGGGCAGAATATAGAAACTGGTTCCTCGAAGATGCCGGCAGGAAATTCGTGGACAGTTTAACTGGCATTCGACGACACCGAAAAGTAACGAACACGATCGGTGGCTAAAAGAGAGAAGGACGAAGAGCAGTGCGTGCGCTCTATGGGCGGGCATAAGAATATAAAAACAAGAAGACCGGATGACTGCTAACTGTTTGTTAGTCTTGGGTTTTAAAGTCCGCACGTCTGTCAGTCCAGAGATGTAATATTAGTGCTTAGTATACGCTGCCGCCACCGCTCTCGCTCATTTATTTCTTCCTCTCCTTTCATCCTCTCTGCGTTTACCTTTCGCTCCTGCGTTTTCTCGCCACCCCTTTCCTCTCGCCCCTCGACGGTCGCCAATCGCTCAATGAATCGTTTCCATCGAGATCCGAGTCCTAAAATCGAATTCTTTTATCACTTTTCTTTTGGTTTCGTTTAAACCCTTGGCAATTATCTTCGCATGACTCGTAAACGATTAGCAGTTGTATGGAACAGAGATGACGGTAATAGTAGTAGTTTTATAGTTTGATAATAGTTAATATAACGAGAATCTAATAATAGTTCTATAATAATTAACTCCTTGGCGATTATCTTTGCGCGACTCGAAACGATTAACAGTTATATGGAACAGAGATGACGGTAATAGTAGTAGTTTTATTATTTAATAGTAGTTAATATAACGAGAATCTATTAACAGTTTTATAATAATTAACTCCTTGGCGATTATCTTTGCGCGACTCGTAAACGATTAGCAGTTATATGGAACAGAGATGACGGTAATAGTAGTAGTTTTATAATTTGATAATAGTTAATATAACGAGAATCTAATAATAGTTCTATAATAATTAACTCCTTGGCGATTATCTTTGCGCGACTCGCAAACGTTTAGCAGTTATATGGAACAGAGATGACGGTAATAGTAGTAGTTTTATAGTTTGATAATAGTTAATATAACGAGAATCTAATAATAGTTCTATAATAATTAACTCCTCGACGATTATCTTTGCGTGACTCGTAAACGATTAGCAGTTATATGGAACAGAGATGACAGTAATAGTAGTAGTTTTATAATTTGATAATAGTTAATATAACGAGAATCTAATAACAGTTTTATAATAATTAACTCCTCGACAATTATCTTTGCGCGACTCGAAACGATTAGCAGTTATGTAGAACAGAGATGACAGTAATAGTAATAGTTTTATAATTTGATAATAGTTAATATGACGAGAATCTAATAACAGTTTTATAATAATTTAACTCCTCGACGATTATCTTTACGCGACTCGAAACGATTAACAATGATATAGAACAGAAGGAATTATAATAGTAGTAGGTCTATAATCAAATAATAGTTCTATAATCTAGTAGTAATGATATGGTAATAGTTCTATAATATCGTAAGTATAATAGTAGTTGATCTTGCAGCCTAGAAAAGTGGTCTTAATAAAGTAAATAGCTACTCATACATTCATTCACGACTCAAAGTAATTAAATACGATATAAATGACATCATATGGTACGTAAACTGTATACGATAAAATAAAATTAGGTAGCTGAAACAGAAAGAAGAAGAAACTTTTATTGCAGAAAGATCGCAATTAAAATTCAATTAAAGAACGAGTTATAGTAAGTATACTTCTTGGCGATTATAAGAACGCGTAGTTTAGTCTCCATATTTTAAAGTAGCAAATTAAAATAGCAGCATAATGGAGAAAATTTGTTAAAATTCATTTGTACGAGCAGAAATTCGTCTTTTGCCTTTGGAATATTTCTCTTCTATTTTTGTTACTCGTTGGACGAATAATGGAACAACGTTGTTGTAACGCAACAATCCTCTTCCATTTTCATCGCGAGAAATTCTTCTTCTGCTTTCGTATTATTTACTACTTTTATTTGCCATTTGTCGGATGAAAGCGAGAGACCATTTGCGAAACGGAGGAACGAGTTTTAAGGTAATTCATTGTTATTTAAATGGCCGAGGTTTGTTAATTGAAAGACTAATTTAGACCGATTGGTCTGTTAGCGTTTGTTTAGATGAACTGGAGATGAGAAATGAGGGCACGTTATATTGCTTGTTAGGCGGGTTGATTGCTGTACCTCGGCGAGATGACAGCAGGAATTCCTGTTCTTTTAATGGTTCCGGTAGTTTGTGGATTGGCTAGTTTATCGGTACTATTTTCGGCCAGGTTTGTAGCGGCCGATCCTAGCATTAATGAGCGTGTTTCAAAGGCGAATGACAGCGGCACTATTTCCGATGATGCGAAGTTTACTTCGGCGATTAAAAAATAGACCTCGATCGTTTAGCAATTATTCACGTGGAAAATAGACCGAGAAAAGGACCGCAATATTTGCTTTGGAGGTAATTTAACTGCCGATTATGGAGGGCAATAAAAATTAGGGAAGTGGTGTTCAAATTAAGCGGTGGTTAATTTGAACGTAGTTCGAAAATGGAACCGGAAGTTGCTCTTTGCGGATCAGCTTGCGTAGGGCGCGCTGAAAAGCAGAGGAAGCGGAGGAGCTTCGAAATTCTTCCCTGCGGTCGATAAAGTGTGTGCCTTTAAACATCCCTGTTGCATCTTCGGTGAATCTTGTAAATTCCTACGCTGAAGGATCCTAATTCATCGGCCATCGATGCAGCGGATCGTTCGCACTTATTTGTTTATATTTTATGCCTCTATTTTGGGGGTGGTGTTCGGGGAATCTCCTGTTAACGCAAAGCAAAAAGAAGAACGAAGAGAAATAGTTTAACAACTATGTTATTGTATTACGTTATAAATTGTATAAGTATCAGTTGCAAGGTGTGTTAAAAATTGGTTTATAAGCGTGGCCTGTAAGAATTAGCTCGTAAGAATATTGTAAAACTTTAGTATAGATTTATCAAAGTATAGTTATTAGTGTAGATTTAGTAGAGTGTTGCATTAATCAATTAGGAAACAATATATTGCATTGTATTTTGTTATAAGTCATTATGTTTTAAGTTCAATTGTAACGGTGCTTACTTTATAAGGATACGTCAACATTTTCGTAACTTGTACTATGAGAGAAAGTTTAAATAAACACCCAGTAAAAGATGACTAATTGCTTAAATAATTACTGACCTGTCCAACGATCCTAGAATGACCATACCCATTCCTTTAAAGAGAAGTATCGTGGAGGAACTTTCATAAAAATAGTTCTAAAGCGAGAAACTCTAAAAAACAGGCCCGAACGTCATTAAATTAGATATAAGATCGAAAGATGAAAATTAAGATTTCTGAGAGTCAAGAGATTGTCTTAAATCTCCATCGTAGCTCAAAAATCTCAGCAGTTCCTGGAATTTGACGTCACTTCCATGACGCGACAAAATTCTTGGAAATGACGTCATTGTGTCATGTTCGCCGGATACCTCCTCGCAACTCATATTCGCCTAATACAAAATCGCCAAATCGGCCAAGTGTTTAGTCGAAAGTCCGAAAAACTCGGCATTTCCTGGAATTTGACGTCACTTCCATGACGCGCCAAAATTCTTAGAAATGACGTCACCATGCCATGTTCGCAGATACCTCCTCGCACTTCATATTCGCCTAATACAAAATCGCCAAATCGGCCAAGTGTTTAGTCGAAACTCCGAAAAGCTCGGATTTCCTGGAATTTGACGTCACTTCCAAGACGCGCCGAAATTCTTGGAAATGACGTCACCTTGCCATGTTCGCAGATACCTCCTCGCACTTCATATTCGCCTAATACAAAATCGCCAAATCGGTCGATCGTCTACTCGAAAATCCGAGAAACTCGGCATTTCCTGGAAAATGACGTCACTTCTAGGACGCGGCGAAATTCTCGGAAATGACGTCATAGCTCAAGACTTTTGACGACCTCCTGGCAAGTTATATTCTCCTGACACATGGTGTCCAAATTTTCCGACAATTTTCGGTGACTTTGTATTAGGCGAATATGATATGCGAGGAGGTATCTGCTAACATGGCATGGTGACGTCATTTCCAAGAATTTCGGCGCATCCTGGAAGTGACGTCATTTTCCAGGTAATGCTGAGTTTCTCAGGTTTTTGAGTAAACGTTCGACCGATTTGACGACTTTGTATTAGGCGAATATGAAGTGCGAGGAGGTATCTGCTAAGATGGCATGGTGACGTCATTTCCAAGAATTTTGGCGTGTCTCGGAAGTGACGTCATTTTCCAGGAAATGCCAAGTTTCTCAGGTTTCCGAGCAAACGTTCAACCGATTTGACGACTTTGTATTAGGCGAATATAAAGTGCGAGGAGGTATCTGCTACTATGACAGCATGACGTCATTTCCAAGAATCTCGGCGTGTCCTAGAAATGACGTCATTTTCCAGGAACTGCCGAGTTTCTCGGGTGTCCCAACAAACGATCGTCCGATTTGGCGATTTTGTATTAGGCGAATATAAAGTGCGAGGAGGTATCTGCTATGTTGGCATGGTGACGTCATTTCCAAGAATTTCGGCGCATCCTGGAAGTGACGTCATTTTCCAGGAACTGCAGAGTTTCTCGGGTTTCCGAGCAAACGTTCTACCGATTGGGCGATTTTGTATTAGGCGAATATGAAGTGTGAGGAGGTATCTGCTAACATGGCAACATGACGTCATTGTCAAGAATTTCGGAGTATCCTAGAAGTGACGTCATTTTCCAGGAAATGCCAAGTTTCTCAGGTTTCCCGACAAACGATCGTCCGATTTGACGACTTTGTATTAGGAGAATATGAGGTGCGAGGAGGTATCTGATAACTTGGCATGGTGACGTCATTTCCAAGAATTTTGGCGCGTCTTGGAAGTGACGTCAAATTCCAGGAACTGCTGAGACTTTTGGGCTTCGGCGAAGGTTTACGACAATGTCTCGATCTCTGGGAATCTTAATTTTCAACTTTCGGACTTACAACTAATTTAACGATGTTCAGGCCTGTTTTTTTAGAGGTTCTCGATTCAGAACTTTTTGTTATTAAAGTTCCTCCACGATACTTCTCTTTAAAGGATTAGGAGTGGTCAGTTTAGGATCGTTGGACAGGTCAATAAATGATTAAACAATTGGTTATCTTTAATTGGGTGTTTATTTAAACCTTCTCTTTATGGTACATGTTACAGAAATGGTAATATATACTTACAAACTAATAAGTGTTACAATTAACCTTAAAATAATGTTTCCTAATTAATTGAAGTACCTAATACTCTAATATTTACTGTGATTTTCTCAAGCTACCCTTAGAAAGCTATCAACAATGCATCTTACAACTAAACCTTGCATGATTTATATTACATAGGTATTATAATAATTTGAACACATTTAACGATTAAAGATTGAAGTTTAGAAGCTTTGAATTCTTAAGTGTTGGAATTTGGGAGCTTCAAATTATTAAACTATGGAATATTAGGGTTTTGGGGTTCGCATATACATATGTATGTATATAAGCTTATCTATGAGTTAAAGGATCCGCAGTCTAATGACGAAAAGACTCGGTGGTCGCTAAATATTTGGGTATCGGTGAAGGCTGCGTCATCCGTGGAAGCTTGGAAGCATGGCGAGAGAAATAGGAGCCTTTCGTGCTGTTGCGAAAATTCTTATGGAGATTTTCCGTCGAAAATCGCTCAGGAATCAGTGCAACTTGCTTTTGACGTGACGTTTCACGCGATTTTCAAAACACGTTCCCCAACCACAACGGTAATAGATGGGATAGAGAAAACACTGAAAACGAGAAATGTTGTAAATCCTATTTGTGTTTGTCGGAATCGTCGAGACTCGATATATAGGGTTATCCAAAATAAACTATAGGAACACCTACCTTCACTTTTTCTCTTTCCCTTTCCTCTTTACCCTTTTCTAATCTGTTCTTTTATTTCTATTACCTTCGTTCGTTTTCGTTTCAATTTTTATTCTGTTCAATTCTATTTTACCAACAAACATGGCGTTTCACAGATATTCTCATTCCACATCTTAAAGATACTTTTGAATAACCCTTTACGTACGTCATGCTCCAATTTAGCATCGGAACGATCATCAACGTTAACAAATTTAAAATCAAAATTCCATCGCGCGGCAATAATTGCACCGCGTTTTTAAATTGTTCCTTTATTAGTTACCCAGATTTCTGACACACGGTTGAGATTGCCAGCTCGCTTAACACGGTTGCAATTGCGCACGCGTGTAATGAAAAGATAGCAAGATGCTGCGAGCAAATTGCGCGACGAACGCGACGCTGTCCGCGTTTCCAGACCGAATTCTGAAAGGCCCATTAGGAGGTCGTGTGTATTCGCATAATCAATCACCGTACGTTAAACGACGAAACTCGATCCTATTTGCCTGTGAGCGAATAGGAAGCTGTAAACCTAGATGAACGTCCCAAGGGATGCGAAAGGGAATACGTTGATGCTGCGCAAATAAAGGCGGAAGTGCATATGCATAGGAAGTCGGATCGTTTCGATTTATTTGCAGGCGATCGTGTTTTTCTAAAACTCATTAATCACCTCGCTCCTCGTACCCTTGTACGTTTTATTGGCAGCCATCATTTTTCGTTCGTTTAAAGGTATCTGGGATTTGCAACGATTAAGTTAGCATTTAAAGGCACGCGCGTGTTTCCGTGGCCACGGTAAATGCTGACAATTTCATCTCGCAAAATTTAAACCCTTTGCGGACGAGTGTCGGCAAATAGCCGACGAAACCATTTCGATTTTCTGGATAAATGTCGATTTTCAAAGCAAGAAATTTGAATTAGTATAAACACTCTCGATAAAAATTGAACGATAATTCGTTAAGTGTTATTAAATTCTATCCGTAGTGAACTGATAATTGAGTGGAAATTTGTTAAGTGTTATTTTTTCTCGTCCGCAAAGGGTTAATACTCCTTGAATTTTATATTACTCTCTTAAAAGTAAACTCTGTAATACTTTAAGCAGTCTACGGCGAAGCCAATGTTAATAACCCCAAAAATTCGGCAATTTTCCTTAAAACCACATTACACGATCGTTTAAGCAATCTATTGTAAGAAACAATTCTAATACCTCGTAAATTTTATATTTCTCTCTTGAAGCCAAACTTCCCAACAATTTAACCCTTTCGTTGCGGCACCTTAAAATTGAATCGCGTCTCGGATGCACAGATCAGAGTAGTATTATATATTACAGTATTACAGTATTATATATTAATTTAGAAATAGCATGCGTGCAAATATTTAGATATTTGTTATTGTTAATCGAAGCGAATTATACGGTAATAATAATGGAAATTCTACCATGACTGAAAAGAAATATGTCAGCGTATTTTAACAAACGATTATCCATGTTTTCAGGACGTATATATACGTCCTTCGTAGCGAAAGGGTTAAGCAATCTGTCGAAAGAGGAACCTACCAAAACCGATTCTAATATCCCGCAAAATTGCTTACTTCTGCCTTAATACCAAATTTCTCAATGAGTAAGTAATTCATCGCAAGAGAAACGTACCGCAAACTCTCCAAATTTACTCGCGAACTTCTCAAAAAAAAAAAATCGATAACAAGCAGCACTATTCTGAAATGCTCCAATTTCTACGAGCGCAAGTTGCAGGAACTATTCCGCTACTAAAGATAAGCCGTCATCTTGGCGTTGCTCCGTTTTTCCACGCTGAAATGAACGCGACCGCGGTTCGAGGTTGTAACGCGTGTTTCTGGAACGCGTCCAGATCACCGAGAAACGAATCAGGATCCCGAGGAACAAGTGCAGGCAGGCAGGTGGACGCAGGTGCATTTAGGGGCGGAGCAAATTGTTGGTGAGGGTGGCGTGGTGTTGAGGAAGGTGAGAGCCGTATGGGAAAAACGCCACGTGATTCAACGGTTGGGGAGAGAATATCGGGAGCGACGATTTTATCAGCTTGTTCCCATGGTCCTTTATGGCGGCGGTAGCACCATGAACAACGATTACGCCGACGTTGAATCGTCTACGCGAAGGCACTTGACTGCCAGATGACCCGTCGTGCTCGCGCGATAACCTAAAAGGCACCCATGGCTTCGCTCAAGCTGTCAGAACTCACCTATTTATAAATGCCATTTCGCCATATTTTTGTTTTATCGACCTGCACAGCCGGCTTGAACGCCGTTTCTCCCCGTGAAACACGGAGGAATTGCGCGAGGAGAAATCTTTCTTACGCGAATTACACGCAAGCATCGATATTAGCTGGGCAAATTGTAAGAAAGGGAGGCGGATTCCAAAACAACGCGCAGCTCTACTAAAGAAGTATTCACAAGGATAATGTTCTATTCGTTATCCCTTGTTTTCTTCGATTCTTAACGCTAATCGTATCGGCATTTTTACGTGTACTTATTCGATAAATCTTGTCGAGGAAGAGAGGAAGAAAAAGGGAAAGCAGAACGTGGGAAATTGGTTAATTGGACGATGTAAGAATTTCCGTAAATTGGCAATAAATTTAGGATCTTAAATGGAATATTTTATGGTACGGTTGGGGTTAATTAACCCTTCCGTTTTTAGCACCGATTAAATCATTGCAAATGGGTTAACATAACTTGTATCGTTTTGGAATTCTCCACTTCAATTGTATCTGTAATTAATAATTAATAATTAATAATTGATAATTAATGTAATGTGCATGGAAGTGGATGTATGCAATTTTCGAATTCGCGTCCTTATTTTATTACTAGAAAGAATAAAAGGGAATAGTTGTGAAATAGTTTCAAAGCCAATTAAAAGTACGAAGAAAAACAGCAGTAGTTTTAATTTGCGTAGTGCAATAGTGGTATTTATAAAAAATAGAGCCTCAATTGATTACAAAAATGATCAGGAGTCAATTAATCCCTCGACGAAGCACAACACGCTTTTCATTTCTTGTTACCTTCCTTTATTTCTCTAACCCATCGTGAATCAGTACAAAAGTGCAATTAAAATTCGCAGTTATGATCGAGCACCCTTTCGCCGCGAAAAGCAGGATCTTCGTGCCGCCTTACATTTTGCTTTTTTCGCTTACGCGAGTTCATCGCGAAACGAATACCTATGCACGTAAAAATTTGAATGGAGAGGAAATAAAATGGGACGAAAGGGACTGGGATTATGATCGAGGGAGGGGGGAGAACGAAAAAGAAAAAAAAAAAAGAAATAGAATCACGAGAAACACGAGGTCTGAGGAATACGGAGAGTAACTGATGTTTCCGCAAAGGCCACTTGAAGCAATTTCCGTTCGGGCCTCTTGAGCGGCGCGTTACTATTTCGACGGGAGTATCTTACCTAACTAAAAGAGAACGAAGGAGAAGAAAGGGAAGAAAAAAAAAATGAAACACAGCTGCCGATAGGCCTTACCATCTCTAACTATCTCTAACTTACAAGTTATCGCAATCGCGGTGATTAAAAGGCGCACCATCGACGATTACTCTTTGGGCTACCTGTTTGGTAACGTTGTCGCACGATTAGGGAAGTCGTTCTTCAAATCTCCGCGTGTAGCAAACCCTCTTCCTCGTTTCGATTAACGTTTTCGCGCCAAATAGGGTAGATGTGCACACGGATTTGCGTGATCATTCGCGGTTTAATCGTTACCGTTTGAAAAGATCGCGAAAGCTTCGAGAAACGAAAGATGGACACGTTTTAATCCGTTAGCTGCGGAATTTTTCAATTTGAATCTTCTTTATACGCAGAAATAAAGCTGAATAAATGGGAATGAATGTTGCTTAGAGTACGTTTAATTGCTGCGAATATAAATGTGAAATAACGCGTTTTTGATACCAATACAAAGATGCTTTAGAAAGTAAGGAATTTCTGAGAGAGTAAAATAGTATATCCGAAATATTAGTAATCTATAAGACGAGTTTAACTCGTCGTCCGCAGATAACGGGTTAATATGCTTTATGTATTTATTTACGAATGCAACTAGAAGGCATCGCAGTAACCTTTGTTTCCTATTTAACGCGTCGACTTTAATTGTTGTCATTTTAATTTTTTTTTTGTTCTCGCGTAACTTTATTCAACCCTTTGCACTCTGTTAGCTTCGCTATGGAGGTAACTCGTCTTCGTAAATTTACTTCGTAAATCGTGTGTTAAAAGGTAAGGTTTAAGTTTATTTAATTCTACATTAACTAATTCAATTTTCATTTCGTTGAAATCGAAGCTAATTTCTCCTCTTCGAAACACGTAGCACGTTAAATTCTCACAAGTATCGGAAAACGTGTGTTGTAATATAAATAGTTTAATGTGCAAAGGGTTAACTATTTTAGATATTATTTCACCTGAAAATCGTTCCAGTTTGGAGTATATTTACGAACATTTTTGTATACGTTGAATATAGGGAATGAATTACCAATTAATTGAAAATGTACAGCAAAGTCCAATGTCCCTATTGAAAACTTGTCGTTTAAGTAGAAACAATTTTTACGTATATCGGCACGTTAATTTGTGCAACAGCCTTTCGTGTAATCGCCTTTACAGAATTATGACACGTCCCATAACTTCGTAATTACACTGCTCACGTTTCAATGTTAAACGGCACATTTACCTCCTAATATTTACCTTTAAATATTAAGTGTAATCGAGTACGCGATATCTATTTATTATCACGCAAACCGAAGTTCAAATTTGGTATCAAAGTTTGTTTAATTACCATTCTTCTTAGATTACCTTGCTGTTGAATAAAATAATTCTGAACAGTTATCACGACATCTACCCTATCTTTGGAAGGAGATTAAAACGTTCAAGTTTGAGCTAAAGTGGCGCGATTTATGCTTGAAAGTCTCAAATTCACGATCAATTCGCCTAATACTCGAAACGCCGCTGTTCCTTGACTCGTTTATCGGTGCATTCGCGATTAGAGAACACCGCTTAACCCTTCGGTTACGGGGCGGATTTTAATACGCATCGTACAGCGAGCAATGCTGTGAACGACGAAACTTCTCGTCAACGTGCACGTTTTAAAAAGTATACGAACATCGTCAACATACGTTGAGTCGGAACTCGCTTGCGTCCGATAGAAGCGCGAAGCTTTGCAACAATTCTGATAACGTTCGCCGAGTGTCCATCGGCGTTAACTACAATTAGTTTCTAAAAATGTGAAACGAACGCCTGTAGGCGCCAACGGTACTCAAAGGGTTAAAGTAAACTATGAAACCTGTCAACATCTTAATCCTACCACAATCGTTGGAGATTCTGGTCCATGGGCACCTGTTCCATATAATTAACGTACTGCATTTGGTAATTAGCCGGCGCCAGGTAATTCGAGAAGCCGTAATCGCTGCTCGAAACGTCCATCACCGATCTCCCGTCGCTCGCCATGTTCTTGTTATCCGTTGCGATGCTCTTCAGATCCGGGAATGCCGTCACCTCGTTGCCGTTCACGTTACCTTTAATTTGCCTGTGGCAATCGTGAATATTCGCTCTCGGATCCGTCGCCAAATTGTTCCTGTAGTCGGTGGTGGCAGCTAAGATGTGCTGCCTGGCGTGCATTTCGTCGCTCAAACTGGATTTAGCGCTGAGATCGGAGCCGATTTCCTGTTTGAACTCCGGACTCATGCTGGCGTCCATCCTGACGTCGTTGTTCGCCGTCCTGAATTCGGGACTCAGGCGAATTTCGTTCATTCGGAAGTCCGGTTGCATGGAGACTGCGAGATCCGGCCTGATGTTGGGCCAGTAGGGAGGATTGTAAGATTCTTGCAGGTTTGGCTTGCCGTCCTTGATCAACACCGGCACGTGGATCTTTTTTAACGATTGGTTCTTCATGTTTTGCGACTGAAGCTTCTCCGCGTCTTCTATTCTCGCCCGTTTGTTCTTGTATCGGCGATTCTGGAACCAGATTTTCACCTGCGTGCTGGTTAATTTCAAGCTCTGGGCTAGCAGCTCCCTTTCCGGCGCGCTCAGGTATCGTTGCTGTTTGAAACGCTGCTCCAATTCGTACACTTGATTCTGCGAAGAGATAAGGGACGGTTTTTAGACGAATATTAGGAGGGAAGATGAGTGGAATACGTACAAAATGAGTTTAACTATTTGCACTCTTTTGTTTTCCTTTAATTTAGCCACTAGAGATACGAGAACTCTGTTGCGCTTTAGTATATTTTATTGGAGACAATGTATGGCAAATATGAATCACGGGAAACGGAATTATACTTGTAGATAATTGATACAAAATTGTTATAGGATGCTATCTTAAAAAATATCGTGTCGTATAATATACAAGATGATATAATAGTTAGACAATTATAAGAAATACTTTTAACGTAGAAGAAAATTGATGCGCTGGAAATCTTAACGTAGCAGTTCAAAGGGTTAAAACACAATTTTATGCGAATTTGGGTTCGCACGTTGAGTGTTGCACGGGTCTAAACTTTTCATTCGGTTCGTTTTATATTTTCTAATTTTTTCGTCTTCTCTCCGATGCTTATCCTTTTAATCGATTAATTTAGCTCAACTAAATTAAGGTTACTGTTATTTAATAATACTTTTGCGTGACGGTGTAAATTTATTTTGGCGGAAATAATGTGCAGAATCTGATTAGAAAGCATCTAATGGTAAAATATGGGATCCATACTTTGAAATAATTTTCGTGGCCTCTGTACTGGATGAATTCGATAAAAATCGCCATCCACGGTAACTCATTATTCATTATCTCGATAAAAGGATATTCCATGATATTTTAGAATACTTAAGACACGATGAAATCAGGATATGTTCATTCCACGAACCCCATCAAATACAGTATATTATACTCTATTCAAAATGCTTTCGCAGCGAAGCACTCGATTTCAAATGATGTCTCTTATTGATTCGTAATCTCCCTTTTATATACTAATCTCATCAACGCGTGCCACTAGTTTCTTATTCGCGAATCGAATGGAAAGTTATCGAAACGAATGAAGTTAAGAGAATTCAACGCGACAGTGGACGCGTTAGAAGAGAACCACTTAGGTGCACCTTGTCTGAATTATTTTTGATTTAGAATCGTTTGGAAACTCACTTGAGAGAAAAGCACCCTCGGTTTCCGCTTGGTCCTCTTGCCAGATTGACTTTTCCGTAGCTCCGTTTTGCTCGAAGTAACCACGTTACCTGTAACACGCAATTCCCCAAATGCATCACTTCCAGATTCACCAACAACAAACCCGAGCACGTTCTCGATCGTAAGGCACTTTAGATAACTTTACGTACCATCTTCCGTAACCGGCGAATCTTGATACGGTGGGGCGATTTGATTCAACTGATGAGCGTGAGCCAGCTCCGAATAGTGCGGATAACTGGGCATGGATTGTTCCTTGAATTTCTCCATGTCCCAATTGTTCTCCGGCACGATGTTGTAACTGTAATAATCCTGGGGCACGTGTTGCTGTTGCAGCTGGTGTTGGTGGTGAACGGAAGCGTAACAATCCATGATTCCTAGCTGTTGATCCTCGCTGAGAATGTCGCGAACGCTGAATGGGGTTGCGGAGACCGAGGAAGACAACATTCTCTATTGCATTCTCGACGATTCTCTTCTCGATACTCTTGCGATCCGAACGATACAGCAACTTGATCACTTTCGATTAATTATTATTGCGCAACGAATCGCGAATCTTCCAAATCCAACGCACTCCGTCACTCTGCAAACGCACCCATAATCTTCGGGCTCTAACGTTTGTTACGATAAACCGAATAATATCACCGTGTACTCCTCCAAAGCACTCCAGGATAAAAACAACTCTTTACAATCTGTCCGCGATCAAATTCGCAAAAAAACACGGGTTACGACACTCAGCCTGCAATAACGATTATCTCGCGACTTCTTCAGCTTCCGATTGCCCAAACGTCGATCCTAAACGGTCCACTTCAACGAACAGTTCATTACGAATCTCAACAAACTCCGACACGAGGATCGCGTTTAAACGTCGTAAACGTCGACGGAAGGGTTGCTTGAACCGTGTAAAACTCGTTACGATGTTCGACACTGAGGATCGAGCGCGTTGAACGATCGCGGAAAGTGTTCGAGGGGGATGATGGTGACGGTTGGAACGGTCAGGCCGGAGGGCAGACAAGTAATGTGACTTGGTCTGACAGAGGGAGTCAAGTGTTGGTCTTTCCTCCGTGGTCCACACAGAGGCAGGAGGCGCCTCTCGTTATGTGTGCGTGATTTTTACCAGCGCACGCCTGCAGCCAAGCCTGTGTGCAGCCTGTCAAGCGCCACAAGCACCGATTCCACCGGGGTGGTCGGATCCTCTGATTGGAGATTTTAATTTGTCGCCGGGTTGGCGGACAATTTTCAGGGAGGCTCGCTTGAGAACGAGAAATGGAAGGGGGTTGGTTTTCCGGGTAGCTTAGATGGTGGAGAATGTTCGCGGAGAGGGAGAACTCGAGTTTTTAGGAAGCTCTCTAAACGGTATAATTTCCATCGGGTTTCTTGCGTTTTCGAGCGGTTGTTTATCGGTGCCTCATTGAATTTTCTATGCAAAGGAGATAAAGAGATACGACGAGGGGAAAATTGGGCTAGAGGAATTTTTTTACATCGGTTTTTGAGTTCAAGTTTTATGCTGGTATAATTAGTATTCGGTTGATTGAATTTCGGGGGTGAGAGGTTGTCTATTGGCAGCACGCGGACATTTTTAACGCAAAGGAGGTAACGAGATAAAGTAGGGGGGAAATTAGGGTAGAAGAATTTTTAACTTGGATTGGGAAGTTTTGATCGAAGTATGTTTAATTGTTTGGCTTGAATTTTTCGGGGTTGTTTATTGGTGACATGCAGAATTGTTTCGTGCAAAGGAGATAAAGAGTTGTTAAAGTAAGGGGGGAAATTAGGGTAGAGAAATTTTTAACTTGGATTGGGAAGTTTTAATCGAAGTATGTTTAATTGTTGGGCTTGAATTTTTCTGGGTTGTTTATTGGTGGCATGCAAAATTGTTTTGTGTAAAGGAGATAAAGAATTAAAGTTGGGGGAAAGTTCAAGGGTCGACATTTTTAACATGCATTTCGGAAGTTTTAGCTGGAATCATTTCTATTGTTCGGCATGAATTTTTGGGGGAGTTACTTATTGGTAGCACATAGAAATTTTTAATATAAAGGAGATAATGGGTTACAATTAGGCTAGAGGAATTTTTAATTTCGATCGCCCTATTCCAGTTAGAATAATTTCAATTATCCTGTTTCCAATTTTAGAGGGCTGGTTAATTGGTAGCACAAACAGGCCTTCGATGTAAAGTTAATATAGAGGAATTTTTCAATTTGATTTAGAAAATTTCAACTTGAATAATTTCCACTGTCTTGCTCGAAATTGTAAAGGGTTGCTTATCGATGGTACACATAAATCTTTGACGTAACAGAGATGCAAAGTTTCAATCCATTCCCCTAATTTTTTCGGAGGCTGTTTATTAATGTGGTTTTAATTGGTGGCGACCCAGAAGTACTCCAAGCTGCACTGGTTTTTATGATTTTTTAGACGCATGTTCTAAGAGAGGGGTTCTCTAGTGTTAGCTTCGAAAGTTCGGCGGTTAGTCATTTCTTTTTTTTTTTTACGACGCGAGTACACGAGATCCCGTGTAATCCGTTCGAACGTCGAGTATGCGAGTACACGTTCTCGATTGTAACCTTCGAACGCTAAGCTCGTATTTTATGCAACAAAATTGCACCAATCGGAGCACTTGCCCTTCGACGCGCATAAATCACATCGAGTTCCAGAAATTCCGTATTCCGTTTTTCTTGCTCGCAATTAAACATCGGAGCGAAGGGTCAATCGTCGGTTAATTAAGCGAATGAAAAAAAATTGCGTCTGTCCTCGCGTCGTACGATAATTACGAGGATCGGAAGTGCGGGGACGATGAAATCGGTTTTTGCCGTGGGACAGCCATAACGCGGTGACTAACGTTGGGGCGGAGGAGAACACACAAGACCCGCCTTTGCTCCAACTACCGAACCAATCCAGACATACCGTGAACCGCGCTTCTAAATCCAGCGATTAAATCGCGATTCCCGTGATTACTGGCCTTCTAAAGTTTCGCCAATCTCTCTTCTCCCCACTCCCCCTTAAGCTGCTGAAAATCACGCAGCGGCGTAAAAATAATGCTTAACCCTTTAGGAATGATGTCCCTGCACGCGACGCGATCTAAAATTTTGGTCTACAATCTAAAATGACAGTAACAAATACAGTAACTTAAAAACGTAATAATGACTGTAACAATAATCAAAATAATCATCCAATCTTGCTTTGTATTTTGTTATTTTCGTAGAAATGAACTCTTAGTCCGCGAATGAATAAATAACCAATAAAGTATAGTATAATACCTAAAAGAGAAAGGAATGTTTGCGTCGTCTCTACAAAAACGACTAAAACCACTCGCAAATCTTTTATCCAATCCACGAGAGCTTGCAGAGTCGTTGTGTCCTTTTAAGAGGGATGATGCTTGGGGGATTTTGAAGAAAACGAAACTAAACAGGGGTGTCGAAGAACGTGACACAAGTTACAGCGATCACGGGGTATCGGTTTCGTTGCTGGATCACTGGCGAACGGGGTTGGAAAGGAAAACAAAACAATCCATTTTTCTTGGCCGACGGTAGGACGAGATCCTCGTGGCTCATCCTCCGGCCCGCAACATCTAGCCGAAAGTAACATTCTCCAGACGCGCCTTTTCCAACCACCGGAACCCTTCACACGCTTGTGGAATTTCCAAATTGCCCCTTTTCAATCTCAATACATCTATCCGCGCCTTTATGTCGTTTTTTTTTTAAACGTTTATTCGTTGCTCGGTTCCCATTTTTGCGATTAGACAATTATTGGGTTACTATTAACCCTTTAAACGCGACGTGGCCGTCGCTGCGAAACGCTCGCGTAATCGGTAGATTGCGAACCACTATGCAAATTCCAAATATTCGTTTCAATTGCGAATAAAAGCTGGACGATACGTGCTGATCGATTTCGTTCTCCAGATATTGCAAAGTTCGCTTTACTTCGGATATTTCGCGTACTTCTGCGTATTTTATTGCGTGCTTTTTATATTGTAATTGTGTATATTTATATTGTAATTATGTATATTTATATACAATTTATATTGTGCAATTTTTCGCATGTTTCAATTTCACACGAAGTAAGGTATTTTTATTATTACGTTACTCAACCCCTTTATGGGGATTATGGGGATTACTACCTGTATGCAACTTCTGTGTATACTAATATTACAAAAGTATTTACACGTGTAATATCCTTATTCTACATCTTAACTCTGAATCACAATTTTATTACAATAGAAGATTGATCACAGGCAGGATAATCTGCAATTATAGTGAAATAATGTGTACGGTTATAAATATAGTTTATGGTTTTTAAGGAACTAATGTATGCGTATTTTCGAATAGACGGTTAAATGATTCGCGATTAAAATTAACACTAACCGTACCGGCATTTTACATACATATATATCTATTTAATAAATCTTCCACGGTGGGAAAAGAAGCGAAACGAAATAGGAAATGTGGGAAACTGATTAGTTCAACGATATAGGAATTGTCATATAGTTAAATGAGCAAAAAAAGTATAATAACGAATGTGGAATATTAAATGAAATATTTTAAAACCGGGCGTAGTACGGTTAGTGTTAAATCTAGAATCGACATGACTTATCGAATGGCCAAATATGTGCTAGCAGATCAAAGTGAATTTTCTTCTCTTATTGCGTAAATTCGCCGAACAAGTTGAAGTAACCTAATTTCTCCGAGCGCATACAAGTGCGAGGAATATTCAAAAGGTTAAAGTGTTCGATTAACCCCTTGCCATACAAATTTTTCAACAAGTAGTCGCAGTAACGTTACCTACTTATTCCTTTAACATTGCCGTGAATGCAAAATAACGAAACATTGCGCGCGATTTGTGCTCGCGATACTCAACCTTACAAATTGAAATAACGCATGGAATTAGAATTGAAATGAATTAAAAAGTACGACGTATTTTTTGCAGAAGACGGAGCATAATTTCTGCCACGAGTAGAAACTGTAACTCGTTATCGCGAGGCAAAGGGTTAAGAATCGGCGCATAGCTCCGGTCGGTAATTCGCGAATGAAGTGCAACCACCGACAACCGCTGTCAACCGAGACGGCTGTTTATTATTCCACGCGTGCTCTCGTTGAACGCGAGTATGTACGTGTAATTGTACGGAGGGAACGCGTGCGTGAATGCGTGGCCGTGTGGTGCATGGTAGGCGCCAACAGATACCGAGGCGCCTTCTTAATTGTGGGAAAGCGACGCCGGCGTCTGGAGGACCTGCTTCGTGTGAAGCCACCGCGCCCCACAGACGCACTTCATTTTTAAACAATTCCTATCCCGCACAAGTATTCGACTTTTCCTGGAATTCTGGAAAATCTCGGCCATTTTTTTTTCTCACCCGCCACTCGAACTTTTTCCCTCTTCAATCTTGAATACATTACGGGGCTCGGATCAGAGTTGGGCAAACATTTGTACGTATCAACGATGAACGATTATTAAATTCCTAGTCGTTTAGTGGTTCATCGTTATGAACGATTGACCAGCTTTTAATCGTTGGTTGCAATCGACAACTAAATGCTTACTTTGGTTGCTATTATAATTGCGACTCATGATTCAATGTTCAATGTTAATCGTGAATTGAGATACTCTTTGTAATGAAACTAAAATCTCGTGGGACTATTGATCAAATGTAATCGTATCGTATAGAAGTATTATTCGAGTTCCATTTATAAATTAGCGACTGATAATCGGTTCATTCTTTTAAGCAACTGATGATACTTCTCAAAAGCAAATCAAATTCCAAATTCCAAATACCAGCTTAATCTTCGCCATGTTTCTATTCTTCCATCTCAAAAAGAAACATAAACAGTTCTCACAGCGCTCCAGGAATAATTCCCAATTTTTCTCCTCAAAAGCAAATAAAATTCCAACTTTCAAATACCAGCTTAATCTTCGCCATGTTTTTATTCTTCCACCTCAAAAAGAAAAAAGAGAAACAGTTCTCAAAGCTATCTAGGAATCACTCTCAATTTTCCTTCGTAAAAGCAAATAAAATCTCAGCTTGGATCAGCTCAATCTTCGCCATGTTTCTATTCTTCCACCTCAAAGAAAAAAGAGAAACAGGTCTCAAAGCGCTCTAGGAATCATTCTCAATTTTTCTTCTCAAAAGCAAGTAAAATTCCTGCATAGACCAGCTCAATCTTCGCTATGTTTCTATGCTTCCACCTCTAAAAGAAAAAAGAGAAACAGTTCTCAGAGCACTCTAGGAATAATTCTCAATTTTTCTTCATAAAAGCAAATCAAATTCCAGCTTGTATCAGTTCAATCTTCGCCATGTTTCTATGCTTCCACCTCAAAAAGAAAAAAGAGAAACAGTTCTCAAAGCGCTCTAGGAATAATTCTCAATTTTTCTTCTCAAAAGCAAGTAAAATTCCTGCATAGACCAGCTCAATCTTCGCTATGTTTCTATGCTTCCACCTCAAAAAGAAAAAAGAGAAACAGTTCTCAAAGCGCTCTAGGAATAATTCTCAATTTTCCTTCTTAAAAGCAAATAAAATCCCAGCTTGGATCAGCTCAATCTTCGCCATGTTTCTATTCTTCGACCCCGAAAAAAAAAGAAAAACAGTTCTCAGAGCACTCTAGGAATAATTCTCAATTTTTCTTCATAAAAGCAAATCAAATTCCAGCTTGTATCAGTTCAATCTTCGCCATGTTTCTATTCTTCGACCCCGAAAAAAAATAGAAAAGAGGAAAACTGTTCTCACGACTGTGAGAAAGAGCGTGCCGGAAAACAGCGAACGATTTCCGCATGCAGAGGACGACGACGAGTGGTTCCTTCCTCGCGTGGATCGTGCTCGCGTAACGAGGCCGTGCGATCGAGAAGTTCTCTCTGGTGCAATGTGGTGTCCAGTTGCAACACGGCCAGCCCGTGTTGGGCCGTACAAAAGGGCCCTTTGTGCCATTGCCTCGCGTCTAAATAGCCGCATGCGGCCTCCACCACGGCCAACTATCCGTGTACGGTTTATAGAAAAATCCCGTGGCGCACGTTGCCGTATCTTCTGACCTCTTGGCTCGTGGGGGGTCAGATGCCGCCCATGGAGGGCCGCGTTTCCAGGATCTGCTCTTTCTCTTCCTTATACCGTGTCCCCTACGTGACCAACAATGAGACAATGCCACCGGCCGCCGCGTCCGAGAGATCGATTCCACCGGAAGGAGTGTTCCGATTCTCTTCGTCCTTTTTTCGTTGCCAACGACCGTCGAAGTCGGATGTTGCGTGTAATTGACGTGGCTCCGGTCATTATTATGCGATGAGCTGGGATTTTCTGTGACTCTTGTCTTTCCGTGGTTTCCTTTTACAACTGGACAAATGTTGGGAAATATTGCAGATATTACTATGAACGTACTATCACTGTTCCTATAAATGCCACTTGAGTTCGTTCGTTTAATAGGCAAGCAATGTATAAAGAATCGTAAGTAAAGAAATTTTCATACGAAATTTGGACTATGGTCTACGTAACAACGCATTGACATTGCACATTCGGTTACGCTTAACATTTGTAGATAAATATTAGGAGGTAAATGTGCCGTTGAACATTGAAACGTAACTAATAGAATTATAAAGTATGGAACGTGTCATTATTCGATAAGGCGAGACGTTTACTATGTATCTTATATCTGTTACACAAACTGATTTTCAAAGCTAACATGCTTTTTAATCTCTCTGGTTTTTAATTCTTGTGGTCTTCGAACTATGCATTCGATCCACATTTTTGCTCAGTGAAATATTGCAGATGTTAGTAAGAATTTGTTGTATCTCGATGATTGTTGTTTATCGAAGAATTTTCCAAGTCAGCAGGTTTCTAAATCCTTTCCTCTTTTAATTCTTACGGTCCTCGAAATACATGTCCATTCGAAAACGTTTGGCGAATAGTGAACGGATGTATAGTGTCATTGGAAGATACAACCAAATATTAATGGAAAACAGCAGAACATTTTCAAGAGATGCTTTTACGTATGCAACGAGTTTGCCAATTTCTGTTCAGCACCAAAATTGCGTTTGATCTTTCGTAAAGACGCGTTGAATTTAATAAAAGGGCACCTAATTAATTTGCACGCCTACTATTTCTTTGTTAATCGGTCGAAAATGTATACATTTCTTCTCCGACACATTATTAAACGATACAATATACTGTTCGATGTACCATAGGAATTTAACGATTAATCCAGTCCAATTAATTTAATTGCTGGGATTGGGTGAGCAAACGTGGGCCAATTTTTTAACGGAGCAAATTTCAAGAATTCTCCAATAATCGAATAGTCAACAAACGTTATTCTTGAAACTTTTCCCAAACGATTTTGCTCGCTTGAAAGTTGTCGCAAGTTTCTTTAGGCAACCGAAGGCGCCAACAGTCGACGTACCTAATTAATTCAGTTTCGGTGATCCCTTAGGAAGCGGCGGACGAAACGCAGAAGCTAGGCAAAGGTTCGAGTGCGTTGTACAGGGTCGCGTGTGTTGCTATTGTGTCGAAAGAAGAAAGAGGCCCAAGCGTGGTGCATTTCTGCACTTAGGCCGGGTATAGACTTCTCGTCGTTTTCTCACGAGTGGCCCAGACAATTGCGTGGATCTGGATGTCTAGACAGCCGCATCCCTCGTTTTATTTTCTGCGTTGCAACAGAAAACGCAGAGCCGTACGTCGGCCAGAACGCCTCGATAATACAGCTCGGCCACTTGTTCCTTCCTGTTCGCTTTCTTTTCCCTCTTCAAAAACCCATTTCTCTTCGTCACTATCACCGAAAATTTCTCCTTTTCAAGCGTATTACGCTCGCGCGTCTACTAAATGTTTCCCCGTACGCGTCGAACCAACGAAAGGGTTAAAGATTCGATAAGAAGTTGGTATTGTAAATGCTTCAGAAAATGGAACCAGGATTATGTACTACTAGTATAGGATTATCAAAAATAGACTATAGAACATCTACCTTCACTTTTTTTCTTCCCCTTTTATAATCTGTTCTTTATTTCTATTATCTTCCTCCGTTCTCGTTTCAATTTTCATCTTTTTCGCCTCTATTTTATTAACAAACATGGCGTTTCACAGATATTCTCATTCAACACCCTAAAGGTACTTTTGGATAACCCTTTAATAGTAGTATGTATTTGTTTCTGCCTCTTTGGTCTTGAAATCGACTCTTCGTTAAAAATGTATCTCGATCTCTCCGAAATCTCTCCAACGCGATACTGTTCTCCTTCTATCCTCGTAAAGCGGACATCGAGGAGTACGTATTAATTGGAGAACGATTATTATCGAAGGGTTTCGGCGGTGGTTTAATTGGCGGTAGCAGAGGATGATGGTTCACGCGTGGCTTATTTATAACCGCGAATGTTGCTGGCAATGGTAGCGAAGAAGCCCTGGTAATTGGATAGGCATCCGACGTCTTCTATTTGTTGTTCGATACTTAAATGCTAAGACAAGAGTGATCCACGTGCTCTGGTCAACGTCAAGCAGCGAGCCCCGCCGCATTTTCGACATTCGACACGCGAGAAACTCTCGCTAATGCCATTCTCTTCTCCGCGCCAGATTTTATTATTAGAGCTCGTTCACACGATACGCTTTATCAGCACCACCACCGTACACCGACGTTCTTCCCGCGAGGAAAGCGTGTCATTTTTTTGGTCCATTTCATTCATTTCAGAAACCGAAATGGATTGCAATCACCTCGTCGAATACTAACGGCGCTTTCTTTCCTCTGAGATTTGATAAACAATATTTGCAGCAGGAAGAACCGAGAGTATGCGTAAAACTGTCGTTTCTCGTTAACTAGCGTTCTTTACGCGAGGAAAACGTTGCTATTTACATGGGATACTATTGACTACTCAATTATTTGGAGGTGTCGATAGTAAACAAAGGCTGCATTCACACAGTTCGCGCATTTTTATCATACGAATGAATCGAGTTACTATGGTGCGTAGGTACAAACCATTGTTTAATTTAATTTAATTTAATCAATAGACAGGATAACCCATTTGTTTACATTAGTTTACGTTAGAGTATACGATGTGCGGTCTTTGAATTATATTCATGCTGCGAAGAATCGGTAATTTGCTGAATTATTACTTACGAATATAGTCGAAGTATACTCAGACATTTTGAGGCTGGATGCATTTCTTTTTTATTACGAGTCATTGTATATTTCTTTTTACTTTCGCGAATGAAGCCACGAACTGCAGAGAACTGTACAACTTCGCCAGCCAATATTCCGAGGGAAACAGATTAATGTGTTAGATTAAAGTTAAAGCGAAGCTTTACAGTTAATAAGCAAGATAGCAGAACTTGATACTTAACTTGATTTGCTTCGTGAGCAAAAGATAAACATAATGGAGAGTGGGTACTATCTTGTCTAAGTTTTCGTGAAAAAAATCTGTAATTCTCTAAGAGGCCTCTGCACCGAAATCCCCATTAATAAGTTCCACGTCAAATTACGACACGTTCCGTCCGTTTCTTTCTGCCGGGGAAAAAAAAAGGAAAGCGTGTCTATGGTGGCACTTGAGAATAATCTCGGATCCCTGGATTACCTTACTGGAAGTTCGTGTCAACAAACTGCTATCGCCTTTTTCCTTTTGGCGTCGAATTCCCGACGCATTCAGTTCCCTTCGATGCTTGAGAAAAACATTCAAGCGAAAATGTTCCGCATTCACAATATTCTCCAAATAATCGCGCAACGATCGATTTACAATTGCATTTGGATATTCTTTAAAATTCGGTTTCGTTCAATGAAATATTAAAGATACGAAAATTTACGTGCAACTACTTAGACTGTACTAGTTAATTGTTTACAAAATATTTGGAAACGAAGGACAATTTTGGGTACGCTTCGAGTGTTTGCAAATTAAGGCTACGCGTCTAGAAAATATTTAGAAACAAAAGAGGATTTTCGGTGTGCTTCAAATGATTGCAAATTATGCTTAATTGTCTACGGAATATTTAGAAACAACCTCGATAAATCATTTGATCCTGTCGTGTTCTAAATTCGATGTCTAAATACAAATACAAAATTGGAATCACAATTGAAGTTAACATCGAAGTCAACAAGGTTCACGATCTCTTCGAGTTCATTGGAGAAACCAAAATTGTTTATTAAATATACTATAAGTAATCTACTTGTTAACGCGACGTTAAATTGTCCGTTAAAGAAAGAGAATTTTCGGTACGCTGCAAGTATTTGCAAATTAGTGTTCGCATCTATTTCTGTATTTTGCGAATAATAATAATTTATCAGCTGAAGCTACTAGATCTTTAGCAACTTACCAGCAGAAGGTACGAGGAATTGTACCGTCGACGCTCTAAAATACCGATGCTGCTAAAAAATCTGAGTTTCCAAAATTCCAAATCCATATACAATTTAAAGCAAAGAGTTCAACGATTATATTCAAGCAAATTTAATATTCAATCGTTTTCCTTTTCAATTGCGACGAATTACAATTTATGTTCACAAGTTACTATAATTGTTATCTTGCTCCGAGGCGCTCTATTAAAAATTACGCGCCTAATTTCAAATACTTACATTTTATTTTAAACGCTGAGAGTTCATTTTAGTGTACAACTGCACGATTTTGCACTTCGTGTGCGATTAACAACGTATTTGTTTCCTATAGCATTATTTTGATTTCATAATGGAAATTCCAACAGCTATTAAAGTAGAAATTTATTTAAATTAACTGCACGTGAAATCGGTAATATAGAAAGTCACTGAAGCTCTGAAGTCCCTAGCTAGGGGCAAATCCGGATTGCCTGACAAGTTTAAAACCAGTTCTACTAGAGGGCGAGGTGGGCACCAAATGCTTCGATTCGAGCCGCAAAATACCGCCAGCAAATGATTCGAAATTACTTTAATGCAATTTTAAAGCTCCCAAATATCAACGCAATTCACTCTGCACCGATATTAATTTGTACGTCTATTTTCCCGATCTGCTTTCCTCGCGAATAATTCGCGTTGCTCTGCTACAAATTTAGTCTTTACGTTACAATGTTGCGTTGCGTTACACGTAGCCATTTTGCTACAAATAATTACAAGAACTTTAAAAATGGTGGCGCGATACTTAAAACATAATAGATAACACGTAAATAATTACATACGAGATAATAGAAGACTCGCAAATGAATGGAAACCTAAACTTAAAATACTTCATCGCGATCTATTATATATTTATTATATAACCACGAGTCGTACTCCAAATAGAGTTGTAGAATAATACGTCATAGTCCAAATCGAATAACTGTACGCGGTATTTATAACAAATTTCCATTCAACTCCCGCAACTTCTCTTAAATCTTCTAAATTAGTATAACGAATACGCGTAACGTGTAACATTTTAATATCTTGCATCTGGCGTAAAATTGAGGCAACGAAATTTCGAATTTCGTTAACATTTTGCCGTACGAATTTTTACAAAACTTTTTCATCATGATATTGATTAGTTTTTATTTCGACAATGTGTTAATTATACCTAATTTGTGTTTAATAGTCTCCAATCTTACAAACCAATATTACAGCGATAATTAAAGTTATAGTTACTGAAAGGTGCAGCGTGTCTTTATTCCAATTAAATCACAGTTTGCGCCACGAGTGTAACTCGTTATTACAGAGCAAAGTCCTGAACGAACAAACACAATCCGACAAACAATAAGAGATACGGTTAACCCGCGTAGCTGCAGAAAAATTCGTAAGGCAAAGGGTTAATCGTTTGGCAATTTGCTCGCTATTCGAAGGTGTCGAAACGTGCCGAGGATCATTATTCGAAATCGGTGGACGCGAAGCTAAAGGTGGCCGTATACGGTAGCAAATGCGGGCGCGCGTTCGCCGATAATAATTCATAAAGCCGATACGAGGCAACGAAAACGAAGGTTAATAATCATAAAATTAGCGTACCTCGTAAATTCGTAATACGATATTCGAATCGTTAACCTCCATAACCGTAAGATATACGCAACGCCACCTGAGAATTAAATTTACGACGCGGAATATCGAGCGCCGGGTACTTTCGAAACGATACGGCGTAATCCGAATCATTAAAGGGGATCCATTTCTGCTTACCGAAAATCCTTTTTCCCATTCCCCGGCCAACGAAACGAGGAAGAAGAAGACTGCCACGTCGATGAGAAAATTAAAATAGTGGTTGCTAACCGGCGATGGGATTTTTGGAACGCTACCAATCGGATATTGCGTATCGAGTGATAAATTCGAACGCGATTCGAAGCCTGAAACACTTGAAAGTCTCGAACGTTTTGATCGCGTTAAAAGTCACGATTCGTGACGTATATAATTGAGGAAAATACGGGACTTTAGTAGATACTTGTTTCATCCCCTAAATGTAATAATGTCTGCCTTACTTTGGATACTTTATATATTTTTCACTACTACGTGCAGTTTGTGATTTCTTGCAACCCTGAATTCCCCATGAATGAATAAAAATCCGTAGTCTAGTCACAAATAAGCAGCCTAAAAACCGAGAACGATAAGCTACTCGTTAGCTGTCGATGCCTGGTATGTACTTAACCCTTTGCGGACGGGGAAAAATAATGTTTAACGAATTTTCGTTCGATTATTTTAACATTTTCAAGACGTTATTAAACGAATACTTGTCCACGTATTAACAGCAGCGTATAGTGATCGTTTTAAGCTGAATTTCTTGTTTTCAAAATTGATATACGTCCAAAAACACCGAAGAACTTGGGCGATTATTTCCGACACTCGTCCGCAAAGGGTTAAGTCTCGCATCATCGTTACACTCTAACACTTATTCTACACCTTAACCCTAGAACTGCCAAAAATGGCTGGCTACAAATTTGCCCCAAAAATGATATAAACCAGCAACGGTGCATCTTTTACAATATCCCGCGATTTCCTATGCAAAATATTAACGAAGATTTATCGCGCTTCAATCATAATACGCGCTTTGCAAATACCTCGCGTGTCTATTCCCTTGCTACAAAATAAGTATACATTAAACGTGGGTAATTCTGGTGTCGAGTCTGAATCGTAATCACGCCGAGACGTTGCGAAAAAAAGCTGGCAACGAAGACAAAATACGCAAACAAACGAACCGTTTTCGCGGCGTTGGGCCGATAAGCGGGAAAGCGGAAAGTTTCGACGATGAATCGGCATGGTTACCGGCGCTTGTAAACGTCGCGTCGTTATAACAGAAAGGCCATGATTACGTTAGAACGATGAGAATTGCCGGTGTGTGGATGAAGGGTGTGGGTAAGAAGGCAGAGGAAAAGGACCGGATACGTTCGTCTCGTTTCATCCTGTTGGGTTCTCGTGCGCGGCGAGGAGCCGCGTAGCCGGTTCGAGGCGAAGCCGGGTTTTAACGATCGGTCATTAAGTCGCGAAGAAAATTGAGACGTCCACCTCTCGGTGAGCTCATACCCAATTGAGTAGCGGCCTTAATACCCCTTATGTATTATCCGGTAGGCGAAGCACCTTGTTAAACGGATCCGCCATTTCTTCTTCTCACTTCGTGTTTTTCCACCGGTGATCCTGCCTCGATCGAAAACCCGACACTACCGTAACAGTTCCTCGCTCCCCTTTCCTTTTTATCTTTTCAACCTCTTTCAACCACTCACCGCACGGATTCACCTTTTCGGTTTCTTTTGTATTCACTATACTTTATTAACGCCGTCGCTGACGACGTGTGCCATTCGACGAGTATTTTACAACGTGGCGAATTGGGCGATTTCGCGTGCAAGACTTTTTCTAGCTTTGCATTATAAATTCAGAAAGACAGAGCTTCTGTTCGTTATTTTGTTATTAGTTCGTTTATTATATATTGTACCGTATACGTTCGCGTATATTATTAGAAGGATTCTACAAAGACACTTAACCCTTTGCGGGCGAGAAAAAAGAACAGTTGAGAAATTTCTAGTCAATTACGAGTTCATTAAGAGACAGAATTTAATAACACTTAGCGAAGTCTCGCCCAGTTATTATCAGAAGTGGCTATTAGCGCCACCAATGCGAATTTCTTGCTTTGAAAATCGACATCTATCCAGAAAATCGGAAAGCTTTGGGCGGTTATTTATTATTATTATTACACGATGCTTTTCATTGCATCTGTTAGAAGAAAATTAGTAGAAACCGATAAGTAAACCAGTGTTAAGCGAGACACGATTCCTAATTGACAGCCAATGGGATAATCTTTTATCAAACATATTTATATCAAGCTGTTTTAAGCTACAAAATTTAACAGGACTAAATTCCCACCAAGTATACTTAACTTTATTTAACAATGTACAGTAGTAACCATAGAAATTGCACCACCCAAAAAGTTCCAATACCTTTGATTCAACTTTCACACGAGTTACACTCGCCTGAATTATTAGACACTAAAGGTTTGGTTTACATTCAAGGGAACATAATTGGTTAGAATGAATCGACGCCTAATTCAAAATAAATATACCTTCCTTACATTTCATTGCTAACTATTTACAGGCATTTATTCAAAGAATTAATTCGAAATGTTGTAGTCCAATAAAATGTTATTCGTGCAATCTATTCGAAGAATTGATTCGAAACATTGTTCGAACAATTTATTCAAAGAATTAATTCGAAATATTGTTCGAACGATGTATTCGATGAATGAATTCAAATTGTTGTTCGAATGATTAATTAATGTTGCTCGAGTAACGCTCGGCCGTGTCCGCGAGTGATCGTCGGATTAATCAACTGTTTTCTCTCTATTCGCGGGCAGTAAAAGGTGCAGCGGAAGACTGATGATAATCCCAGTTGGCTGGACGCGAAGCATCTGCAGAAATTTTCCCCGCAAACTGGTAGCCGTAACGACGATAGGCTAACGAGAAATCTGGCTTACGGTAACGCGCGTTTAATCGTCACGTGACACCTATTTTCCCGGGGTGTCGGATCTTTGAGTAATGGCCTCCTGGAGAACGCGAACCGTCGATCCTGATTACCGATCCCGATCCCGTTCCGATCCTGATTGCTGGCATTAGCGCGCGCGCCACTTATCGCCCATCGAACGTCATGCACGCTGCGAGCTTGGCATAAATGCGCTGGCCAAACACAACTCCGCGGTTAGATCCGCCAACGATTTCGATACACGTCCATCGATCGCCGGCAATCGATAAATCCTCCACTTCCACAATTGTTTCAAGGCTTTCCGGTTCGGTTCACTCGCCCCGAAAAGAAACGCCTTTTAATCTCACGCACGGGTTACGAGATATTTTCGTTCTCCTTTAGCCGGAGATTTTTCTTTACCGTGGCGTGGAATTAAATTCAAATCGGCTGGAATAATAATAATAGGCTTGACCGAGGATTTTGCAAACGCGATTAAAGAAGTGGAACTTTTGTACAATGATTCGTTTCGCTGTTTAAATATTGCAACTTGAACCGTAGTTTCGACGTTTCGTAAATATTTACGCGTTACGCGTGGTTTCCGTATCTTTTCGAATATTAATATTTCTTCGCGAATGCATAAATATCCATAGGTTAATAATAGATAAGTATATTCGACTATTGTTTATTGCTATCGCGACGCATTTATCGAATTCTAATATGAGATCCAAAGAAAACGTAACATAGAAGCAAAGCGTATATCGAGGAAAGATATTACCAAAAAAAGTTACGTATACATATATTATTATAGTTTCAAACTATTGCTGAGTACGCTTAGTAGTTTATTCTATTCCTTAAATATATATATATACGTATATAGTCGTTTGAAAATGAAGCGTAACTATGTCCTCAAGATAAACATTTTGTCGCTTACTAGAACAATTTCCATTAAGCAATTGTAAGTTCCACTCGCAATTACACTTGGAGATCGGTTGTTCAGCGTCTAACTCGGGGCGTAACGAATTCAGGAGCGTAAAAGCGTCTCGCAAGCAAGGCACATTAGCGAGGGGCATCCGTTATCGGCGATCGGGCGCCGCGGAACAGGGTGAAACCGGTATAAATATGCCGTCAAAGGACAAGTAAGATGACAGCTGCCGTACATACGTAATATTTCATCGCTAACAAGCGGACAACGCGCGACTCCGGCCCGGTTATGCCATCCATTGTCGAAGATTACATCGTTATTTCATTGTTTTACCGGCCGATTCAAATTCGCTTTTTGCTCGCTGCCTCGTGCGGCGTACATGAATCAATATGTTCCGTAATAATCGAGTTATCGCTCCGATGCAACGTTTTCCTTTAAGCGAGAGGAGGGAGAGAAGGGGCGAAAAGTGTTCTAAAAGTTTTCTACCTCGCCAAACATCCTGGCGGCGCGGCGGTATCCGTTTCTCATCTCCACGCTTTTAAATACACACTCTCGATTAGCAAAGTAGTCTTCGGTAGCGCATAAATTAATTTCTAGAATCGTACGCTCTACGCTCGTTATCTCCCCGGTGCAATTGCAATATCTTACAATGCTTGTCCGTGGAGTAATTTAAACAGCGGCTTGCCCGTAATTAATTGAGTTACGGTGGTTCACAGTAGTATTCGCGCGATACTCTGTATTTATTTTCGTTCGGCGATATTAATTAATTGAACGCGCGTATATTAAATTTGCTATCGTTACGGTGGCACTCTTTAACGCAGGTGCAAAATTTCTGCATCGTAGAAGCGAGATGCATGCAATCTAGTATAATAAGTGCAGGGCGGATTTTTGTAGGCTAATTTTTCCGTACCTTCGAACGTGATTCGAAAAGTACGATTTTAACCCTTTAAGAGGGAGGGAATTATTGCGAGTTTTACTGAGATGCAACTGATATTCGTTATAATAACAAAACGAACTCAAAGTACGTTATTAACCCTTTGTCCTACGATTATTTTATTACCCACGAATGACTGATTCAGCCGATCATTGGACTGAGAATTTTTAGGGCATTGAAAGTAGTTCTTATTAAGTTTCGAAACGATAGAAGATACGTTAGAGAAGAAACGATAAAAATAAAAATAAAAATGGTAGCGGGGTTCTGGCGATCCCAAAAACGCGTGACAATAATACTCTATATGTATCCCGATTCTGTTCCAGGCTACGCGTCTCGAAAGACCGCGGAGCGCAATGAAATTCGTAAACGATTACACTTTATCTCGTAACTTTTGTCGGCAACCGTATAATCCACTTAACTTGGAATATTCTCTATTATAGCTTATCCTGCGCAGACGTACATGTAAATCGCACCGGAGAAGCGCAGGATCCACTTTCCCACAAAGCTATCGGTGGCATCTAAGCGATGGCAATCGATCGCGACAACACCGATCGTCCTTCTATCGAAGTGGCCGGCGCGCGGCGCGCGGCGCGGCAGCGCGGCAGCGCGGTGGCGAGCGATTTTCTGCGAACGGCCGCGAGTCGAAATTAATTAGGGGCTTCGCAGGAAGCAAGCTCCTGGTGGATATCGAGCGTCGAAGGGCGGCGGGGAGCAGGCCAATCGTGCGCCTTCATTGCCCTCGACGCGTTTCAGGCCGTGAGCGTTAATTGGCCGGACCAATTAATTCCAACAAGTTCGCTCGATGCGATTAGTGCGCGTACGTGCTGCCGTTTGTGTGCCCCCTACACCTGTGTGCTTTCCAATCGAGCCTGTGTTCGCCGACACATCGCAAGCGCTCGCTCACGTATACGCGTTTCTTCTCCTCGTTCGATCTTCATTTCCCGTCCTCGTTCGCCTCTTCTTCGCTGTGTGTTCGCGGTAACAAGCGAACACCGATCTGCCCCCGGAAGAAAACGAAGAACCTGTTCCACACACGCGGTGGAGGTTTCTCGCATTCTCGGCTGCTCCCGCGACACCAGATACCGTCGTTCTTTCCCTCCCTTCCTCCCCTGCGCCGTCGTACCTTAGCCCGGGGAACAAGAATCGGACGCAATAACGAAAACACAAATTACGGGAGCACACCGAGCGCCGATCGTCTCCACGCGATAATCTTAACCCGGACCGAGAGGTGGTCGCGCTGCTCTCGCAGCTGGAAAACTATCGATTATACCCTATCGATGCTTTTCGACTATCCAACGAGTATACGTAATCGATGTTAATCGTTTCATTCGGAATCTTCTTTGTACTCGGAAAAAAGAATTAGTAGAAACGAATTAACATTGTTTAGGGGGATTTTAATCGACGAAAATATAAATATAAAAGCAAGAGAAAATAGTGATTCAGTAATTGCTTCGGTAAAGCAATGAATAGATGAACTCGATTGAAAAAGAACATATAGATATTCACGTAACGAATGGCTATTTAAAGCTTAATTATATTTGAAGTTATTACGGATACCTTTAATTTTTTGTTACGAGTTTAAATTGGGTGCACAATTATCGGTAGTTTGCTTGAAATGTTCGAGAATTATCGATAGTTTTTCACCGCTATTACCCTGGATTATTAAAAGCATCATTTTCGTTTTAATTGTTTCTTACAATTTCCGTATTTTTCGATCCCGTCGACGAATCTCCGCGATCGCGTGGATAATTAGCCTCGTCGTCGCTCCATTGTCGCCGCAGTGCTTCCTCGCTGGTATCGAATGAAATTTCAGCGAAATACAATTGAATTTGCGCTGCATTTCAGTGGGTGGCAAAGTGTAGGTGTCAAGTAGGTGTCGTTTAAATTAATGGTAATTAAACGAGTTCAATGCTCCAATTATTTTCCGCTACTTTCTTCTCGCTTCGATTAACCCTTCTTCAATCGAGCACCTCTTCGGCCAAGATTTATGCACTCCCAAGTTCGCCGCGTCACATTAACACTTCTTCGATACCTTGAATTAGTAGAAATATTCGTCAACTTTTTAAACTCGATCCAGAGTGTCCTGTCTTCCTTCAATCGCTTTAATAAAGAATTCTTTCTACTTCGAATGATTCTCGTTGGCTCTCGTGTAAAGAAACAAAGGCGTGCGCGTCATTGTCCACGATTTTATTTATTTATTACTTTATTCAACGGGTCGACGCTGTTTAATGTAACAATTTAAACGAGTATCTGCAAGTACAGCATTTAATAAGAAGCACGCAAACAAAGGCAAAGTGTAAAAGCACGAATGCATAAGAATAATTTTTTGCCTCAATGGCTGATAAAAGGATTTGATTTTATGCATATTTGATTATCTTATTCCAGTCTCATCCATCGCACGTTGCACTCCCTCGCATTTTACACCGATTTGTCGACTATTACAAATTAATCGTTAAACTATACAATAATAAATAAACTATGCTATTCTCATTATTGCACTTGCAACTAGAATTTCGCATTTCCCATGGTTTCTTTGGTTCCCAGTACATCTTCCTTTTTCTTATCTAACTTTCCTAACTAATCGGTTACTCTATCGTTACTTCTGCCTTCTATCACTCCCTCCTCTGCAATAATTACCCTCTCAACGGGGAAATATATACATAAATTAAAGTTAGTTGAGCAGTAGTAAATTTCGTAAACATCAGCATTACACGCAGCAATAGAAGAACGCATGGCACGGCTATAATGTCCGATGTAGTTGCCGTGCGAATGTTAAAAGTGAATAGAAAAAGTCTAATCATGCCGAAGACTCGTTAACGTGAATAATTATGCGGTTAATACAGGTTTCGTTGATCATATAACCGTACGACGGAATTCCAGTGCAAGAAAGGAACGATTCCGCAAGCCACGAAGGGAATAATCTAAAGTTGGTTCGGAGTTAAATCTTATTTCTCGGAGGATCCAGTTCCTCGAAGCAACGTGATTTGAACGTGGCAAGGCGTTGAGTGGCGTGTAATCCAAGAAGGGAGAAATCCGTCGAGGATTTCTCGAAGGGGCCACAATTTTCACGAAAATACGGATCGACTGGCAGAGGCAGCGGTCGCGTTCGAGAATTTATCACGTCGACACTCGCCTCGTCCTCGCTATCGTTCGTGATCTCGATGCTCGCTGATAAAATATCCGCGCCGTGCTCGTTTGGACGGGACTCTCGCCTCGTTCTGTCCTCGACTTGATTGGTGCATTAAATACGCCAACGTATGCGTAGCTCTGCTCACGAGATCGCGCCGCGGAAAGAATAAAATCGAGAAGTGTATCGCGCATACGCGCGTCTCTGAGTCGAATAGTAATTGCTGCTGGCTGAAAGTGTGCAGCCAGACTGATTGCCGACGAAATCCACTCGTTACGGGCAACGCAATTAAACGGTTTCACGAGCAAACGGCGAAAAATTCAGTGCGAGCAGGTGATCGTAGTTCGGAGGTGCAGTTGTATTATTTCACGTCTCCTTTGCTTCGCGTTTAACGCTTATCTTCGTCCGTCGATCGAAACCATTCGTTTCAGAAGGGTACAAGTTTTAGTTTTTCGATGTCGTACGATGAATTGTTCGTGCGATTTATTCAAACTCGTTCGAAGCGAATTCTTCTCGTATTCCGCCGCATTAGTACAATTGTGAGAAGTGAAGCTGTGAGTTTAACTTCGAATCGGCTAAGTTACCACTGCCATTTTAAGCAAAATTTCAACGCGCAAAATGCCGGTACGGTTAACGTTTAACCCTTTGCTCTAAAATAACGAGTCACACTCGTTCTATGAATTACGCTACACAGATTCAACAAAAACGCTTATTTTTCTTTCTGAAATTGACCTCAAACTCTAATCTTAGCTTTGCATTGTAAGATCGGGAATTGTTAAATAAAGATTACCTACAATAATCAAATGATTTCTACATGTCAAGATATAAAAATAGTGATCAACTAACGCTAGCCTAATCAACCGATAAAACAATAATAGGGCAAGGGGTTAATTATGCTAACAAAAGAAAGAAATTGCACCAGATCCACGGTTCAGCCACAAACGTGCAATCTTAAAATTCGCGACTTCGACTGCACCTCGATTGAACTTCGCCCAGGAATTCTCCCCCCGAAAGTATCACCCTGTTCGAAGAATTGGCTACAGGGAAGAAAGCGTCTCCGTGAAACGTTAGAAGTATCGCGATTTTGCGGAAGCTCGATGCGAGCCGCCGTTCGAAATTAGACTCGGTCCGCGCGCGTATAGCTTACGTCCGGAAAGTCCACCTATGAAGTCTAAAAGGTGGAGGCGCGCGGTGGCACGGCTGAGAGAAGGTAAGCCGGAGGTTGATTTATCGGCCAATTAGTCCACCGTACCGGGTGCGCTTCTCTGCTGCGTCTCACCTTCCAGATGATATCCCGGCAAAGACCCGGCGCACGGGTTAAAACGTCGTCAAGCGTTCGGGAGGGACGAGGAACGAACAGGCGAGAGGGAGGCGTTGCAGTGCCGTAACTACGAGATCCTTCAGAATGGAATCTTCTTCGGGGAGGGAACGGCGGCGTATCCTTCGACCCTGCAGAGAAGAAATTCAATTATGCTCCCCGCCGCACGATTTATTCCACCGACTCTCTCTCTCTCTCTCTCTCTTTCTGTCCTCGTGACGAGATGTTCATTGCGCCCTTCCCGAGAGTTCTCGTGTTTTCGGATAACTGCCGAGGGACGATTAGAATTCAGCCTGTTTTAGACGGGTTCGGTTGGATTCTTTACATCTGACGTGGATTATATTCTTGATGGGTTTACTCGTGGAGGGATTTTATACCGCGGACGCTTTGCAATGAAAGACGAGGTGTTGATTATGGAGTCGGAGCGTTATTGAGTTTTTGGATAATTACGCGAAGAGGCGATTAGAATTTTGGGTGCTCTAAGTGGTTAGAATTGAATCATTTGCGTCTGATTGCGGTTTATATTCGTGGCTTCTTTATTTTCGACTTCGTTCGCTTCATCCGCTCTATGCAACGCTGGCTAATAGTTAATAGAGCGATGGATATTCGACGCAAACGTGGAGAGATTTTATGCTATGGGTTTGCTGTGCTATGCTGCGATATTTTGCTACAAAAGGTGAAGCAGTATTCTATTCCTACTTCTGTCTATCTTCTATTAAAACGACACACTATTTTGCTTCCAATAAATTGCAGCTTCCGGTACTTTAACTCATTAAGAATTAACGTTGCATCAGGGCAACGTTTCAGTTACGGTTTCTTGAAACTTTACAATATAGTAGAACACAGATGAAAGAAGAAATAGGTGCAACAAGATTATTATGCAAATCCCTAGAATTCCCTTTCATTAACCCTTTCGCTACGGTACCTTAAAACTGATAATTCAAGGCACAAAGATGGCCCCGTTCGATTAACATGAAAATAGTATAAACATAAGCATTTGCATGTTTTGCATGTTTAATCGTGGTGTGTTATTGCCGCGTGAAACGATAAAGAAACAGCCTTACGTTCTAGAAAAGACACACGTATGCTTTTAATGAGTAATTGCACAATTTTTTAAGCTCCGTATACATATCCTATGTCCTTCGTAGCGAAAGGTTTAAAGTAAAATTCACCAAATGTAAATCGACCAACGAAGGTTGCAAACGAAACGTCGAATCGAACCGTATCGGTGCTTAATGAATTAAAGGCAAAGTATTATAGCAAGCTTCGATATTCGCCTGCCAAACGGTGTACATTTACTACCACTTTAAACCCCGTTCTCTTCTCGAAGCACCGTGTTAAACTACTTAATTTTGCGCTGCGATTTCCTCGAAGGTATCAAGGTAAACAGAAATCAATCGCTGTGACACGCATTAATCGAATGTTTACCGCGAAGCTTAAAGAGGAGGAAGGGGCGCAGCCACGAAGGATCGAGAGAAAAACAGATGGTGCGGCGTTGCACCCTTCGCGAAGAGTCGCGTCGTGGGAACGACGATATTTGTTTGACACGAGATACGAGATCTCCTCGTTCTCCTCGTTTTTTCCATCCTCTCTTTCACTCTGCTGCGCCGCGTACAACGACTCCATTAGGCCTCGGATCTATCCCAATCTGCGGTCTGCGGTTAATGGTACAAGCATCCGTTCGAGTTGCACCGCGAGCCTCCGTTCCGTCCCATCCTATCTGTTCGTGGCGTTTGTCACTGTGGGGCCGTTTAAACGTTCAGCATCGTCGTCTCTGGTGGCGAAAATAGACGGCCGGCTGCCTGCCCTCCGCGTTCTCTCTCTTTCTCTCTCCAAAGAGAGAGAGAGAGTCTTCTCAGAAAAATGCCTGACGCTCGGAGAAACAAGATTAAAAGGCGCACGATGCAACGTTTCTGCACCGCTGCCTCAGGATTCGCGCGAAACGCCGAGTCCTGCTCGCGGATACCGCTGCGTCTTCGTTCGTTACGTTTCTTCGTCGTTCGAGAGGTGCTTGGACGATGATTAGAAATAAGCCGAGTCTCGTAATCGATTCATTCGACTCGCGGAGATGTTTAGGAAGCTTCTTAGTTAGTTAGTTCTTTATTTCATACCTTTCTCTCACCATAATCCCTCACTCCTTAATCTCACTATATAATATTGCTTAAGTAATCTAAATTTGTAGTCTATAATAACTTCCACCACCGCATACGCCTAAACATAACTATAAACTTAAACCTAAAATGTGAGACGCGAAAACTTTAGGAAGCTTGTTCAGATCGAAGTAATTTGGAAGGGGGAAACGAGGAGGAGCTAGATTACTTTCTAGCTCGTGACGCACAATTGAATAAACTAAGCTAAACTAAAGAATCGGTGCTAGACGCTGGATACTTTTATAATTGAGGTATAACGATCCGCTGCGTCCGATGGATGAACGATCACTGGGGAAGTGTCGAGCTCGGTATTATTATGCCGCGTTTGGCTTGTATCGGTACGTGAGCAATGACCCAAACGCGAGAAATCCTCTTGATTCGATTCGTGTTTACTAGATACGTTCAACGGTTTCATTCGGGTTACGTTTCGTTTGTTCATTTAGGTGTACTCGTTTCTACAAGAGAAATTATGACAACGAATGAAAGTAAATCTTTGTATATCTTCTCTGCAGAAAACCACTACTTTGCAATAATTTGCAGCCATTTGATTAACGGAATACGCGTCGTCTATTTTAGTGCTAGAATTATCAATGGCTGTTTTGATAATTTTTCGTAAAAATTCTATAAATTTATATCGATGCTTTTGCACAAATTTCTTGTGCTTCTCTACAAAGATAACAAATAGTTTTATTTCTATCGTGTTCTATATTTGTTTAAGTAACGTGTCACGCGTTAATTTCTCTAGTATAAGCTTTAACCTCTTAGCAACGGACGACGAGTTAACTCGACTTACGTGTTAGTAATGTTTTCGCCACGCTATTCTTCTTTCTCGGAAATTCCATATTTTCTAAAGCATCTTTATATTCGTACCGGAAACACGTTACTTTACAAGTATATTCGCAGCAACTACAAATTATCCTAAACAATATTAATTCCTTTTTAAGTCATTTTTATGTCCGAGTATAAAGAAAATTCTGGCCGAATAATTCCGCAGCTAACAGCTTAACCATCAATGGTTCTAATGCGAAGCAAGTTGCAAAACGTTTCAGCTAACGTTTCTGCAAATGCTCTTGCACTCTTCAACCAACCTATCGTTTCTACCGAAGCAATTATTAGCGGAGGGAATTAATCGCAGAAGTCTGATAACAGTGATAAATGAATAATCCGCGGTTCGGGGCTTTATTTGGCGAATTTCGCAACACCGGTGGCCGCGTGCGTTTTCTTGCAAGGAACGCGGAGTATGAAAATGCAAATCGTGAGAAATGAAAGGAGGGAAACTAGGAACCTTGGCCCCGACGAGGCTATCGCGACGTTATTATGCCCGATCTCGTCCCGGCTATATTGTGAAAATGAAAAATGCTCCGCGACGAGAGGAGCGCTGCGGCCTCGCGGCCGTTTATCCGCGAAATATATTCGTCAAGCGTGGAAGACAATTACGTCGAACGGATTTGCGGCCGCGGATCATCCCCTCCTGGCCCCAGCATCGTTCCTGATAACAGTATTTCATCTTAAGGAGCCGCCGTATCGCGGAACGTCTTGCATATCCCCCTTTTATGTACGAAAAGTACTTTAAAGCGGCTCGTGAATCAACCGGGGCGAAAATACGAGTAGCCATCTCGAAAGCGAGCGAGGGAAGCTCGCTCCTCCTCCTTAACGCGATATTGTGTTAACTCGCGGCTTGATAAATTGCCTCGTTTCTACTTTTTTTTCTTTTTTTTTTCTTTCTTTCTTTCTTTCTTTCTTTCTTCTTGCTTTCATTCAAGCGAATGACGCGTTCGCGTGTTTTTACGCTCGCATTTACGCTTTGCAATCAAGAATGATAGATTTCTAATTACGTCCACGATCAATTTTGCCAACGTAAATCGAATACGGTTCGCTACTTGCATCTTTGCTACTTATTTACGTTTAGATTTGTTTAACGCTAGGCTTATGGACATTCTTATTGCATAATTTGACAGGCTTCTGAGAAAGTAGCTGTATTGTGTATAAATATTAGGGAATTAGAAGCTTGAAAAGGGAGAGGGTTAATTAGATATTTAATATCGATAGTTACTCTCGTTTGTAGACTACGGATGTTTACGCAAATTCCAATCCCAATATTCGCCAAAAACTGGAACCTAAACAGAGTCCAAGTTTACCCTTTGAATATTACAAAACATATTCTACTTGATGCATTGTATATTTTTACGTATTACATGCATTCCGTTCTTTCTTTGAACATTAAATTTCCCATATATGTATGAATATTCTCAGTCTACTTAGGTGATTTATTTTACACGAAATTCTTTAAAAGTATTCATCAATACCTTTTAATTTTAGCTACTTTAAAAGCCTTTGAGGATATTTATATATACGTGGCATGTTTCACATAAAATTCCCTCTAACTATTCGTCAAAACTTTTCAATTTTGGCTGCTCTAAAAGTCTCCGAAGATATTTATACATATGTGATTTAATTCACATGAAATTCCCTGGAACTATTCATCAAAACTTTTCAATTTTGGCTACTCTAAAAATCTCTAAGGATATTTATACATACGTGGCTTGTTTTGCATAAAATTCCCTGGAACTATTCATCAAAACTTTTCAATTTTGGCTACTCTAATAATCTCTAAGGATATTTATACATACGTGGCTTGTTTTGCATAAAATTCCCTGTAACTATTCGTCAAAACTTTTCAATTTTGGCTACTCTAAAAGTCTCCGAAGATATTTATAAATATGTGATTTAATTCACATAAAATTCCCTGTAACTATTCATCAAAACTTTTCAATTTAGCTAGTCTAAAAGTCTCCGAAGATATGTATACATATGTGATTTAATTCACATGAAATTCCCTGGAACTATTCATCAAAACTTTTCAATTTAGCTACTCTAAAAGTCTCCGAAGATATGTATACATATGTGATTTAATTCGCATGAAATTCCCTGGAACTATTCATCAAAACTTTTCAATTTTGGCTACTCTAAAAATCTCTAAGGATATTTATACATACGTGGCTTGTTTTGCATAAAATTCCCTGTAACTATTCGTCAAAACTTTTCAATTTTGGCTACTCTAAAAGTCTCCGAAGATATTTATAAATATGTGATTTAATTCACATAAAATTCCCTGTAACTATTCATCAAAACTTTTCAATTTAGCTAGTCTAAAAGTCTCCGAAGATATGTATACATATGTGATTTAATTCACATGAAATTCCCTGGAACTATTCATCAAAACTTTTCAATTTAGCTACTCTAAAAGTCTCCGAAGATATGTATACATATGTGATTTAATTCACATGAAATTCCCTGGAACTATTCATCAAAACTTTTCAATTTTGGCTACTCTAAAAATCTCTAAGGATATTTATACATACGTGGCTTGTTTTGCATAAAATTCCCTGTAACTATTCGTCAAAACTTTTCAATTTTGGCTGCTCTAAAAGTCTCCGAAGATATTTATACATATGTGATTTAATTCACATAAAATTCCCCGTAATTATTCATCAAAACTTTTCAATTTAGCTACTCTAAAAATCTCTAAGGATATTTATACATACGTAGCTTGTTTTGCACAAAATTCCCAGCAATTATTCATCAAAATTGTTCCATCTTAGCCACTGGAAATGTTTCTGATTTAAGAAATAAAAAAGCGTGTCCCGTATGCCTACCGCTTTCTCTACTATCGCAAAATTGGACGAATTTCTGCGCAAGTTTGCCAGCCGCTAAGTCGCCTGACTGTTGGGTAACTTTGGAACGTGGTCTGTTGCGATGGCATTGCTGCAACGGATAGGAGAAAACAAAACGATCGGAGCCGTCTTGTCCGCGAAAGGGTTAAGCGAACGATCGTGCGAGCTGGTTAGCCGGTGTCACGGGTGTCGCGAACTATTTCTTTCCGCGAATTCTCGCGTGTCTGGGAGCTCGATCCGGTGCGCGCGATGACACGAGCGTTAGCTAATGCCCGCGGCAACACGACACGAGTTCTTTCGCGTGTTCGTGATTTCCATTCTCTTTTTCGTGCCCCCGTAACGGTGGCCCCCTTGCTACCTGAACTCGTTCCCCGTTGTACGTGATGACTCGCCTTCGCCACCATTAGATCTGCCGGCTCGAATTTCAGTCGCACCGCTCGGAAATCAAACCACTCTCCGTTTCCCTTGCGCCGTTTGCACGCTACGAATTCTGCCCCGTTTCCATTTCTACTCTTCCGAAATGTCGCGTTACACCGCGAACGCGTCGAGATTTTAACGTATCAGGTGTACATATGCATAGATTTTTATTCGTTCGCTCCCAATCCATGCTTTACAGCTTCGAATAGCTTTCAGTTTCCATACGTACGTCACGCTTTAAACTTCTTATCGTTATTGGTCATTTAAGCTCAGTACGCAATGATCGCATCTAAATCGTAACGAGAAAGTATAAAAGAATACGTAACGTAACGCAAATAAATTCCCTTTCTCTCTTATCTGCTTTTATTTCGGGATTCCTTTCTTCCTCTTCTCTTTTAAGCTTCTCTCTTGAATTACCCTTCGAACGAGGTGTGTATAATTAGTTAATTCAATGCGTATTTATTGGAATGTCAAATCGAAGGCAACTTTGATACCGAATATTTATTATTGGAAAGGAAACAGCAACGCGATTTCTTCGTACATAATTAGGACACCGTAGTTATTTTTAATTATTCTTTGAAACAGGAACGCATCGTAACCCAAGTCGTACGAGCAGGAGCGCGAGGAATATAAAGAAATAAAAGGGGAATGTTATTTTTGAAGGAGCTAAAGATCGATCCACGATATCGAAAGATCGTTTGTACATTTTTGATGGTTATAGCGTGGGCCATAGCACTTGTAGGTGAACGTTTGCAAGCTCATAGTGACGGATGAACGTGGGCGAGGAGGTTTACGATTTTACTTTACTGCCGGGACGATGCATTGTCAAAATGTGTTACGACCACGATGTATAAAGCATAGTTTAATATCCTGTCTGCGTTTAATCGTAGCGGTATTAGAGTACGGCTACGGGTGGTCCCATTAACTGTCCGCCGCACTGAAGCGGCTTTACTTTACCTTCCTCGAATATATCCGACCTGTATTTACGTTATTAGTTCACCGTAACATCATCAAGATTTTTCCTGCCCCGCGAAATTGCCGATTAACGCGTCCCAACTTTCAGCCCGCCGGGCCAACCAAATTAAAGGGAACAATGGGGCCCCTGGCAATCTCGTTTGCTCGAACCCTTTATCCTCTTCCTTCTCTCTAACTCCAATATTTGCCCTCCTTAACGCGTAATTGTAACGTAACGAAGAAAGTTTAAGCGACAGGTTCGATCGCCGAATCGTTCGCGTGGAAACAAATTAATTCAATTACGCGTCGAACGTGAAACGTGAAAGTTAAGAAACATGGCACGTATTCGCGTAGCTTCGCGTCGTCGTTCGTTTTTGAGATACGTGGATTTGAATTAAATGTAGAAGCACTTATTGTTCGTCGATGTATGCGATACTATATTATTATGCTATTGTAAATTCTTAGCTACGAATCTTAGATGCGAAAGGATACACAAACATTCGCAAGCGACTACTTTGTTTCTTAACTTTTGTTAGTAAAGAATAGTTGAACGCGTATTGCGATTTACGCTTCACAGAATCGAAATCTTTTAGTTCCTAACGTATGAAATTTTTAGAGTATCGAGTTTCCAATGATGTAGTTTCCAAAGCGTCGAATTCTCAGTGCTTCGAATTTCAAGACTTCGAATTCTTAAGGTTACGAATTTTTATAGCTTCAAATTGCTAATACTTCGATTTTTTAATGCTTTAAATTCTCAAAGCGTCCAGTTTCCAATGTTACACATTTTCAAAGCACCAAATTTACAATGCTTTGAATTCTCAAAGCTAGGAATTCCCAATGCTTTGAATTCTCAAAGCTAGGAATTCCCAATGCTTTGAATTCTCAAAGCTAGGAATTCCCAATGCTTTTAATTACCAAACCTTCCAATTCCCAATGCTTTGAATGAGCAAAGCTCTCAATTCTCAATGCTGTGAGTTCTCAAAGTCAGGAATTCTCAATGCTTTTAATTACCAAACCTTCCAATTCCCAATGCTGTGAGTGCCCAAAGCTAGGAATTCCCAATGCTTTGAATTACCAAACCTTCCAATTCTCAGTGCTTTGAATTCCCAAAGCTAGGAATTCCCAATGCTTTTAATTACCAAACCTTCCAATTCCCAATGCTTTGAATGAGCAAAGCTCTCAATTCTCAATGATGTGAGTTCTCAAAACTAGGAATTCCCAATGCTTTAAATTATCAAACCTTCCAATTTTCAATGCTTTGAATTCCCAATGCTTTTAATTACCAAACCTTCGAATTCTCAATGCTTTGAATTCCCAAAGCTAGGAATTCCCAATGCTTTGAATTACCAAACCTTCCAATTCTCAGTGCTTTGAATTCCCAAAGCTAGGAATTCCCAATACTTTTAATTACCAAACCTTCCAATTCTCAATGCTTTGAATTCCCAATGCTTTTAATTATCAAACCTTCCAATTCTCAATGCTTTGAATTCCCAAAGCTAGGAATTCCCAATGCTTTGAATTACCAAACCGTCCAATTCTCAGTGCTTTGAATTCCCAAAGCTAGGAATTCCCAATGCTTTAAATTACCAAACCTTCCAATTTTCAATGCTTTGAATTCCCAATGCTTTTAATTATCAAACCTTCCAATTCTCAATGCTTTGAATTCCCAAAGCTAGGAATTCCCAATGCTTTGAATTACCAAACCTTCCAATTCTCAGTGCTTTGAATTCCCAAAGCTAGGAATTCCCAATGCTTTTAATTACCAAACCTTCCAATTCCCAATGCTTTGAATGAGCAAAGCTCTCAATTCTCAATGATGTGAGTTCTCAAAACTAGGAATTCCCAATGCTTTAAATTACCAAACCTTCCAATTCTCAATGCTTAGAATTCCCAAAGCTAGGAATTCCCAATGCTTTTAATTACCAAACCTTCCAATTCTCAATGCTTTCAATTCCCAATGCTTTTAATTATCAAACCTTCCAATTCTCAATGCTTTGAATTCCCAAAGCTAGGAATTGCCAATGCTTTGAATTCCCAAACCTTCCAATTCCCAATGCTGCGAGTTCTCAAATCTTAGAATTCGTGACACTCTAACCTAACCCAAAACCATAAATAACGAATCGATGAGAAACCTATCGAAGCTACTAAACTTAATTGCTTACTTGAACGAAGGAACAATGTCCCTAAATTAGGCAAAATGAAACGCAGATGCACGTGTTACGGTGGAAAACGGTTGTCACAGCTTTCCTCGCCCATCCCGCGAGGCCCCGTTACAGGCTCGCAAATTCTTCCAACATACCCTGACGCATGATTCGCACACCGTAAATACGTGCAGGTCTCCGAATGTAGGATACTTGGACGGCGCGATGAAGGGGACGAAAGCGGACGGGTTTTCGTTGCAGCACGCTAGGATGCCGGCGCTCGTAAAATGCGCGGGGCCGCGGGTTAAATTTGTATTTGTAGAGGCGAGAGAGGTAATGTTCGACTCGTGTACCATTTCGCTTGTCCGATGTTTGCCCACGGGACGTGTTTACTCTTTCTTTGACGCACGCGCCACTGGTTAAATAGCGGTTCACTGCGCTGTCAATTTCGGGAATAGTAATTGCCCAATTAAGCGCCGCCTGGCACCGCTTTAAATATGCTGCCCGCGTAAAATAGAAGAATCCACCGTTGCAATTTTAGACCGTGAAACACGCCCGCCACTTCTGCCACATTGTAACGCTTAACTCGCTCTTTCGATGCCCTCGCCGACGTTTATTGCCTTGTTTCGGTTACGCGACGTCCCATTTTGCATCCCGTTTATACCCCTCGAACATCGTATCAACATTGATAAGCTGGCGAACGATTCAAGCAGATGCAACAATATTTATCGCAAAGGGTTTTAAGGACATGCAACAATGTTTATCGTAAGAGTTGCTCGGAACGTTCGAAGGCGATACTTGAGAAGAGATACAGACGAATTAGTGTACCAATTAAGAACATTCTTTTTATGTGTAAAAAAATTAACTTGCGAGCGAGATAAGGAATTCGTTGGAAAGAGATTAAAATGGGGAAATAATTATCTAACCGACGACGATGGCCACGAGATGCTCTAACTACAGTAACGATATACCGTTGTATTGTTTTTAATAAACTTTAACTTTCATCCCAATTGTAACTTCAATATGTAAGAACGAAGACTATTGAATAAAATGTACGTAGAATATTTTAGTCGTTTGCATACGACACCTCGTTAAAATAGAACTAATGTAGTTGAAATAACTAATATGATATCATATATTGTTGAATTATTACTAATGCTAAGCTAGATAATAGCAATAATGCCCAACGTTCCTTTATTAGATAGACTAAATATGGCGATAGAAAGATGTGTCTGGTTTTCATTATACGAAGACAAGTGACTTCGTCGCCAGGCAAAGCCATAAACAGTCTCGTCAATGAAAAGCTGACTCTAACCTTTTTTTGGTGTTCGTCCCATTCGTTTTCGAGAAATAGAAACAGTCAGACGTGTTTTTTAAAGCCGTATTAATAAAGTGAGACTAATAGATATAAACTGCTCCATTATTTCATAACCCATTTCCAATATATATAATATTATATATAACTAATACAATATTATATAGAACTAATATAATATTATATATAATATGTATATGTTATATTATTTAAAAGCTATATACAACATTACATAATATTATATTAGACAATATAGTATTGTTATATTTAGAATATCCTATGTACAATTTAATAATTTTTCCTACCTTTTCATCGACTAGTCACTTTAAGCGATTTCTTTAGTCGTTGCAATTAAGATATCGAACGGAACGTTGCGTTTACTTAATTTAAGTATTTCGCTGTTTAACAGAAATTCGTAAAGGAAGATAATTTTCTTCCGATTCCACAGATATACAAAAGAATTTAACCCTTTGCACTCTCAGTTGCCAACATTGTTCTCCGTTTCCATGTTTTATACGCCTATCGTAAAGTAATTTGATCCTCTATTGTTATCCGTAAATTACGTCTCTTTATTTCCATTGTTCGCGTTTAGTAATATTCTAAGAAATTGCGTATCTTTTCCTCCGTACATATAAATAAATAAATAGAATGCACCAGTTTTGACGTCGACAGTGTCGTAAATGAAACGAACTTCCCTTAGCAAGCTAATATTTCGACGTCGAAGTATAAAAGCACCGCTTGCTCTTGCTCCTCGTTACTTTCATTGCCAGTGTGCGACGTTCTAATAGAATTCCTTTGCAATTCTGATATTATTCATTAACAGTGCGAAGGTTGAACTTGCCGTGTCATTGAATCATTTAACTCCTCGATCTGGCTTTTATGTTTTGAACTTTCCTTCCTGTCTTTTTAATTGTACAAGTGCAAATTTTGTTACGTTTGTGGGAAAATGTTAGGAGATTTACATCAAATGCGAGAATATATAAAATATCGTAGTTAGGTGCGCGTAATACCATCGAAATAATGCAAGAATCTATTTGACTACATTTGGAATCTTCGTTACAAATTTTTTGTTTCGCAATCTCTTTCCTGTCTGTATAATTTTTGACTGCGAAATTTGATTCATTTAGTGGAAATATGAATACGCGAAATGATGCAAGGTGCGCGTGATACGCGCAAAATATTTCAAACATTTCGCGTAAGATACAAGTTACTAAACGAAACGCTGAATTACAGTATAAATAGCTACTATCTTGCAAATTATATAGTTTTTGATCGATCGATAACATAAGCGGTGTAAGTCCAATTTTTAAAGGAAATGGATTGAGACTAGTTTTAGATAAACATGCCTGTGCCTCGGTACACGAATAAATTCACGTATACTACTTAAAAAGAAATACGACTCGTATAACGAATGCTAAATTAACTACTAGATCAGGAGTATCGAAGTATATTACTATGTTTAGCCAGATTTTCCAACTAATCCGAAATTTCGTAACAACCAAAGGGTTAATTAACACGGCTGTGAAATTTTTGCTTGCATTCGATTAAAAATCAAATATGTATGAACGTAATAGAATAATTTTCCAATGCGTCACACGCGTGATATGTGCGAAAAAATTTAGTTCTCGAATGCATCGCAATGCGATACGAATGCTTCGATTTCAGTTACGTTGAATCTCCCACCATTTAACAGCACTCTAATTCCCATGTACAAATTCACCGCCACAGAATCGAAATTTAAGAATGCATTAATTTTTTCAACGTCCACAAACGCCAATATCGCTGAAAGGGTTAAACAGCGCGAAGCTTTCCCAAGCATCTATCGGAATTATCGCACAAGAAGTCGCAAAGTCGTGAAAAATAGTCGCAAAGTCGTGAAAAATAGTCGCAAAGCCGTGAAAAATAGTCGCAAAGCGGGCAGAATAATTGTTCGAGTAATGTGAGATGAGAAACGAATCAATTTCCTCGGAATACACAGCATTGGCTGGAAAACACGCGTTCGACCATCTGTACGCTGGCGTACGCCGCTGCGGGGATTACACGCGCGTGCGTACGCGCGCACAAAGGCCAATAGAACGAAGTTACACCGCGGGAAGGGTGGAGGACTGCATCCTGTCGGGGGTTGATTCGTATTACTCGTGTTTACCGAAGGGATTTCAAGGCTTTCTCCGCGCAGGAGGGGAAAAATAATTAAAAGCGTTTATCTTGCGTAATCCTGGGCACGAGTGGACGGGGCCGGTGAAGCTGGGTGTCTCACGCACCTGCAATCTCTGCCCGACGATATAATGGATCGCCAAAGAAATTCTCGCCATTATTGGACCCGTGAACGACCAAGAATTTGTAACGTAAAAGAAGCATCCTTCTTTTTGACTCACACCTTTTTTTAGCCTCGGTAAAATTTCTTTAACTCTTTCGCTGTAACGTAATTGTAAAGTTTTCATGATTACCTCTTATAGAGAATTGTATTGTTCATAAATAAACGAGCGGTTGAACAATCGTACGCGCGAAACTGAGACGATCTTTACGTTAACGACGTTCTAAAATAGCGAAATAAAACCTTAAAGTGGCAGTAGTCGGTACATCTACCGTAATCGCTGAGTTTCCGTAGCCCCGACAGCGAAAAGGCTTAACGAGATTTACGATACGCGTGGAAAGATCGAAGTTCTCAGGGTTGGCAAAGTGAAACGGGCGAAACAATCGACGCACGCAGATGTCGTGGAACAGTCATACGCGTCCGATCTAACGAGTTTTGGTTCAAATTCAGGGTCTAATGATTGCCAAGCACTTCCGGCGATGAATATTTATCAAATTTACCGATCGTTGTCTCGACACGGACCGGGCGACGCAACGTTCCTCTTTCACCTATCCGCATCGGCCGATGCATATGCATGCAACGCAACGCCTGGCTCCGCGCGTTGATTTAGAAAACAATATCCACGTTATTTGTCCCTTCGCATAGAATATCACCGGCGTACCGGAGAGTTCACAGTTAAATAAATACCTTCGCGTTGAATGCCATTTCCATCGATTCCACCGCCACCGGCGGAATTAACATTGGTAATTCCCATTGTTCCGCGCATCTCGCTCCTCCGCTTCGTTTTTTTTTCTTTTTTCTTTTTTCGACCGATACCCGTTTCCACCGTTCCCCCGTCTCCGTCCGTGTCGGCAATTATTAGACTGCGAATTTTTATTCAAATTCGTATTCTTATCGCGCGGAGACATTTATTATCGGATCTTTATGCATTTATGGAAAATTCGGCTGCGCAAAAAGGCGAAGAGAATGCGCTGCATTTGCTAAAGTTTAGTAACAATAAGTATCCGAAGTGAAGCGTAGCTTGTGATATATTAAATGCTGCGACTAATTTGTATTTCGTACCAATCAGGGTTGAACGTGGATAATTCGTGCATCTTGCACGAGATAATTTCCGTATCGTATTGCCTACGTAGAGTAGATGTCCAAATTACTGTATCTGTCCCTACAATTGTCGCTTGAATTATTGCACGTAATACCGAACCGATGTACGATAAAAATCGGGACTAAAAATATTTCAATACAGTTGGATACCGCTCTTATATAGTAAGCAATTGTATGTATCACGTCTACTTAGATAAGTTGTCTCCAAATTCTGTCTCATCCTCTGTACACAATTACGCATCCCACCTTTGAATCCGTTACTCATTACCCCTGAATCATGCCTGACCCTTAGTCCTACAATTCTTACCATTCCTTCTCCTTATCCCCACCATCTTCAAAACGAACCTATAAAAGGAACAACAACTCATTTTTGACGAGCATTATTATATCAAAAATAGTACAACGTCGAAGTTTCGCAACGAGTATAGAATCTAAGTGCCTAGTGTAAGATTTCTCAATGAACAGTAAATTAGGAATCCAACAATGCTAAACATGGTCTTCATCTTTACGCAACAACACATGGACGTTGCTTTACATTGACTATTTTAAAATAAATATTAGGTAGAACGGATTCTACAGATTATTTTAGATTAAGGCTCGGGTTAATCGAACACGAGGTTGCACAAATTTCCTTGGCTACCGAGCTACGCCACTGTGTTGAGAGGTTGCAGGGGGATGCGAAGAAGGAGCAGAAGAAGATTCCGAAGGGATAGAAGGGAGGCAGAGGTGGATGGAAAGGTGCACACGTGGCGGGAGAGAGAAAGTGGCTCTTTTAACAGGCCATTGTTGTGCGCTGGGGACATTTTCCCGGACCATTATTGTATCTGACGATAAGTCGGGAGATAACCGAGTCGATCGGCTATCCTGACATCCCCCATCCTTCTTGCAGGCCGCGTGCGCGCGAGAAAATCCGAATTACTATCGAGATTCGATCGATGACTAAGCTCTGTTTGTTAAGTGCTCCTCCCTTCTTTTTTCTTTTTTTTTTCCCTCCCCTTCGCTATTTCATCGATATTCCAACGTAACGAATATCAAGAGTTTGAAAAATTCGTAACGTCTTTGGCGGTATTAATTACTATTGCGTAATTGGCGAGACTTGAGTTTTTGCATTCGAACAAATATTGTTCACGGTTGAGCCGCTTTGTTGACGAGTTTAAAGAGCCAGCAAAAATGATTAGACGTTGCCTAGAATATTTTAGCATCATTTATTGCGATACTTGTCGAGGTCTGTTAATGGCGCCATCGAATAATTGAATACACTAGTCACCTAATATAAAATTGGTTGCAAGGATTCATTTAAAGTCTTTACTTGCTACTGATAGTCGTGAAATTACGAAACAATATATATTATATGCAAACTATTCGATAAAACAATTGCGTACAGTGACTGCTGAATCCAACCAATTGTACAATTATTGTAAACGATATATTATATATATATATATGCTCGCCATTGTAAGTTCCATATGATCGCTAATATTCCTAAAGTGTCGTATACTCATCCATCGTTTCGCTCGAAATTACCGAAATACAAATGCAAAAATGAAGTAAGAAGAACGCATCAGGTTTAAGTACCTACCCCCGTTTAAGCGTCGCGAGTTCGCGGAACGCGCAAGGATCCCGCGAATTCAATTAGAGCCAGTGATCTCTGGCTTTCGACGATCTTAATTAGTCCCCCCGTGAAGTCTAAGGTGGTCCCGCTAACCGTAGATTAGGAAACGTCGATAGCGGCCGTAATAACAAGCGACGTTATCCCAGTGACTCATAACTCTGCCGAGTCCGGTCAGCGAAGATCGCGAACAGAACTCCCTCTCTCTCTCTCTCTCCCTTTCCGAGCATCGAATAAAAGGAGAACGATCGCCGATGCTGGGGGAAGAAAGAGAAGGAAAGGGATTCGGGGGGTAGCCCTTCAATTATCGAGCGCGGCTCGCCTCACGGCGGCCATGTTGCACGATCCAACGATGTCCAGCTTCGGTGTCCATTCTGGACACTCGTTCGGGACTCGGCGGGACTGGCAGCGGACTCCAGCGGGACTATTGCATATGTATTATATGCGATTGTGTTCCGAGAAACTTCTGCCCGACATACGAGGACTCTGTTCGACTGTTCTCTTCGTTCCACCTTCGTCTCGGTTTCGCAGCCGCGACCCTCTTCCTTCTGCCTTCAGGGAACTCTACCAGAGTCACTTTGCACCTGGCCCGTGTTCGCTCGTTGGCAGCTCTCGTTTCCAGCCAACTCTCCCCACACGATATCGCCTATCCTCCTCGCTTTCGTCGCGCTCTTTTTTTCACCCTCCGCGTTTCTTCCACCCTTTCGCCCCTTCTTCGCCACCTTCACTCTTCTTTCTTGTCTTCTCTCCGTTGCTACTCCTCGGCCGTCGGGTTCTCGGTTGTGTTTTCGTAGGAGGGATGAAGGGGGAAGGAGGAGGCTCGTCCATCTTGCTACGTGATCGTGCGACCACTGTCGATACAACCACGGCAAATTCGATTCGGCCGAGTTTTTTCGTCGTACGGGATGATTGGGTGATTCTTGGGTTAGTTTTCGCTTGCGGAGGATTTGATATCGAATCAATTGCTTGGGTATTATTATTATTATTATTATCCTTTTTCTTCGCACTTCTGTGGTCTTTTTAGCCGTGCGACGGGTTCTTTTATCCAGTCACACGCTTGTCATTTATTCTTGACGAATGATTTTGCAATTACTGTTGCAGTTTTTAGTATTTTAGTATTTATAGTATTGTTATTATTGTTATAGACCGTAGCCCATTTCTGTATCACTACGAGCTCTTAATTATCGAACAGAGCAAACGCGAGCAATTTAAGTAGTCATCCAATCATCGCGTGTCCAACGCAATTTAAGGAAACGAAGCTTTAAACGCAAAGACTTCATTACGCATCTGCGATTCGTTTTACCAAAGAAAATTACCGACGTGCTACTTGTACCATAATCGTCGCACGAAGCTTTGCACTCGCAGAGTCGAAGAAAAGCTACGCAGTCAACAGTCAACTATATACTTAGGTCTCCGTTTCCTTAATCTTCGCCAACGAACAAAAGAGTTCGCATAAGCCTTCGCAATTCAACGATTAGCCTAATTCCCCCGGTTTCTAGCTTCGCAATTCGTTTAATATTCGATCTAATTCTGGTGCGAACAAAAGTACTCGAAGTCGAAATGGGAACGGTGTCCTTCTGACCATTGACGTATTTAAGTTTCACGCATAAGTGTCAATGTCTGCCCCCGTTGGCCCGAGGCATTGACCCTCGGCCCGTGGTTAAGTGATTGTATTCCAATTATTTTCATTATAACGTGATTCTAATCGACTCGATAATCGCTCCACAATCGCCGGAAGTATTACGCGTCGACCGTGTCTTCTCCTCAACGCTTCGGTCTCACGAGTATTTGGATAATTTACGTTCGACTGGTATTCCCTTTGCCCCGCGATTTCTATCCTTCTTCTATTTTTTTATAACCTAAGACTTTGCTCACTGGGTTGAGGAATAAACTCGGCCTTCGCTTCTTTAGAAGAATACTAGCGGATACTTTTACACGAAGCTATTTTTGTTTAGAACGATGCTTGTTGTCCAGTGATTACACATTTGTTTCGAAAGCTTTCGAATTTCAAGTTGTAGAATTTCTAAGCTTGCGAATTTCAAGTTGTAGAATTTCCAAGCTTTCGAATTTCAAGCCTTAGAATTTCCAACCTTTCGAATTGTTACGCTTTCTATTTTCCAAGCTTTCGAATTTTTCGCTGCTTTTTAATGTCAAACATTAAAACTTTAAGCTTTGCAATTTCCAAGAGCTTAAATTCCCAAGCCTCCGAATTTCTAAGCTCGTATTCAAGCTTTCTAATCGTTAAGTTTTCCAATTTCCAAACCACCGAGATTCCAAGCTTTTATATTCCCACGTTTCTTTCATTTCCAAGCCTTCGAATTTACAGAGATTTGTACAATGTAAAGTTTTGGAATTACGAAGCTTTTCAAATTTCCACGCATTTCAACGCGAAAGAAGTTTTTCGGCGAACCTAATGCGATACACCAGCGAGAAATAAAGGAAGAGAACATTGTTGGGGTTGCTTATACTTGTTTACCCGATTTGCATATGAAAAAAAAAATCAGGGGCCATTGTTATCGCGCGGTTGCATTCGGCTTGTTTGCGCGAAATTAAGCAGCTACAAGTAGAGCTCGCGTCGGTAATGCTATACACGCAGCCCCGATAAGTGACCTCATTAACGTCGCCGTGAAAAATATCTTACGCCGTTCGAATTAATGGCCATTCATCGATGCTAATACAATTCGTATTGCCGCAATCGTGCCACGACGAAAATAGGGGGGTCGCGTCTTTGATATTGAAAGTAGTGGAAATTAATTTCCAATCCATTAACGTAAAATCCTATTATATGCAGCGGCCGGCCGTATAAATAGAGAAGATCAACGTGCAAGAGCTTCGCTTTCGCTTAAGTATACAATAATATTAGCCAGCGGAAATGGTTCCTGCGTATTCAACGATAGGAATATACCCACGACTAAAGTACGCTTATTCATGCCGAGGATATAAAAATGGTAAACGCAAAAAAAAGTATACCATTGAAATACATTCAAGCTGTATTTACAGTGACTGTCAAAAGTGCGATTTTTACCGTATTGTTAAAACGAAGAATACTCGATGAGAAATTCTTATTACTCGACTGAGAATCTTTACGCAAATTCGTATACTTTTGTTAACAAAATTAAAGTAATTAGACTCAAGCGGGGACTTGATTCATTATTAAAATAAATTCATTCCTATTTCACTTTAAATATTTCGTATCTCTTTTTATGTTCATTTTATTACATTGGAGGAACAAAAGAATTTCTTAATGGAATCCATTTTTCAAGGGAGAGAATTTTGTTGAAATAATTGTCCGCGAAGCTGTACATCCAAATTTCAATCGAATCAATATACACCTGCTACCCTAATGAATATTATATATAACCACATTATTTAATAGTATGGATTATATTCATTACCTTGCATCGACTTTGGATTCCCCAAACATCGCTGCAAACTTTCTGTAAAACCCAATACTTCCCAATGGTATGTCGCAAGAATAGAAATGCAATCTACTAATGCTCTCTAATCAACTGATTTAAACTACGAAACGAAGATAAAGATACGAAACTACGTATAAAACGAAGAGCCATATTTTAACGTAATAAACATTTCGAAGCATATTAATTTACCAAATTGCATTCGACAATTCTCTACCCTATATAAATGTAAATAGTAGCTGCAATTGCGAACGATCTTTCGATATCGAAGCAACTTTAAAAATTAAAAAATAAAAGAAAAGTCTTTTCGTACGGGCCGCGGGAAGTCGTTACAAAATTTATTATAAACCAGCGTTATCGGCGGTTTATGAAAAACGAAGCTCGGCAGCGCCATAGGGATTCAGATGCCGTGAAAAATCCGAAGCCCCGAAGAAAACACCTGAGTCAGTTTCGTGGTATCGGTTCGAAGCGGGCGCACAAAGGAAAAGTCGTAAGTCAGAGAGACGGGCAGACGGTTCCCTTGTCATTTGTCATCGGTCCACGACGCAATTGTTCGCCAGCTTCGGCCGCCATCTTGCTTGGCCACCCTCCCGATACCTAATAGACCACCCTACGCATTCAGCCAAGCCGAGGTGATAAATCGTGAAATAATCTCGTTCGGGGCCGCATTATGTCCGATTTATAAACGGCCAGAAAAGAGAGCTTCGGCTCACTGGACCGTGAGCCTGTTTCATTTTTCGCTTCCTCGACTTTTCGCCGCCTTCGAACCCGATCGAGTGCCTGTCACGACTTTCGTCCTAATCACCGCTTTATGGCCCCGCCGTCATCCCGTTAATATTTCGATAATATTTCCACCGGCGGGAATTTTTCGCCACAATTTCTACCACTCGATTAGCTTCACTCGTTGCAATGCTTGAATAGAAATACGAAAATGTCTTGTCGTTAAGCCAACTGTTATACGCGTTTACTATAGCTCTTGGATTTACGTACCGGTCACACTCGAAAACAATAAACAAATTTCACTCGCTCGGTTCTTAACCCTGATTGGCGCCCACGCATATACATTATACGTGACACGATATTTACAGAATAGATGTCGCATAGCTCCGTCAATGTCGACGCTCCTTCCGTTATTCTCTCACTGTGCAAGTGTTAATAATGTATTAACCCTTTGCCCTACAACGACGAGTTACACTCGTGGCAGAAATGATGGTTTGGTTGCGCGAAAAGAACCATTGTACTTTTTGTTACATTTCAAGTCTAATTCTATATACGTAATTTCAGTTCGTAAGGTTAAGTATTGTAAGCATAAATTACGTGCAATAGTTTAATATTTTGCATTCGTCGTCAATGAAGAAGTGAACGTAATCGTAGCATTCGTCGATTAAAAGTAATGATCAGCTGACATTGCTGTAAATATTCTTCGAAAAATTCGTACGGCAAGGGGTTGATATAGTATTACAGTATATTAATATTGCGCGCGTGTTAATACGTATAATTTGGCAGGTTTCAGGAGAAATTGGTATACCGTGTCTTAATATTAAATTAGGGTACGCATTGTGATATACGATATTAAGTTAGGGGGTAAGTTAGGATACGTATTCATGTCGTTACATTAATTAAAGTCGATACACGGGGTGAATCGTTTAACCGTTTCACCGAAACTTACTCGTAAACGATTTACTGTGTTAAGAGAATGTTTCGAACGAAAGCTCTTCGTTGTCGTGGGGATAATACGTGCGACAAATTGTTTTCTTTTTGTTATTTCACAAAATTTTACACAACCGTTTCACGTAGCAAGTAATTTGCAAGTAAATTTTGGTGAAACAGTTGATTAACTCACCCTGTATAAATACGAGTATATATATATATATATAGAGAGAGAGAGAATTGATATCTAGACAGCAGGTTGTAAATAAAAATATGAAGATGTACAAAAAGAAACTGTGCGTCAGTCTAAATCATGGAAATAAGTAACGCCGCAACTGCTTTACCCTTTAAAGCAACCCTCCAGAGACTTCCAACGAAAATCATTCAAGTTTTCCTCATTCATACTCGTTCCTCTTCTTCAATGAACATTGCAACATCCGAGAAGCTGCTTGGATCGTTGAAATTTCGCGAAACCCCATTGTCGCAATGGGAAGAGTAACTGTAAAGTGGTGGAGTACGTTTAGCAGCGATGACAGGCGATGTTCTGGAAGCTTTTCAGCCACGACTTCATTAACCACTGCCGCAAGAATGAGCAACAACTCGAGGGTGAATGGTGTTTAGCTCCTTTCATCGGATAGAGATTTTTGAAAATCATTTCGGGATGAAGATGTCCCAGGGGCGAAGCTTTGTTCGGCATTTCACGGGACGAATTCATCGAGCAGAGTTTTTCAACGTGAATGGGCCACTTCAGGCCACGGTTATGATCTCTCGAGAGGATCGATTCTGCGGCTCGAGTGGACGTTTCTATTCGAAAGTGTCCGCCAGCACAAACGATTCCACCATTCACGCGACCAGTTTAACGCGAAGCCGTTCTTAAGAACGTCTTCCACTACGTTTTCACGTCTTGTCGATCCCTGTATCGAAACTAATAAAGACCGTACGATTTTCTGCCATCGTTACACGAATTAAAGTGCCGACGAATTGTAGCAGACTTTGGAAAATGTACGGCAGGTACAAATTTAGTAAACGTACTATTTTAACGTATTTATTTTTAACTACTCGTTGATTCATTGCAATCAATCATCTTATCTTTAAAGACCGGTAACAGTAACATTACTTTTATAAAATGCAGTGTAGAAAACCGATATCTATTAATATTATTAATTCCTTTATCTCTTCTTTAATATAAAGCACGCTTTTCATTTTTGGTAATTGTGGCGAATGCAAGTTATGAATTGAACCGCAAATATTGGAGCGTTTTAGGTGACGGAATTATTATCACCGATTGTTATTCGATTCCCAAAAACGGCTTAACATCTTTTCGTTAGGTTCTCATATTAAGTAACATTGCAAACCAGTTAGCAATATTGCAATAATTCACTTCTTTAACACTAGGTTTACGGACGTTACGTGCATACGTTGACAGGCTTGCGGAAAAATACGTATACTGCATATATAAATATTCGAACGTAGAAGGTTGATGAACAGAATCACGTACAATACCATCGTATTACGTAAAGTTAGCATAAAGTATCGAAAAATAATATTTACGATCTCTATAATTTTAGGTACGAAATCTGAACGGCGTCAACGTGACGTGTTCCGTAAACCCAGTGTTGAAATGTAAATTCTATCGACTATAGCTTAACACTTGTATGAAAACTACTTGCAATTAGGGGGATCTCTACTAAGACCTTAGAGAGGTGAATACTTTTCGCGTACACATGTATTATAGAATAATATATAGAATATCGCAGGTATATAGTGCACGTGTCAACGCGTTATGTTTGGTAGGTATTATTTTTGCCACGCGTGTGCTACAAGTTGACCCGCGTTTGTGCGGAGAAAACCTAGGGGAGGTATTTCCTTTTTTATACGTGGCATCGGCGAAAGAATGGCCGGAATTAATATTCCATTCTGGCTATGTTAGGAATCCGAGTCATTCGGCGATGATATTATTGTTCGAAATGTCTCTGGACTCGTTTGGGGAAAAAATATGAGTAACAGCTCCCGGTAATGGCCTCGTAAAGAGGGCTTAGTATCGTAACTTTCGAATCGGGTAGTTCGTGCAACCGAGTCGTAAAAAGCCTATTATCTAAGGGTTCGCGCGGTTGTACCGAGTTTGATAATAAATCTGATATAATTATTCCGCTCGCATCGCCGGCTTTTACTGTCCGGTTAAATTAACTTCTTTCTTCCTCTCGTTATTTAGCGCGCATAAAACGATCGTCGAACGATTCTACCGATCTTCTTTCCCCCCTTCTCTCTTTCGTCTTCGTTAATTAAAATCAAGGGAAAAAAAATGGGAAATAATAGGAAAAGAAGAATCGATCGACAAAAAGCTGTGCAAGAATATAGGAAATTGATCAATCCGGTTTTCTATTCCTCGCTGAAGAAATTCGACAGAACATCCAACGCCTCTTCTTCCTTTCCCAAAACAAAAGACCACCAAAAATAAAGAAGGAAAAAGAAGTTACAAAAATATAGGGTAGATGTGCCACGTACCACGTATCGGTGTCCCCGTAACCGACACTTTAATCATTTTATTTAACAGCAACGTAATGGTACGAAGAATCGTAGACGAACAAATTTTTATACTAAATTTGGACTTCGGTTTGCTTAACAACACATAGACATCGTATATTCGTTTACTATTAACCCTTTCGCTACTATGGACGTATACATACGTCAACAAGAATTCGACTGGCATTTGTTAAAAGCATACGTATATTTTTTCTATAACGCAAGTATAATTTCTGGAGTCATTCGTACGTTGATATCACGGTACACGTAGTTACGTACAATATCGAAATATTTATTATTCATGTTAATAAACGTTATCATTAGCTACGCTCTTAGTCTTTAGTTCCAATGTGTGGGTAACGAAAGGGTTAATATTCGAAACGAAACATTGGGATGTAAATATGCCGTTGAACATCAAAACGCGACCAATGTAATTATAAGGTGTGGGACGCGTCATAATTCAGTAAAAGCGCGACGTTAACCGTGCATCTTGTATCTGTTACACAAACCGACGTGTCAATACATGTAAAACGTGTTTCCATTTAAATGGAAAGTTTTCAAGCGACAGTACGAAGGACCGCGGACTTTGTCGTACATTTTCAATTACGTAGTAACGAATTTATCACAGTGAACGTATAAAAAAGCTGTTCATAAATAAACGAGACCCGTCGAAGAATATTATATACCGATCTGGAACGATCTTCGAGTTAAACGGTTTCTAAAACATTTAAACAAAGTTACGCGCGAAGCTTAGAAGTGTCAGCGCGTGGTACTACATATGTACATCTACCCGAGCATTCTACGCGTAGAATTTGCGCGTTTGCCAAGTAGCCGAAGCGCGCCGATATCCGCTCGCATCTGCGACGGAATAAGCGAAAAGCGTTTTACACGCGGAGAGACAGAACTCGAGGGGATGGCCTCGCCGAGATTTCGCTCGAAAATAGCACAATAGCTCATCTCCCGGCGTTGATACGGAGCCCTCCTATGGTACTCTGACTTATCGAGTGAGGCATATTTAATTTCCGTTCAACGCTGCCGCACAACCCCCCAGTCACCCGCCCCCGCGTGACACCCCGTCGCAACCCGCATACACGCGTGCATTCGCGCCACTTTATTCGTGTGTTCACCGACATCGCCACCCTTGCACGCCCATTCACACCTACTCGCGACACCTACCCTTCCCGCCGCTCCTCCCCTGCTTGCCACAGCCCCCCTTATCTACCCTTTTCCAATAAGGCTTCCTACTGCGGAATTACCCCTTTGCTACGCGAGCACAATGTTCGCTTTCTGCGCCACATTACCGACGTGTCTTTTCTCTTCGCTCACTTTATCATTCCTCCTGGTTAACGATTGTACACAACGAAACGGCGGCAAGAGAATAGATTATTGGTTGAGGTAACGCGAGGCAACGCGATACGTTGTATTAGGGATGTTGCGAGATTACCGAAAAATATCCGTCAATCATCGGTTCGAGGAAACAATTCCGACGTCCACGCGATTTTATTAGGTGTACCGTTTTAAGGGTTAAATAGGGAATAAGGATTGTCTTGTTTTTACGCCGGTGGTTACACGTCTTCACTCTTGCTCTCGCTGTTACGTACTAGTCACGTTTGAACGTAACAGTGAAATCTCAATCACCTCTGTTTACTTCAAGAGGTCTCTCGCGCTCGACACTTGTTCTTACCTTTGATTGACATTCGTGCGTACACGTTACGCGTAAAGCAATATTTACAGTGTAGAGATGTCGCATAGTATCGTCCATGTCGACATTCTTTCCGTCATTCGCTCATTTAACGTGGACCAATTGTTAATCCACCTTTCTCTCAAGTTCCATCTCCAAAGCGAATGATTTTATTAGGTGTATCAATGATTATTCCACATTTCTGTCAAATCCCATCTCCAAAGTGAATGATTTTATTAGGTGTATCAATGATTATTCCACATTTCTGTCAAGTCCCATTTCCAAAACAAATGATTTTTATTAGGTGTACCAATGATTATTCCACCTTGCTGTCAAGTCTCATTTCCAGAGCTACCGATTTTTATTAGGTGTACCAATGATTATTCCATATTTCTGTCAAGGCTCATCTCCAAAGCGAATGATTTTATTAGGTGTATCAATGATTATTCCACATTTCTGTCAAGTCTCATTTCCAAAGCGAATGCTTTTATTAGGTGTACCAATCATTATTCCATATTTCTGCCAAGACCCATTTCCAAAGCGAATGCTTTTATTAGGTGTACCAATGATTATTCCACCTTGCTGTCAAGTCCCATTTCCAAAGCTACCGATTTTATTATGTCTACCAATGATTATTCCATATTTCTGTCAAGGCCCATCTCCAAAGCGAATGCTTTTATTAGGTGTACCAATGATTATTCCACCTTTTTCTCAAGTCCCATTTCCAAAGCTACCGACTTTTATTAGATGTATCAATGATTATTCCATATTTCTGTCAAGGCTCATCTCCAAAGCGAATGATTTTATTAGGTGTATCAATGATTATTCCACATTTCTGTCAAGTCTCATTTCCAAAGCGAATGCTTTTATTAGGTGTACCAATGATTATTCCATATTTCTGCCAAGACCCATTTCCAAAGCGAATGATTTGATTAGGTGTACCAATGATTATTCCACCTTGCTGTCAAGTCTCATTTCCAAAGCTACCGATTTTTATTAGGTGTACCAATGATTATTCCACCTTTTTCTCAAGTCCCATTTCCAAACATGCGTTTGTTTGATTTGCCATCTCCCACCATGTTCGTTTCTTGCAGCTTCGCAATAACAGTGTGTATAGTATTGTAGCGAATACAGCGATGTACCGTGGTAGCTAATAAGCCTAAAGAAGCCTACTGTAGCAGCGTAACACGAGTCGCTTGTTCCTAGCCTTCCCTGTGTAATTTTTATTTATCCCTCTGTGGTCTACTTACTTTCAATGGAATTTTGCGAGAGAAATGTTTCGACGTCGCATTCGAAACGAAATGTCACGGTACATTTTACAGCGGTGCAACGAGGATTGTCGACGGAGGGAAAATGACGGAAAGAATTATTTCGAAACCGAGATAATTGAATAGAGAGTTGGAAGGCTGACTTTTGCTTCAGTTTCCGTGGAAGTTTTTCTAACAACTATCCCGCAGACCAGTTCGACTGTGTTCCGTAATGAATAAAAGCACGCATAATGCAAGCTCAGGCAACGAGCAGATACGTTCGTAGCTCATTTCCGTCTCGACGGGAATATTCCTCATTAGCTGTTGCGCGTTTAAATGTCAGCTACCTTGACGTATGCGCTTTTTCACGCGGCCGCGATAAGAAAGCGTTTAGCTGCGACGCGACGTCTCGTTTGCGAACGAGCTTCGAACAGCCGGACAGCCACGGTCTATTACTCAAACCAGCATAGAAACTGGCGCACGGAACATTTCCAAACCGTTTCCAGATATATAGACCGTGGAATTTGCAAGATACGATTTCACCGATTATCGCTGACAAATCAGAAAGCTTTCGTTAAAGGTTAAAGCTTTGGAATTTCCTAAACGCGTTTGCATTGAAAATTCTACGAAATTATAGCGATGTGATTTTGTCAAATTTGCAGATGCAAGATGCAAGTTCAACCGTTAAACGTTGTCATTAATATCGATAAGAATGCGATGGAAAATTTTAACTACTATTTGAACTCGAATGAAAGCTACAACATTATTATTGGCAATTGTTAACTGACAAATTACAGTCACCGATTCATTTTCGACGATATTGAAGTATACTTCGTTTAGGGTAAAATTTCGCCCATGACAGCCTTTAAGGGTTAATAAATTATCCCTTCCTTTGATCAGCGAATCATACGATGTATTAATTATCTTCGAATCGGACATTTATATTACAAGACTGAACTACTCCTTATTTCTCTGGAATTCAAGAAAAGTCATTCCAGAAAATCATATATTATGATTCCTAGAATTTCCAGATACAAGATGTGAATTTAATCGATCGTTAAGCCGTACGCGCGAATCAGAAATTGGGCTACCCTTATTCCTTGTAACATTCGACAAACCTTTCCGCGTCGAAGAAAATTGCAACCCCTGGGTATTTGAAATCGTGAGAAAAATATCGCGATGGAAGAAAAGAAATCACGAGGGTGAATTCCGCCCCGAACTTTTGATATCCACTTCTCGATACATCACACTTAATCACAGTCATAAGTCTCCCGTGGGGGAGCTCACCCCCTCCTCTAGCTACCAGATTTCCCCTGGTTAAACCACGGTAAACCATACATAATAGGCAAACAGAGAACGTATGGGGTCCATCGTCACGGCGCTTGACTTTTCGTATGTAACGTCGGCTTTTATGGGGTGCATAAAACGCCGACAAACATTTGTCGCTGCACGTATACTCGTAACTGTAGCTGGGCAACGTTGCAGAGTGGACAATAGTTTTTCGGAGATTTCACCCCTAAAGGATCTTGTCCACAGATCGTTGGGTGGCCGAGATTCAATTTAGGTGCGCGCAACATTAAACGCTTATTTATATCGTCGACCAGTTTTTATGGACCCTTCTGTATCTACGAATTGAAATGTCCTGGGGTTTGCTTCGCGTTATCTGTACCTATGCATATAGTAGCTACTTGATTCGATGCGCGTGGTTTCTTTTCTTCGAGCGGCTCTTTATTGGTTTAACCCTTTCGCGAGTAGAAGAGGATGTAAACGAATCTTTCGCGAGTGGAGAATTATTGAAAATGCGTCTCAAGAAAAGAGTAAGCTTTGCTTGACGATACGAAGATGCTGTTGTTGTGTATATATTATAGTACCGATGATAATTATTCGAACGACCTCAAAAGTTGAGAGACACGCGCTGCAATTCGAAGGCTGGGAAAGCTTGGAAATTGAAACGATTAGCAATCGAAACGCTTGGGAATTAAAACGATTGGAAATAGAAACGCTTGGGAATTGAAACGATTAGAAACGGATACGCTTGGCAATTAAAAGGATTAGAAATTGAAAAGCTTGGGAATTCGAATGATTAGGAAATGAAACGCTTGGAAATTCGAAAGTTTGGAAATGCAAAAGCTTGACGAGTTCAAATGCTTACAAAATTCAAATGCTTGGAAACCCAAAACCTTCGAAATCCGAAGGATTGGAAATGCGAAACCTTGAAAATGCAAATCCTAGGGAATCTTCAATTCTTGAAGAACCAAGAAAAAACGCTCAAAAATATAAACTTTCAGCTGTACTCGCGAAAGAGTTAAATTACCTTAGCGTCTTTCGATTCTATTTGTAGTCAACCGCGCGCGCTAGCGATTGCTATTAAAATCCGTCGCTGTGACTCGAGCACCCAAGATGATTTTGGTGCGAAGGGTGTAACAGCGAAAGGGTTAATGGCGGCGAGAAATCGCGACGAAAGTCGATAGAAGGTGCGACGAAACGGTGCTTTTGGATTGTGCGCCGGGTTTCCTCGAGGAACACTCGCGTTCCCGTTTCCATTGTGCGACGATTCCTGAAGCAACTCCTTTTTCCTTTGTCCGTGGGCCGCAGTCGGTACGGGAGATCCTTTCTCGCCGTGGAACAAGTTAGTAATTAATTTTTGCGAATTACTCGGCAGTCGACGTGCTGCCACCGGTATACGTGCAAACTGGAGCACTATCTTTCCCCCGTTCTCGTCGCTCTTCTCTCCGCAATAGCGACAGATTCGAGGCATCCGTGTTCCAACCCTTCTTTTCCTCGTTCTATCGTTACGGAGCATTTAAGGCTGCGAACTTTTTACGCACCTTCTACGTAATTACGATAGCTTTCCGTGCTGATGAAATTGGTAAACCCAGTTATCAATTAGATGCACGCCATTCGAATGCAATTTTCTCAAAAACGAAGGTTTTTCGAACGAAGTTCTCGCCTTACTTCGAGTCACAGAAATTTCCTAACTTTAAAGGACCATACATGCCGAATTTATGCGCTCTATCCTAATTTTTTGACAGCTAATTCGAGACACTAAAAGCTACTGGTACATACTTCTATCTTTTAAGGAGACGATTTCCTATTGCATTCAATATCCCAATTGCAAGGCAGCAAACTCGTATAATCGAGTAAGTATATTTAGTATATTTGAGACGAATTAAGGAACACCTAAACGCGAACACGAATACAATGCCGTGCGACTACTTTTTGTAGCCACAGTACCTTTACAACACGAACGCTTTCGACGCATCGATTATTATCGAAACAACGTATGGATTGAAATGATCTCGGGTCTACAACTTAACAAAGAGGGGGTTGTGCAAGCTTCCTCAATTCCACGTTAAGAAATATGGTCAGCTTATTCGAACCCTACCATTTGTATCACCAATATCAGCCCACCCCTCATGACCTCCGAAAGAACGAACTCGCGCGTAATTCGGTAATTCTCGTGTCTGGAATTTGTTCGTTGCCGGGTTGGGGTTCGGGTCCATCGCGACGCGGTTCGTCGAGGCGGTCGGCCGCGTCTCCGGCGCGCCCCTTCCGCGGCGTGCAGCACTAGCACCACCAGCAGCAGCAGCAGCAGCAGCAGAGCAGCCCCTTTCCCCGTTTCAGCACAAGTCAATTTCTCGTTTCATTCTCCAGGCACGGTGCTATCTCGTTCGCCCGCCTGAGTTCCCCCGACGGCCGCGTATAATACGCCACCTACCCAGTTATAATAATGGCACGGAGGGGTTGGCACCGACACCACCGACGCCACCGACGCCGCCGGCTCTCGCGGCTAGGCTATGCCAGAGAGAGTACTGGTATTGGTTGATATTTCCAACAGTTATGTAATTTCCTGGGTATTGTCGGGGCTCCAGAGAGCTCGTAGCTACTCTCTACTGCCTCCGCTCCGTACTATCGTCCCCGCAGACGTGGTCCAAAAGGGAAAGAGAAGGAGGGCGATCGTATAGCTGCTTGCCGAGGCGAGGCGAGGCGAAAGATAGACGAGGAACACAGGATGCCGAGCCCCCGATCTCCGTGCGAACGACGAGGAAACGACACGCCAACGGAACGAGACGAGAATACAGACGAACCCAGCCTCCCTGCCAGCCACTCGAAGAACGGAGACAAAAGGTAACGCGACGAGAAGAAGCAGGAAGAATGTAGCGTGGCCAAAGCCACGACCACGAGCTAGCGACCTCTCGCTTAACGCAATCTATACGACTCTCTTTCGAGTTCCCTCTACGTTGCTATTCCTATTGCTGTTGCCTCGAGAGATGCTCCAGACGGCGGAGAAGATCACGGACCACTCGGATGACCGAGGATCCGCGTGGCTGTCACGGACGGCCAGAAGGATCGTAGATAGGAATGTATGGAGCGACGAGTGGTTACTCGGTGTCACGGTGATCATGGATACTGTCACCGGCCGCTGCTAATTTGCACGAATGTCGCAGATCCGGATTCTTCGAACGTTCCGCTTCGACTCTGCCGCCGCCGGTTCTGCGAACGGGAAACCTTCGTGGTCGCACACCACTGTTTCTTCCACGTTGCGCAATTTCAGAATCCTCCCTTTTTTTTATCCACTCCTTCGAACGTAGAATTCTTTTCTTTCGGGAGGAGAACCGCTGGAAATCGAATCGCTGGTATAATAGTGAAAGGTCAAGTCACAGTTACTTTGTCGCGCCGAAATTTCCCCCGCCATTCGAAAAGCAGCATCTTAAAACAGGGTTGAAGAAGAAGAAGACTCGTAAAGTTGCAAGACTGACACGCTGCGTCAATTTCTTCGAGAAGATTCGAAGTGGCGAATCGTTCGGGCGAGCAAAGTTTTACGTTGGCCTTTTTGTAGGATCCACTTCATACGGCGCGATATATATTTCTTCTTCCCATTGGCCGACTCTGAAATTAGGAGTCGGACGATTCGGCCAGGAGAAAACGCCGCCTTGGCCGCGACACACAATGGAGAACCGTTGCACGTGAGATGGTTGGTTGAAAGGCCCCGGGTGAAAACTACCCTCTATCTGCCGCCTTTTCGCCTTCCCCTTTCCGCGATCCCCAACCTTTTGCGATCCACCGAGCACCAAGCGATGCCGCTTACGTACGATAAGGTTCGTATCGGGAAGAACGTCACGACGACGTTGCTACCCGGTAATTTCCTGCGTTTTATGACCCGCTTAAGGAGCATCGGGACACCCGATCGTGAGAATTAGGACGGCCATCGCGATCTCCTCCTTCGCGTGTAGCGTGTAATCTTCCTTTTAACGCTGCCGAAACATTCTTGATAATGCGCCGCGAATTAATGAGCTGTTAATGCAAGTCGTAACGAATGGGGTTATAAGAGAGATTCGATGAGGATTTGATGAATCGGAATTGAAATGGATTGAGATGGAGAGAGAAACGCGCGCTATCTCAAATAGTGTAAACGCGCGCTGCTCGAAAAGTGTGATAGGAAATACGATGAATATATTTCTGGCTCTGAGCTACATTTCTGAGAAATTGCAACTTGGGCATTAATTGGGACTCTGGGATATGAAATTTCTGTGCTCGTCACACGAATTGCACGAAAATAAATTTGTTACAAGCAATAGTTAAACTTTTCCCTAGGCCTGAGTGTGGCATAGAGCGTATTGCGGAAAGTAGAGTAGACGAGTAGTGGAATGGTTGAGAAGTATACAAAACGGGAAAGAAAATAATGGTTCAAAGTTAGGCATACTGAATTAAGTAGAAGACGATAACAGGAGTGGAAAGATGACTGCTCGGGTTTCTCTGAAACCAAGTCCGATTTCCGATCCTTAGGGTTGAATTTAATAAACTACGTATCTTTTGAAGTTAAATTCTTCCCTTGCATCTCGCAGGAGGTCTACTCAAACATAACGCATCTCAATAATAAATTTCCCTCGAGCTTGCCAACGTCAAAAGGGTTACTTTCCGTATCGTTGTAGCCGCAGCGTCTAAAAAGTAAAAGATCGCCAGCGGTCGCGTTTCGTCGCCTCGGCCGTTAATTCGCCGTGGTAATTAAACCGGTGCGTTATTAGCGACAGGCGGATGAAAACGTGTCCTAGCGTGCGCGGGTAGATATGCATACATACATACATACATAGGCGGGAGAGTAAAATGGCGAGAGGAGAAAATGCTACTCGCTCGGCTCGATACGCGAACGCTAGAGGCGAGAGGCGAGAGGCGAGAGACAGAGCCTAGCCGCAGCAGGCCCACGGTTATCGGGCGAGTAACACGGCGAGAGTTCTGCGGCAATGGCGCGGCGACGCGTAGTTTAATTAACAATGAGCACGTCCCCGCGACGTCAAGCTGAATCCCGGACAATGAGAAGTTGTCAGCGCTGCCTCCGGGCGGGGGGGCCCGACCGGAGGAAGGGGCTGGTATTCGTTGAACACACTGTGCACGATAACGCCCCGACGACGACGTTTTGTCCCCGACCAGCCTGCTTTTCGCCATCCGCGGAGGGTATTATTGACCAATTATTTGTGACATCGTGCGCGCAACCCCCTTTCGCTTCTCGCCCCCCTCCCTTGCACGATCGTCTCTCTTTTACGAGATTCTTACGCTTTCACGTCGCACTTTGTTCCGACTAAATCGGGCAAGCATTTTATTAGCAATTATGTATGCATACCGAAGTTTATAAATTGCCGAAGTGTAAATAAACGGTTCGATTTCTTCCCTCGTCGTTTGGAGCGAATTGGAGCTAGAATTTAACGCATCTCTTAAGGGTGCTTGATATTCGTACGTGTTGGTAGCAACTATCTTGCTGCTCCTTTCAATTGTTTCGAGATCGATGAATTTCTTGGACTCTTGGACAAATTTTTTAACCCTTTTTTTCAGAGTAAACCGAACAAGTGTTTCATTGTAATTGTAGCTGCCTTTTACGTTGCTTTAAACGTTGAAGCATAAAACAAGAACGGTTGTATTTGTTTGTATCGTTTAATAGTTCGGATATTATTGTAGCTTGGATTTTTGTAACTCATGAAGTTCTTTAGTAGTCGCACGTATTGTTAGCGATGTAATTTGTTCGATAAAAGCTGCGGTTAGCTAATCTCGAAGCGACTAGCAATTATTCGTATCATCCTGCACTCAGCTCCTTTCTTCTCCCTTTCAATTGTTCCCAAATTGATGAATTCCTTAATCTTGCCAATGAATTTGTTACTCATCTTTCGTTGGAATAAAACGTAAGAGTCTTTCATGCTGTTCTAAACGCTGAGATTAAAAGAAGAAAGCTTCTACTACTTTTAGCTGCTCTGAGTAAATTTTGCCTTGTTTTTTGTAACTCATAATATTGTTTAACAATCGTATGTATTATTGGTAGTGTAATTTGTGATTCCCAGGATATCAGCAATTATTTGTTTCATCCTGCATACAACTTCTTCCTTGCCTCTTCCAATTGTTCCAAAATTGCTGCGTTTCTTTGACTCTCGGTCGAATTTGTTACCTCCTTCTTTTCTTCATTAGAATAAATCCATCGAATGTTTCGGCATAATCGCAGCTGTATTTCACGTTGCCCCGAACGTTGAAGTATAAAACAAGAAAGCTTACTATTTCTCGTTTGCCGTTTCGCGCGAATCGTGGCACGGTTATTATTGCGTCTCGGATCCCCGCAACTCGTGAGTCAGTTTAATAATCGCGCGCATTATTAACGCCGTGATTTGTTCAATAAAAGTGTCGGCCGGCTAATTCGGAGGCGGGCAAGAGGAGCAATTTCGCCTGGCAGGGTGAAAACGTCCGGGCTGTGGACGTGACCAGTTTTTACATCGGTGACACCGAAGCATCGAGGCTGACTCGTCGGTTAATATTGACTGGCAGCGGTTACGCGTGCGCCAAAGTGGTTGGCTTGGCCCGAACAACGCTCCCATTTTAACTCGCATCCCCCTGAAACCTCGGCCAACCCCACCAAGCCAACCTCGCGATTGCTCATGGCGCGTGCTTTTCCACCTTCTATCGCAATCTCCTACCGTGATACGCGTTTTTCGCGTAATTCGCCTCGCCACTGTGCGACGCGCGTATTCGTGCCGCGTCGCAATACGCGAACACCCTCCGGCAAACGTCATAAATCGGCGCAAATTGAAATTTCCGATCCTTCAACCTGTTTCCAATCCTCCCCCGCCGCGATTTCGACGATCGAAACGCTACTGGAAAGTAATCGCGAACACGCGCGCGAGTAATAAGTATCTTTCCTCCAGACGGTCTCTAATTTGTCCGACAATTGCATAATCAATGCGTCGATTTGCAACAGAGAGTCGCGTCGTACAATTATATAACGTTCCTGACGTCGTCGTATCTATCCGTGTTTCCGGGCGAACACGAAGTTACTATTCTCCGCGGCACAATTAACCGGCAATGCGCAAGTGTACCAAAGTAGCGGCGTGTCTAAACAATCCTGTTATCTTAGCCACGTCCCCATTGCAAACTCGGCCAGGTCGTAGGCAACGTTGCGAAGTTCAAATAGGAGAGAGGAGCTTCCAAACAGTTAACGTTACGATAAGCACCGTGCAGCAATTGCGATAACTGCCAGACGGTATACGCCGCGTTTGATCATTTAACATTATCGTTAGGTTCGTGATTTTTTTCACCCCTCGCATCTCATTCGCGATTCTCTGGTTTCTATTTAAACTCCATATATTTATTCCATTAGATATTCCCTTAAACTGGTGCCAAATTTTACTTATGTTTTAATTTACCCGTATGTAAATTATAATGTAATTTACATTGGGTTGGTGCACAATTTCTGTCGTATTTTTGGGTAATATTTAAACCAACGGAATTTTATGTATACGTATAGAATTCATTTAGAAATACTCGATAATGAACGAAGAATTTAACCCAAGATTTGCCTGAATTAGTTTAGAAACTGTTACACGAAGTATTGGAAATATATTAGAAAGTATTATATATTATATAATACGAGAAATTCGGCAGAAATTATGCAACGACCTAATATACTTAAAAGTACGAAGCACTTATGATTCAAAATGTTCACTGCGTCGTGCAAACGTAAAAAAAGAAGTGGATACAAAAGATATATCGATTCGTTTAATGCTACGAATACTATGAAATACATTTTGCTTTCGATATTTTGTACATTTTTATATGCTATATCTATTGCATCCCTTTTCGCATATTTAAATTTCCTATAAATATTAACGTATTGATTCGCAGTCTACTTATGACTAACGCTATTTTAACACATTATTTACCAAGTAGAAATTAAGCGGATGCATACGATAAATCGGACAATTCAAGTTTACAATTTGGCAACACGAGCCAATTTTAATTACTGTATAGAAATGTACTTATGAAGTAAAATGATGATTCATCGTTCAATTTTGTACGCTGCTTTAATTATTAATAACAATATATACAACGATAAGGTGATTTGTAGACTATTGGACGATAAAAAGCCTGTTAATCCGAGCCCTGTAAATAACGCGTTAATTTAACAGGACAGAGATATTTAATATTTATCTAATACAAGTAAAACTAAGTACTAAATTTACCGAGGTAAAAATCTACATCTACGAATAAGAATTAGCAGCGTTAAATAATTTTGATGTATCGAATCGGTATTAAACAAATGAGATGCATAGAGCGATGCGAGAGAAAAGCTCACGGAAAAATCTAATAAATCTTTTGCGCGAAACTAAAAGGAATCTCCCTCAAAATAAAACCCTCTAAAGTTCCCTGCTCACCGCGTGTATCGTTATAAACGATTTCGCGTTACTAGAAAATTTGCCCGACGAGATCGGATCGAGATACTCTTGAACGTTTTCATTTTCCAACCGCTTCGCGTTTAACAGCGTTCCGCTAAATTATCGACCGGTTCTACGCGTGTTATTTTATTCCATCGGCGAAACTCTCCGGTTTGCGAATAATTGCGCGGGATCCACAGCGCGAAGGGGGCGCGGAGGGATTCTCGTTGGTTTTGCATTGTTTGACCGCGAGAGGCAGGCAATGGCGAACCGATAGGCACGCGGCAGATAAGTTTGAGGCACGGGCATTTGTACTTAACTGGATACGTGTGTTGTGTCGGGCAAATACAACGATATTCGAAATGTCAGAAGTGCAGTCACGTTCGCGCACTCGCCTTAAACGTGAGATATGGTCGGGCTAATGTGAGATTAAGTTGCTCTCTTATTTCGAAAGGCAACATTTGTACGGTGAAAAGGTGGCCGCTGTAAAATGGCACCCCGTAAAAGTGACACTTTGCCACCGCCTCGCGAAATCGTCACGGATTAGCGCACGGATTTCACTCCTACGAAAATTATTTTAACGCGCAAATTTGCTTTTGTCCCCCCCTTTGCACTTGGCGGCTTCTTTGGGAGAACCGCACTTTTTAAAAATAATTTAATTAACGCTAGAACTAGCAACGATTCGCGTGACTACTTGTTTCAAATCGGGTATCAAAGAAATTAGAATTGCTAGAGAAACCTGAGGAATGATACGAATGATTGAAAAAATGCAATGCAATTGAAAGTAAACGTTTATTCGTTACGTTAATGGGAAATCATGGCAGATTTGGGAAAGTGTATCTTTAGAGGAAACTATGAACGAACCATTTTTACCATTTTGCTAAGGTCTACGCTTAAAAACCACGAATTTTTCCAACGAATAAATTACAGGTACTCATTTGCTGCGAATAAGGAACATTACAGTCTCTCGTTTCCAGTGACCACAACAAGTATTCGTACACAACTACTAATAGTAGCAGTAGCAAATACTTGATTCGTTTTCCACGTTGGAATAAAGAGATCCGTTTCCCGAACCAAACTCTCTCATCCCACCCTCATTCCTATTCTTATTTGATCCATCTTTCATCCCCTGTTATCTATACTTTTGTCCACGCAAGCTCGATACTTCGTACACAACTATATCTTAGCATTCTCGTTACAATTTAACCGTACCAAAAATTCTTTCTCATCAACGAGCGACCGGAAAACGAAAATACGTTTCGAACGGGGCATAGAAATTTCCAGGTGCATCCGTGGCGACAATTAGAGCGTCGACGAGGTCTAATCGACTTTTCCACGCGGGTCCTCTGCCTGGTTTCGCCACCCGCCCCCGAAACTCTACCCCGAAATTCCCCAATTCCCCCCCTTCCCGTATCCCTTCTCCCCATCGGCAGTATTCGCATTCAACTGTCGTCGTTTCGTAATAATTGCTACCGATTCCCAACCGCCATGCTGCATTTCCAGCTTTTTACCTCCAAGATCCCCCTCTCTTTCCCAACCATCTCCCACCCCTTCCTTTCTCTTTCCTTCTCTTTTCCACGTCCTCTCTCTCTCCCCCTCTCTCTCTTTCTCTCTTCCCCTTCGCGTTGGTCCCCTCTTCGACGTCCTCTTTCCTCTCGCTCTCTCGTCCCCATCGCTAGGCGCATCCGCACGCTTCCTTTTCGCCAACGCAAACTCGCGCCGCAGTCCTTCCTCCTCTTCGCGAGGAACATCTTCTACTATTTACCTCTGTCCTCCTCCTCCTTCCGTCGCCCCTCTACGATCTACCCTCTGTCCCGTTCTGTTCTACATCCCCGCTGCTTCAACCCCGTCCTCCTCTCGCGCGTATGCTTTTCTGCGACGCGTTCTGTCCTTCTTTGACACGCGCGCGGAGGCTCGCGAGTGTGTTCTGTGAACAGACACAGACAGACACACTCACACAGAGGGGGGACACGTGCAGCGCGCGATCCTCGCCGAGAGAGGATGTTCCCTCTTCGTTGCACCCCTAGGTAACATGGCCGCTTCAGTGGCGCAATTAGAGGAAGCCTGCGCGTGTGCACGCCGGCTACAATATCATTAAGATACGGTCCCTCCCCCTTGCTTTTCGTTCGCCTCGCTCTTTTCGCCTTCTTTCTTTCTCCCTTCGACTCCTTACTCGTTTTTACCCTTTTGCGCACCTTGAATTCGCTCTTTCGCCTTTCCTCTTTCTTCCGCGGCGCAACGGGCTGAGGAGGCGAGGTGGATAGTTTCACCGTTGAAAGCGTCGCGCGCGCGTGGTCCTTGTTCCGCGTTTGCCGCGAGACGCGGATCATGCAAAGGGGGATGGGAGAAATGCACTCCCCCCCCTCGACGAGAGCAAGACACCGACGAAGATAATTGCTTAATTGTCAACCCCTCCGAGTCCCGGTCCACTCGTTTCGCGAATCTCCCCGCGCGTCACGCTTCCAGCAGCCGAACAATCGACTCTATTTACGGACCTCGATGGCGATTTCGCTTTTCAATTCATTCTACCCTTCCCAACGCTCCAATACAGTAATTAATCGTTACGTAACTGCGAGCCTGGGAATTGGATTCCGACGTCGAGGCAGCGGTATTTCGTACGTTTTCTTGTTCCTTCGCGTCTCGTGTCTTCTTCGGATTTCTCGCACGTCCGAACGCGAATTCGGTTCTCCGAGTTTCGGTTTCGTTTACTTCGAGAGTTTGCTTCGCAGTGGACGGTGAATGCTTCAATTCAACTTAACAATTCTGTTCGAAACACAACGCGTTTCAACGTGTCTTCGTAACGTGACCAAAAACGCCTGTCATATATGCGACGACGGGCTCTGATAGTAAACCGATGTATCACACACACAAGTGACGGCTTCTAGCGAACGAGTTAAGTGCACACGGGTCGAACGCTCGCTCCGCGAAACCAGTTCGAAAAACTGTTGGGGATAGATGCAAGGCAATACTGTAATTATTGTACTTACTTTTACTTACTTACGCGAGTAACTTACTTACGCGAGTACTTCTACTTACTCCACGCGAGTACATCTACTTATTCCACGCGAGTACTTCTACTGACTCCACCCGAGTACATCTACTTATTCCACGCGAGTACATCTACTTACTCCACGCGAGTACTTCTACTTACTCCACGCGAGTACTTCTACTTACTCCACGTGAGTACCTCTACTTACTCCACGCGAGTACTTTTACTTACTCCACGCGAGTACTTCTACTTACTCCACCCGAGTACATCTACTTATTCCACGCGAGTACATCTACTTACTCCACGCGAGTACTTCTACTTACTCCACGCGAGTACTTCTACTTACTCCACGTGAGTACCTCTACTTACTCCACGCGAGTACTTTTACTTACTCCACGCGAGTACTTCTACTGACTCCACGCGAGTACATCTACTTATTCCACGCGAGTACATCTACTTATTCCACGCGAGTACATCTACTTACTCCACGCGAGTACTTCTACTTACTCCACGCGAGTCGTTTATTGAATGTAACCCCTCGAAACGGTTAATACTGCTCGCGCTTGCCCCGTATCGGTGTACATTCGGAAAGCGTTGCCCGGCTCACCGAAACCCCGAGAAAGCGAAGTTTAAGGTAACAACGGATCGGCGAAGCGCGTCGGTTTCCTTTTGTCGGAGCATCTTCCAGGATCCTCCTGGCCCCTTTCTCCTCCCTGGGCCTGTCCCAGCCAAGCTTTATTCTCCCTTTCGTGGCCAGGCTCGTCGATCCTCGGCCACCGAGGACCACCCCTTGGTGAAACGTTGCTTTCGCGAACGCGGCTGAACGAACGACGGCGGCACGGGGCGAGGGGTTAGCCAGCGTATCCGCGGCTCGCTGGTATAAATCCTTATAAATTGACAAAAAAGCGGGGATATCAGCTGGCGAGATCTCGTGGTAACCCACTTGGAGGAGGGCTACCTTGGTTCCCCCCGTGCTAAAACAAAAGGCGGCCCACCTCGCGGCGCATACTTCTGGGCACACGCACGTGAACACACACGGCACCCGGGCCCGCGACAGCCGTGTTCCACACGGAACACGTGTGCACGCGTTCGTTTTGCTGCCTCTACGTGCGCTAACCTAGGGTAGGTGTACCCGCGCACTGCCACTTTAACGTTCGCGTTTTCAGCAACTTTGTTTCATTATTTTGGGACCGTATTTAACGCGGAAATCAATTAGGTTTGAAGCGCAACATTGATTAACGTCCCTTTTATTGATTAACGAGAGTCTCGCCTTTACAACGAGCCCGTAAAAGACGATGTATTCGACTTTTTGTCGTCGAGCTGTTGCTCTTTGCACTTCGGAATCGTCGTTTGTCCAGATCCGATGCCTAGAAGCGGGGATATTAATTTGTTTAATTTAACAAGAATTATTCATTAAATTGTAAGTTTAGTTTCACTTTTCTATCGCTAAATGGCGAGTCAAAATTTCGCGAACAATACTATTGCAATTTGTTTAAAATGCTGTTATCTCGGCTTCTAGACGTCGAATTTGGATCACCCACGACTCAGATTAAAGAGAACAGTCCAAGGAATCCTCTTCGTATACTTCTAAAGCCCTCCTTAGTATAATTTTTCAGTGGCTGCAAAAAATAGGAAAGATTTGTTTGTAACAAATTAACCGCAAAGTTTATCGACAAATTGCTTACAGGATAATATTTCTGAAACCTTTCCCTTTAATTTAAACCAAAGGTCATTGAAATCGGATGTCTAGGTGCTGAGAAATTAATATTTCTCTTCACACACTGTCTGAGTAATCTACCATGGCGCGACATATTTGATTACAACAAATGAACCGCAAGATCTAATTGCAAAAGACTGTAGTACAATATTCTCGGGACAATATTCGCACGTTATCTCGCTGTTAAATAAAAATAATTTAAGGTGATGGTTATAGGAAGAGTGACAGTAATCGGGACGTTTCCCCTAGGAAGTAGTGCCCATTTGGAAAGGAGCACTTTTACGGTGGTGCGCGTTGCTCCTTCCACGACGACGTTTTTTCTCCACTCCCTCTCCCCCGAAAAAGGCTGGTCGAGTGGCTGCATTAGCATGATACTCGCGTACATACCACAGTGGGACTTTTCCTGTGGACGAGTTAACGAACCTCGAACAATTAACGAGTTTTCGCGCTAGCTTCTAAGAATGGCAAACGACCGGTGCGCGCTCTCGCACGCGGTCACGCTGTTCACTTCTGCATCCAGAGCTCGGTGAAAGGTTCGCGTTATTAAGTAAGATATCACCGATGCATTTCCCTGATACAACCGGATAACCATCCTCTGGCAATATTACGATAGAAATAGACACGAGTTTCACCCTAAATTCAATTGTACAAATCGCGTAACTATTAACCCCTTGCCCTGCAATTATTTTGCAGTAGTACGTGGTACAGTTACCCTAAATACGACTAAACGCCCTACTTTTCAAATCATTATTACTTCTGCGCTATCTTAGTCGGATTTCGTCAGAGTTTAAGCTCTACATACTTCTAAAAGTAAAGTAATATTAATCAGTCTTTTGTCGTCTCGTTGTTTCATCGCAAATTCAGTCGAGCGAATAATTTCCGTTCACCGTGCATCGATAAACGATGAGTTTAATTAAACTATTTTTAATTCCAAATTCATGCATATCAGAAGATAGATCGTTTCTAAAGACTCGCAAATAACTAATTTGTTTCTTAAACGTTTGTTAGTAAACGCGTATGTTTCTCTTTCCTTTCCAGCTTAACGGGAAAAAGAGAAACGTTCAAACATTCGTCAAGAATACGTTCGTATGGTTGGAGGCTCGGTAGGATCGCTTGAATTTAATAACGCTAGTATATATGTACGTTTAATCCTTTCACCGATGTAGGCGCGCAAAAAGTACGCTCGTGGGATGCCATTGGCGCCTTCTGGCAATTAAGATCGGTTATCCAACGCCATTAGTTTCCTCGACCGCTTAAAAATTACTATTGCTACCGCGCGAGGAATGTCAACTCGTCAGAATTATTTCTCAGCCCGGTGCAATTTAACGTTTCGACCACTTCTTCTTCGCGCTGCATCGCGACATTCATCCGCGAAACGTTTCGTAATCGGTGGACTACGAATCTCTGTGCAAATTGATATTCCTGTTATAGAATCGAAGAAATGCTGTCGTTGCTGTTCAACAATGCGCGGCGAAAATGATTCCACGCTGAGAATTTTTATGCAAATACGTATTTTTAAAAATAGACGCATGAGGATGGAACTTAAATGGAAGTTAATTTTGTGGCGGCTCTCCTGCACCCACCACTAGAAGGACATATGAAATAGGACTTTCTCGAAAGTACTCGCTCCAACTACCTCGTCCATATATATACCGCCTTTAACCTTCCTTCCAGTATCCCAACGTCTAAGGCAGGGCCTGCTAGGTAGCCTTACTGATGAGTCCACTAGCAGGCCCAGGACGAAACGCAACACCCTTCCTTTTTCCTATCATATCCCCTCTCTACAGCTGCACAATTTCATCCCCTAAATACAGTAACGCGTGCTTACTTTACTCTGGATGTTTCGTAAGTATTTTTGCTTATCATGTGCGTCACGTAGTTTCCATCGCAGTTAAATTACTCACAAGTATATCGACCATTTTCATCGACGTGTAACGTAATATTCTTGCTCAGCTTAGCTTTTCAAGCTCTCGCGTACGATACCTTTACTTGTACCATGATACAGGTATAATATTGTACCTCTATTTAATCAAACGACAAACGCAGAAATATTCGAAATACAATTTCAATTGTTTACTCTCGCCTCACCCGCGACGCGATTATTTTAACAAAACCATACTTCAAATAATAACGTGATAACGTTATTATCGAATTATTTTTCTTCTACTATTCTTCCACGGAAAGAGGGCACAGCGTGTTTACATTCGCACAGCGTCTTCAGCCAACAGCGATCGCTGCCCGTGTTCATAGGCGAATCAGCGGACTGCAGCAAGAGTGGGAATGTAAACACGCCGTGCCCTTCTTTCCGTGGAAGAATAGTACTGTAGACTCGTAGGCTTAATTATATGGTCGCGTAGCGAGTGTTAGAAGGTGAGAGCCTGCCATAGCAACAATAAAGCCCAAGGAACCAGTACTTGTTAATTTTGCAGCTGGTCAGCACGTGAACCCAAGATTTCGGATAGTTGTAATTTCGTTATTTTCGCATGTGATTTCAAAGTCGAGGCGATCGTTGGTTTTTATTGCTGGCTGCCGAGTTCCGGGTAGGTAACGAGAAAGACCGAGTGACCGTTGACGGGGAAATAGGAAATTCTAAGGGGCAACGTACCCCTTAGCTCTCTCCATCGGGACTCTTCCCCACCATTCGAATATTGAAAAATATAAAATGGTACGCCAGGCAACGAAAGGTCTGTCTGCGTCTATCGCTCGTCGAAAGAATAAAGTAACGTTAAACGAATTGAATTGTATCTGTTGAGTCCCAACACTCAACCAGGCATGAGACCCTCCGAAAACTCCGACCGCACCATTTAAACCTCAGCCCATAGTACACCCGCACCAATAACCATCGTCTATTTCCCACCATCAATTTCCCCACCAATTAGCTTCACCTTCAATCCATCCCGAATAGTATAAATAACCGCTACCTTTAGACTTAAACAACACACATAATCAGTATTCCGTACCGAATCAAGAAATCCTTTCCTCTCTGGACGCGCTCTCTTAACGCAGCCATCTCCAAGCATGAAACACAAAATCCCTGTCCCTCTACATCTCGAACCCCCCGTTCTTCCTTCTAGGTCTTGCATGACCTCAACACCCTCATCCCTCTCGACGATTGGGGGCACTGCTTTTGATGACTCTTTTGTCCTATACTTTCCCATCTTGCACTTGCAAATGCATCCTTTTTAGGGGGTTTTTTTTTTAAATTTTTCCCCTCACCATTTTTCACATAAATATTTGTAACTTCATTTCGGTAGCACCAGTTTCAATACATCATGCACCACCGGTAAGGGGGCCCGCTATCTTGCCCCCAGGAACGGTTTACCCCACTCACATGACAAAAAAAAAAAAAAAAAAAAAAACAAAAAACTTAAACAACACACATAATCATACGTAAAGAACTTGTACATATCAACCAGGACAGAATAAACACACCATCAAGAATCACTGTCACTCTTCATTTCAAAGAGGCTACGTCACGACCCTGTGATATAGCCACTGGGTCCGTCAGGCGACCTTACAATTCGCCATTCAACGACACCCAACAGTATCTTCCTCGCATCCCCGAGTTCCGGTCTACAGTACTATTATTCTTCAACTGACTAACGATCAATTTCGTAATATGTACGCGTTCGCATATATATATTTACCCCGAAAACTTTTCCTTTTTCGATAGCCCAAGAATGAAATTAGTTGAATCTCTGCTACTAAATTCGTTCCACCGATATTCGCCAACCCTTGCGCTGCGAATTTGCCGGAATTCGCGGACGCGCCGGCAACGCTGGTTCCCGACCACGGGGACAATGTATCGAACAGCGGATGGAAGAACAAGCGAGTGGCATTGTTAATAGGGCGGTAATAACAGTTAAGAGGGATACGCGAGCGGCGATCGGTCGCGGTAGCGGTTGTAATCCGGCTGGTAATGGCGCTGGCGAACCCACACAAATTTACCCCCTACGATGTTAACGCACACTCGGATCTCGGGCCCGTGAGAGAGCGGCGAACGCGCGAGCGCGGCCCCGCGGACATCCGTAAGTGTTGGATTCTCGGCCGTTGTTAAGTAAATTGGGTCCCAACCGGTTTCTTATTTCGTGGCCACTGTCTTACTCTCCGCGGACCGTTCACCGGCAAGAACCGCTCTCCGGCTCTCCGATCGGTTCCCTTCTTCGGGCTCGTTCCCTTCGCGTCCAGGGCCGTACTTCTATACACGTTGCTGGTATTGTGCTTCGGGGTAAACGACACGCGTCCTGTCACTCTTCCCGTAACTGCCACTTCGATTCGTTTTATTCAACGGCAATGTAAGTAACGTACAAAGAATCGCGAGCAAAGAAATTTTCGTATCAAATTTGGACTTCGGATTAGGTAACAACAAGTAGACATGGCGTATTCGTTTACGCTTAATATTTGCTAGTAAATATCGGGAGGTAGGTGTAATCTGTTGAACATTGAAAAACGTGATCAATGTAATTGTGAAGTATGGAACGTGTTGTAATTCAGAAAGGCGCGACGTTTATCGTATGTCTTATTATTGTTATACAAACTGACGTGTTAATATATGGAAAAATGTGCTTCTATACAAATTAAAAGTTTTCAAGTGACGTAGAAAATTCCGAAAATTACGAGAATTACGTAGCAGTGAATTTATTATATTGAACATAAAAAATGTTCATAAATAAAAGAGCGGTTCAAACTGGAACGATTTCTAGGTTAAATTGCGTTTTAAAATAGTTGAATAAAGTTACGCGCGAACCTTAAACTGGCAGCACGTGGTACATCTAGTAGATCTACCAGATCATCTACTCTACCTTCCAAAACTGGAATACGCATCCCTGATTTGGTCGCCTTATTACCTATATCGAACACGCCTGCTCGAGAAAGGATTCAACAGAAATTTTTACGCCTAGCTGCTTGTCATTCAGTGACTCCTAGGGTTTCAAAAATTCCGTAAAGCCAATCTTTTGATGAAGTTATCAAGTGACTATAGTTTACGTTTTTTATAGTTAGTTTCGTGATTATACTAAATTGATCTTTTTCTTAAATTGATCTTGAATAGCTAAATTAACGTACATTGAGCTGTAATCGTTGGATATTTCAAAAATACCGTGAAATACAATAGAAACGTATTGCGGTACGAACTTATTGGATGCCCTAATACTAAACTATAGAGACACAATATATTTAGATACTATTAATAAATAATTGTCCAATCTTTGAAGGCCTGTAGCAAATGATCGATCGTAGCACGAATATAACGATTCGTACGCGCAACGTTAATCGACTGATTCGTATATTTGATAGCTGAACGCGTGACAAAACTGCGCAAACTATATAAGCTTCGATCATTATCGATACTGCTCTGCATAGTAACCGAGTCAATCAAAAAAATTCATAACTTTTAGCCTACATTTTCCACTGATTTACCCGCAACTTTTCCCTGGAAAATCGTGCTGCTAGATGGTCGAGTGTTCGTTAGCGCGTTAACGCGAGATTTTTAACGGCAATTAATTCGCCGAGCCCCTTCTACGCGGAACGATAGCTATTACCGGAACTTCGCCATTGATGTTACCACGAATAGCGCGGCTGCTATTGGCATACCGGCTATTAATATTGTCACGTTCACCGACGCGGCACATTCTCGGCCCGTGGCCACGCTCGCACAACCACCACACGATCACGGCCATCCCTTTCTCGACGATACGAAAGCCACGGCTCCGAGCCGAGCTGCGCCGTGTCATCGCCGAGTTTCACCACCACCAGCGTGGCACGGCCGCGAAGGGGCCGTGTACGGTAGCCAGCTACTAATTTCGACTTCATCGGCCGAGATAAGGCCGGAATTTTTGCCACTGCCAGGCGAACCCGGGCCGAACCGAGGCTAACACGAACTCCCGAGCCAAGTCCTTAATTTTCTGATCCGCTTCGAATCGTGTAGCGCTTCTTCTCGATCGCGGTAATTAGCAGCCTCTATTTTTTATGCCGTAACCGGAACGCATTAAAGGACCCGCGGACGGTTTCTATGAAGTTATTAAGCGGGCCCCCATTTGGTGTTTCGGGGGGTGGGGGGTGGGGGGGGGGGTGGGGGGACCGAGTCGTAAAATTTATCTCTATCTTTCCTTCGAATTAGCTACGATAGTATGGTATCGGGAGATTCGATGCGGTTGAGATGCTCGGTGAATCGGGTAACCGGGAATGTTAACGAGGCGCTGACAGATGAGAATTTTGGTAGAAAGTTACAACGCCGGGTGGGCAAATTGTTGTTACCGAATTTGGAGGAGAACGGATGTGAAACACCTGTTTTAGTGTAAATGATATTTGCTATGTTTCCGTACGTAATAATAATTCGACAGCAAACTTCTAGAAATGCTGCGATTGTTTATTTGATTGGAATGCTTTAGTTAACCCTTTGCGGACGAGCGTCGACAAATAGTCGCCTAATCATTTTTGGTTTTCTGAACCCGTGTTGACATTTAAAGCAAAAAACTTAACGCAACGAATACTTAATACATTAATAAACATTTAAAATCGTTGGGCATTAAATAGTTGGGAACTCAAGAACTTCAAAATCCAAAGACATAAAATTAAAAATTAAAGTACTCTCATAGGTGTCGTTACTTCTCGTCCGCAAAGGGTTAATGATATCTAATTCAACGAGATTCACGCTGTATTTACAGAGTGGCTCCTAAAAGTTCCCGGGCATGCTATAATTTTGTATCAATTTCAATTACGCGTTCGTAAAACCTTTCTATACAAGCAAGTTAACGAGATAATATTTTACACTGCAATAACGTATAATGTATATGCGATAATAATATATTTTTACGGTAGACTTTTATTAGATCGTTGCACATGAAACCATTGAACCAAAAGTGTTGGCAAATTTAGCACTAATTTACTACGAGTTACTTAAATTCATCTTGGTATTACGAAATTATAGTTGGTTTGTATTATTACGGAAGAATTTGCAATATTAACAGCCAGTGAATGGATAATACGATTTTTAGTTGAGAAACTCTCAGGTGAAAAAGTAAGTTTTCAAAACGAGCCACGTTCTCTGACGAAATAATTCACGATAGCAATCCGGATATTTGTTCGTCTTGCGAAACGTTGCAGAGAACATAGCAATTGAGTGACTTTTCGATAAAAATGTATCGAGTCAACTGGAGCTTCTCTTAATTAATAAAATTGAACGTTGACCAGGTTACAGTAGTTTCAATTTTATTCTTGAATTCGTTATTTCGCGTGCAACGAGTAATCTTCCTCTTAATGATACAATATTAGGTGTACAAATTAATTCAATACCTTCTGTACAAAATTCAATGCGCATTTACGAACCATCGAGTCAAGAAAAATCGAATGCAACTTTCATTCCAACAAAAATTGGCAGGTTTAGGTCAACAAATCTCTCGAGACTTAAAACGTAAATGCACCGAATTAAATTAACGTCTACTTTTCACCAGAAACATCTGGAAACATTCGATAATCCCTGTACGCGTATAAATAGAGCCTCGTTCGCTATTATTTAAACCTAACCAGCAGCTAGAATCCTTAAACTAGACGCATAAAATCGATCGTATTCGCGTGCAACAACTTAATAGAAAGTGGCGTGGTTAACGACGTTTGCTCGCGAGTGTCCGCGTGTTTCGACGAACTGGCTTCGATAATTGACATCTCGGACATTTTTTATTGACGCACCGGCGAAAAGGCGTTGGGAGAAAAACGGTACGATTCGTTTTGTCAACTATCGCAAACGCGCGGATCGAACGCGGGCCCTAACTAGCCATACGTTAAGCGGCCGCGAGCGGGGCAAAAAAATAAATGAACGCATTAAATTTGATTATTTTATCGTTGCCCGGGACGAGCGCCACTCGGAGCTGAGGTATCCCCTCTAATTGCGAGCATAATTTTCGCTTTTTATTCAGTCCAGCTCGGACGGCTGTTCGCGAGCCGCGCGCGGCCCGATCGCTGCCTAACTAATTTCGATCCCATCGATGCAGATAAGGTTGGAATTTTTGTCACAGCCGCCTTCGAATCGCAGACTTCTTCATTTTCGCCCGCGAGCCTCGTAAGTCCTCGAGGTGGAAATTCCAGCAGTGGGATCATTAGGCGCGAACCGTTGCCAACGTGCTCGTAGATAATGCGAAATTAGCCGGCCAACGTTCCTCCCTCCGATTGCGTTCCAGCCGTGCGAGCCTCTATCTTGATACCGGCTAACCGAAATATCTTCTTCTTGTCATCTCTGACGCGCGATCGGAGTCTCTTTCGCTGCGAGCAATCGTCCGGATAACAAAGGGTTTCTCTTTCCAAGCTTACGAGAAACTATTTATCTATCCCAATGTTCCGCAACACAAGCGCACATGCTTCTCGTCCACGCGCCCGGTAATAATTTCAGTATAGTTTCACCGGCGTAATACCGGTATCGAAATCATCCTAACATTAACTCCTAATCACGAATGTGTTTCTCTTTTTTCACTAGTAGCTTCCTAATCACGAATGGTTCTCGTTTACGAGCCGAAATCTCTCGTCTACATCGTTCCATTATCTTCGAAAGAAAGATAATAACGCGGCGGTGGGTGCTCGTCGAAAGAGAAAGAAAAAGAACAGGGATTCGTGCGCGTTGATTTCACCGGCGGATACGAACTTACCCATCTTTGTAAATTCCTCAAACTGGCTGTTAGCGTCAGGTCTCTAGGAGAAGGTAACCTTTTGCTCCCCGAACGACGCGACGCGACGCGGCCGTGACCGTCTCCTAGAACTCTGGCCGCGCTCCAATCCCGATCCAATTTGATGCACAGTAGCCACGGGCAGAGATAGCAGCGAGTCCAGAGGCACAGGGGAGTAAATAGTAAATAACCGAGCGGGCCGGACACGGGCGGGAAGAGAGCCTAATTAAACGATGTACAATTTATAACACCAGCCAGAAGGTCTAATGGCTCGCGTTCCTGGAAACCCGTTGCCTTCGAACGTAGGACCACACCTAGCCGGGCCTACGGCACCGAAGATTGTCATCGCGTCCACCGGAATGACGGCGAAGCCGCCGTACCGCGTTCACCGATCCACCACGATGCCATCTCTCCTTTGGCCGATCTTGCACGACCAATCAAACCTCTATGCTCTATCCACCGGGGCGAGCTGCTAAATGTAAACAAGCGGCCGCGATCGAAGCGCGGCAAGGACACGGTCAAATTCGCGTCTCTCGAATCGGCTACGCAACACTGGGATCGGACGATTTCGGAATATTCCCGTGCATTCTATTCGAACGTTTAAAACTTTTGGCTCACGACAACGAGCTACACTCGTTGATTTCATTTATCGACTACGTACAATAAAAAACACGCTGTATTTTCTAATAAATATTAATTCGTTTCATTTCGATTTGCAGGATTGAGAGATCGAAGATCACTAGGTACGAATTACGTATAATATTTTAGTGCTTTGCATTCGATGTAGCGTTATAATAAAAAGTAGTCAAAGTTCCAGTGAATACGCTTTGAAAGATTCGCAAGTGAAGGGGTTAAAGTAAATGATTTTTTAATTTCGTCCTCTGTGTATGTACTTGTACACGTAAGTACTTTCCAATTCTATTGGTTTCCTAGTAACCTTTTCGTCATATTTGGGGTGAAAAATGATGCTTGATTAATAGTTCAGCTTCCGGAGTACTACAAAATTTAGCCCTCGTTTAATATCCTCCCTTTGTCTCCAATTTTATGCACGAGATGTTATTCATTCTCTTAATTACATTATACTATATATCAAACGATTGTTTGTGTTCTAGAATTAATAGAAAATCCTTGTGTTCTTTAAACGTTCATAAAGTTCACAAGAATGTTCATAAATTCTTTTTCAACTTCGAAACATCGACGAAGACCTATCACCATTTTAGCTTCGAGCTACAACTCGCTATTCCACTCGGTGGTCGCATACTACGCTCGTAATCATTATTTTTCCTCGCGTTTCTTTTTCTTTTTTTTTTCTTCGTTCTTACTCTCGGCTACTCGATATTCTATTAGCATTATTAGTAAACTGGAGAGACGAGGCTAATTATCCAATTTGCCCCGCTGAACGTAAGAATGCAGCTCCGCGCGCGCTGTTACTTGTAAATTATCGAAACGCGATCAGAAGTCCCGTGCAATCTTCGCTAATCTATTTGAGAGCGAAACAGGCAAATTATCGCGGCGAGAAGATAGTCTGCCCCGTCTCGGGGGGAGAGGTAAATGGAAGGATCGGTAGGTAGGCCCGTTATCGGTGCACGACTTAATTCGCGGCGTGATATTCGCAGCTCGGGCAAAAGCAAAAGTACGTGCAATTAATCGGCGCGGAAACGGTGGCTCGCATATCTAATTGGACGGCAACGGACGCGTGTAGTTCACCATCGACAACTCGATTCGCGCCGATAGCTCGTGTTACCTGTTACGCGAAATTAACGCCGTCCTGCTCGTTAAAACTAACCCGCGATCGTGGCGTAGCTGAACGGAAAATCAGCCGAGTAGAAGTAGAAAATAAGATCAGACGCGGCGGCGGCGGCGGAGAGATCGACGATTGAAATTCGTAGCTTTGGATGTTCATCGAGTAACGCGAGTACGGGGAGATGGAACATGGAATTGTGGGACGTTGAATACTCCGAAGGAATATTTCGATGCACCTTTAGGAAAGGAGGCATTTTTTTCTTTTTTTTTACGAAGCGTAGAAAGCGAGGCCGACGAAAATGGGCGGAATCGAGATCACCGGCGAGGGTAATGCGGCATAAAGTAGATAAAGTACGTTTAATATCGTTGAAACAGTTATGGCCGGCGATTACGCTCGGACGTCGAGCTCCTGTGCATTTTGTATACAAATGTTGCCCGCGGAAACGTAGATTCCCTGGATCCGGGTTAACGTACCGCTTGCTTAATAACGCGTTATCGGGGCAGGGAGTTAATGCTGAGAGGCGGGGAAGAGTTTAAAAGTGTACGGTGACCGTCGTAACGATAACCCTGGAGGGTACGCGGTAATTACGGGAAACGTTCGAAATTTTACTCTAATCGCGATAGCGTTCATTCTTAACCAACGACCTATTAATGTGCTGGAAACCGTAAAACGAACATCCCAACTTGCGCGACTTCTTCCTCCTCGTTTCTCCGCGGCCGATACGGTAAACGACCCACGTACCGCCACTGTTCTTACAACTGCCACCTTAATTCGTTCTATTTAATAGGAGAGTAACGTACAAAGAATTCTATCTACAAGTATACGCCTATATACGTTATCATAGATTTGAATTTTGCAAGAAGCAACCGCGTCGCGAAATATTTCGTTACAATTCCGTTTCTTGTTTTCGTCTACCCTAAATTATCGTAGCAATGTCGCGTGTAACGCTAAAATGCTAAGGTTGCCCCCCGGATGATTCCGTATAAGAATGTACAGTCTATCTGCTGCGTGAATGGTCTTTTAACCAATGCCTATAGATTGCCGATGGTATCGTCGAGTATACGAGACACACGAGGCACGCAAACACGCGAGAGTGTAATATTCCCCCAGATATTCGACGGGCTTCGAAAGAGCGCCGAAAAATACCGTATCCGCCGCGCGAGATACCATCTAGAATCACTTTCGACCGCTGATTCAATTTACACAAAACAGTATTTAAAGGCCGTAAAAATCGGGAAGACCGTCGTGGTCTACGCCGGCACCGCGCTTGAATATTCATAGCGCGCTCATAAACAGCCAAATAAATTGGAGAGAGCGAGTGTAACGCTAAACGGTTACACACGAGGAATTAACGGCTGGCCGGCAGACGAGATTTATGGAATGGTGAGTCAAACAAATTAACGGAAACCGGCGAAGGGGCGATCAGCGGGAAAAGAAGGTGAAACGGAGGGGGCGATGATAGAAGAAACGGGGTTGGAGAGGGAAAGAGGTGAAAAGGATCGGCGATGAAAATGTAAAGTAGCGATGGGACAAATTCGGAGACATACTTATTGTAAATATACTAATAAGTATCAATTCTTGAATACCTTTATATGCTGTCAAACGCGTGTTAAGATAATTTGTACGTGGTCGCGGTGAAATATGTTTCACGACGTTTCGCGTAATAGCGATTCAAAACAATTACATACATGGTATCCTTAAACAAAGGAAAGTGTATGTATATCAGTAACGATCAATTCGCAGCATGTGATCCACATATGACTTGCTGTAATTTCGATAGCCGAAATAAAATAATTTTCTCGTTCATAGCAACGTGAATCTACGAATTATGTTTCGAGAAGATTGGATGATCTCGGTATAGATAATAAGTATAATAGAAATCGACGGTGAAGGATAAAAAGTTGATCATCGCTGGCTTCTGTTATTACACGTTTCACGATACCGATTTTTGTTCGAATCGTATTGGAGTCTTCGTAGTTATACTTAAATAGGCAACGAACAGAATACACGCGCGACAACTAATTGTTCCAATGCATCTCAAATCGTTTGCAAACGTATCGTACATGAGATTGATGCGCAAATATCGATTCTAAACATCAACGTATCGATGTCTCAGTCCCATTGCTACTGTAATGTAAGCGAAACAGCGAATCCGTTTAGACGTGCGTCAATAGCAACATTTAGTCACAATTCCGTCTAATCTAAATTATTACAGCAATGTCGCATGTAACGTTAAAATGTTAAGGAGGCCAAGTAGCTTTACAATCTAATCGTTCTGTATACCAACGAATAATCTATCCCGCGACTTCGCCAGTGGCTAGAGTCCCCGGTAAAAATACGAGAAAGCGAAACGATAGAAGATGCAGGCAGCGATTCAACGATTCGAAGGCCGAAGGAAGCGGTGCGTTCGATTCTCGAAGCGGTCGCAAGCGGAATCGGGTTAACGTCCCGGTGTTATTTTTGCTGCGAGCTGTCAACCCGGGAATCCTTGCGCTAACAAGGTGCCGCACCGGTCGAGTAACCGAGTCCGTTTTTATCAATGGCCCTTTGGGAAGTGGCGGATGGCCAGTCCTTCGCAGCGAGGATCTAACGAGGGGCCAGCTTTTTGCGCATTAAAATATCGACTAATTGCCCAGGATTCTGGCGATGTTTTTGCACGATTCCGCGTTCCCCTTCGGCCGCAAACGTGATCGGTCCGCCGAGAACGTTTCCCAAATCTCGAATTCGTCCTGAGAATCGGCTACCCGAGTTAATATCTTCCCGCTGATAAGCGCCACTCTCTTCTCCCTTCCACGAACCGCGGCTCCATTTCTTGCGGCTTCAGTTAGCCATTTTTGGATTCACTTACTAATTGGTTGCAAAGTAACCGACTTAAGTAGAAAAAGAGCCGAGTCGCAGCGTAATCGGACTACCCAGACTTTCGGATCTTTTAAGATTTCTTCCTATCTTTCGTTTCGTTTCACGGTGTCTGAGGAGAAAAAAAAAACAAAAATGTATTTTTAGGACGACAGCGTGTCCTGAATTTTAAATATTCATATATTCGTCGATTCGTCGATTCTTGCCCTTCGTTCGAACAACTCAATATACAGGCTGGGTATTAAAGAGTTTTAACCCGTATGAAATTAATAAATAGTACACAGCGAGAGTCGAAAGTGAGTATCAAATATATACGCTTGACAAGAATGAAATTATACTGCAAATTATATTTTAATTATACTACGATTCGTACAAACGCTACAATTCAAATCGTACGTACGACTTTTGTACGTTTACTGTATTTATACGATTATTGTACGACTATTATGCATCATTGATTCGTTTGCTCCGAATAATACGATACAATTATACTCCAATTTCACTTGTATTATATTGAAAACCATAATTACGCTACAATTTTATCTTTACGAAGCTCATTAAGTATGCTTACTTTTGACTCTCGCTGCAAGTATCACAAATTATTCTCGCGAGTATCTTCTCCAATTTTGCACAACTTTCCGTCAAATTTCCGACTTGGTCGCGTTCGCGAAAGAATGAAATTTCTTCTAAAGCAATAATGAAATCGTCGAATTGAGACGAAAACGTTTGCACGCGCCTGATAAACCTGACGCGAAGACGCAGCGCATAAGTAAATGCATTAACCGTATTTAAAGTTGGACGTTGAAACTTTTATTCATATAATACTATTCCCGGCTATCATAAATATTCCCCGCTATTATCATAATTTCGAAGCGTACATCGTTGTAGGCTACCGATGCTCTGCCACTCTGCCTGCAGGCATTTTAATCACGACACTTTCCTTCGTTAATGTTCATCCGCAGTGACACTCGAGATACATCGAGTTAACGAGCCACGCGTTATTCAATCCGTTCATCCGCCTCTCCGCGCTTCGGACATATTTCTCGCCGCTGATGATAATTCCGATTCGATCTACGAGTTTAACGAGGACGTCGGATTCCAGGGAATTTTTCCAGCTCCCGTTGCACTCTCCTCTATCCCAATATCAAATTCTTCGCACTCCTATCTCCCCTCCTAATCCCGTACAGAATTCTTTTGTCGCATACTTCAACCACTCGTCATCAAATTCTAACCACGGGGTAAAATAATTCGGGCCAAATTTTAGGGGAAATTTTGGAGTGCTCTGTAGCATCGCGCGCGAATTTCAAATCTAGGGAGACGTTACGACGTAATTTTATTCGTTTCGATAATAAATGTAATATAAATTTAAGAATCCGGGCCCTAGACGTTTTATAGTCTTACTCGACTATTGGTTAATCTGTTCGTTATCGTAGAGCAATGAATTAACCATTCAGAAACGGCGCGGTATTTTCTATTTTTACTACGCTACGTTACTAATTTAGTTCGCTGCTTATAAAATACAGAGCCTAACAACGCGTCGTTGGTTGTAATTGTTAATAAACGCGTCTACCTGTTCGAAATAAAACGATTAATCGTTCTATACTAGTCGTGAGAGGAAACTAGGGTACGTCAACGTCTCCGAGGGGTTAAAGAACCGTATACGAAAGCTGGATAAAATTCCCGGCCGAAAAGGTTTCCCCGAAAAGCTTCTTGCTGGCCCTTTCGGAATCCGGCAATCGTTCAATAAATATCGCCGCGGCGAAATTCAATTTCAAGCCATAAAATAAACAGCAATTATATAATGATCGGAGGCAATTTAGCAAAGAGCCGCGCGAAAGAGGGCGGACGCATTACCATACTCGTTTCCGTGGCGTCGCATCCGTAAAAATGCCGGCGATCCGTGGAATCCGGTTGGCCGCCGCGATTAAGAAATACGCTCGAAACGATCCCCCCTCCCCCTCCCGCCAATTAATACAATTTCATAACGTTCCCCTGCGATCGATCGTTTTTCTCGCGACGCGTCTCGTCGCGACGCGTTACGTTCTATTTACGAAACCGGTCCCCGACGGTTCGAAAGAACGATATTAACCTTCGCGGCGTCCCTTAAAAACGCACGAGTCAACTCGTATCCGTCTGGCGTCCCTCGGATTCTTCGCCGTGTCTCGTTAGAGGGAATTCTGCACAGCCACCACCGCCGCTGCCGCGCCGTTTTGTCGCGCATTACGCGAACCGTATTTGCGGAAACTCGCGCTGGCTCGCTCGTTACGCTGATCGCGTTCTGCGTTTCACGCGTTACAAATGGGACCGACTTTTTCTCGCGGTACACGCCGCGTTGCTCTGATTTGTCTTCGACGCTAGGTAGCAGGGCACTGAGCCACTTAATAGCTGTTCGCAATTAATCGGAGGGTTTTAATACGAGTAAAACCCTTTCCTTTACGATTCGGTTCTATTATTATTTCCACTCGACGCTCCGTACACTTGATGATGGCGAGTAAAACAATTTGCGCGGATCTTGAATCAATGTGTTTATATAAAATATTTATGTAAAATATTCTTGATATTAGATATATACTTATATATATATATATATATATATATATATATATATATGCATATACATATGTCTAGTATAATTACATATACATATATCTAATATACGTGTATTTTAGCATTGTAACAAAATAATCATGATCTTGACATCCAAGATTCATGACGTCATTGTAAGAGAAAAGGGTTAATTGAATATTTCGGGTTGTTACTTGTATCGTGCAGCTACTCGCACCATTCTTTGCTCGCCTAAACACGATTGAGGCATTTCAGTCATTTGATGGATATTTTAAAATAGCGAAACATAATTTTCTGTTAGTATCACAATTTAATTCGAACATAACTTAATCTCTTCCGCAGATGTCAAACATAAACTTCAGGTTATAAAATTTAACGAGCATCGTCTAACGTGGGTAGATACTTTCGTTCCGTATTCTTCGAACATTTTTCAAGTTCTCGAAATTCTACTTGAGTGGAATTTTCACAATCATTACGAAGATCGATAGATGATTGATAAAAGTGACAAACCCAATTGATTGAACTTACTTTTGAATATACGAATGAACGATTGGAAACCCATTAAACGAGAATGAAACCAATATACCGCGATGGGCAAATGAATCCTCCGTTAAATTGAACAAAAATACCAACGTAAAAATCGCAAAATTGAATGTATACCTTTTCTCTTCTACGAAGAAGGTATTTTTAATTGATGCATTACAACGCGTACGTTAACCACGTTCCCAAAGCGTTCCATCTAGCGATTACACTTTTGTTCGACTAATTTCGTATTCTATCACTTGCATCGGTCACCGTACGCATATAACAAACTACGCGATTCCACTTGACGCTGTGATATCAACGTGTCTCTCCACCTTAACCGTTTCGCGTCGAATCTCCGAACCTCGTCATCTTCCAGACAACAATAACTGCGCAGTAAAATACCAGCTTCGAGTACCTTTAGAGTCAGGACTCGGCAAACGTTAAAGGCGACACCAATTTCCGCAGTCTCTTAATGACCAAGCGGACGGAAGTCTGCCACACCGGTACACGACGCTCGTTCAATTTTCAATCTTTCTCTTCTCCTTTTTTCGCCCCCCTCCCTACCGCCTCGCGCATCGGTTGAAAGTTGCTCCTCGAGCCACGTTCACGTGTCGTCGCCTTCGGAAGCCGCAGAGACGTTGCGTTGCGTTGGTTCAATTTGTGTGAAGGTGCGCGAGGTCCCCGGCGGCTAATTGCCTCTCGAATGCCGGGAGTAGTTCGCGGAGAAACACCTATTTAAACTAGCATTCCACCACGGCGATCGTCTCGCGGCCGGGGAACGGCAAAAAGACGCAAAACGTGCGGTGTCGGTGGAGGCGTCTCGTCGGCGACGATAATTGAATGGCCGGGCCGGTCGCTGGCGTATCTGACAAATTATTGCCGATCCGCGCCGCTCCGCTCCGCGCCGGGGCCACGCGAATCCTCCACTCGCTTTTTCGTCCAACCACTCTTACCCGGTGAATTTATAATTTTCAACGGCGCGGAGAGGCAGCGGCTCTCTCTTAATCGGCGAATTTGTTAAGGGACGGCTCGTTCCGCTGCCTCGGCTCGTATCGAGCGCCGCGATAAGTCCGATCGTTTGCGTCGGAACACTCACGAATCTCCTTCCGATTCTCAGAAGTCATTTTTCGTTAATAGGGGAACGCGTCCATGGGTGGTTCGCTCAGATCGCGCGGATGCTTGCGAATTGCTCGCCGATTCCAGACGATATTCTTTCTCCGGCGTTTAGTTGTTTCGCTTACGAATAGCACAGGGAATTGCAAAGATAATGGAGGCTTCGAAACGTTGTACAGGAAAGGTGATTCTATTGCGAGATAAATTGGGAAGCAACAATGGAGAAGCGTAAAGGGTTGAAAGGGTTCAAGAAGCTTGGGGTGAAAGTAGAGATGTCCAAGGATTCGAAAATACGAACCGAGCCAAGATTAGTTTGGATTTGTTAAATCAAATCAAATCAATTTATGTAATATAATATAACATAACATAACATAATATAATATAATATAATATAATATAATATAATATAATATAATATAATATAATATAATATAATATAACATAATATAATATAATATAATATAATATAATATAATATAATATAACATAATATAATATAATATAATATAATATAATATAATATAATATAATATATTATAATATGTTATTATATAAATTATATATTATAGGAAGTATATACATATGCTTCTAATAAATTTCAGTCCAATTCTTGACGACGTATATACACGTCCATGGTAGCGAAAGTGTTAATCGTCAAATGTTAAAGATATAACCGCACTTATCTTTTCTTTTCCCTTTCCTTCTTTCTCCAGTATTAAATACTGATCCGCTACTGTATCTACGACAGTTGCAACATCTTTTAACGGAGAAACCGATAGCCGCGACCGTTTTCAACCCCCGCGGAAAAGAGAGACGCGTGGAAGGCTAACCGGAATCGCGACAAATTATCGGGAGTACGGCGAACGCGAAGCGTTTCCAGATTTTCCCCGTTCCTTTTTCTGGGCCTGGTTAACGAGGGCACCGGAAACACGCTCGCCGATACGAAATTTATAAGGTTTTAGGGGGACCGTTTCATGGGTAGTTAGAAACTTGTAATTTAGTTAACGAGGCAACTCCCAATTGCATTATGCGGAGATAATTTTTAATTTTATTCCCCGGTGTATTAAAGTTCACCATCGACAGTCCCTCCCCCCTCGCCGTGAATAAATTTCGTTGGATACAAGTTCGAACACGAGGGGCGGAAAGTAGGGGACGGGGACAGCTTCAATCTTAACGCGATCCTGTCGCGCAGTGTAATAAAAGTTTTTATTACGGAACGCCATTTGGCGGGATCGCTCGCGAAGAATTCACCGACGTTCGCGCGCTCCCTGGCAGATGGAGAAATTTCAGGAGCATTCTTGAAATTCCCGTCGCCCCATAACCGTTTCGCAACCCCTTCCCCCTAGCCCTTCTTTCGTCACCGAAATCAATAGAAACGCAATATTCGTCTTCGTCTCATCGATGTTTTGTAACGATAAAGCCGAGGAGACAAGCATCGCCGTTATCGTCGTCACTGATCTCCATTTCGAACGGAATAATTTTCGTTCCCCGTGGAGAACTATCATCGTGCTCCTTCTTCCTTTCTCTTTTTTTTTTCGAGAGAGAGAGACTAACTGCAGGAGAAGAGGATCTGTTAAAAATTATAAAAACGCTATTAACGGGTATTTTATTTTCGCTGCTCGAGAATTCAAGATCGTCGATAGTCGATGAGGATCCGACTTGCTTCGTCAGACATCGAGAAAGAAACCAGATGCTTCTCTCGTGTTTCCTCCGATTTGGTTTTCCTTTTATTTTTAATTTAACCCGTTGCACTTGGTGGCTTCTTTTTCGGCGAGCCGCGTTTTATTGGCTTGGTAATTAAGTACCAAATTGTTTGCGTTATTTGTCTGCCACGGATCAGACATATTGCCGTCCGTTATTTACACAAATAACTGTTTGAAACAGTTATATATATATATATATATATATATATATATATATATATATATATTGATCGTGGAATCGAAAAGATTTCAGGACGATCGAAAGCAACGCGTGAAATTTAATTTCATCTACAGTTATAGGTAACGAGTGACAATAATACTTGTAGCTTTTTGATCTATGAAACGAGTGCTTTGCAATTACGTTTTATACAAGCAAATAGAATCACGATCTACAATTCTATACGTGGTTGAATTTAAAAGCGTTTCCGTGGCCATTATTCACTTTAATTACGGTTCTACAAAAATCGATATTATATTAATTCTATGGCTGTTATCCTTACATTTGGTATCGAATCTCAAGAAGAGGAAACTACGTACTTCTTAGGTGAATGAAAAACAGTTCCAAATATTGTTAATAACTGCAAACCGATCGCGAATGTGCGAAGGGTCTCCACGAATCGAATTTCTCCGCGACAAGAGCCAAATCTAAATAACTAACCAAATATCCCTAGCAGCTCGTTTGATATTCCAAACGCAAAGGGTTAACGACATCATCCGGCCCGCATTTGAATGGGAATTGGCAAGTTGGAAATGATCGGTGGACACGGAGGAAGCCATTAAACCCGTAAACAGACGGTCGTACGTCATCGCGAAGCGACACGCGGCGGGAATTAGCTGCGAATCCGAGCAACCGTGTGACGACCGGTCGTCACCGATCTGGTTCTATCGTTTTCGTGCGCGTAAGAACAGCCATCAACTCGTACCTAATTAGGAGCACGCATCCGTGCGCGGTTTTTGAACGCGTTCGCCCGTCGCGTTGGTTAGCCGCGGCGTTTGCATCGGCCGCAACTTTCTTGCGGGGCGACTTTCTCGCCGTAAACGCGGACTCGTCCTCCTCCTCTACCACGGCCAGACGCGATCGTCTTCGTAAATTTCCTACGAAGTCGGAAACGGGATTTCGTCTCGATTCATCTTGCCGGCAATTACCGGCAACGGCACATGATCCGCGTACCTGCCTACCGATCCGCTCGATTTATGGGAAACGCGTGTAAGCTTCGGGAGAAACGATTACTTTACTTGCGCGCGCTTCCATCGAAAGCTGAACTTGACATGGCGATCGTTCCCCGGACGATCGATACCCAACGCGTTCTCTTCCTTTTTCCCTTAACCCTTTTGCTCCCCTTCCAGCTCGCCGTGAACGTAAGTACGTGCGCGAGGTACTGAAGCCTCACGGCTAGAGGAAACCTCGCTTGGAAACCCGATGCGTTTGATCTTCCGGAGATAGAGGCGATTAGAGGCTGCGATTGTTCGGTGGGAAGATTCCGGAGCCTCCGCAGCTTTCCAATACGTTTCGTGTGCCGTAAAAAGTGTTGAAAGTTGGACAGGTTGTCGCGCGAAGGATAGAAATATGCAAAGTGGCCGAGACAAGTTTTCGACCGCCTCTTCGATAATTATCGCTATCTATTGCTCTACGTTAACGCTGGATTTGGGGAACATGTTAATTCGACGGAGTTCGAAGTTTATCGTTGAAGTTACGCTGATCGTAGATCGGTTATTTTTTAGCAGATCGTGGTGACTTTGATCGACGCAACGATACGAATACGTATCTTAATTAACTTCCAGTATTTACGCATAGGACACGTGTTTTTCGAGAAGCGTGTTATATTATGCTACGAATGCTCGTAAATCTGGCGTGTTACTTTACCGAGAAATTACGATAAAAATGAGTCCCTTGCTTTAGTATTCTTTCCGTTGCTGCGTACCACGCAGTTAATTATTCGTTGCCCTCGTTTTGACACCGTTCCGACTGCATTGGGAAATTGCAGCAGCAATTAATTAGTATCCTAAATCTAGTTCTATGGAAAACAACATTTGTCCGAAAATTTTCTTGCAATGACACTTCTTCTAATTTTAATTGCAAATTAAGGTCCTAGTTTACGATTACTATCACCTACGATATTTCCTGTAAAACAACGTTAGGTAAAACAACGATTTAATTTAACTGTTAAGAATTAGAATCCTAAAAAGTGTCGATCACCGAGTACTTCATCTTATACTGTAATCCGCGTAAAATTACTCGGTACCCAAGGTTGCTTCCCACTCTGCTCTGCATACATGCTGATAAATTCATACCGATGAAGAAGAAAAGAAAAAGGAAGAAAGAAAGGGAAAAAAGGAAAAAGGGGAAGCCAATTTAACTGTTGGACGCGTCTACGTGGAAGACACGGCCGAAAAGGTAAACACGGTCGGAAGGTATTTCGATCAAAGTATCGGGCAAAGGGCCCGGCGCAGAAAGGAAGCTTTCCTTCCTCGAATCCACGGTCCCCTTTTTCTTCCTCCTTAATTCCCTTCTGGAGGACACGAATCCGAGCATCGGTACACCCGTCGAAACAGTGGCTGGCTCCCAATTAGGAAGCCTCTTTTAAGTAATGCCCGCGATCTCCTGTTCCCCTCTTTCTCCGTTCAACGGCCGCCACCTAGCTGTCCTCGTTCAGCCCGGCCAGCCACTGCCACGATTGACTTTCCGCGGCATTCTCGTCTTTCTCTTGTATAAATTAGTCCCAGCCGCCACATAATGGCGTGTCGATGCGCTACTGTCCCCCGGCTAGCATTGCCTTTTTAATTCTCTTTTTACCTCCTGCTCGGGTAACTCCCTCTTTCTCGGCCCTCTCCTTTCCGTTCACGTCTCTTCCTCTTGCCCGTCCTTTCTCCTTCGATCCTCTTCGTCCCGTACGCGCAGCACGGGATCGCGTTATCCCTGTTGTTTCGAGAACACAGCCTCCCTCCTGTCCGCCGCGGCGGGCTCCTTCTCGAGATCCTCGGTTTCTCTTTCTCGCTTCGTTTCGCCGCGCTCGTCAGACCGGCCGCTTAATTTACGACCAATTAATTTGGATAAACTGAATGAGGGGAGGCCTGCTTTCGATGCACGCGTTAACCGTGAATTTTTTTCTCCCTCCCCGTGGACGGCCTTCCGGTCCTCCGCGCCGCCGCGACGCGAAGCCAACCTTTTTCGGGATCCCGGTGAAAAGCGGCGAACCCGACGAGATCGTACGATGACACGTTCGTATAATTTCTACGCCGGGAATTCTGCTCGATCGGTCATACTCGATTCCACCGGTTGACGTTTAAGGGAATGAAACTCGCCGGTTGGTTTAATTCCTCGCGCGGCGATTAAGACGACCACGGACGAGGCAATTGTGGATGATTCTAGGTTGCGAAGAACTTGCAAACGGATTTTAGAAGCTTTCTATTTCTCCGTTACGGATCGAAGGCGGCGAGCAGCGTTGAAAAACATCTCGTAACATTTGAAGCTCCGGCCCAGCGTTAAGGGAAATTGTCGACAGATTAACGCGCCGGGCCAGAGAAATGCGTCTTCGTATTTGTGCAACACTCTTTTAGCGTATCTTGCAAGCACAGTGACTGGTGTTAATTTAGCTCCTGTCTTTTTACGCGTTTCTCTCGAGCAATTCAATATTGGCTCTCAGTAGCTATTGCCAAATTTATCTTCACTTCGTTACATATTTCTCTTGCAATTTTGTGAAACAGTGGATATTTCGTTTTAAGATTCTGCATCAGTTATTACTCCTTTCGTTCGTTTAACTTTACGACGAGTCCCGTACTGTACGACCAATCGGTTTCTCGTATCTTCTTCTCCTCTTTGCTTCTTTCTTCGCCGAGAAAGATTCATCGAATAGATTATCCGTAAAATGCCGGTAAACCAAATCTTTGTATCTTTCATTCTTCCTCGAATTCCACATTTCCCTCCTACTCTCTCGCTTGAACTCGACGTTTTCCACGAGTACTTCTTGATTTTCCCTAGAACAAAAGCGCGCGAAACGCTCTCACGCGCCAAAACATCGTTCGCGATCCTCGAGATCGCAAGGGAGCAGCGAGACGAATCGAATCGGCATAAGAGCCTCGGTCCATTAAAGAGAAAGAGAGAGAGAGAAGAAACCGGGCACCGAAAATTCTCTTCGGACGCGCGAAATGGTTCCGCTGGTCAGACGAAATCCGCGCCGCCTCTGTTTCTTCATTGTGCCGTGTGTGGGACAGGGTGCGCGGCCGCGTGTGTGCGCGCGACGCGACGCGACGCGACGGGCAGAAAAGAAGACAAGAGGACGACGGGGTCGGGAAGAAGAGAAGAGAAGAGAAGAGAAGAGAGCCGGGGAAGCCGGTGAGGAGCGGTAGCACGAAGCGGACACATCGAAGGGGCCTCCTCTGGTTTGTCGTGGACAGGCCTGCTTGGTATTCCGTTCTCGTCCGGAGGCATAATTGGCCGCCAACTGGCGACGCTCCTCCGGGTATCGCGAAGACAAGAAATTATTCTTTAATTAATTGTCAGCGCTCAATGTGGCCGCATGCGTAGGATCGGTTCTCGGCCTCGTACATAAATTTCATCTATATGGGAGCGCCGATCGGAGCGCGTGTAGCAGAGACTGCTCCTCTCGCATAGAGGGACTCGGTGAAACCCGGAGGCCAACGCACGCGCGGAAAGGAGAAAGAAAACGTCGGCTTAGCGTGCCAGATAAAGAGGCGAACGATGAGAGCTTCCGATCCGCGGAGGTAGCAAATACCTGGCGCCTGTTTGTAAACCCTTTAACGGTAAATCGTCGCTGCGGAGGGTTCGCTGTTTGCGCGTTTGCTCGCCTTCTCTTTGACCCCCTCGCCTTTGTTGTCATCCGCGTCTACCACCGATGTATACAGTTCTTCCCTGAACACGCTCGCGTAGGTGATTTGACGGGGATAGACGGGATAAGGATCTCCGTATAAAGAGGGAAAAGTCGCTTCATCGATGCTTTGTGTTCTCCGGTCACGCTACCGCACTATTCGCCATTGATAATGCAGCTTCGCGGGCAGTTGTTCGTTGAACTTGCGCGCTAATTGATTGCAGAGAGCAGCCGATGGATGGTGGCGAGTATTATAAGTAAGCAGACAATTGTATATTCGATCGGTTATGCCGTTCGGATATTGATTCGGCTGAAGCAGCGGGGAAAAGTGTGATTTCGTAAGAGTGTATGTAACCTTCATGTAACCGGAAGTCAGCCAAATCCGAGAGGCACGGATTAAAGTAAATAAAAAGATACCACTCGGATATTTAATGATAGAAGATCGATATCGAATTGGTCGACAAAAGTGTATATCGAAGAAAAGTACCTAATGTTGGAATATAGTCAGGGATCACCTTATTCGTGTCTGAAAACATATATATATTGAAGAAGCACGCGATTAAAAAGTATAGAGCTTCTATTCTAATCAGGGTAATTAATACGCCCTTATAAAAATAGGAATGCTCGAACATTCGTACACAGTCCATCGACGATTGCGTTCGATATTTGGGAAGATCTATAGACACTTCCGGGGTTTCTATAGTAAGCGATATTTGTTAGTGAAAATTGATTTAACGATTGGATAGACGACGACGAGTTGTTGAGGAAAGGCGAAACGAAAGCAAAGGTAGCAAAGGCTTGTTGACCGGTCGTAAAATGGCGACAACTTCCGGCGATTTGGCTGGTTCTAATAACCAGTATATCAACGGCAGCGGTACGAACAATTAGGCTACTGGTCTCGACCGAAGGGACGACAGTTACGAGCGGCCGAGGGATTCAAAGAAGGCGGCGAACTTCTTTGATCGGACGTGCCAGTGGAACGGATCCTCTCTCGGCCTTCTCGTTTTAGCCCGGGAAGGTGCCTCTACCCCGTTCTTGCAGATAGGCAAGGTGGACCCCTGTAAGTATACGTGAATCCACGCATTGGCGTCAGACCCGTAACCTGTTCTCTGCCCGAAATCACCATAAGTAATCCCAAATGAGCGAATTTAACCCTTTCGCAGTTTAATGCCGACCAGACTCGGGTAGATCGGGCCCATGTGGTCGCGTTCACTTTAATATAAATAGCCGATGAAATCGCGTAGCTTTCGTATCTGGAATCTTTCGCAATTAAAATATGGAAAATGTTGTAACAGGCGAAAGAAATATTCTTCGCTTAAATTTCTTTGATTAATGTTCGTTGCTTTGTTTCACGGCGAATGGGTTAACACCTAAAACTACCGGTACTATTTTAGAGAGAACGCTGCTATTCGAAGTCAAATTTGAAGAAGGAGTTTCTTCGAAGCCGCGTGTTTAAATTAAAAGTCGATCGATGGCGCCATTCGATAGCGTTGATTTAAAAAATTCTTCTAAACAGTGTCTTATAATTGAAACCAAGCGTTTGCATTCTAATTTGTCGTCTGCAAGGCTTCGAAAAAATCGAAGCTTATTTAGGCTCATCGGTAGCGTTTAATTAAACAGTTTCTTCCAAAATTCTAATCTCCTATCTGCAAAGCATCGATTAATTCGCAGAGCGTAAATAATAGTCCCATAGCGCTATTCAGTAGCGTCTGATTCGCAAAATCGATACGTTGAGACAATCTCCGCCATCTTTAAATATTTTACTACGCCTGATTTTTTCACTGTATCAATTGTAACTTATCCATAAGTAGATTAAGGATCTTTATGCATTTATAAGTAATTTAAACGTGTAGAGAAATATACACGATGCAACTGGTACGAAAAAATACAGAATAACACAAATTATATTATTTAACGAAAGAACCAACTCTCTAATTACGTCTCGTTTCTTTAATTTCATTTGTAAAAATCTAAATTTCCATAAAGATCCGTAATCGTACCAACGACTTCCCTTATTTTACATACTTATTTCCATCTCTTTGTACTGTACTTCCTCTTCTTGCTTCCTTATCTACATCGAAGTCTCAATTCCCCAAACGAAACAGAGCGAAACGAAGTGCCAAAAATTTCTCTCGCCGAGCCGCGGCAAAAACGAAGCAACGCCGAATCCTAATTCCTTTTCCCCGAAAGAATTCGCGATAGCCGTTATTAGCCAGCGATAGATTTGACTGAATAAAGAAATCAGCCGGTGGAATTCTAATTAGACGGTTGACACCCGTATCGAAAGGTGAAAGAAAAAGCGACGCTCGACGCTCATGGAGAGAGATTACTTCGGGGGACAGGTGCATACGGAAGGGCCCCGAGTGTGTTCGGGGTTCGCGTAGATACAACGTGTGCGTGGGCCTGTATATATATATATGTATGTATATTTTATAATTAGGCACGGGACCCCGGCGCGATAAATCAGCGCGCCGCCCGGACTTAAGACTTAATTAAAAATTTAGTCAAAAACCAATTAGCGGCTACGCCGGATTAACATATTTCTAATTATCTGCGGGACACTTTCGGCCGCCCTAAACCGTTGCCTCGACTACTTGCCATATTCGAGGCCGCCCCGTTTCTCCTCGTCGCCGCGTCGATGACTTTGCGATACATTTCGTTGCGTCGCGGCCGACTCTCCACTCTTTTTCTCCTCTTTTTTCCCCCCCCCCATTCGCTCTAGGGCTTCTTTCTCTGGGACATATAATGCGTGTACTTCTTCGAACGCGAAGGATCACGGTGAATCGAGAGAATCTCGTTGTCATGATCGTCGTATAACCATTGACTAACTACAGGATTAGACTATTCATTTGTAAGGAACGTCGTAAGTTTCAAACGTGTGTAAAACAGCAGAGGTTTCTTACGCCTCTTGCGATTTAGAATGGTTATTTTAAACGTTGTTGGATTCCTTCCTCTTTCTTTCGTTTCATTTTCTCCCGATCCGATCGATCGTACGTACGCGATGATCGATTCTTGGTGTGAACGATTCTTTAAACTTACCTTTCGTTACAGTTTACGTGGGCCTGCGAGCTGCGCTGATTATATAAACGCTTCGTTTTGCTCGCAATTTCACGGATCGTTCGATTAACCCTTTGACATACGCTCGTTCTACGATTCGTGGCGCCGATCGAACAGAAATGAATAAGAATATTCATTGCGGGTACAATTTAATTTGCACTTTCGCATTACGAGATCGAGAGTCGTGAAATAAAAATTGCCTAAAATATTCGTACGATTTGTAGTCGACGTAATGCGAAAGCAACGATCAAATTGAAGCTAGCATACGCGGATAGTAAAGAAATTCGTAGGGCAAGGGATTAACCATCGATAAGAGTGACGACACGCGTGATGAATTTGTGTGAATCGGTAGATAGTCGGCGTAAATACTGAAATCATTTTTATTTCGCTATGGTATACTTCCATGGATAAATTATCATGTTACATTTATACAGGGCGCTTAGGTACATCCGGGACCTCGTCGCGTTTTTCTTTTTTCTTTTTTTTTTTGTTTCTTTTTTTCTTTGCAATCTTCTCCTTCGATACTCTTCTCGCGATAGCTACGCGATTTACACTTGTTTTCTCGCTACTCTTTTGACACACACGCGTTCCGCTAGTTCGCAAAATTATTGGCATACGATAAAAGCTTTCGAAGCTGCGAAAAGTAGGGCAAATTAAGGGGAATCTAATTACAGAGCGAATGAGATTAAGACGCGAGGATTTAGTTGATAAAACGATTGACAAATTATTGGGTTAATCCGTGAAAGGCCAAAGTTGGGTTAATGCAATATTTCGTTTCTGATTACTTTGAACTTTGTAACGTAACAGATTCTAGTTGGAGGATGAAATAAGGGAATAAAAATTATTATACACATTGTTGAAATGCTGTTTTGCGAGCACAATGAGAAAGGAGAGAATTCGACGATATAAATTGCTTAAATAAAAATTGCAAGTAATATATCGCGCGAAGATACGCTGGCCTTTAATGGATTAAACGAATGCAAAAGGGATGAGATTAATAGTTGCTTTTACTACGCCAATGTAATCAATATGAACTGAGTTTTTATTTTGATTCCATTTATCTTGTAATCCGATTCATTTCGATCTACTTTCTAACTTCTTTCTCTTGTTTTTAAAGGGCATCCATTTTGTCAGGAATTGAAATTTTATCAAATTTCCTTTGCTGAATTAAACCTTTGCTAAATCCATCGAATGTAATTTAACGAAACTGAAGTTTAGACAAGCGAGACGATTATTAATTTTAATGGATATGTTTTATTTTTCCTCGATATAAACGATTGTGATGAATTTATTCGTTTTGTTTCATTTTATTTGTAAACGGGGAAAAACCCATTGGTGAAGAAATTAGTGAAATTGCACCGATTAAAATATATAACACGCGATAATAATCAATAGACTGCGAATTCCTATGTTCAGCAACAAAATCGAAGCAACAGATTTTGACTAGAGAATCGTTTCACCCTCTAAACAAACCAATACGTATTTTACTTTGAATATCTCATGCATTCCCGGTTTCTTGTATTCCTTCCTATTTTTCCGCGCGCTTAAATCTCCCATAAATTGCATAAAAATCCGCAGCCTAACAATCTTCGCGCATTTAATTGAATAGTTTTCTTCCCTACTTCTCGTTCCCTTTTATTTCCCTGCCAATAATCTTGCGGCTAGCCGTATATATGTACACCCTACTTCACTTTCATCTCGTTCGCCTATCTCTTAAACGAACCGAAACAAAGAAAACCATCTAAACGTTCGCATTTACCCGGTCGTTTTATTTCCCTCTGTAAACGCGAATATTCGCGGATTCGCGTGAAATCGTCGGTTCAGCCGCCGGCTAGGGAGAATATTCGAAAAACACTGTGTATCGGGCTTCTAATAATTTCGAATTTGACGAGCGGAACGATTAAACGATTCCTCGTCGAACTTCTCGACTCGGTTCGATGCGATCGTTAAAGAACGATTTGGGAGCAGGTATTCTAGCTGAGCTGTTCTAGAGAGGAATCATCATCGGCTACGTAGCGTATTTCTTTTTTTCTTTTTCTTTTTCTTTTTTTTTTTTTTGTTCTTTTCCTTCCTTCTCTCTTTCGACCTAGTCAATTATCTCATCCATAAATTTCCCTCGGAGGGATAAGCGAGGCGAAGGGAGCGAATTGAAACGTCGAAGTCATTGTTACAACGTCGTGCAATTGCTCCTCCTCCTCCTCTTCATTTTTCTCTTTTCTCTTTCACTCTTTCTTTCGTCGTAAACTTTCGAACGATTTCTCGATTATTCGAACGAACCTCCTGTACACGCGTCGATATATTAATTATTTATATATACATACGTACACTAACGGTTATTTACAATATGTACACACACGTCTTGGCGATTATTTCGCGCGTGAGATCAACACCATTTCATCAAATGCCTTGACTAAATGCGGTACCATTCTGTTTCAGATTCATTCTTGTCTCGCCTCTATAATCGGGGGTTTCCGAAAACGCAACTACTTCAAACTGTTACGTTAGCTGTATCGATAATGAGTAATCTGCTATCTTCGAATAGCTCGATGAATTTAGTTTACGAAAAGATCAAGCTTACTCTTGAATAGGAATTTATAGCTCGTAGCAACCGAAAATGTAGCAAATAACGGTAACTATTTTTTTGGATAAAGCAAGTATGTAATTTTGTTGAAACTAAATGCTGCATCGAATAAAAGAAGGGGATTATTTATTGGTTCGCCTAATATTCCTTTTCCGAGCGAAACAGTTACGAGCAATCGAAATAATTATGCAACTAGTTGCGGTGAAATAAAGGTTCCAAATTGTATCGGTTTCGATTTTGGTTCTAGAACAGATTCGTATACAAGCTGTTGCATACTTTAACGAACAAATTATAGCAGCCTAATCTGCAAGCAAAGTTAAGGAAAAAGTGTTACATAAAGTTTCGTTACAAAGTTACAGGCAAATATTGTCCGCACTTATTTGTATCACTTAACGCGTTAAGATCGTTGAAAGCGTTTAAATAATCATTCAAAAATCACCTTCTGTATTTCTTTGCGATTCCGTTGCAACTCGACGAATTAATTCTTCACGTGTATTTATTTCCCCACTTTCACTTCATAACGAAGCGTTTACAAAAAGGAAAACTTTGTACAACATTTCTTTCCTATTATCACTCGTAGTTTAAGGTCCTACAATTCGGTCTTTAAAGTATGCAACACGCTATCGTCGTTTCGTTCAAATGATCACAGCGATAACAAGATTTAAAATTAGTAAATGAATTTCAGGAGACGATTAAGGTTTATTCAATTACCAATACCCGATCGGTACGTAATATATTAAATGTACGCGTAGTAACCGAACGTAACGGTTAATATTGCTTCTACAAATCCGTGAGCGAAACCTTTTTCACTGGCAACTCGTTGCAAAAATTATTTCCAAGACTCTTTGTAATCGTTTCTAAACATCCGAAATCGACATCACGACCGTCTCGAATCCCTGATAATGACTATACTCGTACGTAGCAGCGTACCCGTCGAAGTCTGTTCCGCGAGATACAAAAACAGCGCGCGCGCGAACACGCGTAGAAAAATAAAATAAGAGAAGGCGAGAGCGGTGGGACTCGCCGCGTTTCCGAACGGTCTTTCACCCTCCTCCGAAGAGGTGAAAGATCGCGGCAGTAAAAGTCGTCGTCGATTTATCGTTTCGCGGCCTACTGAATCGCTCCGCTTTCCACCACCGATAAACACAACACCGATGCTCTCGTATCGCGCGTTTATAAACTCCGCGCTGACCCCGCGTACAATTTCCTCCGTGTCCGTGTTCTCCTCGAGATCTCGTCGAGTGATTTTCGGCGGTTCGTTGCAAACTTGCTCCGACGGTGATGGGTTTAACCGTTAAACTTTGAAACAAAAATATTGCTCGAATTTTCTATCGAAATTGTAATAAGTGACAATTGTAATAAGTAATTTAATAAGATTTACTTCTCGTTCCTTGAGACTAATAATATAGTAAAGAAATTTAAGGAACGGAATATTTTTTCAACTCCAATCCTCTGTTACTAGAAACGAATTATACTTGCCCATCGAAATTGTAACTATTAAATCGCAAAGAGCCACAATTATTCTACAATAATTTTTTCCAAGTAGAATAAGCAATTTTAACACTCTCTGAGATGTCCTTCGCGTTCCCGAAAACTATTCTCGATTCATTTAATCGATTTCTCGCCTTCCACTTCATTTTTAATCACCGTAGAAACATTTAACTTTGTAATTAATTTAATTCCAATTTCGAGGCATCGAATCCACCATAGTCCCCCAAAAATCTCATCAAATTTTCCTCTTTCGTCTCAACTTCGATCTTCAATCACTGCAGAAGCTTTTAACTCTATAACTAATCACGTTCCGATTTCGAAGCCTCAAACCCATCAACGTTCCCCAAAAATTGACTAAAATTTTGCTCCTTGTTCAACCGAGCTTCGATCTTCAATCAATGTGTCAACTTTCAACTTTATAGCCTAATTTAATTCCAATTTTGAAGCCTCAAATGTCGCCCCCAAGAATGTATTAAAATTTTGCCCCTTCTTGAACTTAGCTTCGATTTTCAAACACTGCGGAAACTTTCAACTCTATAACCGATTTAATTCGTATCTCGAAGCGTCAAACCCATCACTGTCCACCAAAAACCCCATAAAATCTTCCTTCTTCATCCTAACTTCGATCTTCGAACACTGCGTAAACTTTCAGCTCTGCAACTAATTTAATTCCGATCTCAAAAGCCTCAAACTCATCATCCTTGCTCAAAACTCTACAAAATCTCCCTCCTTCTTCATCCCAACTTCGATCTTCAAACACCGTGTAAACTTTCAACTGTACAACCGACGTTAATTAAGATCTCAAAGCCAAAACTCGTCGCCGTCTTCCCAAAAAAACTCTTGAAATCTGCCTCCTCGTTCAACCCAGCTTTGATCTACGAACACCGCGGAAACTTTCGACTCCACCGCCAATTTAATACCGATCTTAAACCCTCGAACCCATCACAGCCTCCCGAAACCCCATAAAATCTTTCTTCTTCGCCTTAACTTCGATCTTCGTTCGCTGCATAAACTTTCAGCTCCGTAAAACCAATCTCAAAGCTCGAAACCCATTAAAAGGATCTTGGCTCCTTTTTCAGCCTTTTTCGAGCTTTGCCATCGTTCCGTAATTCCAAATGCCGGTTTGCAACGAACCCGAATGTTTCTCTATCTCGAGTAAACCGTGGACAATGTAGGACGACGCGGGCGCAGTGGACGCTGCGAGTAGATCTCGGAGTCGAATATAGAGACGGTTCTCGCGACGACGCGGTTTTCTGTTGTTCGCCGGTGCGGAAGAAGCGGACTGGTCAGGATAAGAGCGACTTGAGCTCGCGCGGCTCCACTCTGCCTTATTAAGGCCTGTGTCCAGGGGGCCCCATGAACATGGCTGCCGCGGCTGCGACATGGGTGTGCCTAGCCATGGCCGCCGCGATGAAGGGAGGCACTCCTGGTGTTCCAGGAGGCCCCACTCCGGAGAACATCAGGCCAGAGCCGAAACTCGGGTGCAGCAACGGCCTCGCCGATAGCCTCAGCTTCTCTATTTCCGCCTCTTGCAATCGCTTCGCCTTCGCCCGCCTGTTCTGGAACCAGATTTTCACCTGCAACAGAAGAAAATTTACGGATCGTTAGATGGGCGGCTATGAATAGATAAATTGACACGTAGCAGGAAATTCGGAATCGAGTAAATCACGGCGGATGTTCGTTGTTTCGACGAATTTCGCGAGCTAAATTGTTGTTTAACCCCTTCGCTACGAAGAACGTATACATATGTAAATAAGTCCTCGAAAACTGGACCATCGTTCGTTAAAACACGATTACACTTCGTTCTGTATCGCGATAATATTTCATTTGTTATTCGCGTTGGTTTACGATTCAACTAGCAATGACGAGTATCGAAATATTTGCCCTTACACTGTTCCGAAATTACTCGAAATTATACTCGTCCGTGTATTAGAAACACTTTCGAATTTTAAGTTGTTGTAACGAAAGGGTTAACATCTTACCGACCGGAAGCTCTTTTTCTTAATTATATTCGTTTATTCGAAGGAAATCATTGTGTCTAATTCCATCGTGCGCAAATATTAGTCTAAAAATAGTCTCATATATCTGTAGGTGCAAAGCGAAACGATGTAGTCACCGATTTCGAAAACCTGCAACTTATGCGTTGATCGAAACGTCACTAAAGTAAGTTTCTTATGTTGAAGAAATAAATGCACGCTGATCGAAGCCGAATATTTAACGCGTGTATTCGATACTTTAAACGGCAGTAGCCGGAAAATGGAAACACGAAGTAGCTTTGCTTCTTCTACGGAAGTCACTTCTGTAGCTTTGCCTTGCAACCATATATATAATAAATAGAGTAATGGTATTATAATACGTATGGATCGTAATGAAACATTAGTAGTCGAAAAACAGGGGAGTAGAGTAGTCTAAAAATTGTAAGGCAAAGGGGTTAAGAATAATAGTATTATTCCCTGTAGGAAATATAATTGGTTTTTCGGAAATAAACTTCTGTATATTTTAATAAAAGGTTTTACAATGGGTAATCGCGCGGCGAGGTCTAGCAGAGAAACGAAACTGAACGGCTACAGTCGCGTCTGCGAGGAAAGCAGAAGAAAAACAAATGACTGCAACAAACACGTTTCCACGACGACGCGATTTCTGACGTGCCCACGCTGGTCCGTATGCCGTTCAGTCGTTGTATTTCAACATTCCCATACGTATCAACTTACAATTGTTAACCCCTTGCCGTATAATGACGAGCTACACTCGCGACGAATGTTACAATTTATATAGAATGAAAACACGGTGTATCTGTAATAGAATTTAGTTTCGGTGGCACGTTCTGTTTTAATATGCGAGATATTCGCGAGGGCGGATCAATTTCAATGTTTCAATGTATCAATACGTGTTTCAATACGATATTCGAAACGGTATTAAAGTAGCAACTACTTAACGTTGCAAGATACAGTTCATAAAAATATCGTAGGGCAAGCGGTTAATATCTCTTACTCTAATAATATTCTCTACATATCCTAAGACTTCTACATTTTATTATCCATATCTAAGGTTTCGCTATCTACTCGATATTCCATGTCGCTTCCAAATAAACGCCAAAAATTGTCACCCCGCCCAATTACCACTCTCGTTAGCCGGCAACTTCTAATCCTCGTTGAAACCGAAAGCCGTGTACGAAAGCGGTGCACCAAGTAAGCGGACGAGTTGGTAAAAGGTTGAACAGAGTCTGCGGCGGCGTATGGGAAGTAGAAAATGGCGGTGGCGGTCGGACAGAGCTGGAGGAGCGTCGATACGGGCACGTAATTAAATAATTACGCTATCGATCAAGCGCGATACGTAAGCGGCTGTAACAAGGGAGGCGACGGGATCCGCGGGACTAGTAGAGAAAATAGGCGCACCGCGGTGCTGCATGAACGGCTATTTAGCGCGTAATTAGCCGGCTGAAATTGGTGAAAGCAGTCGCGGCCGCTACGTAGACACCGCCGCCGGAGCCGGCTTGACGGAATTCGACGATGTAGTTGGAAACTTGCCGGCTACGCTGGAAAAATACACGCCTCGAAATTCGCGTCTTCGAAACGTTCTCTTTCTCCTTCTCTTTCTCTGCCCGCCCGGTTAATTGTGTTTGCACAGTCGCCGGCCAATTTTTCTGTTTGGACAGATGCGGCTCCTGTCCTTCTCCTCGTGCGCTTATAAAATTGCCGATCTCGCGCCGAGTTCCTTAAGCGAATCTTAATGGTTTCTCATTGTTAGATCGCGGGACGAGTCGTTGGGAGAATTTTACATCGACGCGTCGCTCGATTGCCTCGCGAAGAAAATTCGTTAGGAGTATCATATAATAGTATCTTGTCCAATAGTCCAATGAACGATTCTCATGTTGTCAAGTTGTTGCATATATGCTGCGTATCATTTATTAATCGTTCGTTATATGTTGCGTACATGCCGCGTATAATTTATTAATTATTAAGTATACGTTGCATATATGCCGCGTATAATTTATTGATTATTAAGTATACGTTGCGTACGATGGCCAATTTTGCGTAGCTCGAAATGCTCTCCTTGTTACGCGGTTAAAACGCGCGTCTGTAATTTCCGTGCGACGATTCGAAAATATCGATGAGCATCAGGTATCCGTCGTCGTCGTTAATCGACTATGAAATTGCTGCGTTTCTTCGTTCAATCTTCCAGCGATCAACCTATTACAGCGCCATATATACTAGTTTAGCTTTCTAGACAAGACGATCTTTTTACCGCATAGAAGTAGTTGGATTCGCTATTTTTAAACTGTACGAAACGCAAGAGTCCGTAATGCTATAACAATTTGCGTTTAATAATCTTTAATCCGGTATATCGTGGCAGCAATTAACGTTACGGTTTTCTATGCAAAAGCTCGCCTACAAATATAACAACTTTTTAATAATACGGCAAAACTACAAAGTATCGAAAATTAGTACGTTTTACGAAAGAAATCTTCTATTTGTACTTCGCTTCGTTAGCCACGCTTATAAAGATGTATAATAGATAATAACAGCATAGATGAATAAAGATATATTCGCAGAAAAAAAAAGCCACAGTTTAATGATAATCGAATCCTCTAGCTGTGAAATTGAACCGGAAAATGCTAACCAATTACGATTACCTTCTGTCGCGAAGTTAAAGAAAATTCGGGCCGTAAAGGGTTATCGTTAGAACGCGAATCACGGCGATGATTTCCCGGTGGGAAATCGTTCCGCCGGAAAATTTCACCTTCATGCCGCTGGTTACATCGAAACAAATTAATTAGTATCCGCGGGCAGAACGCGTTCCTTCGATGTTGCTAATTGGGGGAATAGTTCGAAGTGACTGCTGCGGAACTCGCTTGCACGCAACTTGCCACTCGCGCGTTTCTTATTAATTTCGTAGCGTCGGAATCGCGGCGGTAAAAGTTTCACGTGAGAAGTGCATCGGGCAAATACACGCTGATAAAATTCGACGGGGAAAGATAGCCGCCCTATAGGCTATCGAGATCGCAAAAATTTAGACCGACCGGCTCTATGGAATGGGAATAAAGGGGAAATAAATTGTTCTCTAATTAAAGCGGAATTATCGCGAACGTTTGTTAGATCTGTTAATGTTATTATTCAACGAGTTGGCTAGATGAGGATTGCGTTTGAGGAATATTCTGCTAGGTACGACTGAGTTTATCATCCGTACGCTAATGTCGAAGGAGGTACGCGTGTAACGACGACAATCTTCCTATTATCATCGTTATTATTCTCGTTACCATTATTTTTATCGAGCGTAATGCGCGCTGACTACGCAGCTCCCCCCTCCCTTCACCGTGGAATTAGCATTAAGCACCCTGAAGCACGCGTAACGAGTTCAAGGAGCCGTAATCTGATCGCTAAAACGGGTATAATGTTGCACGGGCATAAAGGGGGGTAAATAATGCAGATGCGAAAAAACGATATAAGTTCGCGTATCTGTTTTAATAAATCAGCCCGCGATGTCGGACACGTTAGGCGTAGTAACGTAACCTCAACCAAAAGGATACTTCTTCTTCTTCTTCTTCTTCTTCGCCTCGTCGTCGCTTAGAAAGTAGAAATCTCCGGTCGCGTGACAATGTGCAATCAAATCGTTAGTGTGCTTCTACCGGAGGAAAAGACATATTGCAATATTCCGCGTGGCTTTTTCTATTCGTCCAACGACTTCCTGTTTTTCACGGTCGTAGGCTAACGCGTTACCGCTTGCGTTCCAACGCGATTTTCAAACGCACGCATAAACGCAACGCGAATAGTTACACTATTAACCCTTTGCACTCCTTAATTTTTTTTTTCTTTTTTACTTGCCTGCAACTCCTTAATTCCTTATCGTTCCGAGAATATTGCGGAGTGATTCTTAATCAACTCCAGACAAGCTTTGTTAATTTCAAGGCGATGAAATATAAGACGCTGCATACGTTTTACGAGGTAGCTCTTTTGTTTGCAAGACTATTCGTAAATGTCGAGTAAACGCGAAGTAATGCTCCTGTCAGAATCGCTAATGTCACTTTGTGATCCTTCGATATTAAACTCATCGTCGCTCACGTCTATTTCTTCGTTTACTTTTGCACGCTTCCTATTTAACTTTCTATTTCACGAAAACCCCGTTAAAATTGAATACTTTACTAAAAAATGACGGCAGATATTTTCAGAAGTACGATGTACGATATAAAGTATTATCCAAAAGTACCTTTAGGACGTTGAATGAGAATATCTGTCAAACGCCATGTTCGTTAATAAAATAGAGATGAAAAGAATAAAAATTGAAACGAGAACGAACGAAGATAATAGAAATAAAAGAACAGATTAGAAAAGGATAAAGCAGAGAGGGAAAGAAAAAAGTGAAGGTAGGCGTTCCTATAATCTATTTCGGATAACTTTATAAATCGAGTGTGACAAGATATTGTAGGCCAATGGGTTAAAGCTAATTGAATATTATTGAGGATCTTTAAATTAGATCGACTCAATCGTTTGCAGAAAAGAAACGTTTATTAATAAAAAAAAGTGAGTTACAAAATACGGAGGTGAAACCCTTCGGTGAGAACCGTTACACACACAGGGTTGTCGCAAGACTGTCTGGAAAAGGCGAAAAACAGTTGGTATATATAGTGTCGCCGAACGGTCGGCGGACCCATGGCTTTTATGGCCTGACCTGAGCCTACGCCAAGCGGAGAAAATCGCAGCAGAAAATTGCAAATTCAAAGTACAATCTCAATAAATATTAAGACTAATTTTAACATCCCTCGTTAGCGTCGAGCAACGATACATGTTTGTTGCACGGATCCGCGCTCGCGACGTTCGAAACGCCTCAATTGTTCGACGAAGGTTAGCCCCCCCAGGATCTGCATAGAAGCGTGTTGGAAATTATTTCCACGAACGGCTGCCGCGTATTGCATTCTAACCGCGCGAATATCGCGAGCGGAATCGGCAACATACCTCTTCGTCGCGGGTGAATAATGAGAGGAGAGAGTGGCAGGGTGGCGATCCTGTTTCGGAAGAACGAGGAGGACAAGCAGGCGACGCGGGACGATCGTAGCTTATCTAAGCAAATGAACGCGGGACCGAGAGGCTTCATTTCGTCTGATGCATTGTAATGAATACGCAAAGTGTAGCCGGACACGCTAGCCGGTGGAACGATAATAGCCTCGTCGCGATCGCCTTTTTTTTTTCTCTCGCATGGATACAACGACACGTGTTACGGGACAGCCTTACAGTTCTAGACAGCCATTAACGCGACTAGTTAATTTTATTGCCGCTTAAATACCTCGTTCTATGGATTTTTATTTCTGCGATCGCGCATAGACGACTGCTTCAAACGGGGGCGAGCTTACGGCTTTACGATTCGCCTGACAAATTTCCTACTCGTTAAGCGCGATAAATTTCACGGCTAGAATTACACCCGCCGATCGGTGGCTGGTTGCGACTTGACGTTTTGGTTAATTGGTATTCCTACGGGCAATTGTGTTTTCTTGCTATCCGCGACGCTAACGACACGCCGCGTTTAGGCACGAGTTAGAAGTAGAATCGGACGGTTGAAGTCAGACAATTAAACGCAGCGATTTGTACTTCGTTTCTAGATACAACTTGCTTGCATTCCGAGTGAATTTTTATCGCTTCGATTGCTTCGATAGTGGCGTCCACTTTGAAAAATGCCTCAAGAGGCAAGGGTAGAAGTAGAATCAGACGGTTAAGGCCGGACAATTAGCCTAGGACAATCGGTACTTCGATTTCCAATCAAATTTGTCCGTGTTGCAACTAAATTTTCCTTATTCTCGTGCGTTTGGTAGCAGGCTTAGCTTTGAGGATCTCTACGTGGAATAAATCACAAGTAGAATCGGATGGTTAAGGTCAGACAATTAACTGCGGCGACTGGTAATCCGTTACCTGATGCAACTTTTACGTATTCCAAACGAGGTCTCATTATTTCGATTGATTTGGTAATGGAACTTTTAGAATCTCTCGATCGAATAAAGTAAAAGTAGAATAAGATCGTTAATGTCAGACGATCAACTACTACTTTAATGCTCAGATGCAATTTTTTTGTACGTTACGAGCAAACGTTTCTTACATCGATAGACTTAGTAATGGAATCAACTTTGAGAATCTCTCGATGGAACAAATTCAAAGTAGAATCTGATCGTTAATGTCAGACAACCAGCCACTGCAATCAATACTCCATTTCCCAATACACTTTTCCTACGTTCTAACTAAATATATTCCTTGGTTCGAGTGGATTCGGCGGTAATAGAATTAACTTTTAGAATCTCTATGTGCAACAAATTACAAGTACATTCAGACGGCTAAGGTCAGACAATTATCTACGATGATTGGCGATGTTACCCGATGCAATTTTTATGCATTCTAACCGATTTCTCGTTACTCCGATGCGTTTGGTGCGAGAACAAACTTTGAGAATCTCTCGATAGGACGCAGAACAAATTGGAAAGTAGACGCGGATCGTTAATGTCGGACGCAACTAGCTAAAGCAATCGTTGCTCCGTTTCCCAATCATGCAGTTTTTCTATGTCGCAACCAAATTTTCTCTACTCCGACGAATTTACCAGCGGAATCTTCATAGATCAACCAAGCTCTGTAATTTCCCCTACAATTTTTCAATCCAATTCTACCACGCTTTCATTAGTCCCAACAAATCTGATCAACGAAACCGGTAACGGAATCAATTTCAACGATCTTCGTCGAAATTTATTACGCACGTGCGAGTTATATTTGGCTACATTCCTGCGCCCATCGCGCGTCTTCTAACAGGTGGGAACAGATTTAATTCGACTTGGAGGTGTACATAATTACGATCGTGCAAAGACACGAAATGAATCGTACGTACGTAGAGCGGCGAGACTCAGAGAAACCTTTGAAACCTTTCAATTCGATTAGAGAGATAGTTCTCGTAGGGCAAACGTATCGAAGAACGATAAATTAGAGCAACAGTCGAAGACTAGTGATGCGTGGAGTAGTCCGAGCGTGTTTACATCGTTAAAAAAAATCCCGAGGCTCTAAAAGATAACGCTAACGATGCATCGACAGAGTCGATCAGTCGCGTATGAAATTTCTCGAAAGCCAGAAACCGTATCGAATTCGCGTATTACGCGATTACGTGACGTTGTCGTAGGAAGAACGACGCGCGAACACTTGGCCAAACAATTGGCCATGCCGGATCGTTACCGGCGGTATTTAAACTCGTGGCGTTTTGGGCTCGGCAAACGAGCTGCCGATCATTTCGGCTGATACGAAAAATTAACTATAATATCATTTCATTACGTTCAATTTAATTAACGTCAATCATGTTAATTGCCGGCCGACTCCGTAGAAGGGTGTGTAATTACCCACTTCAATGTGATGTATCTGATGCGAAAGAGAAGCAGACGAGAATTTGCTCGTTTTGACCCGCCGCGCGTCCCGCGTCGGGCAATTACCGAACAAAGAGAAACGAACGAGAACGAGAACGAGAACGAGAAAGAGGACGGAGAGGTAAATAGCCAGCGAGAAAATACAGGGGAAAGAACAAATACGCAGGCGAGGAGGGGCGAATCGCAAGTTCACGGGGAACGAACGGATGGGGCTTTCAAACGAAATGAGCCTCTTGTTCTGCTGCGTGCGAGCCACGCTTTTTTGCCACTTTCTCTATTTACGCGTTTCGCGGAATAGCTTCCACGCTTCCACCAACCTCCACTTCCACGTATCTTACGCTACAATGCTTCCGAGTATCTTCCATCTCATCGAGCAATCGATTAATGCGGATGCGCGAGTCTCTGGAAACGCGGGATATAGTTCTGCGTCTGTACATAGAAGCAGATATGTAAGTACCAATTACTGTCAGCGTTCCCTGTAACCTTCGCTCGAATTCGTTTTATTTCACGGCGAAATAACGCATGGAGTACATTAAAATTGAACTTCACTTTTACGTAACAATATAATACGGACATTGCAGCATATTTGTTTATATTTAATATTTGGAAATAAGTATTAGAAGATGAACGTTCCGTTTCAGCATTGAACACACCATTGATTAATGTAAGTAGAAAGTGATGGAGATTTTTGTAACGCAATTAAGTCGACACGTTTACTGTTTATTCTTTATCTGTTACACAAACTGATTTATCTTTTTGACCGAGTTATCTATCGGTACGCGTAGGATAGATGTGTACCACGTACTGCCACTTTAAGGTTCGCGCTTTAAGTAACTTTATCCAACTATTTTGGAACGTCGTCAACGTAAAGATCGTTTCAGTTTGGATCATAATATCGTTCAACAGCTCTTTTATTTACGAACAGCTTTTTTATATGTTTAGTGTAATAAATTCGTTGCTACGTAACTGAAAATGTACAACAAAGTCCAATATCTTTTGTACTGTCACTTGAAAACTTTTAATTTAAATAGAAACACGTTTTTACATATATATATTAACACATCTTAATATCATAACACATCTTAACACATATTAACACGTCAGTTTGTGTAACAGATATAAGATATACAGTAAACGTCGCGCTTTACTGAATTATCACACGTTCAATACTTTACAATTATATTTGTCACGTTTTAATATTCAACAGCACGATTACCTACTAATATTTCGTTACAAATATGAAACGTAAACGAATATACGATGTCTATGCGTTGTTACGTAAACCGAAGTCCAAATTTGGTGCAAAAATTTCTTTACTCGCGATTCTTTCTACGTTACTTTGCTATTAAATTGAAACGAATTCAAGTGTCGGTTATAGGAACAGTGACAGTAATATTTTCATTTACCCTATACGTAAAAATTGCTTCTATTTGAATGGCAATTGGGACATCTTAAACGAAAAAAGAACACCTCTCCTAGTTTACGAATAAACATCACCAGTTTCGAAGCTACTTTCACAATTTCTCACCAGCAAACGAGAGAAACGAATACGCAAAAACTTGCGAAGCAACCCAGATACCGAATAATCCAATGAAGTCATTCGCATCGACGATCGTTAAATTACCTCTCCGCTTGTATCTGAACTTCTCGAAGGCGATCGCCGCGAAATGCAGCTAAACGTCGAAACAAGATTTCACCGCGCGCGCGTAACAACAGTTGAATACATCGTCGTGTTGGCCAAGCGCGCTTCTCTCTAATGGTTAATTGTTCGCGATGCTCGTTGGAAGTCTAACGGCGGATAGCATTAAAACGCGTCTCACCTGCGTTTCCGTGAGGTGAAGGGACGACGAGAATTCCGCACGTTCAGCGATCGTTAGGTACTGCTTTTCGCGAAACTTTTTCTCCAACGAGAGCAGCTGCTGCGTGGTGAACGGCGTCCTCGGCTTGCGATTTGGCTTGTGCTTCCTCAGGGTGCACCTGACTGGCCCGGGTCCTGGTCCCGGCAGCCTCAGGTCGCCTGAAACCGATCCCAAAAACTGCCGATCAGTGGCAAAACACGATTGAGGACTGGTTCTCCAACGTGTGGAGAACTCGCTGACGAGTTAATGATTCATTCGGGGCAAATTTTCGACGAGTTTTCGAGGAATTTACGGGGTTAAAGAGCGTTTAGATGCTGTTAAAAAGATAGCGAAACATGTTAGGAAATAGGTAAACGACCCAACTACTTTGTTTAACCCAGTTTTTCCCAACCTTTCTTGTGCCATGCCTCACCTAAACCTTTCTAAAAATTGTATGCCCCCTGTGTAACATATACAAACGTTTTAATTTTCAAAAATTCAATTGTTCACCGAAGAAACTTAAGTGATAGATTTTAAGAAGAAATCGCTAGGAAATTGTTTTAGGAAACACACGTCTCGTGTCTATAATCTAACGTTTATCCAGCTCGAGTAGCGACCGAGAGTCGCCATACGGTTAAGTTAAACTCTGGACGAGTTCATTCTCGACGTGCCCCCCTTAACAATCAACGTGCCCCCCTGCGTGGCGTGGGCCCCACGTTGGGAAACTCTGGTTTAACCCATTCGCTACGCGTTATCGTAAAATTGGGAACACGAAGCGTAAATTAGGATCGCTTTTATTAATATGGGAATAGGAGAAATTAACATTTAACGCGTGTACGATATTCTACAATTTTGTTTAAATAAAAAGTATACTCTGCTTGTTGCTTGACATTTGAGTATCCCATAAATGCGCAAACATCCCCGATTCAATTATTTAGCTGTGAAAATATTAGTACGCACGTTGGAGCCTAAATAGAAACCACGTTTAACCTACCAGTATTACAGGATACACCCTACATTAAATGCTATGTATATTTCTGAATATTATACGTCATTTTCTGCTTTTCGACTCGCATTTAAATTCCCCATAAATAATCATCCCCAATCTGCTTACTTAACTCTCAAAACGTAGCATAAAAATTGCATCTAATTATAAGCGCGCAATTGAATAATCGGTGCCTGAATAGAAGCTAACTTTTATCCTGCCAATAACACGAAATGCACTCCGCTCTAAATATTTCGTACATTTCAAGAATACTACCCGCGCATTCTGCGCTTTCGAGGTTACTTAAATTTCCCATAAACACGGAAACCACGGCGATGCGATAATTTAGCCGTTGAAATAGCGGATAGAGGCAAAGAGGAGACGAGTTAAAAGGGGAACACCATAAAGGATGGCCTTCGATAGTAACAATAATGTTGCGTTCGGGATCGGCGTACACGAAAGGATACGCTCGCTATCGGGCCAGTGGAACACGGCGCGCGATTAAACGGCGTACATGCACGCGGAATAATTAACGCGGTCGATCACATTACGGAGGTGAATTAAGATATCGACAGGCAAGAAGAATATTTCCTCGCGACGCGACCCGATAGCCCGCGTAATTATTGGCCAACTATCGAGCTCGATAAATCGTTCAATGTCGCCCGCAGCTGCACAGCCGAACACGAGGGAAACTCCAATTATTATTATACATTTCTTCTGCCTCTTTTCATCTCCTTTCATCGAACATCGCGACCCGTCGCGATCGAAATAAGGCGGAAAAGAAGAATACACGAATGCTTATGCTCGCTTATTTCAATCGCTATTTACACGCGTAATTAACGCGAAAGCTTCTATTATCTTCGCCTGCTTCCTCGTGCAATTTAGATAGGCGAAAGTTTGGCGAAACCGGGGTTGGTCGACGAAATAGGCTGCAATCGGTTTCGTAGCTTTGGGAAATAATTCGAGGCAAAAGATGGAAATCCATTGGACTGAATATTTTGACTATTTCATAGTAGCTCTTGTTTTTCCTCTAGTTTGCAATGCATCTCTATTATCACTGTTGTAATATAAAGTTACGTATCGAAAACGCGTCGTATTTTCGTCCATTCCAAGACTATTTTAACCGAGACAAATACAATCGATCGTTCGCATCTTTTACCAAACATTGGGAAATAATTGGCGGCAAAAGTTGGAAGTCCATTGGACTGAATATTTTGACTATTTCATAGTAGCTCTTGTTTTCCTCTAGTTTGTAATGCATCTCTATTATCACTGTTGTAATATAAAGTTACGTATCGAAAACGCGTCGTATTTTCGTCCATTCCTAGACTATTTTAACCGAGACAAATACAATCGATCGTTCGCATCTTTTTCCAAACATTGGGAAATAATTGGAGGCAAAAGTTGGAAGTCCATTGGACTGAATATTTTGACTATTTCATAGTAGCTCTTGTTTTTCCTCTGGTTTGCAATGCATCTCTATTATCACTGTTGTAATATAAAGTTACGTATCGGAAACGCGTCGTATTTTCGTCCATTCCAAGACTATTTTAACCGAGACAAGTACAATCGATCGTTCGCATCTTTTTCCAAACTTTGGAAAATAATTGGCGGCAAAAGTTGGAAGTCCATTGGACTGAATATTTTGACTATTTCATAGTAGCTCTTGTTTTTCCTCTGGTTTGCAATGCATCTCTATTATCACTGTTGTAATATAAAGTTACGTATCGAAAACGCGTCGTATTTTCGTCCATTCCAAGACTATTTTAACCGAGACAAATACAATCGATCGTTCGCATCTTTTACCAAACATTGAGAAAGAATTGGAGGCAAAAGTTGGAAGTCCATTGGACTGAATATTTTGACTATTTCATAGTAGCTCTCGTTTTTCCTCTGGTTTGCAATGCATCTCTATTATCACTGTTGTAATATAAAGTTACGTATCGAAAACGCGTCTTATTTCATTTTAGGAAATTGCTAGCATTGCAAATTGCTAGAAAAGCGGCAAAACTTTTCTGCCATTTTATTTAATTTGAGAGGTATTTGAGAATTACTCGTATCGCTACCCTTTGGCCGTCCTAATATTTGGATCGGTGAAACAATCTCCAATTTTGTCTGCAAAAATATTTGCACAAATATCCGCAGTCCAGATATGATTAACCTTTTCGCTACTACGTACATATACAGCCTTCAAAAATTGTACGATTGTTTGTTAAAAGCACACACGTATATTTTCTCCACGGTACAATGCTGCTTCTCCGTCGATACGCTCAATACCACGCCATAATTATCACTAGATTTACGGAACTCGTCACGTTGACGTCTTCCAGATTTCATACTTAAAATATATAGACGATAAATATTATTTTTCGTAACTTTATAACTTAACTACGTAACTTTATAACTTTACGTAATACAATGGTTTGGATACGTGTTCCACGTGATTCTCTTCATCCTCGCGTTTCTACGTTCGAATATTTATACGCGGTATACTTATTTTTCCGCAAGCCTGTCAACGTATGCGCGAAACGTCCATAAACCTAATGTTAATCATTTACAGCCCCCAAACGTTACATCTACGTTATTCTGGTATCAATAAAAGCGATCCTAATTTACGCTTCGAGTTCTGAATTTTAAGATACCGCGTAGCGAAACGGTTAAACAGATTCTCGAGGCTCGATTCTTGCACGGTTAAAATTTCATTGACCAGCAGCCAAGCAAGCAAGCAAGAAAGAGAGAAAGAAAGAAAGAAGCCGTGGCTAAATGAGAGCCGACCGGTAGAATCGACTAATCACACGCGTACGAGTTAATCACCGAACACAAGCAGGACACGAAGATAATTACCGTTGGCAAGCAAACGGCCGCGTAACCGAGGGACAATTTATTTTTTTACGATTCAATTTCACCGGTCGTTGGCAGCCGATCGGTTAGACCGTTTCCCTTCGCAGGCGGACGCGTTTCAGCGTTCGCAGGACCCCGCTGCTCGTATAAATTGGGGATTAACAACGAACCGGCGACGCTGATTGCGGAGAAACGCGTGCGCGCACGCGCACCATCGACCATTCGATAATTTATGCGAACGCACGCACACACCGGTAACCGCGGCGATCGTTAACGCGAAACGAGGCTGAATTTTCGCGCTCCCATCTCGATCGTTTCCCCTTTTTTTTCCTTTTCTTTTCCCCCCCTCCTACAGACTCCGGCTTCTCGGTCGTCTATGAAAGTCAACTCGTCGAACGTGCGATGAATTTGCTGGAAATTAGTGTTCAGGATTCGAATAACACCGAGGGAAGAGGATAATGAGTTGCTCGGAGAGTTAAGCTAGCATTTTTAATAGTATAATTTATATAATGTAATAAGTTCTGTTGGGTAAATATGTTGGAATTTCGTGAGAATTCTCGTTGGATAATAATGTTTTTGATTCGTTTGTTGGGCCATTTGAAGGCCCAATATTTTTGCGAAGCGATAAAATATTTGTACAGCGACTTTGAATTTTGAAAAGCGATAAACTTTTTTAAAGCGACACCTTCGTACGCAACATTGAAAGGCAACCTAACCCTAAGTTAACCCTCGTGCACTGTTACGGGTCAATTTGACCCGAAATGAATTAAGGACATTAAATAGTTTTTTTCTAACAAATACGATGCGTGTAAAGGTTAGAAGATTTCTTCTTGACCATCTGAAGAATAAGTTCCATGTATAGGAGGACACGTGATACTGTTATACTTAATAAGTTGCGATGAAAAATTTGTGCTACTTTAATATTAATCCTAACAGCAACGAGTTTTGATTGGACAAAACCAAATCTTATGAATTCCAAACTTAGCAGGTCTTTAAACAAATTTCCTTCAAATTCTTAAAGTCTATGCGCTACTAAATGTGTCTCTACATGTTCCTATTAATTTAATAAGTTGTTCCTTCTTCAAAGCTGTGAGAGCAAATCCAAAATTCGATAATTCTAAAGAAATCCATTTCTATTAAATCTACGCCATAATTCGTGTCGTAAAGCAAAGAGAGTTGATATTCAACGAAACCCTTTACACGCTCAAATTTGTCTTCGATTCATCGTCAAATAATTCCAAGTACCCAAGTTTTATAGCAGAAATTCACAATCCGAGGATGTTGCATGGTATTTTAATATTGCCTCGATTTTAATGATCCACCGCCGAGATTTAAAGGAAGCTGCGACGCGAACGCAAATTATTAATAATCATGGGGTGCAATTGTACAAAGGAACGCGGCTGAAACGAGTCCGTGACACGCGTGAATTTGCCCGATGATGGATTAAAAAAAAGGGGGGGGGGGGAGAAGGTTATTTGAGCGAAAAACTCGTCGAATTTCATAGAATAAAAGCCGGTGAAAAGTTGAAAGGGAGGCGTTGGAAACGCGTACACATTAATTAACGGGCCGGCGGAGAACGTTATCGCGGATTCGCAGATAATTATTGTGCAATGCATGCAGGGAAATAACGAGCCGATAATTTCGCGCCATTCGAACAAATCTGCGCAAACATGATTAATATTACGAACTTTGCAATGCTATCGGATATTCGAGAATCCTCGCCGCTTTCTATCGTACGAGCTGCCATAATTAACGATTAACGATATACTTTTTCTACCGCCTCCCTTTTTTCCCCCCGCGGTCACCATCCACCGATTAATGTACAATGATACTTTATCGTCGCTGTTATTTATTTATCTTTCAACGCGCCTATCGCCCTTTGCGCATGTTGACGATAATAGTACGGCGATATTTACATTAGATTTAATTAAGGACATTACGCGCATACGTCGACAGACATTCGGAAAAATACGTACACTGCATGTAAATATTCGAACGTAGACGCGCGAGGATGAAGAGAATCGCGTAGAATACATATTCATACCACCGTATTACGTAGAGTTAACATAAAGTACTGACAAATAATATTTATGGTCTCTATACGTTTAAGTATGAAATCTGAACGGCGTCAAAGTGACCGAGTTCCGTAAACCTAGTGTTAAAACGAAACAACGAAAAAGTATACATTAAACTTTACACCGATGTTCTATTTTATAAATAGAGGATCGAAACTATGCGTGGAACGATGAAAGAAGATTTTGTATTATCGGATTACGGACGAATCTGTTACTTGGTTAACTCGAATGCGGATCTTTATGCAAATTCGTATTTTAATTAGGATAGTTGAACGAATGAAATTCGAATAGGGGGTTGCTGCTTCTTTTAAATATAATAATACGTATATGTAGTTGTCTTCGGATGTCTTGCATACGTTTGCATATTAAGCGCATTTCGTACTTGTTTGCACATTTAAACTTCCCGTAAATGCATACGAATATACAATCAAAATCTGGGTACCAGTTATTTTTGCATTCGAGGCACAGCGGTACGAAAAATATCCCACCTTTTTCTTACGTCCGACTCGCATCGAGGGATTTTTCGTAAATCCGCTTAAACGTGTTCAAATTACCGAACGAAATCTTCTCCCTCGAATAGTCGAGTACCACTTAACGAACCTACTTTCAACCGCGTCAAATTTTCCATCGTTCGATCGCTGTAGCAACACAAAGGACACCGATAAACGCTGGAGATATTAAACATAGTTGAAGCTAATTAAGTAGTATATTTCATTTAGTATCGCGGCTGCTTTAAAATACCTTTTTTTATAACCGCGTGTGTAGACGTACATATTTCCCGTTAGGCGATTCATTTTTACAAGGCAACTTCGTGCCGGACAACGGGCCATCGAGACGAAATTTCACAGCAGGGGAAGCATTAATTGTACGAGGAAAGGAAGCATCGTTAAAGGCTGTCGATTGTCGAAAAGTTGAATCGGTAAAGTGGCCCCCGAGCGCTCGCGCGCGCACGCGTGCGTGGACGATTTCGTTCGGACGGGCAGAATGACGGCAAAAAGTGACCGGTTCGGGGACCAGGTCGAAAGGATGACGATTTCGCGGCAAGCAGCGGAGCAACAGCAAATTCCACGCGCTAATTAACGATCGAGGAGAAGCAAAAAGTGGGAACGAGCTAGCGGCATTGTCGAGCAGCGGATCTGTCGCGACATCGGTATTACGTCTTCCATTCCGGCTGGCGTTGCCCGTTTCGCCGCTATCGACCGGCTGCTTGGCTAGTCCGCTCACATAACCGATCAATATGTTCCTCTTAGAGGCTAATTAATTTCTGCTAATTAAACGCTCGCTAGGATCCCCGGAGGAAATATATCTTGCGCAGCGACTTTCTGCGTAGCGCGTGGACAAAGCACCTGCGTGCCACTTTCCTCTCGCAAACATTTTTCCCTCTATTTCTTCTACCTCCTTTATTATCCTCGTTCGGTTCCACTTATTCGTTGCATTGTCTTCGCCGTGCGATATGGAAATTAGCAATGGGTGCTGCGTTTAGGATCCAAAGGTTTGTAGTTGGTAATCTTGGAAGACATTCTTCGATAGCACGCTTATAATTGCAAACGTCTCGTCTTTGGTCCCGATACAAGTTTTGCTTTCTCTCTATTTTCGTTGACTTCGCGAGTTCCAACTTTTTTTTGGTATCGTCTTTGCGAGCAGTGTGGAAATTTGCAATTGGTGCTAGGCGACACTTGGGTGATAGTTTCAAGGTACACAGACTTGTAGTAGATAATCTTGGAAGACATTTTTGGGGATTTTTTGAATGGCACGTTTAATTGCAAATTTCTCGTTTCTGATCACAGTACGATTTTTGTTTATTTTTCTTGTTGTGGGCTTCGTGAGTTTCACTTACTGTTTCGTATCGTTTTTACGAGCACTATGGAAATTTGCAATGGGTGCTGACTTCGGAATCCACAGATTTATAGTGGGCCACTTTCGAAGACATATTTGGGAATTTTTTGATAGCATACTTAATTGCACATTTCTTGTTTTTGGTCCCGATACAAGTTTTGTTCTCTCTCTTTTCGTAGGCTTCGTAAGTTCCACTTATTGTTGGTATCGTCTTTGCGAACATCATGGAAATTTGCAATGGGTGCTGGCTTCAATACCCAAAGATTCATAGTAGGTAACCTTTGAAGACATTTTTGGGAATTTTTTGATAGCATACTTAATTGCACATTTCTTGTTTTTGGTCCCAATACAAGTTTTGTTCTCTCTCTTTTCGTGGACTTTGCGAGTTCCACTTATTGTTGGTATCGTCTTTGCAAACATCATAGAAATTTGCAATGGGTGCTGGCTTCAATACCCAAAGATTCATAGTAGGTAACCTTTGAAGACATTTTTGGGGATTTTTGGATTGCACACTTATTCACAGTTTGAAACAGATTGTTTTTGGTCACAGTACAGGTTTTGCTCTTCGTTCTTTTGTGAGTTTCCTGAGTTCCTCTTATTGTTAGTATTGCCTTTGCAAACAGCATGGAAATTTGCAATGGGTGCTAGCGACACTTGGCTGCTGGTTTTAGGTCGCAAAGGTTCATAGTAGACAATGTTGCAAGACACTCTTGGGGATTTTTGGAGAGCACAATTAATCGCAGAAGCTTATTTTTGATCGCAATACAATTTGTTTTCCTGTTTCTTTATGTGAGCTTTGTGAGTTCCACTTACAATTAGTATTGTCTTTGCGAACAGCATGGAAATTTGGAATAGGTTCTAGCGTTGGGTGCTGAAGTTAGAACCATAGAATATATAGAATATATTAGTGGATATGGAATACGTAGAATTCATAGTGGATTCACTTTTGAAGAAATTCTTGAGGATCTTCGAATATTAACCCCCCATAATAATAAATTTGAATAGCATGAATATTAATTCTATTGGGTTACTTATAACATATACTCGATCTATTTGTATTTAACGATGTGAGTCTACTTTACGAACCATTTGCTTGTTTATTCAAATATAGGTTCAATGAATTACGTCTGTTAATTAAGTAGGCTTTGATCGATCGCTTTCTTCGATTTTTATAGTACCTTAAGAATTCCTCTTACGTAGAATTCATAGAACATTAAAAAACGTTCTCAAAGAAATAGAACGAATACACGTTACAACCCAATAATATTTATATCTACAATTATCTATAAATAATAACACGATGTAACTTAAAAGTTTTATCGCCGCGCATCTAAATTTGTCGTATTAATTTGTTTCATTATTAACTCGTGGTTATCGGATCGAAACGAAACATATTACCAATAAGAATATCTTTTAACCCTAAAGAATGACCGAAATTCAATTCTGATCGCGCGGAATTAATATTGGAAAAGTAATTAATATTTCATCGTGCCATTTCTTGAGAATAATTTCAGAAAACACGCGAAGATATACAAGTGGCTGAAGTAGCTTCAATGCGCAAAGGATATCATTCTACTGACGGTGGAATAAATCGCGGTTCCGATAAGACAAGCTACTGGAATCGCTCGACTTTTTATGGTAATCGAGTCCGCGATAGGAGAAAGCAATTAGTCGTGGTCGATGTAAGGATCAAGTGAAATCAAACGGTTATAATTAACGGTGCAACCGAACACATACAGCATTGCTCATAATTATTCCAACAGCTTCGAAAGTTCACCAACGTTCTTAGCAATTCAAAAGCTTGCGAAGTCGAAGAAAGAAAGAAATTTTGAAGGCTTGAAAATTAAGACGATTAAAAATGTAAACATTTGGAAATCCAAAAGCTTTGTAATTCTAACGCTTGGAAATTCAAACGCTTAGGAATCCAAAAGCTTAGAAATCGAAAGGCGTGGAAATTCCAAAGACTTAAAAATTCAAAGGCTTAGAAATGCAAACTCTTAGAAATTGAAAAGCTTGGAAATTCAAAGGCTTGGAAATCCAAAAGCTTAGAAATTCGTAAGCATGGAGATCCAAAGCATTAAAAAATGCGAAAGCTTGGAAATTCAAAGGCTTAATAATGCCCGATAATTCAAACTCGAGACACTTAAAGCTGTGAGCAATTCAGAAAGGCGAAGAAGGCCACGGCTACCGTAACGAGAAGCAATCCATGCCAGACGTACAAGATTTCCTCTTATCTTTAACAATAAAATCTCCGCACATTCGAATAATTATAATCGCCTACTCTGCACACGCGTCTATCGATGCGCCGCCGTTAAACGAATAGAAACACCATTCTTTACCCTTCTGTTTGCTTCTCCCATCGACGAACGGCGGCGACGTAAAAATGTTCGTTATTAATTAATTGTTTGTCGCGAATCATTTGTATCCGGCGAAGAATTCTCGCTTCTCGCATTATCGCCGCACGGCGAAAGAGTAATGAATTCCCGATGAAGTTGCTCCCATCTTGGCGGCAGTAAATTCTTCGCCGGAGAGCAAAATAGTCGTCGCCGATGTAACGTAAAGCGAAACGGGTTTCGTCTTTTGCTCTCGCTACGCGATACCGCGCTGACAATTCGCCTATCGCGACCAGTTGCGTATCTTACTAATGACCAACTCCCCGGTTCAATATGTTTCTTATGAACGCCAATTAATTTCTGCTAATTAAATGTTCGTATGATTTATGATCGATGGCTGCTAGCGCGTACGTGCGTGCTAGTTTTCCTCGCCGATCACCAGAGCTCTTTCGTTTGCCCGTCGTCGAATTTTATGTCGCGTCGCAACAAAGTTGCATCGAGCCTCGCGCCGATATTTTGCCAGCGAACGTCGAACTGGTTAATTAAGATCGCAGTAGTATTTACAATAAATTGCACGTAATTATGAATTTGCATGCTGCGAACGATTAATGGCGAACGATTCAGAGCCGGTGGGATCATTTGAAGCGATCGTTTTACGCGTGTCGTTTCTTTTAGAAGATTCGTCGATATTACGATACACTTTCTTCCCAAAAATGCTTTGGGAATTCGTAGTAATTGGACGTTTGAAACGATTGGAAATTCAGGCGCTTGGAAATTCTAGGGCACGGAAATATATATATAATATATCAATAATAGTATAATATATAATACATATAATACATAATACATAATACATAATACATAATACATAATATATAATATATAATATATAATATATAATATATAATATATAATATATAATATATAATATATAATATATAATATATAATATATAATATATAATATATAATATATAATATATAGTATATAATATACAATATATAATATATAATATATAATATATAATATATAATATATAATATATAATATATAATATATAATATATATGCTATGTAATATACATAGAATATATAAATAAGGAGCAATGAAGAAAATAATTTTGACTACTTTTAACACCGTCGAATTCAACTCTACACGACGCTTTTATCTGTTGGTAAAAGGGTTAATCATCGTTAACATCTATCAAGTTCCGATTACTAAAGAAAATTGTTAAAACGAGTAGAATAATTAGCAGCAAACGATGTCGCAGAATATTGCAGAATTATTCGATAGGAAACGCGTAGTTTTTACCTTTAACTCAACAATAATTAACCCCTTCGGATGTGCTCATCAATTTGAAATCGCTATTTAACTATTTCTCAAGCGACGAATTCTCATCGTAAATGTGTAAATGCTGAAGATTTCGAATATTAAAGCTGCATTTAATTCCCGTGAATAAGTTAAGCATTAATGAATGTATATAAATCTAACGTGGTTGGAATTATTAAACTCTAACCTATTACAATTAATAATTTATATAAATATATATATAAAATATTTATGCATTATATATTTACAAATATATAATATACTCCGTAACAACATGAATACTTATTAATTATCAATCTTAAATATGTGTTAATAAAGTGTACATAAATCTAAGCAGGTTAAAATTAGCATTAAATGTTACAAAATCCTCGTAACTCAAAATGAATTTGTACGCCTGATACTTAAAGGAAAAAGATCAGATCTGAAGGGGTTAATCTGCGAAACGGGGCGACTAACAACAAGCGTAAGTAGTTTACATCTATCGCGCTGAAACGCACTTCGAAAGAGAGATCCTTCGACGCGGAAGCACGCGTCTCCGCGCGACGATTTCGGTCTCGCTGAGTCGATCAATATGTACTTCTTGCCGGCTAATTAATTTCTGTTAATTACCGTGCGCGCAGCTATGCACGATCGACAGAGGGTTGGCTAACGAGGCTCTCTCTGTATTAGGCTGCACGTATCGCATTGTTCGGGCTGCTACTCGTCCAATATCCCGGCTACGTTTCACCGACAAAATCGCACGCGGCCCGCGTTTTAGCCGGGAGCCGCAGAAACGCACGCGAGTCACGCCAATTAACGCGTTACCAAGTTTCCACGTGCGCCAGCGGTTCGTTTGCCGCGTCCAAATAATTATATAGCGGTAAAAATCGCCACGTATCGATTAACCGAGCGGATCAAGAAAATGATACCGTCGCCTTCTTCTTTTTTTTTTTACCATTTCGATTCTCCTCGCCGTTCTTTCGAACCAACGTTCACTTTCCCTCCGTCGAATTTCAGCCGCGGTCCAATTAATAAAGGCAAGTTCCTCCTTTATCGAGAATGAGCTCGAGCGAAAATCATACGGGACAGATGCGTCTCGGTGCTGTTTATTTTATGCGGACTCGCGCGTATCGAGCGCTCGATAATCCCACGAGAAGACGGCGAAATGCTAATTCGTTGTGGTATTGAATGGTAGTAGCTAGACTCGAGTTTCCCTGAAATTCTCCATCAATCCGAAAGCGGCTACGGTCAAAAATCGTTCGAACAGGTGTGCACCATTTATCTAAACGTGCCCGGCGCGGTTACTTATCTACCATCGACGTATCTAAATCAACGTAACCGTTGAACCCCGAATTGCAGCAGCCGAGGCTGGTTCGTTACGAGATCGAGCATTTTTACGCGTTCATGGGGAACTCGATGTGCAAACAGACGCGAATCGAAAGCATTTAGTGGAATACGAGATTAACCCCCTAATTCCATTGCTCTTCTCGGGGAATTTTCAACCTAATCGTGTTCTCATTCGTCTAAAACGTATCCCGAGCATAAAGGGAGCTAACAATGCTTCGTTGCTCTTTACAAGATTAAGTATACACAGTTAAGTTGCGTAGAATTGGAAAGAATTGTCGCGAATTTGGTCGTGTCCAGATTTTAAGTGAACAATAATAACGTTGTCAAAAATAAACAAAGACAATATTGGAATTTTGCAACCGTGGTAAAATGGAAGTTTAATATACGAAATGGACCATCTAACGTGATCATCTTACGTGCGTTCGTTATTAATAGAACGATCGAAATCGTTGACTTCTTATACACTTCGATTTAATATTGGCGATATTTCGTACAAACGAGTGGTCCGTCCTTTATACTTGGCGAACGATACAGTCGTCAAAGATACGGCTGGTTGATTATTGATAAACGAGAGAAGACGACGAGAGAGAACGGGACTCGTTTCACGGCAATTAACGCGTCGAGGGTTGGATTTTCTTGGCTCCGGGTTGCGGGAAAATCGCGGCGAACGGGGAACGGCGAACGGAGAACGGCGAAAGGCGAACGGCTTTCGTCCCCACGGTGAAACAGCCCGGTTGGACGGTAATTACACTCGGCAGGAATGATGAATCGTTGGAAATATTTTGTGGAACATCATCGGGGACGCGGGACGGGCGTCGTTAATTCATTCCTGGACACGGAGGCCAGCAGATAAATGCGTACCGGCCGACGGTGGCGTTCGAGCGTTATAAATGACGTCCGTATTCATAATTTTCGAAACGCCACCGCCCAGTGACAGGCCTCCGGATTATCTATCGGTCGGGCGAGCCTCGTATCGCCGACCCAACCCCTCTCTGATAACCATTCCATCCCTTTTCACGACCTTTTCACCGTCTAATTTTTCCCTCCTGCGCCGCCGCATCGCGCCGCGTTCGGGCTTGAAAAACGTCGCGCTTTCGTTTCGCGCCGTCAAATCGTCGCAATTAACCCCTTTTCCATTAATGTTCCACTTTGGAACTTTAACTATTTTTTATTAACGCGAAACGCTGAAATTATTTATTTATTAGGCAGCCGGAAAAGTTCGCGCATATCATTTTATATTTCAACAGGAAAGTATTCGAATTGAATCTCTATAGGATTTTGCAAAACTAGCAAAACAATGACGGGGTTAGTAGAAGATTGTTAAATAAAATTTCATTCGAAGCAGCTTCAGATTGTTGAAAATTTTGCGAATGCAAATAAGCACGAACTTCTTTTACCTTCCGATATTTATAGACTTAATGTATGCATGTCGTTTTTATATTTGTATACTTTACGCGGTGTTGTATAATTGGAGGTAGAATACCAGTGACATGATTTGATATGGACGAATGAATTCAAAATATATCAGGCAACTACACTGGGTTTGGATAGCTCAATTTTATTATAAGAGTATTCGATAATCGTCTAGCCTGTCAAAAATCAATGCAATTAATTTTCGGGTTCGTTATAATTTCTAATAACGTCCATACGATATATACGTACAATACAATGTATGTACACTGTCCATATAATATATACAATCGATACAAGGTATCCAATAATAGTCTAACTCCTAAAAAATCAATCCAATTAATCGTTGAAGTGCGTTACAATTTGATATAAAATAATTGAGCCTCCCAAAAGCCAAATTCATCAACTTCTTTGTGTTTACATAGCTCAATTTCATTATCAGAATATCCAATAATTACCTAACTTCCCAAATTAATCGTTGAAGTGCGTTACAATTTTATATAAATAATTGAGCCTCCCAAAAGCCAAATTCATCAACTTCATCGTGTTTACATAGCTCAATTTTATTATCGGAGTATTCAGTAATTGTCTAACTTTCCAAATTAATCGTTAAAGTGCGTTACAATTTGATATAAAATAATTGAGCCCTCAAAAAGTCAAGTTCATCAACTTCATTGTATTTACATATCTCAATTTTATTATCGGAGTATCCAGTAATCGTCAAACTTCCCAAATTAATGGTTGATGTGCGTTGCAATTTGATGTAAAATAATAGAGCCTCCCAAAAGCCAAATTCATCAACTTCATCGTGTTTACATATCTCAATTTTATTATCGGAGTATTCAGTAATTGTCTAACTTTCCAAATTAATCGTTGAAGTGCGTTACAATTTGATATAAATAATTGAGCCTCCCAAAAGCCAAATTCATCAACTTCATCGTGTTTACATATCTCAATTTTATTATCGGAGTATTCAGTAATCGTCTAACTTCGCAAATTAATCGTTGAAGTGCGTTACAATTTGATATACATAATTGAGCCTCCCAAAAGCCAAATTCATCAACTTCATCGTGTTTACATAGCTCAATTTCATTATCAGAGTATCCAATAATTACCTAACTTCCCAAATTAATCGTTGAAGTGCGTTACAATTTTGTATAAAATAACTGAGCCTCCCAAAATCCAAATTCATCAACTTCATCGTGTTTACATATCTCAATTTTATTATCGGAGTATTCAGTAATTGTCTAACTTCCAAAATTAATCGTTGAAGTGCGTTACAATTTGATATAAAATAATTGAGCCTCCCAAAAGCCAAATTCATCAACTTCATCGTGTTTACATATCTCAATTTTATTATCGGAGTATTCAGTAATCGTCTAACTTCGCAAATTAATCGTTGAAGTGCGTTACAATTTGATATAAAATAATTGAGCCTCCCAAAAGCCAAATCCATTGACTTTACCCCGTTTAGATGGCTGAATATTATTATCAAAGTTTCCAGTAATCGTCCAACCTCCCAAATTAATTTTGGAATGGGTTACAATTTCATACATAACAATTGAGCCTCCCAAAAGCTGAATCGATCGACTTCACCGTATTTAAACGTCTCCCAATGTTATCGTAACAATATTCGATCGTTGCCTAGCTTCTTAAAAATCAGCGCAATCGGTTTCACGCGGTTGGCAAGTTTACTTTTTGAGTGGGCAATCGGATCTACGTTCCTGGTCACGTATTTAGGTTAAAGTTGATAAGTAGAATCTGCATCGCGTTGCGTATACTTCGGCGTACGTTTTTTTGCGCGGTGACTTCTCGGTATCCTTCTTAATCGCCGCTATCCGCAACGCGTTTTTCCCCGTAGAATTTTTCATCCAACGTCCGCTATTGTGCTGGATAATGACCACCGCAATGACCAATTTAACGTTCGAGTAGAAGAAGTTCTCTCGCCCATATTCCCAGCAATTTGTTCACCAATATCGAGAGGATTCGAGATGCAGCGAAAAATAGTAAGCAAGCACGAAAGGCTGCACCGTTGCAACGTTCGAAAGTTCAGCAGCGATCGCAGCGATGCAACGACATTTTAATGGATGATGCAACGGGAAAGTTGAATGCTCCGGCGATAATATTCATACACCTCGCTCGCTTCGTCAACTTCCCGATCCATCTAATCGCCGTTCCCCTCGGGAGATTGCAATACCATCAAAAGGAAACAAACGAACAGCTCAGCAGAGGAGCAATCTGAAGAAAGAAGCTAAGCACCGGAGAATCACCGAGAAGGGTTTCTCATCCTTCTTCCAAAGCGCCATTTCTCACTCACCGAGATCCATATTAACTCCCAGCTACCGAATTTTTTTGGGATCACGCGGGGACAAACGGAAGAATCGAGGAGCCACGAGTTTCAAGAGTTCATTTCCTTTAATTAATTTCGCTTTACTCGTACGAACAATTTGCAGATGCGTCGGGTTGAGTAAAGCTGTTTCGTATTTCGCTAGTAAATGTCTAGGAAAATTGGAAGATTTTGGGTAGACGGAATTTTTAAGTTGTCTAAAATATGACGACAAGTTGTCGAACAAAATTGCGCATACTTTATTCGATGAAAACTCTTCTTTTGACGCTAGAAGTATCGACGACTAAAATATATTCACTCGTACGAATGAAATAAAAATGGCAGACGATGGTGCAACTGCAAACAAGTCTTTATTTACGTTCTTCCAAATGCACGGCTGCAATTTTATATTAATTAGCCACTGTCTGCGTACCGAAAATTCCGGTCGCATAAATAACGATCTTTCGTGAATTTGTAATCCACGCACGACGAACAAATTTTCCCCAAGAACAAAATGGGTTTCGTCGCCAGTGAATAAAATAAGAAACGGCGCACAACAGTCGGTCACCCGAGCCGTAAGCCAATGAGAAAAAAAAAAAGAAGAAAGATTGAGAAACGCTGTGTCGCGAAGCACCCTTCAACTCGAAAGCGCACACGTTCGCCACGTCGAACCGTCGTCACCCACTCGCGAGGAGAGCCTATTCTCGAAAAACTCGTTCACCTCGAAGAGGAGCTGTCTAATCAGCGACCGTCCGCCACCGAGACAGCGAGAAAGAAGAAACGTGCTTCGGGAAAGATGCGCGTTAATCAGCGTCGAGGAAATTCGAAACGGACGGGCTTCGACCCCGTCCGTCGTCGTCGTCGTCTCCTCGGAGACGCGGGTAATTGGTCTCGCGCTCCTCCAACCAAAAAGACGCTGCGAAAGGGCGGCAGAGGGGTGGGAAACAAGGAGACACAGGCAAAACGTGCAACCGCGTTGCTGGCGAGGCTTCGTAGAACGAGAGAGAGAGAGAGAGAGAGAGAGAAGAGCGGTTTGTCGTTATCATGCGCAAAAACCGGCGAGTGGATGAGGCTGGTCAGGAAGGAAGCTGGGTGTGCCAGGGCGAACCTAACAAGGGCAGTTTTTAGAGCCAGTTGAATGCATTATGGATGGCCGGAGTTATGTATGACTCTATCATGGCAGCAGCGCTCCGCGCCCAACGAGTACCGAGTAATACTCGTCCCTTTTCTCAACCCCCTGTCCCCCAGCGTCGGCTTACACGTTGCAAACGACGCCCCGTAGCGGAGAGAACTTCTGTTCCGCGCCCGTACACACCTTTACGTTCGCGTTCACGCTCCTTCCTTCCTTTCAGACTTTTCTACCACGCGAGAGGCCTTTAATGGCCTCCGAGATTTCTTTCTCGGAAACGGTGCGAGTTTCTCATTACGCGCCGCTAGTAATTTCGCCAACTCCGCGGTGCGACTGGAGACACCGAGGGCTTATACACATTTTTCCTTTGCCGCGTTCTTTTTTCGTCGAGGCTTCTTCCTCTTCGCATTCGAGAGCTTCGTTTTCCGGCGATACTTCGACGAAGTTTTCTCGAGCGATCGGTGATTAGTTTCGTTCGAACTGGGAGTATTAATTTGAGAGACTTTCTTCTTCTGGCGCGGATAAAGTATTCGTGTAAACACGTATGATGTTTACGGTCGCGCAAATCAGAAGAAGGAGACGATGCTGCGTGCATAGGAAGATTCCTCCACCATTTGGCGACTCTAATATAAATGTAAATACTTATCTACGATTCGTCATGTTTCAATCATTTTCGGGTGAATTCCTTTTTAGGCACTCGAGTTTGATTTGCTTGGTTCTTCGAGGAAATCTACCTGCTTCATTCGTGGATTTTATTAGCATCTCCTAATAGTCCTTTTCCTTTTCCTGATTCGATATTAAGAGCGCGGAAATTAACGAACAATGCAATTTGTGGCGTTATTCAGGTCTTAAGACTCTCCACGATTTTTCTTCGGTAAAATATTCGTGTTTCGTTTAATTAAAGGATCTTGTTTTGCCCGAATGTTTCGTAAAATTTGCCTACTTCATTCGTAGATTATATTTTACGCTCTTCTTTAATGGAACTTTGTTGTACGATCGATGGATGTTGCTTCGCGCGGTTCCTTAGTAAAATCTATTTAATTGGTGGATTTTGTTTCACACGAATCTTTCGTCAAATTCTTCCATTTGATTGGTAGATTTTGTCTTGCGTGTGATCGTTTAATAGAATCTCCTTCTTATTTGATTAGCATAGTCTGCTTATTTGATTAGCAAATCTTGCCTCGCGTGGTTCCTTAGTAAAATCTATTTAATTGGTGGATTTTGTTTCACACGAATCTTTCGTCAAATTCTTCCATTTGATTGATGGATTTTGTCTTGCGTGTGATCGTTTAATAGAATCTCCTTCTTATTTGATTAGCATAGTCTGCTTATTTGGTTAGCAAATCTTGCCTCGCGTGATTCTTTCGCAAAGATTGGTGTACTTAATTTCGCACGATGATTCTTGAATGAAACTGTGTTGCTTGATCGGTAAAGCAGCAGGAATTTAATAAAGGGACGAAGAAGAATCGGAGATCCGAAGATTCCTGAAGGTTCGCGATTACGAAGATCACAACAGGGGTTAGAAATTTTAATTGGACCGAATGAAACTCGCGTGGTTGCGATCGTCGAAGGGAAAACGATCAATTAAGTCGACCGAGTGTGGATATTAGATGCATTCGCGCGAGCGAACGACTGAATCGATTCAAGGATCGAACGGAGTAGCTGGGTACGTTTAATTGACCGATTATTTCGCGCCGTTGACGTATTCCACGCCCTGCCTTCCTCGACAAGGGAAACAAAAGTCGTTCGCGTCAAACCGTGATTTACTCGAGCGTCACAATTTTCTAGCACGGATGATTGATTTTTTTTCTGCTCGCGGCGAAACAGCTTCGCGGATATCGTTGCGCGGTTAGATCGTGACGCAATTAATTATTGGCGAACTTTCGAGTATTCGATCCACCTCGCTTCGTGAAGTACGATCCTGTCGCTGACGGCGGCAGGAACCGAGTGAATGATAACGAAGAAAACGATCCTTTAACCAACGGACGAAGGATCGTGCGCCCCAATAGCCCAGATTCCTAAACGATCACGAATACTCGATCGATTCTTACGCTACGTTAGTGGAACGAAGCGCAAACAGTCATTTCCAACCTTAGAAAGCACCAGACTTCAAGTTTCCCTCCAGGTTTACTCGCACTTTTATCCTAACGAGCTACACATCTTGTTCCCTTAACTTCGATACTATTGCTCGCATTACGTCGTATCTTACTCGGACTTCGTATCGCTTCTAATGTAATTAATGGTACCGTTACGTGTTCCCGCTTATTGGAGTCCTGTTGGAATCCGGGTGGAACGAAGTTGTGTCGGTTTAAATGTTGCAGTAACTTTATATTTCCTATTACTGGATAGCAACGGGAAGTCCGTGGCGCTTGTCACAGTTTTCGGTTCCGGATTACCTCTGCTGGAGTGCGACGGATGTATTTATATATCTGGGTTTTTTTGGGGGAAATCTGACTTTCGTCCCCAGTAACTGAACCGATGCTTTGAACGTTAGAGGTAACCCACTGACTAAGTCGTTGAAAAATAATCCCTTATCGTTAGAGATAAAGTGTGACGTTTGTTGGTCATCCAACAGTCCTTTAAGCTTGCCGCGTCTTTCACAGTTCTTACGTTCGAGTAACGACTACTATACCATACTATACTATACGGTATTAACAACGATCTCAACTCGATTCGAAAGAATGTTAACGCGTATTGCAAATCCTTCGTTAAATTGTTAAGAAAATGGTGCAATAGACGCTGGATCGAAGAAACTTGTGCGTTGGAAGATCGCCATCGAAGTGTGTGTGTGTGTGTCTGTTGGCCATCGGAGGAAAAGCTTTCGCTGGGCTAACAACTTCCGAGTTCCAGCGTTCAATTACGTACACTGGCAACGAGAAACGGGCCAGTGGCGAACGCTTTGGCACGTAATTCCGATAATAACCGGCTTCTCGCGTGACCGGCGACACTAATATCGAGCGTTATGGGGGCTGCGTGCCACCGAGTGTCGTGGCCTGCAACTCCGCAACCACCGCGCCGCGCTAGCTTCTACTCATTCCTAATCATCAACATTGTAAGCCGACCGCCTCGAAATCCACGCCGATAGGCGAAAAAGAAACGAGAGTAACGATTTACGGAGGCGAGTTAGTTACGCCGAACCGTAAATCGGCTTGATAAGTAGCGTGTTCCTTGGCCCTCGGCTAATATTCCACCGGCGAACCTCGCGATCTTGCCTTTGATGCGGGAGAATAATGGCGCGCCCGCGCGCCATCCGCCAATCGATGCTCCTTTCTACGCTTTTAACACGATTTCCCAACCTTTCCCATTTTCTTATCGCCCCCTTTTTAAACCTTTGCGCGGGATTAAAAAGAAAAAAAAAAGTACGGGTTTCTAAGTCTAGCCAATATGGCGTACAACTTAGGGATGTTATTAGGTCGTTGCTTGTGAAATGGCCGATGTTAAATCTTGAGTTAAACGAGGATGACGAGTTAACTCGTCTTATCGGTTACTAATGCTTCGGACATTTTCGATTGCTTGCTTTCTGAAGCAGCTTTGTATTCGTATAAGAAACACGTTTGCAGGAAGTATGAAATTACCCTAAACAATATTAATTACTTTTTCTTCAGTTTTACGTCCAAGTATACAGAAAATTCTGACTGGAAATATTCCGCAGACAACAGATTAAAGTTTTCCAATCGCTAGGATAGAGATGCTAATTAATGCCACTTTAATCCTTTTGCATACGGATGTTGCAAATAGTCATTCAATTTTTCTTCGGTTTTTCGATACGTGCCAATAGTCAATAGTCGTTGTAGTGAATAATTTCACGAGAATACTTTAAGTTCTGCCCTCGAAGCGTTTATAATTGAACGAAGATTCGTTAATTCATTAAACAAAGGGTTAAGCTTAACGCTTTAAGCAACTTCATTTAATTATTTTATATAATAACTATTTAACGTACGAATCGTTCCGGTTTGGAGTACGACATTAGTTAACATCTCTTCTATTTATCGAAGACTTTTTCGCGTGTTAAATACGATGTATTAATTAGTAATTCATCTGAATATTCGAACTTAGATGGCTGAGAATGAGAGGGTGAATTAGGATACGTATTCGTATCGTTACACCAATTAAAATCAATGCAAATTGCTGACAAATAACATTTATAGTTCGCTATTTTTTCCTTACAGCGACGAGCTCCGTAAATCTAGCGTTAACCGCTTTAGAAAGCAGGAGAACAAATTTCGATATACTTTTCGCCTTGATAAAATGCTCGACGGTCTTGTAAATTGTTCCGAAATCAATAAATATCGAGGACGGGAAATTTGATCCTCGGCGTTTCGGTTTTGTCTTCGATTTGCAGGATACTATTGCACGGCAATGATACGTTTGAAAGGATGACGCAGGCATAAATCTGGTTCGATAACGCAATACCGAGGCGGATTATACGGGTCTGCTTTTTACAGCCAACGATTAAACTAATGCGTTCTTAAGGGACTCCTTTATTGCGAATAATCTGTACGCGGGGATCAATTCGGCTGTAAAATTGCGCGCGCAATTACGAGTGACTCGAGTGCGAGATATGGGACACCCGATAGTATTTCCATCGTTTATTTTATAATAAGCGGCTTCCGTCTTTGCCTTCGCCCGAACGCGCCTGCTGTCTTTTAAATTACCGACCTCTTTTGCCTCTCTGCACCTTTCTTCCATCTATTTCCTTCTCAATGAACCCTTCGACGACGCTACGGACTTTTTCGTATCGTTCCTCGCAACTTACAAATTATGCAACCGAATTTTGCATCGGTTACTTTAGCTTGCAAGAGTATCGAAATTTATCTCTATTCAATTAACTCCTTTGCTTTGAGAATCTTTCGAAGATTAATCGCCGAAACGTTGGCTACTTTTTACCGTAACACCTCGTCGAATGGAAGACACTAAAATATTATACCTGCGCACTTAATTTGTCCTTACTAATGCTGATTCTCACTATCTTACAAATTGTGTGAGACAACAATTCGAAGTTATCACACGAATCCAATTACTCAAGCGAATTTTGCATCGGATTTTAGTTCGGAAGGGTTTCGAAGTTTATCTCTATTCAATTAACTGCTTTGCTTTAAGAGTTTTTCGAAGATTAATCGCCGAAATGTTGGCTACTTTTTACCGTAACACCTTGTCGAATGCAACGCACTAAAATATTATGCCTATGTAATCTGTACTTGGTAATCCTGAATCTCACCGTCTTACAAACCGCGTAAGACAACAATCTTACGTTCTTCCTCTCGATTTGTTCACTTTTTATCGACGGCGACGTCCGTCGTGTTATTCTCGAACTATCTACGACGCTTTTCCCGAGATTAATTTTCATCTACGCGTAATAAACAGTCTTTCATATTATCCAAACGGCTTTTCCAAACGAATTTGGGAACGATGTTTGGAGAAATTGTACAGCATACCGTCCGCTGCTTTTTCCGAATACATTTTCTCATACTACTCTTCTTGATCAAAGCATTCGAACACGAAAATTCATTCGACCGTGAGTGTGCAATGATGATGAGTGTGCAGCGCGACAGCGAATTTTGGGAAAGACGCGAAGGCGTTAAGAAGAAGATTACAAACGCTTACCATTCGGACTAGTGGGTCCACCGTGAGGCGTGTAAAGGTGTCCATGAGGATTATGCGGGTGCGGAGGTGGGGGTAGCCACGCGAAGCCCGCGAGAGAATGCGGAAATCCCGCAGGATTCCAACCGGGAGCACCGGGTGCCCCGGCGAGGTAAGGTGGACCCTGCGAAGGCCTCTGAACTCCCGGATGAATCGGTTGAGGCACTACCGGACTCGATTTCTCCTCCTTCTCCTGATTGCCGTCCAGCTCTCTCTCCAGCTCGCAGTCCGAGTCCATCACGTTTAAATCCTCCGACTGGCCCACGCTTCTGATCTCTTGATCCTCCAGATCCAGATGATCGGCCCTGTCGCCTTCCAGCGAGCGATTCGCCTCCGAGTCGCTTCTATCGTCCATGATCTCTCGTCTACTGGCCGGCGACACGGATCGCGGATCAACGATCCTGTCGATCCTCTCGTCCTCCTCCTGCCCGCGTTCCCTTTGGATCATAGATTCGGTGATCCTGCTCGCCGGCGAACTACTCGATAATCGCCGATCGTCCCGATCCCGCTGAACATCCTGCTCTATTCTGATTGGCGAGGAGGACTTGTCGTGGCTGGTTGTCCTCGAGAAATCCTTCACGGTTAGGATCTCCTGCCGGCCAGCCGACGGATGATCCTGATCCAGTCTGCTCGACGGATGATGATGGTGATGATGATTCACGAACGCCAAACCGTGCGGGCTCAGCCTGGCCAGGAGTTCCCTGCTTTGAAGTCTTTGCTGTTCGATCAACAGCTCGCGGTACCTCGCCTCCATGTCTAGACTCTTCTCGCTCTCCATTCGATCGTCGTTCTCGCGTCTGGCGAACGCACCGCCGCTCACCGCGGTCTTCTTCATGTCGCTCAACAGGGAGTCCACGCTGAAGCTGATCTTGCCGCTTCGCGGCTTCAGGTTCGACGACGCGGACGTCGAAGTTGCCATATCGACGTCCTCGCACAGGCGATCGCTTCCGGCGCTCTGACCCGTCACCACGCCCTCGCTGCTACTCATACCGATCCACCCTTTCTCTCGATCTTCCCTCCTAGATGCAACCCCGCAAGGTACAAGTAAAGGAGATACTTTGAACCTTGGCCAAGATTGAATATTTTCCAACGCCACGGCGACCTTTATTAGGAGCGTAGCTGCGGTTTATCTTTCGTAGTTATCCAATCCTTGGCAAGGTTTTGGAAAGGTGCAGCTTTAACGCGAGCGCAACTGCGATTTCTCTCACCAAGTTCTCGAAACCTTGGCAAGGTCGATGTTTCGCAAAGGTACAGCTTCGATAGGAGCACAGTTGTCGCCTTCTTTTTCGAAATTCTTCGAACCTTGGCGAGGTGGATGTTTCGCAAAGGTACGACGACTTTTATTAGGAGCAGAATCACGGTTTCTCTTTTGAAATTCTTTGAACCTTGGCAAGGTGGATGTTTCGCGATGGTACAAGCTTTAATGCGAACGCAACTGTGGTTTCACTTTCCAAGTTCTATAAATCTTGGCAAGGTGGATGCTTTGCAGGGGTACAGCTTTAATAGGCGCGCAACTGTGGTTTCTATCTTGAAATTCTTCGAACCTTGGCAAGATGGATACCTTGCAAAGATACCGCGATCTTTAACGCGAGCACAGCTGTTGTTTTCTCTTTCGAAGATCTCCAAACCTTGGCAAGATACTTTGCAAAGGCCCGGCGACTTTTAATGGAAGCGCAACCGTCTACGGTTTCTCTTTCGAAGTTCTCCAAACCTTCCGCGAGACACTTTGCTAAAGTACAGCGTGCAAAATACTAGTACACCTGTGGATTCTCTTTCGAAGTTCTCCGAACCGTGGCAAGATACTTTGCGAAGCTCCAGCGTGCAAAATAGTAGCGCACCTACAGTTTGAAGAGGTACTCGGTGGCCACTAAATGTCTCTGCTCGAGCTCACCGTAGGTCCCGTAACGCGTATCGTAATTTCCACTGGGTTATCGTGACATCACTGCTCGCTAACGAGCAGACACGTTCGCCTGTCCGCTTCTATATTCCACTTTATCCTCTAGCGTAACCGTTCGTCCAGCGGCGCGATCCTACGACTCATCCTCGCCTACTTTTCTCCGTCTATGCACCGGCTTGGACGCGGACTGTTGAACGGGAGCGCGACAGGCAACAGGCAACTGTCATCGTAGAAGCGGCGCGTATATCGATCGATGCACGGCGATATCATCGGGACCGTTCACGGGCTGGCATTCCGAACGATTCCCAAGCCCGTTATTCTCGGAATCCGCCGCATCGCCGCGGACCGACCCAGCCGGCACGAGCGGATCCCTCCATTAAAGTCCCACGAGCTGCTTCTTTACGAGATCAACATGACGCGACACGATTCCCTCGTCGCTTTAACCAGCTCAAGCACGCGTCGTCATCGTAAGTAGAATTCCTCGACGATCGCCGGGCTCTCGCTCGGTTCACCAAATTCCAGTCGACGCGGGTCCAGTTTATACCAATTCGGTTTACGAATCGCGAGAGATCACTTTTCGTCGAGTACCTCGTCGTCAAAGTCTCGGCCACCGTGTCGAGTACTTAGCTCGGCGAGTATCGAGAGGCTTCAGACTGAACTCGAAGCTCCGAAGCACTTAACGGTCGCGTTAGTACGTCTGTTCCCGAGGGACGCGAATATACAAAACGTAAGTACCACTGGATAATAGTTAAGGGTGGAAATCCGACTGGTGTCCGTCGCACTGTCACAAATCCGACGTCACAACGGCGAGATCCGACGCGGCGGCGGCGGCAGGGAGGGAGGGGGGGTGCGCAGAGGCGTAATCTGCGTAATCTGCCGCGTGGTGGCCAGTGCTGGCGCGGAAACGACACTGATTACCAGGCTCGGCTGCGGCCAGGCCTGCCGAGGCGTTCTCTCTCTTCTCGGTGTAGCGGCCGGCGTCGCGGTGCTTCCCGCCGTGGCGCGCCGCCCCCGCGAAACCCGTGGAACCGGTACCGTGTCCTATCCTCGGCCAATGCGATCCACTCCAGTCACACCACGTCCCAAACCCGGACCCCAGCTCGCTGGGCGTGTTTCTACGGAGTCACTCCGCCAATCCTGGCGAGCCTCCGCCGTCGCCTTTGGGATCTTCTGCCGTTTCAACGGCCGAGGGGGGAAAACGGAGTCGAGTTAGTGTCCTCTGGCAGATGGCGTTGCCTGCACGTTCCAAGCGTGGGGATGAAAACTAGCGGGAGAACGCGTGGGGGGGAATGGAGAGGTGGCTTCGAAGGGGCTGAAGCGGAACGACGCGACGCGACGCGACGCGACTCGACTCGACGCGGGGAATGGGATGATGAGGCGACTGCTCGGGGAACGTGACGACTCCTAATTGTCTAATTCCCGGGCGCGATGCGCGAATTGATTGGCAATCCTCCATGCTTCTGTGTGCGAGTGACACTCACTCTCTCTCTCTCTCTCTCTCTCTGTGCGTGAGCTTCGAGAAACACGCGCGCGCTACTCCTAGCGATTCCTCGTCGCTTTCCATGTTTGCTCGTGTCCGCGCGTTCCGGGAATATTCGATGGCGATACTTCGACGACGATGTTTCGGATACGTTTTTAGATAGATCTCGCGAACGGTGGATGGGATGTAGGGGGTAATTTTTTTTGCCGGGGAAAAATTTGGCCGTCTCTGCAGTTACGAACTACCGGGAACGAAAAAAGGGCGAGCGGTGCGAAGGCTACACGCGATTGGTTACGGTATCGAAGGATAGGTGATTGATGGAAATTGGAAGTTTGATTGGCAGGTTTTTGACGTACTTGTTGTGCGTTTGAAACTGGCTGGGGTTGAGAGGAAATGACGAACCGAGTTGGATCGCGCCATAGATCCAACGGGGCGCTGTGAAACCGGCGTAGAACAAGTGATAAGATTCTGGGCGACAGCTAGTTTTATTGTAGACGGGTTTTGTTCTCTGCGGATCGAAACGGTGCTCCGAAAGGTGACTTCGTTGTTTCCTTATCGAAACGTTTATTCATTTTTTATATACATATGTATATCTTTGTTCATTTTTAAGAGGCAAGCGCGTAAGTTTGTACGTTTACGATTGAACTTTATTTGGTGTACGGGAACTATCCATTAATGTGTAAAGGTAATCGTAATTGCAGTGACAGTATTTACAGGGCGAAAAAGAAATAACGTAACTGGACTGGAAATATGTAAATGTACACTAAGATACGGAATGCGCGGAATGTGCAAAAGTATACAAAATGGTAATACTTAGGGGTTAAAGCAATGCTCTGCTTAGATTTCACTACTTTAATCATAACTATAAAGGTACGAATTTGTATAAAATTCGCAGATTAGACATAACAAGGTAAAGATGCAGTAGATCAAAAGTCGACAGACTTCGACAAAAGATAGGAAAAATAAGCATATATACATTGCAAACAAAATAAACGTAAACGTATAATAGCAAGGCAAAATTAACCTAGCTTATATATTTATATAATACATGTATGTTTATTCTTATATTTTAATTCCATCTTTAACTTGTTACATCATTTGTTCTTCGCGCAGTGGAGTCGCTCAAAAGCCAAACCGATTAACCGTGTAAAATAAATTGAACTGACTACTTCGGAAGAAAGCACTTCGATGATCAAATTGAGAAATTTATTAAAACCAACGCAACTTCGATTCCTCGTGTACGTCGATAAGTTGTTTCCAAAACTATTGATACTTGCAACAAAACGCAGCCCAAGCGTCGTTACAAATACGAAATTAATCGCAATACGTAGACGAGTGAATGCTCGTTAAGAGGACATTAAACCAACGGATCCCTGGGACGGGTTAGGGTGTTCTAACCTTGGCGAAATGTTCGCGGTGTTGTCGTATACCGGGCGAACAATATTTTAGGATTAAACTAATCCGATCGGCAGGTTGCTGGTGATAGTCCAGAGTGACAGTGAAAAGCCGCAGCGCGTCCCGTGGGAGAAGCTTGCGGACGGAAAGAGGCGCAGATTTTCCCGTCACAGAGTCAAGCCGATTAACCAAAATCTTGTTAGAACTGCACGACAGGAAGCCTCGTAGGGTGCCTTCTTCCGAAGCCACCGAAAATGTCTTTAGGCAAGCGATCTTCGTAATATATTGCCAAGCTCCTTCGTTGCCCATTCGTTTCCTTCGAGTAGGATCAATCAGGCAAACGTGCTCCAGTAGTACAGACTTAAAAAAGGGTGACTACTATGCTACTTTGCATCGCTAATCAATATCACCGACGAAGCATCGTACTTATATAAAATCATCTTATTTTACCGTCACGATACGACATTATTAATTAGGATTAAAAATAAGACGGTAGCTCGTTTAAAATGGCGGGTTATCGTAACTAAATATTGCGACGATCAATTAGTTTCGATACTTGCGATCGATCTCACAATGATAGAGAAGAAAATGCAGCAATACCATGATATGCGAGTAAGATAGAACTGAATAAATTTAAGTAACATGGACGTGTGTAACTTTTAAGTCACGTGCATCACAGAGGGGTTCGCTTTATCAACTAATTTATACAGAGATTATTGATTACCCGTTACCTATGAACGTATTACAAATGAAATTTAATTTTGCTTATTCATTTTCTCTATTTATACGCACGTCACTCTGTACACGTCTATATTTCGAACGCTTGAAAAAAGCTACAAAAGTTTCGACCGTTCCGAAAACCTCGTCCTACGCATCGATTAAAATTGGACAAATTCTACCTTCCATTGTAAGCCAATATTTACTGTAATCACCGTGCACATTCGGAGCTTAAATTTTCCGTCTAAAATTCTACTTTACCCGAAAAACGAGTTCAATTCGCCCGGATCCCATGCCCCTGACATCGTTAGCCGATACCTTCGCCAAGGGCTGGCAAAATAGGTAGGAGGGGGGAGAGCGTTTTTTTCCAATTACCAACGCGATCGTCGCCATCGTTATTATCTCTCCTTCATTGCGAATCAACGATCCGCAGGATCGAGGCGTCTCTCCGCCGTTTCCCCCCTTCTTCTCCCCCATCCCGCGAAGGAGGAGTTAGCTTGCTCATCTCTCCGGGCACATTCCGAAAGCCGTTTGCACATTAGCAGGGAATAAACGACACCGAAATATAGCGCGGATGCGCGATCGCCATAATAGGAGCGCCGAGTAGTCTATTAAGCGTCCTCAAAACCAGTTAGTGAGTCGGCAATCCAGTTTAGGTACAAAATGGCTGTCGTTTAGCGAGGATTAATGGTCTCGGGAGTGCCCCGGGGCAGCATAATGGGGCAGATGCGTCCTGGCCGAGGGGGAATCCTCTCCCTCCAACCGTAATCCCGTCTCTCTTCCACTCGTGTCGCCGCGCAACCACCCCGATTGCCTAGCTTCCTTTTTTCCACCCCTCTGCTAACCTCATTATATACACCTATCTGGCTACGGGGTCCATTATGCCCTTTTTGCGCTTTCCTCCGCGTACACCGGAATAAATACACGCGTTTCCACCCGTGCGATAGCGCGATCGCGTGCGTGTGCGCGTCGGTGTAAATACGCGCGCGCGCGAGCGCATCCGAGAGGGAGAGCAGGGTGCAACGTGTGCAAGGGCAAGCAGCGGGACGTTGTCGAGGGGAGCAGGGTCTCATATTTGGGCCTCGAAGCGCCGTTTAGTTTGGCGTTTCACGGTCGAGCGACTCCCCTAGCTTATTTCTGCTGCGCGTCTACTACCGACGCTTGTTTCTCGTCTCTCGTTTCGACGCCGTCCTGCCGGTTAAGCACTGTTAATGTTGGGAACCGATAACCCTAATCGCAGCTCGTCTATCATGGTTACAGGCGTTAGCGGAATATTTGCCTTTTTCATTTCGCGTCGCTTGCGATCTGCTCGATTTCTCGTTATATCGGTTCATCTAGATTCTTTCGCGTTTCTCCGTGCTTCGATGTTTCAATATTTTCGACGAATGTGAGAACTGTAATCTGTTAACGATAGCCTACGATAATCGGAAATTTGTGGGACTAGGAGTTAACACGGTTTATTCGTCGCTCCCGATTGAAACGCGTAAACGTATCATTGATCGTTTTTGTCCTGCTTAGAACGCGATTCAAGCGAAGCCTAGTTTCTTAATACCTTTACACCGTAGCAGCAAAGTTGCAAAGAGTAGAAAACTAAAATGTTAACACTGCAGCAACGTTGCAGAGAATAATACGCCTGATTTTTTAATCACGATTTAATAAATGAATAATTGCAAAGAAATGTTATTTTCGTACCATGGCAAACCTGATTTTTTAAAGTGACTTCGCAATAATCGCAATGAGCTGCTATTTTTATATCACAGTAACGTTGCAAAGAGTAGAGTAGTCGATTATTTTAAATTGACTGTGGAATAATTGTAAGGAATATTTTCGCGCTGTAGCAGAACGTTGCAAAGGACGTTGGAATTTTTTTTTTTGCACAGCGAAACGATGTGAAAAGGCACGTCCCGCAGCGGCGGATCTTTAATCCGACGTCTCCGGGGGAAACGCAGCCCGAAATTCGCACCACGCCTACAGTTTAACGAAATAATACCGGCCGTTTAAAAGGTACAATGGAATCTTAAATACCCGCTCTTTTGTCGAGGCAGGCACCAGCAGCGGACTTTCTGCAGGTGACTGGATAACTTACTCCGCCTCGTTCCACTATTCGACGCTTTTCTAATTCGCGTGCACGCTCGCTGGATTTGCATTACCCGCGAGAACGCCCCCATTGGCAACTCGACGATTTCCAAATTCCAATACGCTCGAATACCGTGTTGTTCGCGTTCAAAACGAAACGCGTGCCGCACGAGACACGTTCGATAACTAATAGCCAACGCCTGGTCATTTTAATTAACCGTAGAAACATTTAATCACGCGTGGACGGAATTTTGTGTTTGTTTTTTCGGAACCAAGGCTGTAATTATTGATTAACGTTTCTTCGAGTTGAATTTGACAATTACTATGGATAGATAACTTGACATTGGTACAGCGATACATGAGCCGTTATTTTGGAAAGTGGTATAAGTCCACTTTTGGAACAAAATGAGTTAACGGTAATTTTAGTGAGATATAGATATCCTATTTTTAGTCCTTAATTTGGACTTATACCACTTTCAAAAATAACGGCTCACATCTAGAAGTGAAACGAAATGATAGAGCAGCAAGTAGATAATTTGAAATAATTAGAACGTAGCAGCAATCTCATGTCACTCGTTAATTCTACAGCGTTGCGGAGGATTAATCACGTTTCGAACTAAACTAGAAATACGAAATAAACGAAACGCTCTTGCAACTTCTACTTTGCAACCAAGTTGTATTGAATAAAAAAAGAATAGCATTTCTCGTTTACTTCTACTGAAACACTATATGGATCTCCTATTGTAAATCACCTTCAATTCAATTGCTCTTTAACATCGTATTAAAATTTTAATCGAACGAGGAGAAATTTTGATCGACTTATTTGGTTAAAAAGTAGCCAGTGTCCTGAGAGTCGTGGACCCAAGTATACGAATACGTGAAAGGCTTCAATTACAACCTAATCGCCGGATAATAATTTGTAACGCTGCTTTCTAACAAAACTATGATCCTCTACAGCAGCGCGTAACTTACAAATCCGATATTTACACGTTTAAATTTACTCGGCTTTATCTTATCCGCGTATCACTGTACCACTCCGTTTTACTTCCTTTTCATTGTATCGATGCCAATCGCTAATTCTCGGTTTTCACATTAAGATAAAACTTCTCTTATCCACCGTAAAGGCAAATAAAGTTCTTAATTACGTTTGCCAACATTCGTACGTCTGAACGTCTACATTTTTTTTAGCGATTAAAGTAAGACGAGCAGAGGCAAACTTTCCGCAAAATGTTTTGGGATTAAATCGTGGGGCAGGGAGAAACGCAAGAACTCGAAAGAGGATTTACGGTAGGCGTGTAGATGGTACATAGAGTTATCCGACGCGGCGAACAAAACGTTCTCGTGGAGGCTAGGGAAATCCTAAAATAATCAAACACAGGCTGCAACGGTCGGCTGATCCTGCAAACAGGATTAGGACCAGACGCGGGACGGGTTTCCAGGGGTTGGAAAAGCATCCTGATCTACCTGTTCCAATGCGCAAACTTGACTTTGCGACTTCGAGATTTCAACCCCTCTTTGTCCGCCTTTTGCCACGAAATTTGTTCCCTCCTTCTTAGGGTTGTTTGTTGCCTTATCTTCTCGCGCGGAGACTCGCCACGTTCTAACGATTGCTCCCCAAGCCTCCTCTGTTTAACCGTGTCAAATATTTTGGAACAGTTTCCAAAATACCATTAGAGAATGTCTCCGTCGTACGCGCAACGAAAAGCCGCCGCGTCTTCGACTTCTCGAAACGCCAAATTCTCCACGCGTTCAATCGCGAGCGTTCCAAATTTTCCAAGCGTCGAATTTCCAAAAAGCTTCCCCCGGATTTTTGTCCCTCGATCGTACTTAGCCGCGACGCGTCGTTCAAATTTCGCGTCGAAATTTCGCTTCCGATTGTTCCCGCGACAATGGACCGAAGTATCTCCGCTTCGAAGGGGATGATAAATTTCAATTTGCTGGCCGAATCTCTCCGCTCTTCGCGTCGTAAAATGTATCTCGAGCCGCGCGAATCAAATTTACCCTCCAACTCTCGCATGCACGTGTATGAGTGCCTCGTATTGGAAAGAGAGAAAAAAAGAGAATCGTCACGCGTACTTGGCCGCTTAGGGGTATAAAAGGGGATGATTTGTAACCGGTCTTTGTTCGAGCAGCGGCCAATGACAGGACGGCGCATCTCGTATCGAGCCAATCGCGCGAACCGGAGAACCGAGCGAGAGAATCCACTCTCAGATGCGCGAGTATAGAGGTCCAAGAGATAGCCGAGGGATGTCGAATGCAACCCTTGTGCCTTCTCTTTCTATCCTCGTGAAACCAGATGCGTACCGCTGGCTAACGCACCGCGACGGCCTCCATTATGTTTGTTTATTTATTATTAATAGGAAATTCATAACAATCACGTATAATAGAAGCCCGCGTATAATGGCTTTTTGTGCGCGGACTGGTTTTCATCGCCACGCTCGAATTCGTCGAGCGCACAATGCTTTCAACTTTTCTACGGCATTCTCCACGCCTCTTTCAAAGATTCTACGCGCAGGGATAAAGTCAACTGAAATCGTGCGTGTACTTAAGTTTATAGACACACGGATGGAGAATTAACCCGTTGCATTTCAAAATCACGAATTAGACTCGTGACGAAAATTACAGATAAACCGGAACCAATGCTTGCAATAGTTACAACAAAATTGAATTTACCCACTTTAATTTCGCGTAGAATTTTTGCAATTATTATAGCGAATAAATGTACCGTATAATATTTGCCATGTTTATGGTAAAATTGAATTTACCCCCTTCGATTTCGTTTAGAATTTCTATAATGACGAGTTGACGGTAAGTATACACTTCATAAAAATGAAATTATAGTACAATTGTAGCATTGATTGTGGCGCAATTGAAATTGCAGTACACGTGTAGTATTATTTGTAACAAAAACATAAATATTGTACAATAGTGGTACAATTATAGTACTACTTACGATGAATAAATTATGGAACAATTACGACATAATTTTCAGTGGACAAATTATAGTGTAACTTCATTTTTGTAAAGTGTCTTACTTCTCAGAATAGATCATCGATTCAACTCGTTTACGCACAATAACATAGACTACTTGCTGAATTAATTCCCCGGCTTATCGACTTAAAATTCAGCTGCTAAAGTATTTCAAATATTGCGTTTCTCATTTATACTATCAAGCAAGCAACTTGTTTAAACTACAGAATTTAATCCCACGTTGAATATTTCCCTCCCGGTGTTCCTCGTCAAAGAGCTAATCGCGATCAACGATTAAACCAAACTTACTCCTGAATCGTTGCATAAATTCCTCCCAAACTCTAGTGTACACGATTTCACCTTATACTACGATTTTTTCCACGACTCTCCTCCCTTACACCCGAGGTAGACGACGAATTTCCTTTATTCCCCTATTCGATCCTTTACTCGATCGCCGTCTTTCGATACAACAACAACAACAACAACGCCTCGCAACTCGCCTCGACTCGACTCGACGTACCACCAGGAAATTAATCGGCGCGGACGTATCGCGCTTCTGTCGTCGCCGACGTGCTCGTAGTTTCTCGTCGACGCTCGCACAGTTGCCGTGGCGGGGGTATAAATAACCGTCATCCAGGGGAAAAGGTGGCTCGCTCGAGTCCCCTTTAACGTTCGCCTCTGGATTCGATAAAAACGAGCCGGCGTCCGCTGTCCGCGTGAATCAAAATCGAGCCCCTGATAAAGACAGTCGATCACCGGCCGCGTCGCGACAAGTTCCCCGCGCGAGCCGCGCGTCCGAATTGAAAAGCGTTTTCGATCCGCGCGCGGCCCGCAGGGGGGCGGAGGGCGAGAGAGGGTTGTGCGTCGAAAAAAATGCCGGCAAAAAAGAAGCGCCTGTGTCGGGCGAACGAACGGACGAGCGGACGAACGGAAGAGAGCGGACCGAAAAAAGAGAGCGTACCGGAAAAATGGGTGGTATCGAAAAATGGCGCTCGAAACGAGGACTCGGCGCGCGCGATTTTGCGCGTACTCCCTCGTTCCATGGCCGCTGCTCCGACCAGACCCACCCCCTCCAATCTCACCCTTCCTGTTCACCGCTCCCTCGTCCCTCTCGCCCTTCGCTGTACTCCTCTCTTCACTCTCTTCCATCGCGTCGCGTTGATGTGAACTCAAGGGTGCAAATTCCCGCTCGTTCGAAATTCAGGACAGGAAATTAGACGGGCGTCTCCCTCCCATAGAAATACCCGCGAAGCGTGAGAGATACGAGGGAGGTACGCCAAGCAACCCCCTCCTCAGACCTCGTATCGTGCTAACAGCCAGCCCTCCTTTGCTTCGATCCCACCGACCATCCCCCCCGACCCCTCTTCCCGTCTTCAATCCACCGCGAAACCGTACATCCTTTCAATGGCAGGTGGATAAGTCGACGTAATAAGAGCGCCGGTTCCTCTTGCCCTTTCTGCACGCCACTCTTCGCCAACTTTTCGAGGGGGAGGGCATTTTTTGGCCACCACCCCCGATGTAAGCTGATTCCGCGAGACGATTGTTGAACGCTTCGCGGCGATTAAGTGAACAGGAGATGACGAGGTGTACGGTTTATTCGGGGGTTGCGTTCGATGGTTAAACAATCGACGTTGTTCGGTTTTAATCGTTAGCGATACTGTGTGGAATACGCGAGATGTGAACTGAATTCTATTCGGTCAGAGTGAGATACTTGTTGTTTATTTATTTATTTGTTAAACGGGAATTAACCCTTTGGTAGAAAAAGAAAAGGAAAGGCAGTCGTGAATTAACGCGACGAAGAGTATCGCAAATAAATGTATATTAGGAACCAAAGAAATCTAGCTGGTGATATTTGTTTACATTGATGAAGATTGCGTTGATAACGAAGTAATCGACGCTTTTGAATTTTAATCATCAGCGACACCGCGTGGAATACTTGGGATGTGAATTTAATATCTATTGCGTCCGAGTGAGATCCTTGTTATGAGTGTATATAAAAATTTAAGATCCTCGTAGTTTTATTGCAGTGTCCAATAATCACTGTACTATTGATACCTTGAACGCTATGGTTCGTCTCTAAAAGTGCATTCCACAGTGACACGAATTTTTCCATAATAACATATACTAAACAAATGTGCATAACGCATACGTTATTATATTATCGTATTTAACTACTAAACTACCTTTGTATCTGAAACATTTAAAGGAATCTTGCATAAGAAAAATGCTCCAAAGAAGAAGTGCAAAACTATTTTCTTACTCGCACCAAGGATTTTCGTAACTGCAAATACGTACGTCATTCCCGTTCCTTATCGACTTTAACCACGACGTACGTTACAATTAACGGCGGAACAAATTCCACGCGAAATAGTATTGGGTTGGAACGAAAGTTCGTAGCGTACTTTAAACAGAATTTAATGATAAAATGCGTATAGAGAAGAATTATATATACAGCATCGCTGATAATTCGGTGAAACGAAGTTGGCGAATAGTGAACGATGCACCTTGTGCGTCGTAAAGATTTTTCAGAAGTTTACACTCTATTACACAGGTCTATTCGATTCTTGCAAACTAATACTATATATAAACTAGTATTATATATAAATATAGTACTATGTATAAATATAATACTATATAATTGTTTCAACAGCGCTTATTATCGGCGAAAAGCGCTTCGAATTTTCTTTCCAACCCGTAACATATATAGTTAACCAATTTTCATTTCCATTCCTCGCCTGGCTCGTCAAACTTTCACGCGACAGCTTTCTTGCACCCTCGTTTCTCTCCCTTCCTAATTCCAAATCCCGTGACAAGTTTTGACAGGGCGGTCCGGTTCGCCTGATCTCGGGATTAGGTCAAGACCTTGGCAGGTTGCCCGAAGGATTGCCTATGTGTTTGGCCTTTCGAGTCACTGTCACTTCGTCACCTCGTTGCTTTCCCTTTCTCTCCTTCGCGTTTCCTTCGCAAACCCCCAAATGTTGCCGTGCACAAACTGCAGGTTTGCAAACTGCAGGTAGATCTCTCTAGGGTCCGTCGTCGTAGTCGTCGACTTACCACGACTTAAGTCGCGTTCGTCGATCGCTGTGTTTTGCACGCGCGTCTCGCCACTTGTCCGGCCCCACTAATCCAATTTGCAAAATCCACCTACCGTTACTTTGTTTCGAGACGAACGGGCTGAGATACCAAGGGGCGGGTAACCATTTATGCGTGCCGGGCCTTTTGGCAAAGAGTAACGGTACGCGACCGATTATGGTATTCCGTTTTCCTCGATTCTCCGCAGTTCGATAACGATAATTCATTTATTCCACGCGATTATAATTCTAATTGAGTTTAGTTGTACGTTGTATTACACGTGTCTAGCTGTTGGCCCGTTCCTAAATAAATAAATAGTAATCGTTTACGACGATACAATCGTCGATCAAGACGATGGATATTCGAATGAATACGCAATCGAATGGAAGTAAATGTAGAAAGTCGCGGAAAATTTGCAAACGATGCATTTCGTAAAAGCAAATATAATAATTGGAATTGTACAGAGTTGAGGTTAAGTTTGGAAAGAAGAAGTCGCCGAGAACGGAATGGAGCGTGACGAATGGATTATCCCCGCGTTTGGTAGATTTGTCCGTTCATGCTTATTGGAATATCGACGCGTAATGGAAGTATCCGCCGCGTCGCGTTGCCAAAACTGATAGGCGAAACGAAGCTGGGAGCACTCAAGGAAATTGAATGGGGCGTTATTCCATCAAAGGCTCGTTAGAAAATCACAGCTGGCTATTCAACCGATCGAGGAACGGCTTCATTCGAGGGTCGCCATTCATCCCTGCCGAACTTCGACCCCCGCGTCGCGTGTTCCATGAAAATATTACTCAAATTTCAGGAAACAGGGGTGCAACCGATAATCTTTCACCCCGTATCTACTTCAATCAACGTCGAACCTCAATACGAGCTTGATTAGCATACTTCTCCGTATCGGACTAGCCTGCAAAACATCCCTGCCGTTTAATTGAAGCATTAACTTAACTTCAGACACTTGACTTGAAGGTGGTTGAAAAAGTGCCCACAAAATTCTAAGCTTTGTAAATAGTCTGTGGAGCTGTAGAGAAGGGATAGGATAGGAAAAAGGAAGGGTGTTGCGTTTCGTCCTGGGCCTGCTAGTGGACTCATCACTGCGGCTACTTAGCAGGCCCTGCCTTAGACGTTAGGATATTGGAAGGAAAATTAAAGGCGTTATATATATGGACGAGATAGTTGGAGCGAATGCTTTCGAGAAAGTCCTATTTTGTATGTCCCTCTAGTGGTAGATGCAGGAGAGTCGCCACAAGTCTAATAGTCTAATTATACGAATGGCATCGACTTCTTCTTAGATACGTTCGACAAATTTAAAAAGTGAACCTTTCAATATTATCAGTAGTCAGGTTGTTGTTTAGATTTATGCGGTAGATCTTAACTAGATTCCATGCGCTGCCTGCTACCTTTAATTAGCTTTTCCTACTCTTACACTTTCTATTAGCGATTGTCGTCTCTGTTTCTTTTTTTCTATAATCGTTATTATTTATATTGAAATTACGTTTCTAAAATAGTTGGAAACCGCGGAAGGTTGCGAGATCTGCCAATAATAATACGGCGGGCGTGGAAAGTACAGCGTGAATGGTTAATTGCACCGGAGCACGGCAGTTCGCATGAAAGTGCGTAGTAAAATTATCTTAAAACAATCGGGAGCTAATGCCGGCTGGGTAGCATTTGCGTTTCCGCGTATATCGCATTTCCTTCGGGCGATAAAAATGCAATTCATACGGCAACCTACAATTTCCTTCGCTATAAAGCTCTTCCGATCCTCGTCTATGGTTTCTAATCTCGCGGCCAAGGGTTGCTTTTCCATCTTTTATCGAATCATTTAAAAAATGGAAGCACAGCCGAGACAATAGGCCGCGAATTTTTATGCGGGCGCAATTAAAGAGACGGAATTTTAATAGAATTTTCATTCGCCTTCTAAATATTCTATCGCCTATTTTTATTCGGATATTTTCCACGTTCCTGCGTACTGCGCGCATTCTACATTTTTGCCCACTTATTAGGTTGTCCCAAAAGTTTCTTTCGTTTTCTTGTTAAATATTGAGTGCCGAAAATTCGATGCACCGTGGAATTTATTAACACTATTCGCACCGGCGTTTTACACGTATTTATTCAGTAGATCATTCTAATTGAAAGAAAAGGAAAAGGGAAAAGAAAATGAGTGAAACTGATTAAGCGAACAATAAAAGAATTGTCATAAAGTTAAATAGACGAAAGGGATAACAATGGATGTAAAATCTTAAACCAAATATTTTAAAACCGGTCGTTTGACCGACTGTGGTACGAATAGTGTTAAACAGTACGAAATCAATGTACTTCTACCTTTCTCTATCTTTCAGAATTGCCTCGACGCCACTTTTTTTGCATCATCGTATCATCATTTGCCTGACAAAGCCGAAAACGCGGAAAGGAAGTTTTCGGATAACCTAATAAGTTTCCCAGAGTGAAAAGAAAAAGAGGTTCGCGTACTTTTGACACCAGCCACTGGTAAACAAAAACTTGACGTAGAATTAAATTTAATGGTAATTCTTCCGCAACTAACACGAACGCGTGAAACTGTTCTCTATAGTAACGCAAAGAAAGCAACGCAAAAATTGCGTATCGATACGTCAAGTTATAGACCGACGAGTAACACGATTAATTGGATAAATAGCACGTATAAATAGCCCAACGTTAAAGGATGAAAATACTACGAAACAAATGTATAAATCTATTTGCAACGACGAAATACAGTTCTCGCGAAAATTTGACGGCTGCAAGACGATAAGATAGCTTCGCCCCGGCTAATTAACGATGATTATATTACGTCTGAAACGCGTGCAGAGCCCAGGCGTTCACCGAGTCCTGTCCTTGTAATTTCTAAGCGTTACACTTTTAATCAGCGCTTCACGGAACACCGGCCAACCGTATCGCGATGCACAATGGACGATGGACCGTGCAAACGTTCGAGAAGGGTGGCCCCCGCGTTATTGTCCCGTTGATTTAAGAATGCACGGCCGTTGACAGTGTTTCCCATCTGCGATTCCAATGGAATCGACGCCGATTAACGTACCATTCGGTCACGCGTTCCGAACCGCTGCAAATATCCCCATAAACGGATCCCATGTAAGTACAAGTTTACGCTGAATTAGTCGTCTCGGGGTGTTTAATCTTTCTTTCGACGCGCCCGTAAATGTAAACTTCTATCGGCCGTTGAAACACCGTCGTCGAAGGGCAGTGGAAAGTCATCGCGATGAAATTGTATCTTCGATTCTTCTCAGCCACTAGCAATGGGAACGTACGAGCCTCGATTTTTGTAAACAAATAGTTGCCGGTATTCCGAAACGCGTGTAACAGATATAAAGGAATATTAAATTGATAAATAATATTGAAGCTAAAAACGGTTAATAGTAAATAATGCTGAATTAATGAATAATATTATTTTAATGTTATTGTAATATTGTATCATTATAATACATAATGTATGTATATATTATTATAATATTATTATTACATAATGTATGTATATATTATTATAATATTATTATTACATAATGTATGTATATATTATTATAATATTATTATTACATAATGTATGTATATATTATTATAATATTATTATTACATAATGTATGTATATATTATTGTAATGTTATTATTACAATAATAATACTACAATAATATAGATTTAATATTAAGTAATAAATATGAAATTAATAGTAGTGATAAATTAAAATGAATATTAACTCTTTGCGGACGGAAACGTTTAAACGTAGTAGCTTCGGGGTTCGGTATTTAATGATTATGTTATAAAAACGAGAAGAAACTTTTCCCTAATTATCAAGCCGAGTATTTATTAATGGAATTAGTTTAAATCATAGGCTTAAATATTGATACGCGTTGATAGTTTCAAAAATAGAATGGTTATTTGCCGCCACTCGTCCGGAAAGGGTTAAAGCGATTTTTATTGTCACACATCTAAGACGTTCAAATCACTGTTCTTTTAAACGTGTACGAATATTTTTCTAACGCAATTAATGGCGCACGTCTTCGTTTATCGTAAATTAACATATGATGTTTTATAAAATTTGTATATCCTATTGCTATCAATAAATGGCTTGGCACGTCGAGAAAGGATAAATTCATTTTATGGATAAATAATTAAGATATAAGGAAATAAATAACGAACTTTATATACTGTTATATTTCGCACAATCCGATCTTACGGACCACGTGTACACTCTACGAGGCTCGGAACGAGAATGAACGAATAATACAGGCGACGAAAAGGTCGCACGCCGCATCAAAACACAGAAGTAAACGTTCTAATAACACGGGACTACCGCGGATGACGCGATTCGATGCTCGTATTAATATTCGAACGCCGCTTACTACAACGAAATTTATTAAACACGGAAGACCCGATATCAATGAAAGTTCTTACAATTTTAAAATATAATGGAGCAATTCTTTTTATGAGAAGGAAATCCCTTTGAGGGATGGAATTTTCATCTTTTAAATGCAACTTTGCCTGGTACTTTTTTTACAATAAAGTGATTGAGGATTAAAAACTGAATAATTTTTCTCCTTCTCTCTCACCATTGCGAAGCTATCTTACCAAAAACCGCAGACTAAATGGCATTAGAAGTTTCCTAATTTATAGTTCTCACGACGACGACGAGAGAGAGAGAGAGAGAGTAAAACATTTCGTACAAAAAATATTCAATTTCGAATGCTGCATCACCTTCGTGGGAAAAAAAAAGTTCCAAGCAAAGTTGCATTGAAACGATGAAAACGTGCTTCGATTTCGACTGTTCCAAAGGGATTTTCAATCGTGCAGTTGTGCGAATTTTAATCAAGATCAGCCCTTCCACGTTTGATAAACGTTGCAAACGGTGTCCGAATATTAATAAACGTAACCGTGTTAGTTCTCAACACGCCCAATTGCAAACAAAGCTTATGAATAACAGCGAGGCAATTATGGCGGATGCTAGAGAGCTAAAAAAAGTTCATACTCGCGTTGGTATCGTCGAGGTATCGCTGTAATTAAGAAAGAGCGAGGAACTTTGACCGGCGCGAACATCCATCGTTGTGCCACGCATCAGCACACCCGATACGCTTTAATCGTGCCTATTTACTTACAATGAACGCATTCACGGACGCTGATGCGTTCGCGCGAAATCGGAGAGCAACGTGGAAACTCGTGTAAACTGCATAGGATAATATATGCACGATCGCTGGGCGTTGCCGATCGTGTACGAATCCTATTTAATCGTTCGCCTCTCGATAACGAGTCGCGCCAGTTTTATGAATTTATTTCGGCACGGATTCAACCGGAATGCTCACTATTAAGAATGAAATTGAATTCGAACTGCAATCTTAATTTCGTATTACAAGATCGGAGGCTATTGAACAGAAATTGATTCGTTCGTGACGCGATACGAAAATGCGATCAACCAACGTTGGTCTAATTAATAAGATAAAGGGTTAATCCGTCTGCTAGGCGAAGCAATCGAACGATTTGCTTTTTTATCAAAAGCACTCGTACGCTGTCAACCGTAAAGTGACTGGACACTTGTCAATTTTTAATCGAACGCGTACCTACTGAACATCGTTTTCAGCAATACGTTAAAAAGCACGGTACAATTTGAACGCACTCCCCGATGCAAATAATTAGCGAACGGTAGCTTCATTTCATAACGATAATCGCCGAGTTTCCTTCGTTATAAATTTGTTAAACGTACTGTTATGCTGCATCACTCTCCACACTGACTCAACTATGACTTTGCCCTCTTGGTCATAGGGTGAATCACATGTTTTGGCCGCTGCAGGCCCTATGACAGCGTGGGCCCGCTTGGCCAGTGACAAAACAATAGAACTAGAAACTATTTAAGGGACAATCCGGCAAAACTCGGGTGGACTTCGATATTCGCGACAGTAGTGTTTAGACGTGCGTCGATGTGCAGTTTCTTGTGAACATTCTGTTGGTCACCTATTCAATAAAAACTTCTGATTATCAAGAAGAAGAAGAAGGATCATTTCTCGAGGGAACCCTATCCTTTCCTTTTTCACGGCATAACAGTACGATGGATTGCGAACTTGTAATAAATTATTCTACCGCGATACGTTGCGATTATTATATTGCGCGTGCGTATCGCATTGAATCGCGAACGACAGTAAAACGGAAGGGTTAAAACAGCACTCGATTACGAGCCTCTGGTACACGGTTCGAACGCGTTCAAGCGCACCTTTTCGCCTTGCCAACGGACCCTAATTAAGAAGCTGTAGAAATTTCCCAACGATAGCTTCTAACGACCAAGAGTCATTTTCCAGTCGCCGAGAAGAGGAAAGCGACACCCCGTGAGTCGGAACTGCGTTTCGAGAGGGGTTGAGCCAGGGGATACGCATTTCGGTTTCCGTGGACGGTCGAATTTCGTCTAAGAAGGCCGACAACCGTCGCCGGGGCGTGGCAAGGCCGCGTTTTCGAGTTCGAACGAGCGGCGCGAATCTCTTTTTGTCTTCCCACCATCATCCTTTAGCCTCGCCAAGCCGCCGACGAATTTCCATTTTTCCTACTCGTATTCTCCTCGCGCGCCCCTTTCGCTGGCTTTTGGCTCGGTTCCTCGATCGGCACCAGGGGCAATTTGCATGGGCCGCGCGGCAATTAGTCATCGGCTTCGTTGTTTCGAATACGACACCGATATCCGCTCCGCGCCTCCGAAGCGAGGCGCCACTTTTCTAATTAGCACGCGCGAGAACGAGATCGTCGCGGAAGAAGCATCATTTCCATTTGGATGCAGCAACACGCGTGAACATTTGTTGGGAATTTGTCGCGCCACGCGAACGCGAGATGTTCGTGGTGGTTTCGAAGAATCGAGATGCTTCGGGTAATTTGAGTATTTAGTAGATCGAGGGACGAATAACGGTTCGCTTTGTTTAACCATTTCGCTACTGTGCACGTATATGTACACGTGTTCGAGTATCGGAGTGGAATTCGTTAAAAGCATACGTATAGAGTTATCCAAAATAGACCATAGGAAACTCTTACCTTCGCTATTTTTCTTTCCCTTTCTGCTTTACCTTTTTTTAATCTGTTTTTTTTTTATTTCTATTTTCGTTCGTTTTTCGTTTCAATTTTTAGTTTTGTTTCACCTCTATTTTACTAACAAACACGACGTTTCACAAGTATTCTCATTCAACATCCTAAAGGTACTTTTGGATAACCCTTTATATTTTTGTCTGTAACACAAAATATACAGCCACTGTAATCGTATCTTTTCGAATGACCATTTATTTAATCGCAACATATTTCTATCGAGTTCTTTCAATTGTAAACAACCAAACGCTGTATTAAATTTTCTTACCCGACTTGAAATAGTCAAACGTATTATACGAAACGTTTGCTGTATTTTATTATCGCATTTCATTGGAATTAAAATTTTCCCTACGTCCGATAATACTCCCGCTTTATTCATTTATAGTTCTGTGTTTGCGTATGCGTGTGTATGTAAATAGATTACCCAATTAACAAATTAATATCGAGCTCGGTAATTGGCGTTAGGAATAATTTGAATGAACGGCAAACAATTAAACGAATAGTTGTTTAAGCAAATGTTATTAAACACACAACGCAGAGAGAGAGAGAGAGAGAGAGATGAATGCTTGGCAGATTATGAAATATTTACCCGAACGGGCTTGTTGCCCGATATCTGCTCGATCCAATTACTTCTTTCTTTCTTTCTTTCTTTTCTGCTTGTTTGCGTACGCTGATTAGCATTCCGATATAACGTTATGCCAGCCGCGTGCGTGTATCGCGTTTAATTACACAGAAGATAACGTTTCCCTGGGCATTCACATCGATTTCGTGGCCGTGGAAAGAGTCGCGTGATTTATGAATCGGCCGTCTAATTATTAATTAAGTGGTTATGCGCCGTTGATAGGGGAATCGCGCGTGTCACGCCAAGTCCAATCGTAATCGGGCAAATTTCGACCAGCACCGACGCCACGTTTCTCCTCGCAATTTCAGATAAATAAGAACGGCTGACTAACTTTAATAACAACATTCGCGCCCGCATTCAGACCGCGTATAATCGTCAAAATTTCCCTAGCAACATTTTTCCTCTCATATTTGAACTTTTTAAGATTCCTTCAACTTTGGAAGATCGTTAACACTAGGTTTACGCGACGCGTTACGTTAACGCTGTTCAGATTTCACACCTAAAACGTATAGAAACTATAAATATTATTTTTCACCGCTTTATGTTAACTTTAATCAATACAATGATTGGAATATGTTTTCTCACGCTTCTACGTTCGAATATTTATACGATACTATTTATAATTATTCTATTATATTAATTGCATCGAATAAAATACGGTGTGCATATTTTTCCGGAAGCCTGTCGACGTATACACGTAACGTCCGTAAAGCTACTGTTAACAAACCCAGTTACTATTTACGTTTATGTAGATTACAAAATCTTTAACCTTTTTGCTACCAAATACATATATATACGCTCTCATGAGTGGGCCATCATTCGCTAAAATATAGTAGTATAACTTACGATTAATATTACTCCAATTGTCATTCGTATATACCATCATTATTCGCAGTATTCAAATATTTACGCTCCTAGAGTTTCCATATTGATAAAAAGTGCTCCCATTTATGCGTTGCGAATGCGTGAAATTTTCAAGTGCCGTAACGAAAGGGTTAAGATTGTGATCGAACTGAATTTCGAAGATTACAACAGGGTTAAGGTACTATCTTGCAAAACGTTAGAGTCTGAATTATTAGAAGAATAAAGAAGAAAAGGGTTAAGGTCAGCTGTTTGAATCAGAGTCGCGCTTTGAATACCTTGCGTCATCAACAATTAGTTCACGTCAGAAATTCGTCCAGTCGATCTAGCCTTCGAACTCTGCTGTAATTCGTGTTATCTTTCCCTCCAATACATCTTCCTCGCTCGTTTCTCATTCGCTCGTGGATCGAGTAAAATATTCCAGCGTAATTGCGAATTCTTCGTCAATCCTTCCCCGTTAACGTTGGCTACATCAATTCGACGGAATTGAGATCCTTTCACTAACGCGCCAAGTTCACGGACGTTGATCGTATATTGCATCGAAATATTCGAAATTAGAAGATGGAAAAGGAGGGGATAAATTAGGATACGTATTCGTACGATTGCACCGATTAAAATCAATGTAAACTGCTGGAAAATTATACTTTTATCATCCCGGTAATGTTAATGTAGTAAAGTTTAGTATAGTATAGTAAAGTAAATGTTAAACGTGAAACGTGAAATTCGTAAAATTTACGAACTCCGTAAGTCTAACGTTTAAAGTTGCAAAAATGATAAACATTATTTTTTAGTCTGGCTAGCGTCGACGTTGATCGATGCAATGATACGAATACATATCGCAATTTATTCAATACGTGACATTTAATATGAATACCGCGATCTTTATTAATAATCGCCACTACTAAATTCATATTTGATGAACATTTCGCGTTAATTATTTACACTGCGTTGAAAGAACCTTATTGGTTTTTTAAATTAAGGAGAGAAAGATTATCCACTGTTAACGCAAATCATCGACAGCATATTTTTAAATTCTCGAGACAAAAGTGAAGAAGACGCAGCCGTGTCCCTTCGTTATTTGTTTAATAAAAGAGAGTAAGATCGATAGCGTCTGTGGCAACGCGAAAAACTCTGTCATTTTTCTATTCTCTTCTTAACCGTTTGCTTCGCAATGAAAGACGTGGACTTTCCTAGTGCTTCGACATTTTACAGTGTTCAAAAATTATTTTGTTTTTATTTCACAATACATAGCCAATAGAATCGAATTTCTAAATTCTACGTATTGTATTTGAAGTATACACGTGTACGAATGCGTATTGTATTGAAAATTGACCGCATATATGTACAGTTACTCGGAAAATTAAGCGTACACCTTGAAACTTAATGAAAAAGATGGCCAAAAAATGGTTAATTTTCAGTGTACTCAAACTATTAACGTGATTGAACATATCTTGGAAAAATTGAAATGCAAAATGATAAATTATACTTTTACGGATAGGGAAGATTTCAAAATAAAATTAAAAGAAGAATAGGACGACAATATTTCACCTTCTTTATGAAAAATTGATTAATTCCATGCCGTGAATATTAAAGGTGCTTAACAAAATAGTAATCTACTTGTATCATACGTACAATAACAATTTTGTGCAAGCAAAAAAGTTATACTTTTACGTTTCTTATCAAGTACATATAATTTTATCTCAAGAATTTTTTACCCACTGTCTATCGGAATATGCGAAATATATTGAGTTTCTGCTTTCGAACACGCGTGTGTATATTTACTTTTTAATTATTTCTCATCGTCAACATAGGTGTACGCTCAAATTTTCCGAGTAACCGTTCATAGCGCTGAAAGGGTTAAAAGGGCAGATTTATAAAGAATTTCACGGCAACGAGTGACTGACTCCCGTTTAAAGCTTCGTACGCAAATAACGGATTACACCCTATTATCAACGTCCGTAAATTTAGCGTCGAAAAGGTAAATGGTTCGTGAATGAACGTCGCGCTTCGTCGAATAGACGGAACAGCTACTTTTGCGCGTAACGAATGAGAACGTAATCGTTGCTCGTGACAAAGAGGGAACGATCTCGCGGCGGGGTCGAGACGAACGCTTGGTGTATAAACGGTGCGCGACGATAATTCGTCGATAGCGCGCTGTAATTAGTCACTGCCAATTAACAGCTGCTCAAACGGAAAACAACTGGGCTCGTTAACGATATTCGATTGTGCTCGTCTTTGCGGGAAACTCTCTTCGCGCGTGACGCATTTCTCCGCCTTCGGTGTTTTCTAACACTCGCGTAAACTCACGATCGAATCTTTTTCTCTCTTTATTTCCCGAACATGGTCGAATCGTTTTTACTCGAGGTTTCATAAGTGACGCCGTTCCGTGTCTTAATTTAGAATGCAAGCTATTAACCCTTTGCGGACGAGAAGTATATAGACACTTATGGGAGTACTTTAGTTTTGAATTCTACGACTTTGAGTTTTCACGCTTTCGAGTTCGACACCATTTCATTTCCAACGATTTCAAATGTTTATTAGTACGTTAAGTATTCATTGCATTAAGTTTCGTGCTTTAAAAGTCGACATGGCTTCGGAAAGCGAAAAAATGATTAGGCGACTATTTGTCGACGCTCGTCCGCAAAAGGGTTAATATATTAGGCGTATACAGTAGTTTTAGTTTTCGTTGCGTTCAAAACCGTTCTTTTGTTTTCGCCACGGAATCTGAAGCTTGGCAAAAGGATAACAGAAAATCGTGGAAAATACTTTGACGGAAACTTATCAGACACTGCTTTTCACGATTCTTCAATTTCCCAGAAAATCGTTGCGTTCCATCTTTGAAACATTTTGCATACGCTTTTTTAAACGAGAATATATTGTACACTTGCTGACAAAAGTTAAGAAAACAAAGTAAACCGTTCCATATTTTTGTGTGCTTTTTATTTTCCGAGGTATATACATATACGTAGATTCTAATTAAAAATAGGATAACTTATTGTTCATTAACATACGTAGTGTTACTTTGACATGTTCGTTTTTTACTCTAAGCTATTTATCCGAAAAGACGAACGTGTTGCAAATGACTACTTTGTTTCTTAACTTTCGTCGGTAAGCGTGTATCGATATAATTCCGTTCATTTGCAACGAATTATATTTCTCCACGTTTCACCGTTGAATTACAGAAACGAAAGGAAGAATCGCGAACGATTCGAGGGCAAGAATTGGAGCGAGCAACAAAAAAAAAAAAAAAATAAAACGGGGAGAGAGAAGAAGAAGAAGAACACAAGGGAGGGCTTTTTCATCTTCTTCCATTTGTTTCGCGCCGTGTGTCAGCAAGTAGTTGGACGCTATAATTAGAGGCCGACGGAGATAAGGTGCACCGTCGTCCATCCGCAACAAAACAAGTTTTTTGCAAATCATTAACGTATAATTTTAATTGCTGGCGTTGACGAGCCGGGGAATTAATTACCGGCGAGCGCGAAATGAATTTCATTGCATCCGTGCGGCGGATGGTTGTGTGCGCGAGCAGTTTTCGCGACGCGCAAGGAGCTCGCGTGCAGGTGTGTTGCCCGCTCGGTTTTATAGCGTTCGCCCGTTCTCCAACGACGTCGTTCGCCCGCCTGCTTATCTTGTTTTCAACTAATTGTACGTGGCATAGTTCAGATCGCGATAACCGGCAGCTTCTTTTAGAATAGACGCATGACTTCCGAAGGGAGGGGGGGAGGGGCGCCTCGTTTTTCCGCGAAACGCCGCCGCCTGGCGTACGCGATTCTTTATTGCTCTCATTCGCCGCGCAACTCGCTTTTCCACCTTTAGCAACGCTTTTTCATCGTTCGCGCAACTTTGTTTCCTTTCGAACCGACGGCCGTGAAATTGGCGATGCAAGCCGAAGGTTGCGAGGAAAAGAGGCGAAGAATTATCGTTGTCGGCTTACAATTAGCCGGCTTCGTTACGAATTGTTTAGGTACATTAATTCGCGGCTTTGATAAACGTGCAAAGCGATTCGCGGCGGAGAAATTTTAACGAATTGAGTGGATTACACGTTCGCGTGTACATTCGTACGTATGGTAATTATTTGGAACACATTTTGCAAGGTAAATATTGCGAAGCCGAGTGGATTACGAATTTGTAAGAAATTCGAATCTTCACAAGTTTAGGAATGGGTTTCATCCGATAAAAATATGACAGAATTGCGTAGAGTATGAATTTGTATGCAAATTAATATTTTTATAAACGCAGACACATTGGATTCGCCCTATAAAATTATTAGTAAATTGCGTTGGTTATGAACTTGTAAGAAATACTTGTTTCTATACGTACAGAAATGGGTTCCAGACTATGAACATCTACTTAATTGCGTAGGCTACAAATTTCCATACAAATTCGTATTTATTCGTTTAAAATAGAAACGGTTTTCACTCTGTAAATGTATTACAAAATTACATACATTATGAATTCACGTGTAAAGTCATACTTTCGTAAACGTACAATTGAATTTCATACTATATTACAAAGTACACTTTACTTTGAATATCTTTGCTGTATATTATATATGGACTGCGCGCAGTTTTCCGCGCTTTGAAATTTCCTACAAATGCGCGCAAATTCACGCGAGCTACTTGTGAATTATTCTAAATCGTTGGTCCGTATTCGTGGATGGGATTGCTGCGAATATCTCATCGCGATCCAAGGGTTACGCGCTAAATTATGCACACTTTGTAGCTCGATGTAGTAAACACGATATCGCTCAGTTCTTAGAATTCAACAACGCACGGAGATAAAGTAGATTTCTGGCATAAGGCGCGAGATATCTGGTAAATCGTCTTCCACGACCTTTTTATGGAACAACAAGGAAGCTTCTCTTATCGAATATACGGGATATACTTATATAGAAAAATAGTCGCGTCATAAAAATTCATTACTCAAGACTACGGATATTTATAAAAGCTCATTATTTCTATTCGCAAAATTAAACAAACGTAGCACGCTTGGAATATTCCATCGGAATAAAATAATTCGTACTTTGCTTTAGATATTTTTGCATATCGCACGTGTTCTCTTTTCATGTATCTTTTTACATATTTAAATTGCCAATAAAATGCATAAACATCCGTTGTTTATACATTTTAATTCTACTTCAGACTCCTAAGTTCAATTCGTGGTTTGTTTATTTTTTTAACTTTATCGCCACGTTGCTAACGAGTGCAAAATAAATCTGTCAGCATTTAGAATTCGGTGATACGATGCAAAATTAATCTCGCTGTTCTCCTTGGATTTGTACGAGCCAATGTTTTATTCGCTACTGTATTTCTAAACGCTTCTTCTTGATACTCAACGCATACGTTTGATAAATTTTGGTAAACCTCGTACAAGCAATAATATTCGCAAAGTGTCGTATATTTATTCATCGTTTCGGTGTAAATCGAAGAAGTATAAATATGAAAAGTACGTAAGGAGAGCCGCAGGGTTAAATCGATTAAATTATCAAATAAATATCAATAAATATGAAATTATTAAATAATTATATCAACACCCTTTAAAGCTTGCTGAATTTGGATCTGCATCGCCCATAATCCAAACAATAGTAAATGAAACGTTTAATACACTAGTAAATCACTTCATAATCCACCTAACAATGAAACACAGCTCATCAAAATTTCTTCCAACTCTCGTTTCGAATCTTGCAAAAGCATTCCTAATCCAATTTCAGTCCAATTTGCTCATTGCTCGATAAAACATTCCACAGGTATGTCCCTGAAGTACAAGTACACTTGAACCTTTATTATTAAGTAAGCGTTTACTCGCAGAAAATCAGATATTAATTTAACATAGCTTTTAATATTCATGTATATTTGTGTAGCTTTAATATTCAATATTTCCAGCATTTTCACGTTTACGAGTCACCTATCAAAACTTGTTCATTTTGGATCTCCATCCCCCATCATTCCAAGGATTTTTATTAATCAAACGCGGCCCACTTTATTATTCAATCTAATCTAATATATTTGTCAATTGCTGCATAGTCCAACAAAGCTTCTTTCAACTTCCGCTTCGAATCTTGCAACTTCCCTAGTCTACTTCAGCCCATTAAGTAAGTGTTTACTCACAGAAAATCAGATATTACTTTAACATAGCTTTAACCCTTTGCGGACGAGAAAAAATAATACGTAACAAATATTCCACTCGATTACAAATCTGTCACGGACATATTTAATAACGCTAAACGAATTTTCGCTGAATTATTATCGAAAGTGCATATCAGTGTCACTAATCGAAATTTGCTGCTTTGAACACCGACATTTATCCATAGAATCGAAAGTTTCGGCGGCTATTTGTCGACGCTCTTCCGCAAAGGGTTGATATTTAATATTTCCAGCATTTTCACAGTTACGAATCACCTATGAAAACTTGTTCAATTTGGATCGGCATCCCCCATCATTCCAAGGATTTTTATCAATCAAACGCGGCCCACTTTATTATTCAATCTAATCTAATATTTTCGTCAATCGATACACAGTCCAACAAAGCTTCTTTCAACTCCCTCTTCGAATCTTGCAACTTCCCTAGTCTACTTCATCCCATTAAGTAAGTGTTTACTCACAGAAAATCAGATATTACTTTAACATAGCTTTAATATTCAATATTTCCAATATTTTCACGTTTACGAGTCACCTATGAAAACTTGTTCAATTTGGATCTCCAACCCCCATCATTCCAAGGATTTTTATCAATCAAACGCGGCCCACTTTATTATTCAATCTAATCTAATATATTCGTCAATTGCTGCATAGTCCAACAAAGCTTCTTTAAACTCCCGTTTCGAATCTTGCAACTTCCCTAGTCTACTTCAGCCCATTAAGTAAGTGTTTACTCACAGAAAATTAGATATTACTTTAACAAAGCTTTAATATTCAATATTTCCAACATTTTCACGTTTACGAATCACCTATGAAAACTTGTTCAATTTGGATCGGCATCCCCCATCATTCCAAGGATTTTTATCAATCAAACGCGGCCCACTTTATTATTCAATCTAATCTAATATATTCGTCAATCGATACACAGTCCAACAAAGTTTCGAATCTTGCAACTTTCCCAGTGCACTTCAGCTCAATTTGCTCATCGTGCTCCATTGTTCGATAAAACATTCCGCAGGTATGTCCCTGAAGCACAAGTACACTTGAACCTTTATTATTAAGTAAGCGTTTACTCGCAGAAAATCAGATATTAACTTAAGATAGCTTTAATATTGATGTATATTTGTGTAGCTTTAATATTCAATATTTCCAACATATTCACATTTACGAGTCACCTATCGAAATTTGTCCAATTTGGATCTCCATCCCCCGATCATTCCAATGATTTTTATTAATCAAACGCGACCCATCTTATTATTCAATCTAATCCAATATTTTCGTCAATCGATACACAGTCTAACAAAGTTTCGAATCTTGCAACTTTCCCAGTGCACTTCAGCTCAATTTGCTCATCGTGCTCCATTGTTCGATAAAACATTCCGCAGGTATGTCCCTGAAGTACAAGTACACTTGAACCTTTATTATTAAGTAAGCGTTTACTCGCAGAAAATCAGATATTAATTTAACATAGCTTTTAATATTCATGTATATTTGTGTAGCTTTAATATTCAATATTTCCAACATATTCACATTTACGAGTCACCTATCGAAATTTGTCCAATTTGGATCTCCATCCCCCGATCATTCCAATGATTTTTATTAATCAAACGCGACCCATCTTATTATTCAATCTAATCCAATATTTTCGTCAATCGATACACAGTCCAACAAAGTTTCGAATCTTGCAACTTTCCCAGTGCACTTCAGCTCAATTTGCTCATCGTGCTCCATTGTTCGATAAAACATTCCGCAGGTATGTCCCTGAAGTGCGAGTACGCTTGAACCTTTTCCGTGCAAAATCGCCAGGCAAAACGAAACAGGGTCAGATCTTCATGGTTCCGTCCAATTTCGCGCGGCGACTTCTCTAAGGACACGGAACAAAGTTCCTCGAACGTGTCGGACATTCGCAGATGACGATCTAACGGATGGAAACGCCCGGGCACAGCGGATCGCGGTTAGTCGGCTGTTTGGTGAAGAGAACGAATGGCAAAAAAGATTCCTCAAGGGATCCTACACTAATTATAGGTTCGCCGGTTCCTCCACGATTGTTTGAACGTGTCAGCCCCTTGTTTGCGGCTTGTTAGAGGACTCCCCATTCCTTTTTCCTCGTAACCGTAAATTTCCTACCTATTTTCCACGTCCCCGCCCGTTTTTCTTCTCCCCAGCCCTGCAATTTTTTTTTTTTTTTTTCACTAGACCAACCGTTGAAATTTAAATACGCGGTAGAATTTTGTGCTCCGAGCACTGAGACTGAGACAAATTTGGAATAGTCGTGGAAACATTCAGCAACTCGTTTTCGGGCAATTCTTCTTATTTAATCTTGAAATGGCGTTCGAGATTCTGTACAGTTTAATGAGATTTCCCTTTCTTTAGAAACGCTTTACTTTCTAACTATTCCCGTGGTATTATTGATATTATTCATATATTCCCGTATTTTGCTTTATTTCTTGCAAGTACGTAGATTCCTTAATATCAAGCGTAACGTTTACGCATTGATTCCTTAAGAACTTCTTCTAAATCTAAATCTCTCACAATTCAAATCATAACTTTGCATATTAACCCTTTAACCGAGAACGACGAGTTAACTCGTTTCATAAATCATCAACCCATTAAAGCCAATACTTTATTTTCTCAGAATTTCCTAGTTCTCCCAGAGCGTCGTTATATTTACACAAATAAGGGATGATTTAATATATTTGCGTTCGTAATAATCGATAAATCCCCTAACCAATGTCAATTCCTTTTTAATAATGTTAAATTCCACGGTGTAAAGAAGATACGTGTTAACTCCTGCTTCTGTGATAATGCGAATAATCCCCGTCTGCGCCATCGAAAATTAACTTAATTTTAAACAGTGGATCTTTGACGAGAGAAATACGAGCGGAATAATTTTTCGTGGCAGGGAATCCTCGAAAGAAGCTCGTCTTTTCACGGTCTCGATTTGGATAGCGGACAGTCGGTCAAAACGTCAGCGAGAGGGCTGGTAATAAGGCCAGCACGATAATAAGGATACCGTGTCATTTATAACTGCCTACTAATTTGTAGTATAAACGACGACGTACACGTGCAGGTCGATAATCGTGGCCCGTGTATATGTAAGAGCGCGTGCGTGTTTACCTGCTGGCCCTCCGAGGCGAGCTTAATCGCCCTCAGGGCCGCATTCGTCCGCTTAGATCGCTTCTGTTTTAAACTATTCTCTCCTTCGATACTCCTTTTAACATCAAACCTAATTGAAAGCGAACGAAAGCGATCGCAGGCCGATTGAAACACCGCAGAGTAAAATAACGTTGAACGATCGTGTGCTTCTAAATGCTCGCCATATTTTAATAGTTTGCTCCTACTAGTAACTAGACTGTGGATCATTTTAGGCGAATTCAGCTTCGTTGTTAGCGAAAATAGAGAAGCAGAATTTAAGTGCAAATTAGATTCACCGTTTAAATAGTAGACGGTTCACTTTACTTTAGATTTTTTACGTACCTACTTTTGCACATCGTGTGCATTCTGTAATATTTCACATATTTAATTTCCCTGTAACTGCTTAGTGGAACGTGTCGTAATTAAGTAAGGCGCAATGTTTACTATATTTATTATATCTGTTATTCATATATGTATGTAAAAACGTGTTTCTATTTAAATGAAAAGTTCTCAAGTGACAATACAAAGGATCGTGGACTTTGCTGTACACTTTCAATCACGTGGTAATGAATTTATTATATTGAACATTCATTATTGAACATTTATTATATTGAACATATGAAAAAATGATTCTTAAATAAAAGAGCGGCTGAGCAATCGTATGCTCCAAACTGAAACGATCTTTACGTTAACCCTTTGCCCTAAAATAACGAGTTACACTGGTTCTATGAATGACGACACAAGTTCAAGAGAAATGACTATTAATAAGGATAAAATTTAGTTTGAACGTTAATTTTAATTTTGTAGTATAAGATTGGATGTTATTAAAGAAAAATCGTGTGTACAATATTCAAACGATTCGTATGTGATATGATACGAAAATAGTAGTCAACTAACGATAGCCTAAGTAGATAATAAAATAATAGTAGGTCAATAGGTTAACGACGTCCTAAAACAGTTAAATAAAAGTTACTTAAAGCGAGAAGCTTGAAGTGGCAGTACGTGGTACTTCTACCCTATTTAGTCTAACACTAGGTTTAGGGACGTTACGTACATACGTTGATAGACTTTCAGAAAAATACGTATACTGCGAGAAACATTCGAACGTAGAAGCGTGAGGATGAACAGAATCACGTGGAATACATATTCATACCATTGTATTAATTAAAGTTATCATAACGTACTGACAAATCATATTTATGGTCCCTATAATTTTAAGTATGAAATCTGAACGACGTCAACGTGATCAGTTCCGTAAACCTAGCGTTAAGTAAACCTAGGATCTCGGAACAAGATGTACGAACAAGTATATACTAACGTATCGAAAGGGTTTATCCCGTAAACAAATAAACGACTATTCCGTATCGCGATGGTTGGGTAAATTTTGATTAGAAAAAGTTTCAGGTGCGAAACTACGTCCCTGAGCCGGCGGGGAGGCAGAGAGGCGGTCCATTAGCAGAACGTTCTTTGGAAAAGGAGCTTCGCGCCGTTTCGAAAGCGAGAGAGGCAGCAGTTGGAATGGAAGGCTCTCCCGGGCGGAGAGTCAGCAGGCACCGCACGAGTCGGATTTATGAATTGCCCAAATAATTTATTAAGCGTAATTTTCAATGGGGCCCAAATTGAATCTGATTTAAGTACAATACCGCATTGTGGCGGCCAGGCCGGCCTGGCTCAAGCAGAATGCGAGCCTTGATTCGAGAACGCGCGGACTTAAGAGAAGGTGCTAACTAGTCTCTGAACGGGCCTCGAGACTTTCTCTCCCTCTTCCCCCACGCACAACACAAACTCTTGCAACCATTCTTCCTCCTCTTCTTCTTCTTCTTCTTCTTCTTCTTCTTCCCTTCGGTTTTATCTTCCTTCTTCAACGCCACGTTATTCGGTCTCGTCTGGTGGTTCTTCAACCGTTTCTCTCTTCGTCCATTCTCCGCGAGAGACGCGACGCACGTCTCCCGAAGGATTTCGATTTTCCCCGGCCTGGCCTGGCCTGGCCTGGTCTGAACACAACGCTCTCGCGTTCTCGTGAGAGGCCTGACGTCAGCACGAACGGCCACGAAGAATGCCCTTTGATTGGGCCCACGAATGCGGCTATCAATGGCTAATGAGCTCGCGACCTTGATACACGGCCGCCCGGACTCGTGAATAGAGAAATTAATTTCGAAGGTTCATCGACACCGGCCCGCGTCCGATGATTTAATATCTCTCGATGCTCGCTCCACGCCTGCGGTAATTGCTTTTCCCTCTCTTCTTCTCCTCTTCACCTCTCTCTCTGCTCCGTTCACTCGTTTGTTTTCGTGTTTCGCGTAATTCTCATTTCGATACCGCGCGCGCGCGTGTGCGTGCGCGATGGATGTTTGTAAAAGCGAGTTTATTGGACGCGAACCTCCTCCGACTCGTTTCATTCTTCTTCTTCTTCCGATCGCGTCGTCGCCGTCGTTTATCGCGATCGGGGATCCCATCCGTGCATCTTCGTCCACCGCGGCGATGACCTCAGCACGAATGCATCGAAGAATGCCTTTTGATTGGAACACGAATTTCGGTATCAATGCTAATGGCCTTGCCAGCCGTTCGGCTTAATTGGATCCGTCAAACCGATCGTATTCTTCGAACTTCGCCGTGTCTTCCACCTTCCATCCAGTGACGCAACATTTGCATGCATTCCGTCGGGTTGTTTGTCTTCATGGGAGATGCCGAGAGTTCTTCAATTGCTCACGATACCAAGACTTTGCTGCGGTGATCGTAGTTTTCGGCGGCACACGAAGTTGCGGGTTGATCGAGAGAGAATCGCAATGGATTTCTTCGTGTTTCTTCTTTTATTTATACATAAGGTGACTCGCGAAGTTGATTAAATGGTGAAACGTTGGTGGAAGATTATTTTGTAAATTGTTAAATGGTTTTCTTGAAACGATTAAGTCGCCAAGAAAGCCAATTTGAGGGTTAGTCGTTAGAAAGTTAGTCGTTAGGTTTAAGTCGTTAAGAAAGTCAATTTTCGTTAAATATGCGACTTGATACACAAGTAGGGGGTTCCTTTTTGTTTTCGAAACGTACAAGAATTTTCTTAATTAATAAATTTACATATCTGCACTTGTTTGCCCATTTAAGCTTCTTATAAATGCATATAAAGTAGCAGTCTAACGATTACATTTTGACGAGAAGAAGAGATGCAATGAATCGAGATATTCGATCAGTTTCGCGAGTCACTATATTTCGTACTTAATCGAATTGATTTACGGTATTTAACTCGTAACCAGACCGACAATTTTTATGCATTAATTGGAGATTTAGACGTGTCAAAATGTGCAGGATGCATATAATTGCGTGCTACATACATTGCGATAATTACAGAATGAAGCACCCTTAATTTAAACCTTATTTCTTCAAATTTATTTGTAAAAACGTGAAGTTGGATTCACAGTCTAGTAATACGTTAACTCCCTAAAACACTTTGCAACTTAAAGCGTGCTACACTTTCCTGCTAAACTTTAATTCGCCTCGTTTCAATTTGTAAGATTGCAAGATTAAGAATTATAAAGTAGAAACGTAAGTGGGCGCAATATTTGAACGTATCTCGTTCTACTTCAACGCGATGTCGAGCTGGAAAATACCGAACGTTGCAGCGAATAATCGTGGAAGAATTCGTAAAGGCAACCCGGTTAAATTTGCAACCCGCAACGCTTCAATTGCGCGTCGAAGCTCGCTGTAACATCGAGGACCACCCGTCGCAGGATTGCCGACAGTTGCAAGAAATTGCCGAGCAATCGCGCGCGGTTCCGCCGCGTTTCCCCGCAATTATTCGCTCGCGTTTTGCCGTTGCCTCGCAGTTCAACTAGCGAATCGCAACACTCTCCGCTTCTTCGCTCTCCATTCGCCGCGTTCGCTCTATTAAACGCTATAAAGCATCCCGAATGGCCAAATATTTCCATAAATATCCGGCTGGGTCCCCTCGCCGATCGGCCGTACAAAAGGATACGAAAACACGCGGTGCTCGCGTTCGCGTGTAAAGTAATCGAGAAACGGTAATTTGGAGTCGGGATTGTCCGGCAACCATCTTTCAAACTAGAATTCAATTGCGTCACGCCGCGTTATCCTGAGTGGTACCAATCAAACGGCTCGCAGAGTTCCCGGTGGTCTTGTGTGTGGCCCTCGAGAAAGAGAGAGAGAAAAAGAGAGCCACGAGGTTCCCGAACGAGAAAATCACTATGCCACGGCCAGAGCGGAGGGAGCGAGAGAAAAAAAGTGTTTGTACGTTGAGAGACACATTTATGGCCCAATCAACAGTGTATTCAAACATAGTCACACCTTCTTGCAAAGGGGCGACCGTACAGCCACGACCAAAAACGTTTTAACACCAGAGAGAGTTGGATGGCTACCTTCGATTTTGCCGAAGCGCGCACAACGTTCTGCACGGCCGAGGCAAGAATGGCAAGATCGATTCGCGATTGCCATGCTCCCCGTGAGAATTATGGTTAGTCGTTCGATCGGCTAACGACGAGCCACGGACTCGATTCGAAACGGAAACCCACGCGACAGCGATTTACGCGGACGCGGAAATTTATCTAGGTATTTTTAACCCTTCGCGCGTTTTGCTTGGCGCTCATACGAAGGGCCGCGTTCATTTTCTTCGAAGTTACAATTTTAGTCAAGGTTTTGCACTTACTTTCGCACAATTTCAGTTTTTCGTTGGATTTGTAATAAAGTCCCAAAAGTTCCTCTGGTTTTCTTACTAAATACTAAGCCACCCCATGCGAAATCATCGTGCATTTACTATCTTCCGTCTTACGGAATGGCCTCGATGCCACTATTTTTGCAGCCTCGCGACAAAGCCGAAAACGCGAAAAGAAACTATTATGGAAAAGCTAGTAGATTAAAAGCGACTTTTCACCTTTCTCGAAATACACAGTAGTTTAAATTCTCACAAGAGCGAGCGGTTTATAACGTAGACGCCATTGAAAAGGGGAAATACTATTTGGTTCCATTTCCATGGGAAATCGAAGGTCGATCCTGGACAGAATTTTCGACGGAAAGTCGAAGGATCGATCATATCGTAAGACGCGGTTTTTCGTGCCAGCTGTACTCCGACTCTTCGCCTTTGATTCCCGAGATCAATGGAGCGGCGTGAATGCGATACACATTTTTCTACCCACGCACGCGCATCGTTCGAATTTTTCTCACCACCTCTCACAAAAATCTCCTACTCTCCATTCTAAAATCACACTTCGAATCGTACGAATCGTTTGTGGGAAATTTAAACGTGCGAAAAGTACAGAAATTTTAAACAATTGAATATATCGAATGATTTATAATTACCTTTCCTTAAATTAAATCGTTTCCCTAAAAATACCTTTCCCTTTTGTTCTGATTTATACCACTATTATAATCACCAGCACAAATATCCAAAGTGCAACAGAAATTGAAACGTTTAGGGAGTGAACCTACTCTTATTTAAGCCCCGTTTCTTCCTTTTCGCGTATACGGATTCCTTTATATAAATTTGCGTAAAAATCCACAGCTTAATATACAATAATACGATGTTCCCTTTATTGTTTCATGTTTCTTTAAAACGCATACGTTTTAGTCTCTATTTTTTACTTCCTTTTAATTCACGTATAATACTATGACTTCTATATCGGATACAAATTAATTTCTAAAGTATTTTCCCTCATTTCATATCATTTTCTTTCATCCTTCTGCTTGGCGTCGAATTCTACACTAAAGAGACTAAAGTATTAATAATAGTATTACAATTAACCCTTTGCGCCCCAAAGCTTTTTTTAATAGCATGATATAACAACAACTTCGTAACACGCAATACACTTTTCTAACTCTTGCGAGGACTTAACGTGTCGTACGCATTTCGAAGAGGAGAAATTCGCTTTGATTTAGCAGAAATGAAAATTGAATTGGCCAAAATAGTATTAAAGAAACTTAAACCTTAACGTTTCCATAGCGTCGCCAACAAAGAGCAAAGAGTTAAAGTAGCAGACGTTGCACTGTTTGCAACATCGTACAAACTCTCAAACTCTCAGCTGTAGCAAAATGGTGTTAAGCTCGATATTTTCCCTCGAACTTGTAGAAATCTCCTCAAAACATCGATTCCCCAATCATCCCAAATCTTTTTCATCCCCCCTTCGCATTCCGCCTAACGAAAATTCCTCGAAAAATCAATTACCCCCAACTAGCAGCCCTTTTCACAAACGTCCACCCTCCCCTAGCTTTTCCACCTTAATCCGCGGTCCAGCGAAAATTACACGGAAGCAAATAACTATAATAACGTGTCCCGCCAAACACGCGAAAGAAGTCGGGCTGGTGGAGGGGGAGGAGCGACGTAAAATGAAGAATAGAAAAGAGGAGAAGGAAGGCGAAGGAAAAAAGGAGAGAGGAAAAAAAAAAGCTTACGAGCACGCGGCCCACGAAAATTATACGACGGTAAATCAACGGAAGCCGAGAATCGTCGTCCCGGCTTGTTAATCCTAATCTGCATTTTTATTCTCCGGAGAAACCACCCATATCGTTCGGGGCACGGTGAAACGGGCGAGAGAAAAAGAGAGATTCCGTTGGTGGCGGCGAGAGACGGTTTTCGTAGCGGGCTCGTATTTTCAAAGCACTTTAGAACCATTTAGCTGAATGCACGCCGGAGTTTATGGGGGTCCTCTCTCCGATGGCGTGGGGCTCGCTCTTCAGCCACCTCTCACAAAGGGGGCCACGGGGCCAGGTGTCGGATCGTCCGCCACCATTACCGAACTGTATATCATCCTCTCGCAGCCCTCCAGCCACCATATCGCCTTCCACTTCGTCCCTGTTTCATTCGCCTGTACTCGCGCCGCCTTAATTTCGCTCATTAACCCCTCGCCTCGCAACCAACTCCCGCTACTCGCGCGAACCGTCGCCTTAACCCTGCCGCCGATTTTTCAACACTCTCGTTCAACGGTGCGCCGGCGAGAGTTTCGTTAAAGTTTCATTTCACTCGTGGCAAAGATAGTCGATAGAGATTTCGAGAGAGATACACTTCGTGACAAAAGTTAAGAAACATGGTCAAAAGTTAAAAAAGCGAAGCTTTACGTCGTCGTTCGCTTTCGAGATACATAGGTTTGAATTGAAAGTAGGAGAACTTATTGTTTCCTTGGCGTACTCTGTAACAGTGTATTTTTATGCTACCGTACATTCTAAGCTACAAAGGATACGCAAAAGTTCTAAGTAATTGACTACTTTGTTTCTTAACTTGTCTCGGTAAATGTGTATACATATTTTTGCGCGCAGCTTCTGTGCGAGCTCGCGTTAGAGACTGATACGCTAAACTATCTACGCGCGTTCGCGTATGCGGCGTTGTTGTCTCCTTTCTATTCTACGATTCCGTATTTTCACCGATCCGTTTCGTGCCACGTTCAGAACCGCCGGCACTCCGCCGAACTTCTCGAAACTCGAAGCGAATCATTTCTCACGTGTCGCGGCGAAGTGTCAAACGGCGAGACGTGTTCGAACGCGGGGAATGGATGCGATCGAGGTTCGAACGTTTTAATAAAAACAGCCCGTAGCAAGCGTCACGAGGCGTTCTTAAATACCTGTATTCTTCCAGGCGAGTTGGAATCACCGGGCCCGGGGCTCGTCGTTCGTATTAACGCGGCGTTTGTCAGCTAACGAGCGGGTTTTGATGGGCCGCCGCGGAAAGGGCATAAAGGAACGAAATCTCGAAAAACATCCTCGAGGAATCCCGATACGTCGTGAGCCGCGACGCATTAATTTCCCCTTCTTATACAGCCCTTTGCCACCCTTTCTCCATCCCTTTCGTCCCTCCACTCGCCGCGTATAAACTAATTTATTCTCGTAAAGATGGGATTAACGCGGCAGGTAGAACGAGTTATCTAGTCGTTTTGTAAAGATCTGATGCCCACTTGAGCTCCCATCTGTTCCGTCTAATGGATCACGGATGTTTCTTTCTTTTTTTTCCTTTTCGAATCCTGATGGATCACTTCGGCTGGAAAATAGGTATTATTTAATACGCGATGTTAAGCTTGGATACGCGTAAACTTCTATAAAAGTTCTGGTTTAAGACGTTTCTTTGGTTGCACTAATTTCTTTCGAAACGCGTTCCCTTTAAAGCGAGGCAAATCTTTGAAATACCCGCGCGACGCTTTAAGCTTTCGCAACTGTTGGAAAGACGCGTGCAAATGTCTTCGAGTGAGAAAGATTAACGGAGAGACAATGGAACAATATTATTGTACCAAAAATATATATATATCAAAATTAAATTACGCTGCTAAAACAGATCGTTAATACTAATATCTCTAGCAAATCTTCACCTACTTGCCTGCCACAAGAATAAACGACGAATAGGGTAGATTATTACTGCCTTACTAATTACTGCCACGTAAAAATTATCCCGTAACTTTATTCATCTATTTTGGAACGTATTTAACCTACGAATCCTTTCGGGTTGAAGCACGACATTAATTAACATCTCTTTTATTTCCGATGATCTTTTCGTATGTTAAACACGACGTGTTAATTATTAATCCACCGAAAATGTATAATAAAGTCCAATGCCTCTCGTACCGTTACTTGGAAAATTCTCATTTAAATAGAAACACGATTTACATATATTTCTCTTTTTTTCCTTTACTGGATTATCACACATTCCATATACTTTATAATTACAAAAGTCACACATTTTAATGTTCAACAGCACAATTTACCTTCTAATATTTCCTTTGAAATATCAAGTGTAAACGAATGAACAATGTCTGTGCGTTGTTACGTAAACCGAAGACCAAATTTAGTATAAAAATTTCTTTACTCAGACGTTACAATTAGCATCAGTAGACGTTAACTACTACGCTTAAACAGTAGCGATTACTTCGCTATCGACACGCCTACGAAACGCAGAACCTTCAATAAATAAGCTTTCGTAGTCTACTCGTGAAACGATTTAATTGCTGGGCAGAGTAGTCGAATATTCCAAGGAGAAGTTGGCAACGTTAACCATTAGGGTAATGCGTTTTTGGATCCGTTTCGAGGTTGGTGATTTTACAGGGATCCTTCCGGGAAAAATACGCTGGCAAGGGAGGAAGTACTGAGCACCTGCTCTCTGGCTGCGGGTTCGGGTTGTCGGACTCAATTTCACTCTTTTCAAGGGGTCGACAATCGAAGGCACTCGAGAACGGAAAGCGACACCACGGCCGCATCCTCTCTGCGGAGCTTTACAAGGATTTAAACAACTTCGAATGGTCCATGGTTCGGACCGGCAGCACAATGCCACCGCCGGATCTTTTACAACTGGATCCTTTACACCGGCGACGCGAATCCACCATTCAAACCCGGCTTCTATTCGACACAGTCCTCGAGACAAGGACGCTTCGCGCCTCTATACTACACGCCCGCTTCATTAAAGCCTTGCAAACGATACTGCGCTTAAATTTGGACTTTGTTACTCTTTCAACCAATGCTTCGAACGATTTCCACTTTACGGGAACTCGCGCCGAGCCTTTGCAGCGGTTCGTTGCGTTGCTGAATGAGATTTTACGCGGAGATATTATCTACTCCATGTTTCGTCGTGGACAGTGGCTGGGTATCGAACACGATAGTAATAGTCTTTGCTAATATCTAACGCATCCAAATCCACAAATACGATAATCACCGAGCAGCGCCCAAGGGTGCCGAAGCACCGAATAGTCGCCAGGTTTATCCGATACTTCTCCACTCGTATCGACTTCAGCTTTGGAACGCGCACGAGGCGCACAATTCGACCGCGCGTAGATCCTCGGACGGGTATTTCTTCGTCGCGTTGAATGGAAAACGGTCGGTGGAAGGGCCTCACGCCCTCGACAATACGGCAATCTGGAGTGGGCCGCCGCAGAGAAAGATAATGAGAAGAAGAAGAAGAAGTTTGAAGAAGGAGGGCAGGCGAAAGGCAAAGCCGTAGTCGATTCGTTCCGCGTCCATTGTCAACCACTCGAAGGATCAGTTTTTGAGCGAAACGCTAGAAAATGGCCCCCCCTTCCTCTTTTCTTTTTCGCGGCTAGGCTTGCCGTGGTTCGCATAAGTGCGATTTAAGAGGCACGGAACAGCTGCGAATCGGTCACAATGCCGCAGCCACTCGAGACGGACAATCGAACAATTTGGATCCCGCTGTCGCTGCCCGTAAAAGTCACGTGAGAGATTTTCCGGTAAAAGATCGCTCCACCGTGCGCTAGGGATTCATGGTAATTTCGCTTGGGACAGGTGGTTTACCCGCGCCTCTTCCCGCGCGTGGTTCGTAATTGCTTCTACAGCTCTTCAATCTCTTCTGTTTCATTTTCAAATTATACGCGTAATTATTAACCCCTTTCCATATAACGACGCGCTGCTCGCGCGATGAATATTGCAATCTAAATACAACAAAGACGCGCTGCATTCGTAATACAATTTAATATTAATCGTGCTTTCTCTTCCAATACGCGAGATAAGGGATCACTCGATCCAAATGAATTCCAACACTTCAATGTTCTCTATATTCGACTCAGCGTTAAAAATGACCACCCAGCTAATGTTACAACACGTCGTCTCTGAAAAATTCGTAGGTTAATGGGTTAAACGCGGTCAATATTTTTTTTTAAATGCTACAGCTTCGTCTCCTTCTCTTGTACGTCCACTGAAACAATTATCTCCGTTGTATAATCTACTGCCCTCGACAAACGTTCGCGAGAGAAAAGGCACGATAAAAATCTCTTTACGAAGGTTCGATTGGAGAAGAAGACGCGCGAAACTTCCGCCGACCGCAAAAGGTATCGCGAACAGCGTGAGAGGTGCACGGCGGTTCGGGCGTCGATTATATAATTGCCACGATCAATCTCCATCATTGGAGGGGCGAGAGGGAGAAGGTCGGTATTCCTCGTTCGGCATTCACGGTCAATCCAGCCGCTTATTTCGAGACGGGAGGCGCGAGCCGTCAGACGCTCACGACCCACCTAGTCAATTAAGAAGACAGCCGATCTATTAGGGGATGCTCTCGTCTTCTTGCTCCCTTTCCGCGTCTCTTTCTCTTTTTCTTGTCCCGCCTCGTCCTCGTCCTCGTCTTCTGCCGCTTTTCTGCCGGCTGTCTCTCGCGATGAAACAAGAGAAGCAGGAGGCGGAGCCGGGGGAAAATTGGGCGACGAGAGCGGCGAGATCGCGACCGAACCCGTCGAGCCCACGGTTAATCGAAGGGAAAAGGGAATCGTCCGCGTCGATTAACCATCTTTCGTGTTCCTCTTCGGCGAGCAGGAAGTTTTCATTCGCTTGTTTATTTATTTATTAGTATCGACGGGGGGAAAAGAAACGTTTGGATTTTGTTGGAACTGGGACTATTAAGTTTTGAGAGACTTTCTTCTGGTATACACGCGCGATGCATTTGTATAACACGTCTGATCTTTACGATGACACGAATCAGAAGGAGACGCACGTTAGAGACAGTGCTTCGTACAAAGGAAGATTCCTCAACCATTACGCGACTCTAATACAAATGTAAATACTTATCTACGTGTATAGATGTCACGATTAATCGTGTTTCGATAGATTTCTTCGCAAAAATTCAACGGAATAGTGATGGTAATAAAAATGAAAAGAAAGATGACAATCGCCAATGGAAAGCGTAAGAACACATGAAAACTAATTAAAGGTAGCAGGCCGCGCATAGAATCTGCTTACGATCTACCGCGTAAATCTAAACAACGACGTGGCTTCTGACAGCGTCGAAAAGTTGACTTTTCAATTTATCGAAATCATCCAAGGAGGAGTCAACGTCGTTTGTCTAAGTATATTAACCAACCTGAGAATCCTATTACTCAAACGATCAGCGAAAGCCAATAAGAAAAAAAGGAAGAAATCCGAACTACCGAATGCTTTAGCCGGGGAAAGGGTTAAATTATCCAATCGAATCCAATGGCGAGCAATCGAAATCGATAGAAGCTGGAAAGTTTCTATCCCGAAGGGTGAAGTGAAAAATGCAAAGGGGAAACCGGAAGAAGACGGACGACTTTGCGCGTGAAAAGAGGGCCGCGTAACAGCAAACACGAGGCCGCAGAACAGTCAAGCATCCAGAGGAGACTCTTTCCAGTTCGGTAAGATGACGTACGGTGGTCCACGGTGGTGGGTTCTATTTTCGTTGGCGCGTTTCAAGGGGGAAGCCGACATGTGCTCGATATTTAGACACCGTCCTGTCTCCTTTCGTCTACTTGCCGCGGGATTCTCTTCTTCCGCGCGCGCGGCGGCGACTCGCAAGCTTTCTCTATCCTTCGCCGTCGCGGAGCTTTTCTCCGTTGAACGCCGCGTGTCACGGCGTTCTGTCGCTGTTCCGCTTCCTCGTCCGTCCTCTCGGAACTCGCCCCTCCTTCCAACGGGGTATTTAGTTCCACGCCGTTATAAATTACGTATCATTCGCTTTCCAAACTGACATCGTGGCACGCGCTCCCGGAATGCGAATACCGGCTCTGCCTCCCTCGTTATCCTTTTTCTCCATCTCCTCCTCCTTCTTCCAACTTTGCTCCGCTCGTCGCCTTCGTTTCTCCCCCTTTCCCCTTCGCTCGCTTGACTCCGTGTCGCGTGATTTAAACCCCGCGCGGCCTTCCAGTAAAACGACACTCGCTTCTTTAACATATTCGACTTATACTCCACGCATCACCAAGGCATCGAACACTTCTTTCCGTGTTTCGGGATTAATCGCGGTTGTTTTTTGGGGGGGAAAGATCCGAAGGGGTTGCAATTCGTTGCGGAATAAGGTTGAGCATTTTTTTCTTTTGTTCTACCGGAGGAAGTAAAATGATATTGAACCGAGAGCTGAAGGAGTTAACCCTTTGCTGCTTTATGATCACTTCGGTGGCTACTTTTGACAAGGCTGGCTTTCGTGGAATTGTGCAAGGGATGGTAGCGGAGAATCTGTACTGCTGTATTGGCAAATTTATTCACGACGCGATGCACGAGTTGCTAGAATGAATTTGAAAGATGAAATGGTGCGAGCGAGGAACGAACGCGTAATGTATACGCGAAGTTTGGCACTAAAAGGGTTAGGAGATGTTGGCCCGTGTATCTCGTTCCTATTTTCTCTTTGTATCGTTTTTGGCCGATAGTGCAACCCACCTTTATAACTGTGACCTATCTTTATAATCGTAATCTATCTTTATAATTGTGACTTATCTGTATAATAGTGTTGTGGCCTATCTCTATCATTTTTACCTACTTCTATTATAGTCTGATCTATCTTTATAATTGTGGCCTATCTTTATAATTCTAACCTATCTCTATGATAATGTGACATAGCTTTACAATAGTGACCTACCTCTATAATAGTGTGAACTACCTTTATAATAGTGTGGCCTATCTCTGTAATAGCTTGATCTATCTTTACAATTGTTACCAATCTATATAATAGCCTGACCACCTATCTTTACAGTTGTGACCTATCTCTATAATAGTGTGACCTATCTTTACAATTGTAACCCATCTCTATAATGAAGTGACCCACCTTTATAATAGTGCGACCTATCTTTATAATTTTGATCTATCTCTATAATAGTCTGACCTATCTTCATAATTGTGACCTATATCTATAATAGCTCGACCTATCTTTACAATTGTGACCAATCTCTATAATAGCCTGACCACCTATCTTTACAATTGTGACCTATCTCTATAATAGTGTGACCTATCTTTACAATTGTAACCCATCTCTATAATGAAGTGACCCATCTTTATAATAGTGCGACCTATCTTTGTAATTTTGACCTATCTCTATAATAGTCTGACCTATCATTATAATTGTGACCTATATCTATAATAGCTCGACCTATCTTTACAATTGTGACCAATCTCTATAATAGCCTGACCACCTATCTTTACAATTGTGACCTATCTCTATAATAGTGTGACCTATCTTTACAATTGTAACCCATCTCTATAATGAAGTGACCTATCTTTATAATTGTGACCTAACTCTATAATAGCTTGACCTATCTTTACAATTGTGACCAATCTCTATAATGAAGTGACCCACCTTTATAATAGTGCGACCTATCTTTGTAATTTTGACCTATCTCTATAATAGTCTGACCTATCATTATAATTGTGACCTATATCTATAATAGCTCGACCTATCTTTACAATTGTGACCAATCTCTATAATAGCCTGACCACCTATCTTTACAATTGTGACCTATCTCTATAATAGTGAGACCTATCTTTACAATTGTAACCTATCTCTATAATAAAGTGACCTATCTTTATAATTGTGACCTAACTCTATAATAGCTTGACCTATCTTTACAATTGTGACCAATCTCTATAATGAAGTGACCTATCTTTACAATTGTAACCTATCTCTATAATAAAGTGACCTATCTTTATAATTGAGACCTATCTCTACAATAGTCTGACCTATCTTTATAATTGTGACCTATCTCTATAATAGCTTGACCTATCTTTACAATTGTAACCTATCTCTATAATAAAGTGACCTATCTTTATAATTGAGACCTATCTCTACAATAGTCTGACCTATCTTTATAATTGTGACCTATCTCTATAATAGCTTGACCTATCTTTACAATTGTGACCAATCTTTATAATGAAGTGACCTACCTTTATAATAGTGTGGTCTATCTCTATAATAGCTTGACCTATCTTTACAATTGTTACCAATCTCTATAATAGCCTGACTACCTATCTTTACAATTGTGACCTATCTTTACAATAGTGTGACGTATCTTTAGAATTGTGACCTATCTCTATAATAGCGTGACCTATCTTTATAATTGTGACCTATCTCTATAATAGTGACTCTAATGAAACCCTCATCCCTGCTACGTGATTTCTTGCGAGCCGTGGAACGGTAATAACGGTGAATGAAGGAAGGAAGAAATTTCGCCGGCGACGCGGTGCTGGTGAACGAGGGACCCTCGTGCGAGCCACGCCACCTAATTCTAAACACGTGTTCACGCACCGTTTCCAAGAAGTATTCCTCGTCGACGTTGCGGGCCAGGTTTACGATCGCCGCGAATTGTCGGCGGAACTGCGCGACGAATCATCTGCGTACGCGTTGCACGTGATCGAACGCGAAACAAAAGGCGACGCAGCCGTTTCCTGCGGCCCTTTCGCCGGGCTAAAAATATTTGAAAATTCGTCAGACTCTCTGGCGTGTACAAAAATCCTCGAGAACTTTTATCCACGTCTTCGATTTTCTACCCCCAAAAAACTCTGACTAACGTTTCCTTCTAGTATTCCTCTTTCAACCAAAGCAACCCTCGACGCAATCTAAACAAATATACGCGAAAAATTCTTCAAGTTTCCCATCTTTCACCGCGTAAACTTTGTGCCTAGTATCTTTCACCAGCAACCCCCAAAATTCTTCAAATTCACGATCGTCCACCCCGAAAATTCAACGAGACCAAGGGGAACGCGCAACGACGATTCACGAATAAAAGGCGGCGGAAAAAGGGGTGGAAACTGGGGAACAGAAACGGGTGTGTCGCGCGGGAAGAAAAAGGATTAAAAAGGAGGAGAAGTTGCGGCGGGGCAGATATCAATTCTCTTTACGCGGCAAAACGGTGGCAGCTCCACTAATAGACCGAAAGATTCTCATCTGTTTAACGCGCGAGTTGGAACAACCTCTCTTCGCAGTTTGCTCGCGAAGGGAAGAAGGCGAAGAAGGAAAAGGAGGCGAGTCTCACTCTCTCCGAGTTCACCGCAAGCTGACGCGCACAAAAGACAAAGGGAGAGGGCAAAAGGAGGACGTAGAAGAGCTGCAGGAGGGGGGGAGAGGGTGAAGAGAGAGAGAGAGAGAGAGAGAGAAAAAAAAAGAAAAAATATATCGTCTCGTCGCCGAGATGCCAGAAGCGAGACGCATACCTCTTAATTGGAACGCTTTGCTCGGCCTAAGCGATTTGGCCGGATTTCGAAGGAAATGGGCGTTTAAGTGCGCCCAAGAACCATTTACAACGGCCGACATTACCGCGTCCTGCTCGCACCAATCTTTTTAGCTCCACGCGTTTACTTCTCCGCCATCCGATTTTGCATATATATATATAATTCTTCCCTCGTTTCGTTTTGTTCCGATTTGCTTTATACGCCGGGAAAACTCCTTTCGATTTCCAAGTACGTTGCTCCTGTGAATTAACGATGAATATTTCGTGGGGGCATTAAAATTCAAGAGTTTAGAATACGAAAGCTTAGACATTCCCAGGTTTAGAAATTCGAAAGCTTGGAAATTCAACAGTTTAAAAATGCCAAAGCTTAGTATTCCAAAACCTTAAATATCTTAGAAAGAAAAAGAGCTTAGAAATCTGAAGTCCCCCAAAACTAGTAGTCTTGAAAATCCAAAGTCTTGGCAAACGTTCTCCGCCGAAGCAACTCAGCAAACGTATAAAAGCTCTATGAAAGGCACGGTTAAACGTTAGACACGCTCATAGTTGCAACGCTACGTGCTCGCGAGCGGCATTAAATAGTCGACGACGACGACGACGTGGCCGAGAAGAGGGGAATAATTCGAGGGCCTCGTAAAAATGGTCGGCTCGGTTTGTGCGCTCGAAACGCGACCATTAGCGGTCGTAAAATGTTCTTCGAGCGCGGTTTATTTGGTCGGCCGGGGCGACGCGGATTCACGCGGGCCGTTTTCCCGAAATAAACGAATCGACGTGGTTCGGAGTGTCACAAATCCCGTCGTCGAAAATATTAAGATTCCGTGCTACAATGTCGCGGCTAATGGAAGCGGATGAAACGGGTGGCGAACGCGCGCGCGAGGGGTGCAACAGGAGGCCCTGAGCGAGGCGTAAAAAAGGCGGGAGAGAGGTCTTTTAACAACCAGACTCATTAGGAGCATGCTGCTCGCTTTTTACTCGCAGACATTTGTAAGCAATACAGACTTCAAAAAACAAACTCTGCTGCTGTCGCAGCCAGCAGCCGCAGCCGGACACCTCCGTTTGCTCTCTTTTCGCCGTTCGTGTTTCTCTCCTTTCTACTTCCTACGTGTTTAAGGGTGTCTGGTAGAATTCGAGCCCGCAAATTGCGAAACACACCGCGCGCGCAACTTTACTTCGGCATATCGGATTCACCTGTAAACTCGTCCGTCACGCGACCATGTTTTGCGCAATATTGTCATTAGACCGTGTTCGCGTCTGGAAAATTTAAGACGCGTTACGCGTGTAATTCGCGATAACACACCGGATACCAAATTACTGTATTTTCCGAGTGGAACAAACTTTCAGGTTCCGTTTGCGTAATTCTGTATTAATGGAAATACGAATTTGCGTATGAGTCTGCAGTCCAATTCGGATGAAATCTGTTTCTTTAGAAAATGCTTTGCAATTTCGCGAGTAAACTTTTATGGTACATCGACAAGTATCAATTGCATCTTCTTTACATTAGGCTGGATAAAATGTCTTGCTTTTTTACAACGTGGCGCTTGAATAACGAATACGTAAATATCTTAGGTTTATACGTAAGTAACTTTTGAGACGCAAATAGCTCCCGATTAGTAGACACTTTGATGCATCATTTGGGAAGAGATCTTAACGATTCATTGCATTTACTATGCTTAATATATCTTCGTAATGGAAGAAAGTAAAATACGTTTTCCACGTACTACTTTTTATCCGTCTCTAGTCTTTAATACTTTGTCCAATATAAAATGCATCAATATAAATGCAAAATAATACATAAACTTGCGTTATAAACTAGGGAAAAATTATATAAACAATAGAGTAGGCTAATATTGAATGATTCGCGTCATCTTTGAAACGCAAAATTATGCACGAACCTTTCGGTAGAATCAATTAGTTAACCTTTCGCACTCCGTTGGCTGCGACAGATCAATTTCCGCCTCTCGCAACAAAAGCGTGTCAAAGTTAACGTCGAATCCAGGCAGTGAAAAAATTCGTCGCGCAAAGCATTAAGAAAATCGCGTTAATCGATCGGCTGGATCGATGCGCAAAGTTCAAAGATCAAGAAGCTCGCGTAAATTCGCCGTCGCGTGCGTCGCGATCTGTTTTCGCGGAGAAGAAGAACACCGCGCGCTAATTCACGCGTTTCTTATAATTTACACCGGTACGTTTGGCATCGGGCGTAACGTTGACGTTATTATTCGTCGCGAAAAACGAACCGATTCAGCTTGTCCCATAAATAGCGAAAGGAGGTGTGCGAGCGCGCGGTTCACGGTGTATTAAAGCGATGATTCATCGGCTCTGGCGGTGTTCAGAAGCGGAGTGAAGCGTCGCGACGCGATTGCGGCAACGCACAGGCTCCGTTCAGGGTTTCGCCTGCTTCCCGGTATCGCGGGTATCGACGATTATGTCATTTATCGCGGGCATTCTAATCGAGGGCCGCGCGGCGGGTAACTTATCCGAACGGCAGAGTTTAGCGCCTGTAAAGTGAAGCGAGCTTCGTACCATAATCGAGATAAACGGTAGATAAACTCGTGTCAACGGCATAATTCCTTTTGATAAAACGGCGGAGGGCAGGGGAGAGGGAAAGGGATCGGGGCCTGGGCGGCGTTTTAATGAATTTTTACGGAAAGATAAATGCGACTGAATTAATAAGGTTATCGCCGTAAACTCGGTAATCGCCGTTATAAATTCCTGCCGCCAACTTCTTCTTCCTTCCCGAGCGGCGAGGGGCCCTTTTGCTCCGATTCTCTGTCACGAACGCCACGCCGCTAAACCTCCGCCGCGTTAAGTATTGTTCATAAAACGTACGATATTAAAAAAAGCCTGCGAGACCAGAGAAAGAGGGAGAGAGAGAGAGAGAAAGGGAAAAAGGAAGAAGAACGGAGGGACAGCCCGAGGTCGGGCTATAATTAAGAGCGAAATAACGAGGGAGTTGTCGAACGCCAGTGTAATCATTACGAACTCGCGCGAAACCCTCGAAACATGTGTTCCTCTCGGCCAACGCTTCCTGTCGTTAAACGTCTGCATAACTACTACTCGCGTTTACGCGTGCCCGTCCCACGCTCGTTTCTCTTCCGAGCATCTTCCAGCAGTCTGCGAATTACCGATGATAAACGAGCCCGCTGCTCTTTGCAAGTCGAACGCGTTCCTCTTTCTTTCGTCGATCCGCGATCTCTCTTTACGATTAAATTGCGCCATTCGAAAAGAACGTCGCGTTCCATGCAATCGTAGACCGAGAGATTACGAGTCTATCGGCACGTTTCTATCGCAATTTGCGTGGTTTTTCATTAGGAAGAGGAATACAAATGGTAAAACGCGTCGTTAGGTATTTGTTTGCCTTGGAGAAGAGAAAAGTTTTCGGTGTGATTAGACAGAGGATCTGTGCTGAATTTGAATAAGTAGAAATGCGCAAAGCAAAGCAAAGTGTACGCTATAATATATGGACGGCGCGGCGTAGCCAGTCAGTGTTTGTCTTCCATTTCTTTATCTACGTTTACGAATATACAAATTTGAATAAATATCTGCAGTCCAGTGGTAGATCGCGCTATCTATTTTGCAAATTTGCTGCAAATATTAATCCCTCTTCAAAATTCGGCACCTGATGTCTTACCGTGTTTAATCATCTACGAAACGAATTACGAGATCGTATCTAATATCTACTTTCCCGCTCAACATTATACGATTAGCGTCCCTAAATCCAGCCACGTTAACTTACCGAATTAATGTAACGAACATACATCCCGTACACGATCGTAATATTTCGCATCCGACGCAACGTCAAAGCAAACAATTGTCTTCGTTGAAATCCGCGGCACGAGTGAAAAGAAATGGTACAACGAAATGGGTTAATCCGATTTTCGCCGCGAGACACGCGAAACACGTGTTATTCGTAATGCAAACACTATTAGCGAGACGCCCGAAGGTAGCCGCTTCATTAATAACAATCAGGATGTATCAGGGGCGGTGGCGTGAAGCGATTTTTCACAACAGCATCCAACACCGATCGCCGCTTGACACCTCTAATTAGCGAAGAGGATTCTCGCGGTAGCGGTTCGGCTCGGCGTGCAGAACGCGCAACGGTTTACGCGAGCAGTCGTTCCGCCGCAAATCAGAGTAAAATAGCACACGCGTGTCCCTCCTGCCACCGGGAGAAAAAGATTCGAAACGAGGCTTTAAGAGACGAGCGGCGACGACCATTCATCTCTGAAACGTCCAAGCTAAACATAGGCTTTCGAAACGAGCCGAGGAGACGCTTCTCGCGAGCGAACCATCGCGTATCCCGCGCCGATAACCAGTCGAAGTTACTTTCGTCTGCTAGTAGAAATACGTATATTCGAAGCGTTTTTTTTAACAATCGTTGCTTTATAATTGTCGAGTATATACTTGGTGTGCACTATCGAAAAGAAGTAAAAGAAGGCAGACGAGTCTTTACATCCTCGCTGTAGATATATGGTCCACTATCTTTCCTATCACGGTTATCGCTTATTCCTTATTAAACCACTGTCGATCTTTAACGTTTTCGGTTAATAGTGAACACGGCATATGCGTGCAGGGAGGCTAATACTTGGATAGTAATTAGAAAGGGGAATGTAAATACTTGCGTGACTTTTTGTCGCGGACGAATAGTACATTTCTATATCGCCTAAATGTCGATGAGTGTCGTTATCTTATGTTCGTCTAGGCTAATTACTTTCTATAGGAATACGTATATAAGACGGAGAGTGCAGGGAAGATACTTGGTACGAAAGACTTGCCACGCGTGTAAGCATATGTTCGATTAGTTGTGTTCCGGAATTTATACAATACCATTAACAATAACTAAAACCGTGTTAAGTGATTTCTACGAGAACGGTTTAGTGGCCGCGCTTCGACCATGTGTTTTACAGTCGGCACGTTACAATCTGCTAGCTCTGACTGACGAAGTGGTATGAGTCGCAACGTGTGCAGACGTACCCGAAACGCTTAGATTGGCATTTAACTATAATTAGCCTTAGAAAATAGTTTCGACGATAACAGGCTAAAGAATAATAACCACAAGAAGGACGCTTCTTTACGGTTTTTAAGACGCAAAAATGTATTTAAATATTAAGTGTACCAATGAATAATCCCCGTTCGAACGGAATAAGATGCCTGTCTTAATAATTCCTGCTAAAATGGAGGCTTGATTATTCGATCAAATATATATTCGTTAATCTATCTTTATATCTGGGTGGCGTATTTCGAATTGAAGCTATATTTATTTAAAAGGTACCTTAAAGGACTACTTCCTGGCGCTTAATATTAGACGCACCAGTGAATAGTTCAATTCCTCGGTCAAACTCAGCATCTATTTTTAACGAAAAGTTATACGGAGTTAAAGAAACCGTCGCGATTTTGCGTAGAGAACGCTAATAAAGCTAACAGCGGTTGGAAAAATGAGAAGAAAAAAAAAAGCGGATCGCCAACGACGCAATTCGCTCGGCCGCGAATAAGAAAGATTCGGAGAAACGGCGGTGTCCGCGTAACGAGGAAATGAACGCTAATGCGACACGGTTTAGCTCGGCCGTGAGGCACTTTTTATTCGCGTGCTCGTGGAAACGCTAACAAGCCAAGGGCCAACAGAGTTTTGCTAAATCACCGGCAGCTGAGTTTCCCCGCCGGCGCTTTCCTTTTCCCTTGCAATTAACACTTCATTACCAGCGCGCTCGTTTCCCGTGAAATCCGAATGCCTCGATGATCTATATTAAACCGGCCCCGTCCCCGGTTCGCCACGAAAAGAACCGGGGCCCCGCGTTCCTCGCGCCGCAAGTTTATCGCCGGCTCCCTTTTCTTGCTTCTCCTTTTATCGGTGGCTTTCGGCGGGCGCGCGTTTTTTTTGCCCCGCTCGCCGCTTAAACGGCCGACGCGCGCGCTATAGAAAGTCATTTCGAATGGAGATCCCTTCGGACCCGGAGTACCTAGCGTCTGATAAATACACGAAGCGATATAATTAACCCTTCGTCGAATTATGGCGCCACGCGGAGACTCGGATTTCGGCTGAACCCCGCGGAATCAATTTCATCGGGAATTCATTTTTTTTCGCGATCCTGTATTACATGCCGAATACCTCAACGGCAATTAGCTTTCGTTCGGTAACTCGATCGAGTAGGTAGCATTAAAAGGAGAGGGCATTATTTTAATTGCTCGCTTCGAGCGCGGAGATTCCAGTGAAAGTGGAATACGTCGATCGTAGCAAGGCAAAGGATCAGCGTTGCGTTAACGTGACACATCTCCTTTGCTGCTTCGTTCAATTTTATGTAATTGTAGAAGCTAAGCGGAAGAAGAAATTGTTAGCACAAATTTCCAGAGTGTGCTTCTTGGAAAACCCCATCGTCGAAATACGAAATCGAGGGGTGGAAAGTGGCTAGACAAACATTGCGAGTGAAATGTCGCGTCGAATTTGCGGGACGTTGTCGAGATTAACTTCTGTGTCTCTCATTTGTGTTTCATGCACGTTAGTTGATAAACTACAGTTTCTCTCACCCATTTATATGATATTGATAACTGTAAATCATCGATAATTTGATAACGAAATTGACAACGATACCTGTAGATCATCGATAATTTAATTGTACGTACATATTGTCCTGACCAGTGTCGCCCATCGTAGTATCGTACAATTACGTCGTGTAATCATAATCCACGGAAATAAAGTAACCGTTGAGCAGTACGCGCGTGTTCCAATATACGTTAAAACCTTCGTCAAATAAAGAATACAGTAACATTGTATACCTAAATCTGCCTCTGTCTTTCGCAGTCGAAGGTTTAACAGGCTTCGCAACTCGCCGTGTTGTAAATCCGATCATCTCTCGGCAAAAGGAAACATTCCAGGCGAAAAGTTCGAAACGATCGCGGCGAACACGTAAGAGGTGGCCGCGTGTTTGATTCGCCATACGTATTAATCGGCTGCGCGAGCAATTACGCGGTGTTAACGAGCAGGCTGACGTACGAGCCGTCGCGTTTTCGTAAACACGTTTACGGAGGCGTAGCACAGCCGCAGCTGCGGCCACCGCTCGTGTTTCGCGAATTTCATGCACCGTCTCGACGATCGTGTCGCAAATTGCACCTGTCACGAGTCGCCGTAATTACCTCCGACGCCGTTCAACGTCTATAAACCTAACGTCGTTGCTCCGCCGACATTTTTTCACCCCCTTCGTCGAAGCGAATTCGCGAAATTCGCAGATACGCTGTTGAATCAGTCGATTACAGATACGATTAAAATACTAGAAACCCAGCGAGCAGCGAAGAACATTTAAACATTTGTAATAATTATACGAAGTCGATTCGTCGCGCGTTGCATCGCAGTTTAAGGTCTAAAAGGATCTTTAAATCGCTCGAAATATTCCTAAACGTCCGAACCGAAGAAGAATCCGTTTACAGTGGATTTAACTTAGAAGAAGAGAAGAATACGTGGGAATATTTGCGGAGACACAGTTTCGCGCAAACAAATTACGAAATTAGAGCCGGTGTAAGGCTGGCAAGCTTCGAGAGAGCGGAGTAATGAACAAAAGAAAAGGGGTAATTGCAGGACAGACTCGCGGAGGAGCGCGTCGAGTTAAATCGAGGCGGACGGTGGACGCGGAGAGGACGCGCGAGTTTTTCGTGGCCCGCTTGAACGGGAGTAATTTTCTGGTCGCTTGCCGGCACCGGTTATATTTAATGCTTTAATCTGCCGAGGCGTCGAGCGATCTAAACACGCGATAAATCTCGGAGCCGGAGGACGCCTTAAAAAGCGGCAACAAAACCTCTTCGGCAAGCGGAAGCGTTAAGTGGCATCGCGGAGAGCCGCGCGCACGCTTCCGTGCCTTTCCATTAACGGCTCGCTTAAAACAGCCAGCAGACACCCCTCTCCACGGCACCATATTAATGATTTCCCAAAACTCTCGAGCCGTGTGAAAACTCCTCTTGCCAACCGATCAGGACCTATACGCTCTCCTTTCACCACACCGCGCCTCTTCCGCGTCTCCCGAACCGCCTCTCGCAGCTGCACTCGCGTTTCACAATCGCTACCGCGTCCGTAATATCGGCCGTTTACGATCTAAAGGCGGCTAGAACGAGGAACAAGCGGTTTCTCCAGAGAATTCGTCGGATCTCGTGTGCCGCTCAGCGTTGGAAAATTGCTTGGGGATACGCGGTTCACGACCTACGGTGATTAGCTTTTATTTACTAAATTTAGGAAAGCGTTCATTCACCGTACGAATACAATGATACTTGCGTTATACTTTGAACACAGGGGTGCATATTATTGCTTACTATTTGCGCGTTCTTTCATTTGTCGCGTATCTAAATTCACCGTAAATGCATAAAAATTGTCAATCTATCTTGGTTAGGTGTACCTTTTACCGTCAAATTCAACATTTCTTTTTAACAAAATCGAGTACCTGCTCTGTTTTCAACATTTGTTAATATTTACGTATCACAAAGTAAATTCAATATAACAAATTCGTCGCTACGTAATTGAAGATGTACAACAAAGTCCACGTTTCTTCATACTGTCACTTGAATACTATTCATTTAAACGGAAACACATTTTTACGTATATTAACACGTCAGTTTGCGTAACAGGTATAAGATGTATAGTAAACGTCGCGCTTCACTGAATTACGACGCGTTCCATACCTTACAATCGTTATATTTTACAACATACTTTAGAATCGTAACAAATTCGCTACCAATAAACGAGTAAATTTGACCGCGTAATTCACCCCGACAAATCGCCCGCTATAAAATGCCACGACGGCAAACGAAGCAGGCTAGAAAAATTAAAATTCCTTTTGTAAGGGAAGGGGGGGAAAGGCACGAAGAAGTCGCGGCCAATTGCAAGCGGGCGCCCAAATATTTTCGCTCGGATTTCATGCCGCGTGAAATGGAGCGTCTCGCGTCGGCTGAGGGAGAAAAGAAGAAGAAGAGGAGAGAAAGAGGGTTAGAAAAAGGGGGAGGGTCACGGTGGAGGAAAAGGGTCGCGTTGAGGGCAGTCGACACCTCCGCGCGTTGCACACGTGCTCGCCATGCGTGGCTAGTTAAGAGAGGCGCCTAGCGCCCAACTCGACGCTTAACAAGTATACACGACGCTTCTTCTTGTCCACCGAATTTCTACTTGTTAGCCCTTAACTGGGAGCTTCCCGCCCTTTCCGACTAGGCGGTGGCTGATAGTTCATTTGTTTCCGCTCGCTTCCGCTCCGTCTTCCCGGAAACTCGCGGCGAGGTTGTTTTACGAACTGGATATATAGTAATAGGTACTTAACGTTGACATGGTAAACTAAATACATAGAGGCTAAGCAGCGTCGGGAATACTTGTAAAACCTTTCCATAATTAGCGCGGATAAAGTAGGCTATTTTATCTAAGCTTGTAAATTAGATGCGGGACATCTGGGATAAATGACCCAATTACTCTCGCTCGAATTCGTTCATTTAATAGCGAGGTAAATAATGTACAAAGAATCGTAAGTAATGAAATGTTCATACCAAATTTGGACTTCGCTTTACGTAACGACACGCATAGACATTGCATATTCGCTTGCATTTAATATTTGTAAATAAATATAAGGAGGTAAACGTGCTGTTAAACGTTGAAACGTGGCCAATGTAATTATAAAGTACGGGACGTGTCGTAATCCAGTAAACGCGATACGTTTACTATATATATATTATATCTGTTATACAAATCGACGTGCTAATACGCGTAAAAATTATTTCTATTCAAATGGCAACTTTTTCAAGTGACAGTAACAGGAACGTTTCGACTTTGTCGTACACTTTCAATTGCGTGCTACGTAATTCATTATACTCACCGTATAAAGAAACATTTCTAAATAAAAGAGACGTCGAACAATGTTACGCCCTAAAATGGAATGATTTTTAGATTAAATAATGTCCAAAATAGATGAAACAAAGTTACTTAAAGCGCGAACGTTAAAGTGGCAGGACGCGCTACCATCTACCCTATTGTTTCCACATACTTATAAAGGATGTTCGAGATTACTACTATTCCCGTTACGTTTCAACGACGGAGCCCCTGAAAGAAAGAAAGATCCAAGGGATCCACGATCCACCGGGAAGATGGTACTCGCAAAAGTCTTAAACCACTTACGCGAGGATTTCACCGGTGTCTCTTTGAAGTTCGCTACGCGATGCTCCGCGGTGATTTTCCACGGGGGGTGTACATTCTAATTTCACGATCACGGCCGCGATGAAATTGACCGCGACGCAGGTGCGTGGCGGGCGAAAGGCAAAGACAATTGCCGGGCTGCTCTGGTGCTCGGGGATTAACCGTGTCGCGAAAGCGGCTTACCGGGGAGAAAATGAAATTTAATTAACTGGAAACGACGCGGACTCGGCGGCCGTCACGCGGCGCTCGCGTGAGCAATGCTTCCTACGCGTTTCGCAGCGTTTTTCCCACTGCCAAACCGTCCGCGTGCTCTTCTAATTATCTTCCGTCTCTTCGTAATAGGGTATACGTACCACGTACCGACACTTTAAGGTTCGCGCTTTATGTAACTTCGTTTAACTGTTTTAGAACGTGGTTAACGTAGTGAAGATCGTTCCAGTTTGCAGCGTAATATTGTTCAACCGCTCTTTCACTTATGAACATTTTCTTTATACTTTCGCTATGACGAATCGATCGCTACGTAATTGAAAATGTACGACAAAGTTCAATGTCCCTATGTCCCGAAACAATACTACAGCGTTAAAATCGGAATAGTTTTCGTTGCCTACTCGCTGCCACTCTTTCTTAACAATACGCGCAAAATTAATTAACCACGCTTCGTCGTAAATAAAAAAAGCGAAGCAACGAGACGAATAGTAGATCGATATTAACTGCACTTGACTGCAATCTCTCATTAAACGAGATGCTTATAATTTAACCGTACCTTTCCGGGGAATCGTAACCCGGCGAAAGCTGCAAAATAAAGGGGGGGGGGAGAGTAAAATCCACGATAAGCGAGGTACGCGAAAAAAAAATGTTCGACGAGAAAAAGAGGAATTCACGATACCGTTGGATCATCCGGGGAGTACTTTTGCAATCGAAATCCCCTTTGCGAATAGCAAAGTATTCCAGCGGAAAATAAAAGGAAAATAATAATAACAGCCGAGGTCAATGGATACGCGCGATTTGACGTGAAATGGCTCGCATGAGACGCGAAGGGAGGAAAAACAAAAAAAGGGGGAGGGAGGGAGGAAAGGGGATAGACCGGAGTGAAATCGACGAGGGTTGGAGGAAAGGGAAGGCGGATGGGACGCGCAGAGGTTCGCCAATACAAAAGGGGAACCCGGAGATTACGATCTTCCATTCGTTTGCTCGTTCCAATTATTTTGTCCAATTAAAATATCGATTTTCTCCCCCCGTCGCGGGCGGCTCCGCCGCGAGTACGTTCGCCTTTTCCCGTGTCGTCGTCCTCCCCCCTTCGTCCCTTCGTCCCTCGTCCCTCGTCCGCATTCCAACCCCCGCAGACGCAGCCTAACCGGTGGCGAACGCACATTTTTCGCCGCCCTTCGCCAAATAGATTAACCTCTCCCCGATTTCCCGTTGCAAGGGTCGCGAAGCTGCCTTTCCAATGGTTCCTTTCATCTCAAGGAAGTTGACGCGGTTTAGGGCCACTGTTGTCGACTAACAACGACAGCCAGCAACCAAGTTTCGCGACGTAGAAATTGATAGATTCAATGCTGCGCTGTACGCGCGTTTAGCGATTAATTTGTTATTGTCCGTGGATTGGTGTGAAACGCGAGGCAGCGCAACGTGCGATGGGTGAGAATAGAACAGGCTAGGAGATGTATGAAACCAAGTCGTTTTTTTTAGCCGTTTCAGGCAGAAAATAAACATATAAGGTAGATGTCCTAATTACTGTTAGCGTACCTATAACCGCCGCCTGAATTCGTTTATTTAATAGCAAAGTAATGTACGAAGAATCGTAGATAAACAAATTTTCATACGAAATTTGGAGTTCGGTTTACGTAACGACGCATGGTCATCGTATATTCGTTTACAGTTAATATTTGTAACGAAATACTAGGAGGTAAATGTGCTGTTGTACATTGAAACGTAACCAATATAGTTGTAAAGTATGGAACGTGTTACAATTCACTAAGGCGCGACGTTTACTATGTATCTTATATCTGTTACGCAAATTGACGCGCCAATATACAGTAAAACGTGTTTTTATTTAAATGAATAGTTTTCAAGTGACAGTACGAAGACCCGTGGACTTTGTTGTACATTTTCAATTACGTAGCAATTAATATATTACACGTAACATATAAAAAAAATGTTCACAAATGAAAGAGACGTTGAACAATGTTATGCTTGAAATTGGAACGATTTTCAGATTAAATACGTTCTAAAATAGTTAAACAAAGTTACGCGTGAACCTTAAAGTGGCAGTACGTGGTACATCTGCCCTATATGTGTGTGTGTGTGTGTGAGTTTTTATCGTAATCAGACCATAGCTCAAACCACGAGTGTAAATCGTTGTTATAAGTCAAAGCGTTAATAGCAACGCGTTAATAATCAATAGCCTTTCATTGAAGCACAGAATTTGCCTTTGAACTACGCGTAAGAAGAATTTAAGCCTCGCTACAGAAGTGTGCCGCAGTTGTCGATAGATATCGCCGAAGACTATTTGCGATTTAAGTGGCTAATCACGCGACAACATGTTGACAACTTATTTTCCGTATCACTGATCCATGAAACCTTGAACACCGTGAAGACACCTGGCCCCGAAACACCTGTGTATTTCACCTATCCGCCTCAATTTCTGATTGCGCAAATATTTACGAAGTTACACAAGTGCTGGCAAGTTTCGAAACATTCCGCTTCGCGCGGAAACGGAGCAACACGGACGAAACCTTGACACTTCGAATACCAGAAACGAGATAAGACCGGCCGTACCGTTAATAAAGTAATCATAACAACGATTATTATTCCGGTGAATCGAGAGGGTTTAGAAATGAACGATGCTTCAGTTTTGAGAGAGTCGAAGAGCCAAAGCTGCTCGGGAAATCGTTCAATGTCCGTGCTAATAGGAGTTGTCGAAACGAGTAGGCAAATGTGTTGGCGAGGGCAAATCAATCACGAGCGTTTCGCGAGTTCCACGCTCGCCTGTCTCTCTCTCTCTCTCTCTCTCTCTCTCTCTCTCGTCCTTTTTCAGGGGAAGAAATTATCCCACTAAACGGCTATTAGACACGACCGGCGTGTGGAAGTTCTCTGAGAATAGACGATCTAATTCCGTGAACGGGAGGAAGCCGAGGGACCGAGATAGCAAACGGGGCGAGAGAAAGAGGCGTGGGGTGGAAGCGGCAGGGTTAGAGACGGACCACCGTGATTGCAATTTTAACGCCAATTTGACTTGAATCTCCTCCGCGCGAAAGAAATAGTGTTTTCATGCTCAATATAGCGGCCTGCTAATAATTAACGGCCACGCCGTGCCACTTTGTCGTTTACACGTACAGGGTGTCCTAATCGTGCTCGTGTCTGAAGCTTCGTTAACCCTTCCGCGATCGATCAAAATATTCGCCGCTGCGAGAAGATGAAGAAATTGTTGCAGAAACGGGTAACGGGATACCCGATTGCGCACACAGGGATTAAATCTTGAAACAGTTGATGAGTCTTTAAAGGTACGTTGAACGATTTCATTCGTAACATTGATAAACCCTCGCGCGAGCGATCGAAATATTTACGATTGTTCGAAGCTAATGTTCGAAGGAAATTGTTATAGAAATGGAGAACAGGGCAACGCGCAAGGGTTCAATCTTAGGACTATCGTTGCTCCTTTAAGCGAGCATTAAACAATTTTATTCATTATGTTCCTATATTTATCTATCACGATGATTCATCATATAAACTTTTCTAATTTGCACCCCCTAAGAATCGATTCTAATAATAGTAAACAACATTCTGTAGCTCTTGGAACGCCAAGAGTTGAAGAAGAACTTCTGAGGAAGACAAAATGAAACTTGATAGCACTTCCCTTTTAAATAGATTCAACCTCGTCAATTCACCCCATAAGTTGTCCAAATTTCCACTCCTAAATATTCATTCTAATGTCTACAAATCAAAGTTCACAGAAATGTAGGAAACTTTGCGATTCCTAAACCGCAAATGATTGGAAAGTGGCATCTGATAAATATGAAACGAAACTCATTAACATTTCCCTTATGATTACCATCAACCCTGTCGATTTGCGCTACAAACCTTCTAAATTTCACCCTCTACGAATCCTTTCTGATGTCTGCAAATTAAAATTCGCAGAGGTGTAGAAAATTCCCATCGATCCACCCCATAAGCTTTCCAATAAATTTCTACCCCTAAGAATTTGTTCTAATATCTATAACCCATCTGCAATCATTCTATTCTGCTTGAAACGTGAACAATAAGAGGAAAACTTCCAAAGAAATTCAATAAAACTTCTCCTATAATTATCATCAATCTCTCATCGATTTGTATCACAATCTTTCCAAATTTCCACCCCTAAGAATTAATTCTAATATCTATAACTCTTCTATAATAATAATTCTGTTCTCCTTAAAACGTATATAATTAACGAAAGACTTGGAAAAAAGTATGGAACGGAATTTAATAAACCTTCTCTTCTAATTAATTATCAATCTCATCAACTTCACGCAAAAATTATCCAAATTCCCACCCCTAGGAATTAATTCTAATATCTGTTACTCTTCTATAATAATAATTCTGTTCTCCTTAAAACGTATATAATTAACGAAAGACTTGGAAAAAAGTATAAAACGGAATTTAATAAACCTTCTCTTCTAATTATTATCAATCTAATCAACTTACCGCAAAAATTATCCAAATTCCCACCCCTAGGAATGAATTCTAATGTCTATAACTCTTCTATAATAATTCTGTTCTCCTTGAAATGCGAATATAATTGGTGAAAGATTTCCGAAAAAGTATGGAACGGAATTTAATAAACCTTCTCCTCTAATTAATTATCAATCTCATCAACTTCACGCAAAAATTATCCAAATTCCGAGCCCTAGGAATTAATTCTAATACCTATAATCCTTCTATAATAATTCTGTTTTCCTTAAAACGCATATAATTAACGAAAGACTTGGAAAAAAGTATGGAACGGAATTTAATAAACCTTCTCTTCTAATTAATTATCAATCTAATCAACTTACCGGAAAAATTATCCAAATTCCCACCCCTAGGAATTAATTCTAATGTCTATAATCCTTCTAAAATAATTCTGTTTTCCTTAAAATGCATATAATTAACGAAAGACTTGGAAAAAAGTATGGAACGAAATTTAATAAACCTTCTCCTCTAATTAATTATCAATCTCATCAAATTACCGCAAAAATTATCCAAATTCCCACCCCTAGGAATTAATTCTAATATCTGTAACTCTTCTATAATAATAATTCTGTTCTCCTTAAAACGTATATAATTAACGAAAGACTTGGAAAAAAGTATGGAACGGAATTTAATAAACCTTCTCTTCTAATTAATTATCAATCTAATCAACTTACCGGAAAAATTATCCAAATTCCCACCCCTAGGAATGAATTCTAAAGTCTATAACTCTTCTATAATAATTCTGTTCTCCTTGAAATGCGAATATAATTGGAGAAAGATTTCCGAAAAAGTATGGAACGGAATTTAATAAACCTTCTCTTCTAATTAATTATTAATCTGATCAACTTACCGGAAAAATTCCACCCCGAGGAATCGATCTTAACGCGAATAAATGATGGTTCGCGGAAGCGTGGAAAATTGCGCGACGAAGAAATGCGTTCCGAGAAAGATGGAACGAAACTCAAATGACACACCGTGTATGTGTACCGAGCGGGTCTTGCGGAGCTAGCGGGTGGTCCTCATTATGTCGCTTTCCCCACCGCTCAGCCGTCCTATCTATTTAACGTATCGTTTGCCTTGGTAACCATCCAAATTGGCCCATCCCTCTCTAGGCGCTGCCAGAGCCAGCATCTCCCGATCCCACTCGTGTTCTCCTTAATTATTGGCAAGCCGATGTTTAATAACACCGCTGCACCGGTGCGCGCTTCCCGCGAACGCGCACGCGATCTTTAATAGAAAACACTCCGTTTCCTGCGTCCACTTGGTGCTCCATTACCGCCGGCTACCAGTAGAACACAGGCCGCGTAGTTTCCATTTATAGAAATGATTCGCGAATAATAATCAGTATTAGTTCGGGAACAATTGTAATATCCTTATGAGATTTGTTGAATAGAAAGGAATAGAAAGGAAATCAATACAAGCGTTTACACGCGAAAACGAATAGTATAAAGTAAACGACCCGCGTACTGCTACTTTAATTTACAACAATTGTACAAGCAAAGAAGCATTCGTTAAACGCGGTGGAGAATCGATTTTGTAAAGTTGCTTAACTTTGTCCACTTGCTTATTCATTGTTATTCGAACCTTCGCGTTCAACTGTATCGCGTATTTTCTGTTACGTCTAGCAAGCCATCCAAAGTTGCTGCGAAATTTAAAGCTTTTATCGAAGTACCTAATTCGATCGACATTTAACGATCTCCGTTAACTTATCGCGAAGCATTTTTATCTGTCACGCATCGCGCGCTCTAACAAAGATCATCGATGCTCGTTGCAAGTATTACAAACTTTTAATTGTATCGCGTTCAGCGTTCGAGTAATTATGCACTGGTAGCGTACACAATACTCGAGTACGTATTTGCGTCGATCCGAGTTACCACCGTAGACACGGTATTTCCTGTTAGAATTAATTCAACGTTCGAGGAAAGCTGAACGCGCGCGGCGTACTCGTTTCTTTAGAAGCGTGTTTATTTTAGACCTTTAATAGCTGCATGATCGACGTTAATCCTCCCACCGTTGCTGCCCACGGTTTAACCGGCAAGTTAAGAGATTGATACGAGGCAACGGATACGAAATTCAATGGCCCGTAAACTTTAATGACGGCTGCTAACGAAAGACATCTTATTGCTTTGTTAAATCGTTTTACGATCCCCTTTAGCGGAGTCGTGATTTCTTCGTGATTGACCACCGTGAAACCAGCCATTTCCCAAGCAACTTCATTACGCGTTGCGAAGCTTGAAAACGAATCCACAATTTTCCGGCATCCGGTGAGCACTGGAATTCGCCATCATTCCGCGCCGAAATGAATACAGTGTCAAGCTGTTGCGCGTTAAACGGCGACGTTCACGCGTTGCCAAATTTCCTATTGTCTTCGCAGAATTAAAACTGTTAACCCAGTGTTTTCCAACCTTTTTTTGTGCCATGCCCCACCTAAGCTTTTCTAAAATTCTTATACACCCTATGTAACACATACATACGTTTCAATTTTCGAAAATTGAATTGTTCACCGAAGAAACTTGTTCGCTAGGAAATTGTTGAGGCAACACACGTCTCGTGTCTATAATCTAACGTTTATCCAGTCTGAGTAGCAACTGAGAGTCGCCATACGGTTAACTTAAACTCTGAATGAGTCCATTTTCTTATTTAACAATCAACGTGCCCCCCTGTGGAAACACCGTGTTAACCCGTTGCCCTACAATTATTTCATCAACTACTTACGCTAGCGTTAGTTGATCGGTATTTTATATCGCGTCGCGTAGAAATCATTCGAATATTCGTATTGGAAATTTCGATTCAACAACCTAGCATTACAATACAAAGCTAAACGCAGAGTTTAAATTAAATACCATCCTTAACGTTGTTTAATTATTATTCAACTAATGTTGGTGTTTTTGTTGACGCTTTGGCATAATTGATAGAACGAGTGCGACTCGTTATTGTAGGGCAAATGGTTAATACCTGCGTACGATCGCTATAAATTGAAGCGTATTATTTACTGTATTAAATGGAAAAGCATTCGGAATGCTAACAGTTAATAAATAATTAATTAAAGCAAACAAGATTTTGGGTTGACGATACATTCTGAGCTTGTGAAAGAGCGAAGTCTTCCAAAGTGTTGATTCGGAGTTGGGGAAAGGAGGAAAGAGTACAACCTGATATACTGGATAAGCAATGTAATATGTGCGTTATAAACTACGGGTTACTCAAACAATTGAGAGTACAACCACACGTCTTGAGAGCGATCAGGCCCAGAGAGCGCTGGAGCGCACGCGCACTTTGAATATGTTTCCCAACACAAAGCAAGATAGATTCAAACCCTTTGCACTTCGACAAAAATAATGGAATAAAGTTACTTGAAGCGTATTATTTACTGTATTAAATGTAAAAGCATTCGAAACGTTAACAGTTAATAAATGAGTAAACAAGATTTCGGGTTGATGATACATTCTGAGCTGTGAAAGAGCGAAGGCTTCCAAAGCAAGATAAATTGAAACCCTTTGCACTTCGACAAAAAGAATGGAATAAAGTTACTTGAAGCGTATTATTTACTGTATTAAATGTAAAAGCATTCGAAACGTTAACAGTTAATAAATGAGTAAACAAGATTTCGGGTTGATGATACATTCTGAGCTGTGAAAGAGCGAAGGCTTCCAAAGCAAGATAAATTGAAACCCTTTGCACTTCGACAAAAATAATGGAATAAAGTTACTCGAAGCGATAAACGTTGAAGTGGAAGCACGCGGTACGTTTACCCTATTAGACGCGTCGATCGAGCGTTGGTAAATTCAAATAAGCTATAACTGGGCGATAACGCGAGCGCGTAAAACCGATTCCCCGGCTGGGAGCCGCGCGTAGCGCGATCTGCCCGCTCAGAAGCTATGCACAATTACCGTTTTAATCTGCAGTTTCGAAGGCCCATAAATATCGATGGACCCGCGCGCTCATCGACACCGACAAAGGGAACGCGAGAAACGTCGGCAGGGAAGTTCGCGCGAGCAAATTTATAGCCGCGGACACGCGTCTGCGCGCGGACCAAACTTCTATGAGCTTTTATCCCGCCGTACTATCGACAGCCTCCATCGGCGTTACTCCGTACCCGTGCATTTTAACCGCCGAAACGCGCCAGGCAATTAATCGTCCTTGTACTTTCGTCGCGTTCCTTTTTTTTTTGTCCAGTTCAGAAATGGGATAAAGATTCGCGGCGATTTTCAACGTTGGCTATACGGTTTTTTGCTAGTCGATGCCGATCCGGAGATTGAACGGCCGCGCGAATGGAATATAGGACAAAATGGGAGATAGGAGGAGGAGGAGGCGATTTCAATTCGATTGCGACTTTCACGGTGAGAAACTATTTTAGACAGAGACGAATTTAGGTGTTGGCCAACGAGTAAGTTGTGGCTTGGGATGAGAGATTTTTCGGGGACGATGATGGCTTTTGGGGGGGAGATTCGCTTCGGGGTTTTTTTATCCGTTACGCGATAAGTAGAAGATTATATACGATTTTAATTAAACCACTGTAACTGAAATTCTAGTTACTTTTACGACGGAGGGAATTAAAATTGATTACAGCTTTCATTTCTGTTTGATAATCGCTGTACGGCTGGTTGCCAGCGAATAAGAGACGTAAGAATAAGAGAATGCAGGAATGAGAGAAATAAAATAGAGGAGAATTAAATGGTGAAATTTAGATAAATGGCGGTGTAACCTTTAAGTTACGTGCTATTGCAGAGAGTTAATTGTACGATTGATCATCGTTAGGCTGCGGATCTTTGTGCATTTATACAGAATTTAGATATGCAAAAAGACACCCGATGCGCGTGGTACGTAAAAGTACATCGAATATCCAAAAGAAACACTCGTTACAATATTTAAGAGATACAATCTTTATCTCGCTTCTAGAATTGCGTTCGCAAAAGTACGAATTAGCATAAACGTATACAGTCTAACCATCGTGAATCGAACAAGTATTCATTGTTTCTTTCAACTAAAACGAGCTGAGGAATGTCAAAAATATACTTAAATCTATCCCTGTGAGATTGTTTCAAATTGTAGAGTGAAAATAGAGAACAAAGGAAGTTCAACTATAAGCTAGAGTTAAAAGTTAATCGACGGAAATTGGAACAGATTAAAATTTCATCGAAAATTGTCATCTGCATCCATTCAATTGTTATCCATTGTTGATTGTGGAATCATATTAATACTACCATATCACACGATTAATTCTAATGGGCTGAGAAGTTCGTTCGTCTTTTTAAACTCTAACCAACTGTGGCAAACGTTTCACACGCACCGAGGTTACTTTATCCAGGAAGCGATACTTTGTTATCAAAGTAAATTGCAAAATGTATTGCTTCTTGTTTGTTGCTACTTCGTAAATTATTCGCAACGATCAACATAGCTAATTGCCGCGCCTAATGAAGTAGCGTAACGCTGTTATGGCGGCAGGGAACGCGTGTTAAGGATAGCCTAGCTGTCTGACCACGACAGGGTTAAATCTACTGCGAGCCTACGGAACGCGTCTACTTGGATGAGTGACAGACCCGTTCGTCTCGTGGCAATACTACTTTTTCAGTGATACGTATTACAGTTTACTAAGGTACGGAGAATATTATTAACATTGTGAATATCATAAATTGAGAAAAATTGCCACAATCTCAAAGGATACGCAGTATTCCGTAGGAATGAAAATGAAAGAAATGGAGCCTGAATGGAGAGCGAGTAAAATACTTTGCACGTTGCTTTGAATACTTTGGACATTTTTGTATACTATTCCGCACGTTTTGCGCCTCTTTGCGCATTGAAATTTTCCATACATAAATATAGAAACATCCGTAGCTTAATAATAATACTTGGCGCTATTTTAATGCAACGTGAACGAATTTATTAAGCGTTCAACCCAATCGAGTCACACTTTTACGCAACGTAACGTGAGTACCTATATTATTCCATAAATGTTTCAACTACGGCAAAAGAACGATAATAATTCTTAACGCTACTCTTCTTATAAAGAACTTAAACAAATTCTCAAGAATCCCATAAGAAGAACGCATTTGCTATTGACTTGCATCGTAGACGTTTATCTTTGTCGCGAACATTCCGGCCTCGGCGAAGCTCGTTAATTAGCGTTCCACAAAATTTCTCCGCGAATGCAAAAATACTCCACGACGTTTAAAAGACTAAAGGAACCATTGCCGTGTCCATCGCATCGAATCGAAATCTATCCACGACGAAAGCGATCCCTAAAACACCGAATATAGCCCGACGACGCCGTGCAACGTTTCTCGCGTTGGAACGGCGCGTTACGAAAGCGAGCAGCCGGGGATGGAAGCGAAACGGAATCGTTTGCATCGATCCCTGGCAAAGATATCGATCCCCTTTGGCGGGCGGATGAAGTGGCAGCGCGAGACGGCGCGGCGGAAGTTCGCGCGATGAAATTTACGGCTGCAGGCAATTCCGCGCAAATGGAAGATCATCTATGAGGTTTTATTCGGTCCGCTTTATCGCCGCCACCTATCGCCAGGCATTTGTTTTTGCTTATCGCCGGGGCTACGTCGAGCCGAGGGGGGCCATCGTAAATATGACGGACGGATGCGACGATGGGATCTCAGCGGCGTCAGAACAAACGAGCGCCACGGACCCGTGCCCCCCCTAACGAAAATCTCCGCTTCTGCTGCTGCTGCTGCTGCTGCTGCTGCTCTCGCCTCGATTTAGGGGGATGAACGACCGAGAGTCACCGTCGTCGCACCGACACCACCTCTTTCTCCCGTTCGACTGCCAATCGATATACCTGGCTGCGCGAACAAACGAAATCCACGAAGGAAAAGGGCTGCTCCAACCTTTCCAATCCTCTCCTTCTTTCCTCTTTCCTTTTCTTTCTTTTTTTTTTTGTTCTATCCTCTCTTGCACCTTTGTAAGTCTCTTCGAGGCCTCTTCGGGTAAATTCTCCTCGTTAAAGCGGAGGAATTTCGATGATAACGCAAATGATGTTTGACGTTGCCCGATGTCGCGTATTATTTACTGTTTGATCAGTTGTCGGGTAGACGACGAAAAGAGGCGAGGGGAGATTCGGAAATGTTTGACGGGATCAATAACGTGGCGATGATTAAATTGTTGGGGAGGTACAGAGGATAGATCAATTGTTTAGGGGAAACGTTGTTAATTGCGCGCGTGGTTTTATAGGTTTGGATCATACTTGTGTGAAAATGTTGAACTGAAGTCTAGGAAATCGAATGATCGAAGTAGTAGGCGAGGTACGAAATAGACGCGTCGCGTTTGGTGTGTTTTTCTGTTACGCGATTTTAGGGCTACGTAGCCATATTTACCATTTTTCTCTTTTACATTATCGATTGCGTGCAACGCGTAGTTCTGCGTTTGCTTCTACATTTCTGTGGTAGCTTATCGATGCAACAACGTTAAGCGTATGTAGTATTTTTCAAAATATTACACGCGTACCTACGTTTGATTCAACTAATTGTTACGTGATTTTATATGCTTCTTTCCAACAATGAATTGGCTTCGTTATTATATAGTTCACGGTTCTATAGTCTTCCTCTTAATTTGCTGTTCTATATTTTGCAACCTAACGTTGAACTATTCTACTCGTCGTATAATCTTCTTCAAATCCCAACTTCAATAGCTTTCACGATGCATTTGCTAAATTTGGACTTTCATAAGAACGTGCTTAAATACGTCGACTATTCGTGACGTAAACAACTGAAGTATTCACAATTTCATTACAGTGCACACAAATGTAAGTACATTACAGATAATTCTTCTTTAATGTGGCTCACCACAGTCGACGATTTTACACCATTAAGAGAATGGTACCCATCCACGAATTTTAACCCTTTGGAAATAGTTGAGCCTACAGGATTAACCCCTTACATGTATGGCTTACGTTACGTAATTGGAGCTATGTTTCGGTGCTCTATTCGACGTAAACGTCTCTTATAATACTCTCTATTATCTTTATTACGTTTTTTTCCATCTTCAATACCAATACATGCATGTAATCGTCGTAGGACTACAGTTCGAAAAAACGATCTCCAATATGCCCCAACCCAACCCAACGCGCAACGAATAGTTTATCCTACGTTTCGCCGACGATTAAACAGTCTCCGCTCGCTAGCATCGATAGTTCTCTGCCTCCAACATACAAGAGGAGATTCCGAAACGTCAACGGAGATCAATAACGACGCGATGATCGAACGCACTCTCGGCGAGGCTGCATTTTTCCACTCTTAATCACCGGCCCTAATTGGTCAATTACGCTCATTACCGTCTCCTACTGTAGAGAGGCGAGTCGACCGATAAAATCTCTCCCTCTCTCTCTGTCTTCTCGCAACGTCTCTGTGCGCGCGTGAGTGCAGAGGCAGCAGTAGCGTTCGCGATCCCCACCATCGCTCCGTATCCACGGGTAAATCCCTGCCTTCCGTGCCTCCCCTCAAACCTTGGGGGACGCATTTGCAACGGAGAGAAACTTCTTATCCCTCGCAGGGAAAAATCAACGGGGCTCCGTATAGCTGTGCGCGCTTCGCGCTCCGTTTCGCGGACGGAGAGGATCCCGGTTACGGAGGCGGAGCAAATCGAGCTCTGCCCCTTCTGCCGTTCCCAAGCCTCGCCCACTTTTGGATTTCCCCTTCCCCGTGCGCCGTTTCCCGTTCTAGCCGCTTCTCTTTTCAAACAACGGAGGGGCCCCCACTAAGCCGAGGCGCCTCCACCCGCAAAACGAAAAAGTCCGAGCGCCGCAGCCGACGATGGTCAAAGTCAGTCCACACGGAGAGCTCGAGTCGAGTAGAGGCTAGTCGAGGTCAGCTTGGCCCGGAGATCCATCGATCCGTCGATCCCCCGGCGCACCTGTCAAACGCGTCACCGCAAACATCATCCTAGCCGCGGCCTTTTCTCCAGCACAAGTGACTACACATCCTTTCGCAAAAGTATCGCCAGCTGCTGTGCGCTTTCGAGCATCGTTGCTACCGGTGGAACACGAGTTGTGACAGAATTCAGTTGTGAGACGGAGAGACAATTGGGGCACGATTCGCTCGGCGAGCTCTCGGCGTTGCAGTGAGAAGATTTATTATTCGTGGAGAAGTTTCCATCGTTGAAACGCGCGGCGAAGGGACCGGGAGAAGCGTGGCAGATCGGAGAAGTTCCCGAGTGATCGAGTGAAGGGTATAGATCGAAAGAGGTGTCGAACCGCGGTCCGAGAATGACAGTACTAAGGATGACCTCTCCGGTGACGCCTCCATCGAGCAGTCCAGGTTCCAACGAGGCCCAGGCGCCCCAGGCGACTTCGAAACCGGTGCACAGATTGAGCTTCTCCGTCGCCGCGTTGTTAGCCGACACCAAGAAGTCGGACTCGTCCAGACAAGAAACTTCCTCGGTGTCTCCTCGTTCGTCTCCGATCGCATCTTACTCCCCTGTCAGACTGGAGTTACCGTTAACTCCGAACGTAACGCTTCAGAAGTATCCGGTGGACTACAGATCGCGTTATCTATCCGTGTCTCCGAGCATCCAGGGGCACAGACCAGCTCCGTACACTTGCGAAATTCCCAGAGGCTCGTTGGACGCGAGGACGCTGAGCAGGCTCTCCGAAAGCGACGCGGAAAGGGTCGAATCTCCGATTCAACGCTCCAGAAGCTTGGACTTCGCGGTGCAGAGGTCGACGGATTCCGCGGTGGCTTGTTCCTCGTCTTCGAAGCTTTCCACGGCCAGCCAGCCGACGGATTTCGCGCCTCAGTCGCCGAGAAGCTCGCACGAGGCTAGATCCAGATGCTCGGAACCGGAGGACATAGAAGAGGAGGACGAGAACAGTCTGGTCGACGTGGAGGATCTTCAGCATCAGCAACAGGCCCCCAGTCCCACGCCTGTTAGACCGACTCCGGCGTACATCGGCGGGTTTTCCAGTTTGGGAAGCATCTCCGGCATTCCGGCGGGGTTGCATCCTGCGGTTTGGGGTGGAGGACATCAGGGTGCCGCCGCGGCTGCTGCTGCAGCCGCTGCTGCGGCCACCGCCACATTCTTCCCCGCGCATTTCTCTCATCATGCACCGTTGAACGGTGAGTTGCACGATATTAAACTTACGCGAACCGTCTGGGGTTAAATTAACCCCAATATTAGGCGTGGCATTAAATTTGACGCGTAGTTTTACTCCTCTTACACTTTTCTTCTCTCTCTTCTTCTCTCCCCTATTCTTTTTCTATCCGCACTCATTCAGTTCCTTCTGTAACTCCACTTTGTTTTTCGCACGTTTCATCCGACCGGAAGTCAATTTGACGTTCTAGTTTTAACCCTTTGCGCACGCGAGAGCTGAGTTCTTTTTATTTTTTGGGCATACATTACAGCTTGCTATACATTATAGCAAAGGATTCGTGCTAATATCATTAATAGATGCTAGCGTTATTGGATAAGCCGAAATTTGGTAAACTGAGTGATCGAAGGGTTGATAATTGGGCGAAGGTTTGGTAAATATGTTTTTGTTTCGTCTGCAAAGGGTTAACAATGCTGACTACTTATTCTGTTTCGAATATAATTTCTTTGTGTCCGGAATGTTTAATATTAATTGTGAAATAAACTATGGATTTCTACTTGAAGGAAATCTTGATCATTTGACTCAATTAATTGATCTAAGCGTTGGAAGATAGCGCGTCAATTATTATTGGTACACCTAATTGATAGATTACGGATTTGTACACGTTTATGGGAAACTTAAACGTGCAAAAAAAGTATAGAATGCACGTAATATTATTAATTGTTTATTTCATACCTTTCGGTTTCGAAAGACTTCCGGTTACATCGAATGTTTATCCTAGACTTTTACGCAACTTGACCGTGTAACACGACTCAAGTAACCTAAGTTTGTAATCTATAACAATTTCCATCGCTGTCTAACCAATCCGTAAACCTACCTATAAACTTGGCCTTAAAATATGAAATATGAAACACTACAATGCACGCGATGTACAAAATATTTGAAATACGGTGGAAAATGTAAAACCGCAACGTTTAGTTAGAATTCCCATGGTTTCGAAAGCTTTTAATAGTTGCCTTGTGTCAATCTACGTTAACAATTCTAGTCCATCCGGTGTCTCGTCGATGCGTTAAACTTTCGCCTTCCATTTCTATCCGCTAGCAAATGGTTCGCCATTCGTTAAACCGATGATAAAAGCCCCGTGTCTTTGAGCGCCGCTGGCCGACCGCCAATCTTCCACTCGTTGAATTCTTTCTCGTTGGAATCCTTCGAATTCGTGGTTAGAACAACGCTCGATTGTCGTAAGATCGAAGCTGGGACGGTGAATAAGATCGCCGGCCCTTCAATGAAGCCGACGGTCTTCGACATTCTTCGCTTTCCTCCGAGTTGTCCGCGGATAAAATTAGTCGCCGCGTGAAACGGAAGCCACCCCTCTCGATTCTTCTTCTATTTTCGCGTGTTCCCGAATTCTGATTGCACGCGCCGAAGTATCGGCCTCAGCTTATCGCAAAATGGCCATTCCTCTTCTAGCTCTCCGATAAACATCCGACTTAACCCTTTTTCCTATCGTTTATTGCGTTACTCATGCACGCTAGCTAATGCCGTCGCGTTATACAAACAAATTGGAATATCGTAGGCCATATATTTTGTCAACAACATCCAATACTATAACGCAAAGGCAAAATTTGGGTTCGAGTTCAATTTCATCCTCGATGCTATGCAATCTGTTGCAATATCTCACGTTTTTCTGGGATCCGTTGCATTGTTCGCAATACGAGTGCGACACGTTATTAATATAAACTTGACACAAATGTAAACTCGCGTAACAATACACCTCCCAAAAGAAATTCGACTTTAACTTCCCATCCAATAAAGAAATCGCACGAAACCTTTCCACCAGCCAATAATCCGCGTTACTGTCAAACACCATTCGTTAATAATAAAATTCACGATGAGCATCGAACGCAAATGGGCGTAAAAATGAATCCTCGGATACTTGAACGACGTTCACGTTGAAGCGAACGGGAATAATATGATCGAATCGCGGCGAAGAAAAACGGACTAATTGATAAATTGAGACACGCATTATCTCGGCGAGGATGTTATTAGCGATCGAAGCGAGGAGCCGAGAGGGGAAAGGCAGCCACCTAAAATCACCGCAAAAGGAATGCAGTTCTCGGAACACGAGCGGGCGCTCGCGCGCGCGGATGACTCGCCGCGATTGAATCATCGTTAACACTAATTATTGAGGTCGCGGCTTGATAATTGCGCGGGTCTCTCGTTAAAGAGGCAATCAAAGTTTTCTCGCTTCGTTAGAGCGCCGTGAGGACGGCAAAACGGAGGGAACAGAGGGCCGGTTCTTGTCGAGCTTGTGGAATCCGGTTGACAGACAATAGCCGATTATTGCAAAAAAAAAGAAAAAGGTGTCGCAACTGCGAATACTCGCGGGACCGACGCTAAACTATTAACTTCGAGTAGCAAATTCGTGACTCCTACTGTAATATTCTCTTTTTCGCTGGGGGATTTTGTAAACAAGCTTCTCGAAGAAATTTAGATACGCAAACAATTAGAGAATATGCAAAAATATACATGGAAGATGATGCAAAGTAAAATATTAGATGCAACGATGTATAATTGATTTGTTTCGTTGAATTCGAACCTGTTAACTGGGTTATCTCTTAGTCGAAATTCTCATCGTACACAGAACTATAAATTGAACTAATATTGATCACGGAAATTTTATACAGAAATGAAGAATTTTTGGGAAAATAGAATGCTACGTTTAAATGTTTCAAACTAGAAGAAGACAAGTTTTAAAGATTCGAATTGAAACAGTGTTGAAACACATAATTGAAACGAATTGAAACGAATAATTGAAACACAAATTAACTTGTCACCCTCGGTTAACAGGTTAAGAAAATTAAACGCCTACCCTATCTTAAATTCAATTGGCGTTGGTGTGCAATGCTTCGCGAATTTTTTTAGATCAATTATGGATTCCTGCTTGAAAGAATGCTTCATGTTTTGAGCAAATTCTTCGATCGATTTAAAAACAGTCGATTATTTACTGGTGCACCTAATGTACGTCGTTTTATTCGAAGGGTGAAACAACCCCTACTAAGATTCCACTTCTTTAATTTTGTTAATCAAGATACGAATTTGTATAATAATCTTCTTGCTATATACTTACGAGTAGGCTTGTGTTGTTTTGCAATCTGTATACACAATCCTGAATTCTATTTAATTGGCCAATATGCAAAAACAAACGAGATGCCCAAAGTAAAATACATTAGGTGTACTAATAAGTAATTCATTATTTTTAAACGAATCTCGTACAACATTATTACAGAATAACTGCAACAATATTTAAATTAGGGAACATCTTTCACTTTCCTTTAAAGTGCAGATTAAATTTAATGAAACAAGTAAAATCATTCATTACTTTATTTGAAGCATAAAACGAGCCTCTATTTATTTGAAGTTTCACTTCCTCTAATTTGGCTAACGAAAAAATACGAATTTGCATAAAAATCCTCAGCCCACGGGTAAGAAAACATTTCGCTGGAAAATATTGCAACGCGCTGTTGTATTATAGCGATTCTAACTAGCAACACGCTAGGCGCAGCGTTGCTTTTAGAATTCAATAGCTTCGCGTCAATTTATAGATCATTGTGGCGCGATTGTGCCGCGATTTAGGGTGCCTCGACAATCGACCATAATCGAGGCTCAGAGTGTACAGGGGAAGCAGCGTAATTTTGAAATATGGCCTCTCTTACGAGGGGTGCTCTACCAGATTGCGTAACCCTTCAAACTTTAACCTTACCGCGACTCAACCCTTCCGCTGTGCCACTTTGAAATTAAAAACCTTTTCAATGCCGGGACGAACGTAATTTTTACTATCTAATATTGAAATTGGATTGAGTATAAATATTTAGATAGGTATCCTATGCGATTCATCGTAGTATAATACGCGTGAATTATAATAGAGATAGGGAAAAAGTTTCTGAAAATAGGGGAAATCAATTTCAACCCTTTCGCTGCGGCACTTTAAAATTCAGAACGTTTTCAATGCCGGGACGACCGCAATTTTTACTATCTAATATTGAAAATGGATTGAGCATAAATATTTAGATAGGTATTCTATGCGATTAATCGTAGTATAATACGCGTGAATTATAATAGAGATGGGGAAAAAGTTTCTGAAAATAGGGGAAATCAATTTCAACACTTTTGATGCGGCACTTAAAAATTGAAAGTGTTTTCAACGCGTGAGCTAAGATCAATAGTACTGTAAATAGATTAAGTATAAATATTTGGATACCTTGTGTCTAATTAATTAGGGAGCAATATACGCAAATTATAATGGAAATAGAGAACAATTTCCGAGGGTAAGAGACATTGCTATCGATATTAAAAATATTTAAGAACAGTAACATTAAATTAACCCTTTTATTACTATTTTCGTCTTTCGACGATTAGCCTTCGATTATAAAATCCACTATGGGCATCTTAAATCGCATGGAATCTTTTTCTTGCCGTTCAACGCAATACAATTCAGTGTTTTGTTTATTAAACCCCACCGCAGCGAACGGGTTAATAATTATTGTATAAATTCGTGGAGCTCGAATCTAATACTTGAAATCCTCAAAACTTTCGTCACCTCGAAACTTTCAAAACTTTGACTGCTAATTTTCCCCCCTTTGTTTAGTCGGCAATTAAAATCTGAACTTATTCTTGATAAATGGTTAACCCTAATTTTTTCGTAACCAAAAGTAACCGACTAGTTTAATTATTTTTCGAAAGGGAGTTGAAAATATTGGCCGCGATTACCCCGATATCGATGTCCATCCGCGCGCAAACGCAATTACCCGAGTCTTCCGTGCCGAGAAATTGTTCGGATGGAAGATTTGCATAAATAAAGTAGAAGGCAATCGTACAAACGTCAGGGCGACTAAATTAATTGCCCTTTCATTAGAGGAGGTAATTGATTTAACTAACGGAGATGAATATACCGGCATTTCGTGGAAGGCACTTTAGATATTTCGATTCGTAATAAACGTACACGCGGAGCACGGTTACGTTAGTTTATCGATCGGAGCCGGCTAATAAGAGCGCATAGAAATCGTGGTCCATGCAAACGTTTATTACGCAACGCAACAAAGAGCAGCTCGATTGTACGTCACGAGCCCAGGGATTTCGCCTCGCCTTTTTCTCCCTTAACGTCGTTCCCCTCTCTTTGCATATCTCCGCGAGATCGGCTAATTATTTCAGTAATTTGCATGAAAATCGATCGGAAAGCGTACGGTGTTTTTTGTTTTTTCTATCTTTTTAACCAACCCAAGCGATCGTGTGCGTATTCGATTCCCCCTTCGTGCATTCAATTCTAATCTTCCTTTTCTTCAATTATACGCTTGCATAATTGCTTCGCCTTCCATCTCTCTCGTCGCAATTTCACCCTTCTTTTCTCCGCTAGAAATAATGCACGGCGGAGAATATCGTAAGGTGGCATAACGTTGGCAATACGGAACACGCTTGATTTTCAAGCCCTGCCAAAAGTACAGGAATTCGTATTGTTCGATACGATTAACGCGATGGGACGAATAAACTTAATTTACAGTCGTGTTTAATCATTTCACTGCGACGCGATATTCGCGTAATCGTCGTTGTGGAACATTTGGCATAATTCAAATTGCGAATATAGTTTGCATCTGCAAAATAGATCACTGAAATATTAGGAGTACCAATTGGATCATCTACTATTCTTTTAACAGAGAAAAGGTAGAAACTATAGTTTACACTGTTAGTATATAATGCCATCCCCTATTTTGCTTGTTGGTAGCAATTTATGGTTTCGTTCGAAATATACACTTCAACTAAATATGGCAAATCAAAGTATACCCTTGAAATCGAACGATATAGCAGCAATAAATATGGCAAATCAGAAAAGAGCGAATTATCCATTGGTACATCTAATATTCAACTATTGCAACTGGTGTTACAGAAATCCTCTGCACACCACAAAACAGAAAGCAAGTTTCTTTTAGAATAATGCTTATCCACTTGTCGTTCAATCGTCAGAACGTCCCATTGTTGTTCGTAAACGATATTGTCGTCACATATCGCCGTTTAATTATCGATTACCCGCTGTTAAACAAAGTTCCACGTTGCCAACGTTCACAATCCCTGCGCGTAAACTCGGATACTTTATTATGCCGATTTACGCGATCGATCGTCGAAACGGAAGCGCGTCGCAATCGTCGGAGGGATCGCCGCGTAGGATCGTTACGCAACGATCAACAAAGGATCCCCGGGCACGAATCCTCCTCCGCCGTGGATCGTTTCGCGGAATCTCCCCGCTGTATCTTCCGCGAGATCAGCTAATTATTTCGAATGCGCATTCTCGATCGTTTCGGGGTCGGATTAAAATCGGCGGCGGAGGGGTGGCCACGAGGATTTCGGGCGGAAAGCGAACAGACGACGGATCCTCGAATACCGAGACTAATTGGGACCCTTAGAGAGGATATATCGTAGCTAGAGAGAGAGAGAGAGAGAGAGAGAGAGAGAGAGAGAGAGAAAGGCAAGAAAGAAAGGAAGGCGAATTGCGTATGGAAAGGGAGAAGATCATGGCAACAAAGGACGAGTCCTGTTCGTCAGAGGCAGTGGCTGACTCGGAATCGCAAAAGCCCCGTGTTCGCGAATCCCGAAGCAGGAAGAACGCGATTTGACGCGGGAGGGAGAGGAGAGGAGAGAGTTGGCCGGGTTCTCGGATTGGAAAATTTGAAATTCAGAAGCTCGCGACGAGAGGAGAACGAAGACCGTCGTCTTCCTGCTGGCCTTTTGTCTCGTCTCCGGATCGCTCGTTTCCACGGCCCGTCGTTCACCTCCGCCTCTACAAATCCGTCAATTGTCTCGAGACAAATCTCGGGGAATATAACCGATATATTCCGACACGAGCTCCTCCTTTACGCCAAAACGTTCCTCCGGCTTCGTGTTTCGCCGCGTTCGATTGTTTCGGCTTGTTCCACCGATTTCCTACCACCCCGTCGACGATTCGTTCCTCGGCTTTGTCGACCGTTTTCCGAGGGTAATTAGGAATTACGCTGGTAGAAGGCTTGTTCGACAGCGTTCGAGATTTAGCGTGCACGGGAGTTACAGTTTAGATTTTTAACGGCGCGGAAGACGGGGCTTTCATTCGGGGTGAAGAATATTCAACCGGTAACGTTTTAACCCTTTCATCGTGGCAGTTTAAAATTGTATTTGACGTATACGAAACTTTCGAAACACTTGAAAAATATTTGGAATCGAGTATTGAATCTTCTGCTAATCCGTTGGATTTAGGCTTCGCTATGCGCGAGGATAATGAATTCAATTCAGCCCTGTGTACTTTATACGCTATGCAAGCTACTGCTTCGACGACTGACTTGAACACACTAAAGGCGCGTTAAACACGAGACGATAACAAAATCTAACGAAAGATTACGCGAAACGCATAAACGTACATCTACTAACGCAGATGGTAACGCAAGATGTTGCGATTATTGTGCGGATAACGACGATCCTACGTAATCTTCTCGTTAATCCGAAATTAACTTCAATTTAAATTTAATTTCCGATTAAAAATAATTTCCTTTCATCTTCGCAAATTATCGATCGAAAGCTTTTCCAAATTCTTTCCTTTCTCAATCATCCCCGTCCGCCAATTTCGTATCGTTTCAAAGATTTTGGCTACGAGTGTACGTTCTCCGCGGCGAAACGGTTAAACAACGTATCCTGCTACTTAAACATCGGAGCCGCAAAACCAACGCGGCTTCCTCGTTGAATACCGCAACATTTTGCGGACCAACTGCATCGACCCCGTTTAATTCAACCATCTATCTACCCCGCGGACAAAACCATCTGCGTTCGGGGGCGAAGGGGGAGGGAAGGGGAAAAAAAGCCCCCACGGAACGCTTGTAACACGGCGCACGTAGGATCGGAACAAATTTCCGAGCAAAACGCGCGGCCTCGTGTGCCGCAACATCGGCTACGGGTAATTGTCCCGTGGCTGGTGTAATTGAAAGGTCTAAGCTCGCGTGGAGGCGAATTTTCGCCGGGCAAACGGGCTATTATCGGCGTGCACCTTTCTCCGAGGGACGATATATCGCCGCTAATGAATACAAGCGGTAAGCGTTAGGGGAAACGACTCTCGCGGCCGGAATCTTGCGGTCGGCCGGCAAAAAGGTAATGAGGCCAGTTTGCGGCGCCGTTCCGACGGGAAAATTATGAATTGACCCCTAAAAAGTGGCGTTTGCTTTGCTGCCGTGCTTCCCGGATCTTTGGCTGCGGCAAAAACAGGACGTTTGCGGTCGGCCAGGGCTCGCTTTGGTCCGCGTCGTTCTAACCCGCGAAACACGTTCCCATTGCCCCCTTTCGGTCCGCTCCCGCCACGGCAGCGGCGATGAATGACGCGGCTTCCACCGTGGTTTGTGATTCTCGAGCGGAACACGCTTTCGGTTGCAGAGAACGGAGAACCGGCCAAGATCAAGTGCAACCTGAGGAAACACAAGCCGAACCGGAAGCCTAGGACGCCTTTCACCACGCAACAATTGCTCGCGCTCGAGAAGAAGTTCACCGAAAGGCAATACCTCAGCGTCGCCGAGAGGGCTGAATTCTCCTCCTCGCTTCATCTCACCGAGACCCAGGTGAGACTTCTTTCTTCTCGTCCTTTTGTAATCCTATTTATAATACTCGCCATCTATCGATCGGCGATAAGTGCACGCACGTGGTACAGGATAGACCGATCATCTTCTGCCACTACGCGTTACACGGTCTGAAATACCGATATACTAAAAAAATCAGACTTTTCGGAGCAGTATCTTTCGTTTCGTTATGCGTACAAAGTACGTACACACTTTTAAAGTATTTTAACACATCACGGTTCGGGCTGTTTGCGCGGAAACTTTTGCGTGTAGCCGACAAAGTAGAAGCGCGAAGTAACGACTATAAGGGAAGCTACCGATGTACCGACGTAAACTTCCAATAATTGCACGAAGGAATAAAAGAGTAGATAGCATGCGAAGGTAAGCGAAAGCAATGAGAAAAGGGATTTCCTTCTCATCGAATGGCGCCGTACGCATTAAAAAAGTGCCGTGTTCCTAAACGATGTTTACTTGGGCACTCATGTATTCCTCTTACTTCTTTTCAATGTGTCAATTACCGTGATATTTTATTCCTTTATTATGTTCGGTTTCCTAGGCATTTTCGATGTACGTACTTACGATGTAATATCTCTATTTTCCTTTATATCACATTATATATATATATATGTTGTAACACATATTTATAGGTCGCCAGCATTTAACGCACAACGTGTAAAACCCTATTTATATGTCTCCGGCATTTTACGAGCAGTCAAGGAAAAACATATTTCTATGTCTCCGGACGGTAACGCGTTAATGTACAGAATGCAAGGGGAAACGCAAGAGTTATACGTTTTAGACAATCGGAAAGGTAGAAATGAAAATGGTTAGGGGGCTCATTAGCCCCCGATCCAACGGAGAAAAGCATTGGATGAGTGCTCTATCCTACTGTTAGCCGATGTATTCGGTTGCAACGTAAATTCGGCCCGTTTTTTCAAATTGCAAAAATTCTACGAGAAAGGATTTCGTTAGCTACCGAAAAAGTAGAAGAAAATCGGCAAACAAAATGATTCGTGCGCAATTAAGTGAACTCATCTCTGAATTTGCAAATAAGAGATCTTAGAGAGCCTAATGAAACGGGATGAATATACGAATAAAAGGAAGACGCGAGTATTATCGGAGTATAAAAAGATCTATCGTATTGATCGTAGACTTAGGCTTGTTATCTAGGATCCCCTGCGTTTCCCATCTCGTTTAATTCTCAATTCCATTGAATTCGATCCGAAAATTGCCACGAAGCCCGTCTTCATTAACGAGTACGTGAATTAAATTCATTGAACCACGTTTCTTTATTGCAACGAGCTAAGATATGTAAGTCCTATTAAAGATTCACGTTCTCCACAACAATTTCGATGCTCTCCGTTTTTCCCAACTTATCCAAATTTGTAATTAGTCGACGAAGATTTGTTATCCGTCCTATTTAACTCTCCAAACTTAGATTTGTCATCCATCTCGTTTAATTGCCCGAACTTAGGTTCGCCATCCATCTCGTTTAACTCTCGAAACTTAGATTCGTTATCTCCGGTCTCCCGCGTTTCCCATCTCGTTTAATACACCCAACTCCGTCGCGTTCGATCCGCAAATTGCCTCGAAGCTCATCCCTCTCGATGACCAGTTCACGAATCAGGGGTCCAATTTCCGATGAGATTTAAAAGCAGATGCAGGGTAATTAGCGCGCGGTATTTCCGACGTTCGCGGACAACACGAGCATCTTATTAATAGACTACAAATTGCCCGAAACGCGCGATGACCGACTAATTATCCCAGATCGCAGCCTCGCTTTCCACCGCTTCGAAACGCAGCTTCGCCTGCACGTCTCTCGACGAGCCAATCCTTTCGTCGCACTCGTTGCGTCGCACTCGACAAATTCCTCCTAGCTAACGCTCGCTTCCAATTACTTTTGTATTCTTAGAGACAATGGACGAATGATTCTCCATAAAATTACCCCGTCCTCCTCTTCTTCGCCTTCTTCTTCTTCCTCTTCGTCGTCGTCGTCGTCTTTTCGAAAACAACTGGTGGAATAGGCTGGTGTTAATTGGACGAGCTACGCGACGAAGCTGGTGGGTTTCTCTTCCGAGAATTATTACGCTGGCAGCGGAGATCTTGTGGTATTTAGGATATCCGTGAGTCGCGGTCTTTCTTCTTAATTAATACCCTTTCAGGTACAGAAATTGAGGAATATTCGAATACAGCTGGCGCACGGGAAAATTGAAACTGGTTCTTCGCTTTTTTTTGTTCCTTTTACGCCTCGCGTTTATCGTACGATAACGATCCTTGAGAGATGCTCAATTTTTACTATTCACTCTGAATTATTTCCATTCCGACTGCGTATTTTATCCGCGATTCTTGTTCTTTATTTTTTTCTATTATTATTACGCGCCTTCTTATGTAATATTTACGGTGACTCGCAAAATTGATCAAATATCTTGCGTTCGCTACGTTTGCCGATTAATTAAAATGCAATAATCGACTGTGGAAATTGCAGACGTATTTAACGTGCAATTTGAATTGTTATACTCAGCTCATTCGAGAGTTAATCGTTTTAAGGAAGCCATATTTTTAAGTAATGCTATAATAACGTTACACGTGGATTAGTTTCGTTAGCCATTACACGTACAAACGAGTCTTTGCCCGCAAATCGAATCGATTTAACTCGCCACAGACTTCCTGTCTCGTTTTTATCCACGACTATCTCTTTTCCCGTTCCGAGCTTCCAAAAAATCGGCGAAAAAATTCGGATCCTTATCAAAGTCCCTATTTTTACGTACCATTGTTTCTCGAGCTAAAAATTTGCAGATTGATTTGGGATAGCCATTGGAATTGAAATTCTCCACAACTAAAGAGTTCGAACTACCCGGATTCGATGCGCAATTTCACTTAAGCAACACTTGTACATAAAATTAGGAACTCTAATAAATATCTCCAAATATTGCCACATCTTTTTAAAGCGTGGAACAGTAAAAGAATCAGTAGCGGAACTGAAAGGTCCGTTGCGAGGACAGGATTAGTAAAAGAAAACCATAGTGGCGACGCAGGTTAAAAGATAATTCTCGAATCTAACAAGATAACCGTATTATTAGCCCGCGTAAATAAATTGCACGCGAATGGGATTAAATCCTGCAAAAATTCAATAAAGCTATGCAAACTAGAGTTGCAAGGTTTATACTAGTGTTTGTTCTTAGTTAGAAATCCTCGAAACTCTTTCACTTGGTAACCCAAAATACAGCCCGATATCTCACTCTTCGCTCCATTTCCGTCGCTCCACGCTTAACCGAGCCACTAACGCAACCGCTTCTCCCCATCTTCGCGAGATCTTTCGAACAATTGCACGTGAACCGCAACGAGAACCGCAACGACAGTATCGCCGAGCAGTTACAGGCAACGAGTAACAAACCCGAACCGATTCATTGTTGCAGGTGAAGATCTGGTTTCAAAATCGCCGGGCTAAGGCGAAGCGCATGCAGGAAGCGGAGATCGAGAAGTTGCGGATGTCGGCGGTCAGGCAGCACCACACGGCTCTGTACGGTTCCCATCCGGGACTTTTGGCCCCTGCTAGCTTGTATCCCGTCGGAATGCTGTCGCATCCAGGCCTAACGCCTCATCATCCAATCTCTCAGCACCCGTCCAGGGAATGAAAGCAACGGGATCAGCCAAAGACTCGCCGCGAACGGTAGTGAACCTATCTTTCCTACGACGATCGATCGGATTGTTTCCGTATCGGTTCCGAAGACTTCTCCGCCTAATTTCTCGGCTCCGGGTCTTCGTTTCTCAGTCCTGGGCCCCTTCTCGTCGGCCTTTTGGACTACGGAACCTTGTAACGAAGCGGAAAAGAACGTTCCGACTTTGAACTCGATGCCAAGAAATGGAAGAAGAGGCGCTGCGAAGCGAAGTGAAATTTTTGCGGGATACCAAAGGAAGCGAGGGGAAAATGAGAAACGTAACTAAAGGTGGAAGTGAACGCGATTGAAAGCGGATTCGTTGTCGCGAATATTCCGGGGAAACTATTGTAGACTAGGAAGTATTTCGTGGCGTATTTCGATGGAATACCGAAAAGAGAAGAGATCGAAATCGAAGCTGAAGTGGAAACGGTTGACAAGACTACGATTGCGAGATTAAAGTATTCCGGGAAACTAACGCGGATGGAAATACGCGGTGTATTTCGATGGAGTGCCGAAAGAGATCGAAATCTGAGGCGGAAATAGTTGATAAGCCGATTGCAAAAGCAACGCAACGTTTACCAAGAAGAGTCGAACCAAAGTGGTGCGCGTTTTCGAAGAAACGTGCTTCCGAAATGGACTTGGGGCTCTCCTTTTTCTAAAGGGCTGAATCGTGAACTCGTCCAAGGACGATCGAAAGCCAAGTGGACAAAGTACAGCTTCCATGGGGAGGCAACGAAGTGTATCGTGAATCTGTGCCAATTTCTAACGCGTCTCCGATAGACGCGTCTCTGTAAATAGTGTAAATTAATCGCGTTTACGTTCACCGCGTGATCCTGTGAATACAGGATGTTCGTCGCGGTGGATCCTCGCGCTATCGTCCGAGGATCGACGGATCAAACCCGTCGAACCTATTTTCCAATTTTGTATAAATGTAAAAGCGTGCGCCGAGAGAGTAGCAGAGTTTATTTAATAAACCAGAATATAGAAGTAACGTGTTCGTTGTTGTCAATCATTGTTGATTCCCAGCGAAGATCTAGGTAATTTTATCGGGACAATTAATCGATTATCGACATCCGATAATCGAAGGGGATTTTAATCGTCGGAATTACGAATCATACGAGAATCGAATCTGAAATTAAAGAGTTTTGGATATTTGGCGGAGCATACTCGATTTCGCGAGATTTATGCTATGAAAAATTGGGACAGTCTTTGATCTTTCGTTTTTAACTCGTTTTCATATTCCACTTGCGATGACGCCCACTTAGAATACGCACTTTTCGCTAATATTTAGCATAATTACAATTTAGCTAAATTCGAAACGTGAGAAGAATCATTTCGTAGACGTCACATAACGAGGAACAAATTTAGGAGCTAGGTACTATGATTTTATAACGGGCCAGCGTATTCGCGTTTAATTGCTCTTATTTAATTTCTAACTAAGAACAAACACTAGTATAAACCTTGCAACTCTAGTTTGCATAGCTTTATTGAATTTTTCAGTAGAAAAGGTTGAAGCTGATGCAAAGAAATTCTGCTATCAGCTGTCAGAAACATGGAAACTATGTTACCGCGTATTTACATACGTAGCTAGCTTTAATTTCAATTTCGAAGTGTTACGTTTGAGCATACAAAATTTCAGCTGTTCTGTAACAAGTTACCCCAATTTCTCCTACAATCGTGTTCGTATAAAATCAGTCACAGAAGTCTACGCGCACGTCTAAATTTCGAATACTTAAATAAATACAGAAGAGTTTCGACCACTTTGAGAACATTGATTTAGTTATTAATCAGAACTGTGCACCGTATCGAAACATAATGATGTTTGTACGAAACTGATCGGCATAGCTACATATATTTATGCTTTGTTCGACTAACTGATTCATCTGTGACGATCTATAATTCGGCTAACAAAAATAAAATTACATTCTGGACACTTTTAATAACAACTTTCTTCACGTAATCAACAATGCTCTCTTTACGAAACGTGTTCCAGAAACCTTACACGTTTATAATTCCACCCAATTTTTATTACTCCACGGTACGCCCTAAGTTGTATTAACGTGAACAATCGAAAACTCGTACGTAGACTTACGCGACTGACTATAAACTCACCGAGCAAATCATCGTCGCCCGGCTTTAATCGAATCTTAAAAGCGACGAGACTCGATGTTCCGCCGATCGCGTATCGACTCGCGTCGTTAAACGTCGATGAAAACGAGGGAATCGTTCGATCGGAAGGGAGCGGCTAATTGAAAAGCTCGATGCACTTTTTTCGACCGTGGTTTCCGCGAACCGTCGCCGATTAGAAAGCCGGAATAAATTACCGTCGCGGCAATTAAATCGGCCGATGATCTCCGCGACCCGGTGATCGATAAATCGAACGAATTTATTCGGCCGTCATTAGCTTATAGTTATAATCCGCCTTAACGTTCGAATAACGCGCGATTTATGGCCGCATAAATGACAACAGGCTTCCTGGTGTCGGATCGTTCGCGTATAAACTGGCGATCGCGGTATTACCGAACGCCGAGATGAACGTTGAGGGGAACGAGGAAAAGCCAGAGGATCGAAATAAAGGGATATAAGTATGCATGTATGGGAACCGTAAACGGTTGCTGCCGCTGCCGCTGCCGGTCGGTCTTCGAAATTTATCGGGCGAATATCGTAGAAAATATCGGCCCAATCAATTTACCCTCTGCCAATGGAAGGCGAGTTGATTCCGTGGCGAACGCCTCGCGAGCAAATGAAACCTATTCAGAGGCGATGAAAGAGAAGCTGCTTAAGAAACGATGAGGCAACGCCGATATGGAGAAGCTCGAGAGCAACTTTCTTCGGCCTCCTCTAACAACTTCGGCAATCATCGCCTACTAATCAACAACAATCCTACCAATTCACACTCCTCGCGTTTCTACAGACACGACGTGAGTCATATCTCAACGAATCGCCGCGTGTCTTCTTCGATAGCTTCGATCTTTCTAGGAATATTCGGTAGAACGTTCGGTCAGCGATTGTATCGGGTCAAGTACGAAGTTCGTTTGAGTTTTATTATGCCTTTCGAGAACACGCTGCTCTTTTTTATCGCAGCTGTCAGAAGAATCTACGCGTCTATATATATATATATAACGAAGTCTGAGTACTCGGAACTCTTCTAGCTTCCACTTTTATTCCCTACCATGTTCCATTCGTGCGTGTAATTTCTTGTTCATTCAGAATTAAAGTGTAAGATGATCGCGTCGTACAAATATTAATGGGCGATGATTTTACACTCCGATAAGAAGCGTTACGTACGGTGCGCTTCAGCTTTGGATTCATTTATTATGTCAGGCAGAGGAATCCACGATTATTAATGAACTTGGAGTACTCCAAACTTTTCTATCTTCTAAGCAGGTACTTCTATTGCCTGAATTTCATTCTTCATCCACGCAACTCTTCCTCTAGCTTTTACAATCCGAAACAAGAGCGCAGAAGATAGTTGATAAGGTTGCATACCCGTAAAGGTCCAATTGTAACCTTCGTGTAACGAATCCATCTCCCCGTAATCTTCTAACCAAAAAAAAATAATAGTCTCTCGTGCATTCTGTCTCGCTTTCGAACGACTCGCCAAGCATAATTATTTTGCAACACTATAATTTACAATACTATAGTTTTCTTGCACGTCTAACGTTTCAACCCCTTTGTTTAATCTTCCTCGTGGCTTAACAAAGTTCTCTTAATAATTCGTACAGCGGTCAAAGCGTTAACCGAATAGCAGAGGAGCCACGGAACCGAAACAAGAGAACGCATAGGATATTTGGTAAGGTTGCATTCAGGGCTGCAAAGGTCCGATCGGAATCTTACAATTAGCGGGGTGAACGCATCCCCCTGGAAAACCTTTTGATTCGTCCGGGATTTTCGACGGTGTCCAATCGGTGGCACTCTCGCGTCTCGTCGATTACGTCGCGACGATTACGCGGTAGCCGAGAATGGCGTCTCTGTGCGTACATGTCGCGGGAATAAATTAGCCGTGGCAATTAGTTTCGGAATCGACCCGCCCCGGGCGGCCGGCGCCACCATCTTGATTGCACCCGTGGAGAACCTTTAAAGACAGTAGCCAGCACTGTTTGCCGAAAGGCTCGAGAGCGCCGTTCGCGCGGCCTAATTAGCGATGCCCACCGAGATATCGCCGACGTACGCTAATAATACCGAGCATAAATATTCCGAATTTTTTCGTCTGGTGGCCCGTCCGCTCCTCCAACCACTCCGCCATTACCCTTCTCCTTTTTCTTCCCCCTTCCCTCTCGCCGTCCACGTTCTTCGCTCCTCGCTAATTTCTTATTGTTGCCGTTTTATCGAAACCCCTTTTCTCGCCACGCGAACGTTCCTCCAACTATTTAACCAGAACAATGAAAACTACACCGTTATAGCCAATTTTTTTTTTTCTTTTGCGAAGCAAATATATGTATGTTAAAGCAATGAATAATTCGCGCAACGCGTTCTAGAAATATAAATTAGGAACATCGCGATGATTAATTAACGAAGACAGGGTTGAAATTGAAGACGATGTGACTGTTGACTCAAAGAAGGGATGAACCAAAAGAGGCCCGGGTAATAGGCAGAATCGTGAAAGAAAACTAATAAAATGCAGTTAGAAATGTGGATAGCTATTTATTGGAGAACCGTCCGACTCGGTTCGTCTCGTTTTAGGAACTAACTTCAGGTAAACCTCGCCCACCATGTTCATTATTAAAACGCAGGTATGTCATCCCTATTTGTCCACGCTCCCCCCGGCCTTCGACAGACCATTTACAGGGTGGACTCTCGCCCCGTCGCTCGGCAATGTAACGTGGGTGAAAGACATACACGTTAGGTCGATGCAATACAATTCGACAGTGACCGTTTGTAGAGTGAATCAAGATACGCGTTGATCTCTCGAATTACTTAATATTCAGAGGCTTAATGGCGCATAGAAACGGCGAACTATGTATATGAACGCTAGAATTGCCGAGGAATGAGCAGGTAGTAATGCAATTAATTGCAAGAATGCGTCGAAATAAACGTATACAATTTTAACGAGAAAATATACGAATGGGATTAAACGTAAAAAGGATACGATCGAATTGAGTGGAATCTGGAAGATTGAGACTTGTTTTGAAAGAGGATCGAAAGCGAAAGCGAATATGTGGGTTGATGTGGGTGTCGTTTGTTCGGTTAGCGCCAGTTTAAAGTATACTAATTGCTCGATTCGCAGCTGGTTTCATTTCTCCATCCTTTCACACCGCCAGCATCCTTAACCCCACGCTTCACTCCCCTAGCATTATTACACCCTAATGGAACCCTTCGCCCCTATCGATGTTCAACGCACGCGTTTGCCTCTAATCGAATAATTAAATACTTCCGTCGACTCTTTCGACTTAAGTGAATCCAATTCGGCCAATTCTCTTAACCACGCCATTAGTATCAACCACATTCTAACACGATTCCATAATTCTATCGCAAGATACCAGCGAGAGATTTAGACGTCAATTACTCGTACATTCAACTGTATCAAATTTTCTATCTTCACCCTGCTATGTTTTTCCATTCTTAATGTCATCGTAAGATGCTTCAATCAAATTCAACTACGGCAAATTTTGCATCATCTGTTAACCCTTTCGCTACAGGTGACTAAAAATTGTACTATCATTTTTGTTAAAATACCGCCCGTACTTTCTCTAAAATCACGACAATATTTTTGTTACTATTGGTACATATTTCATGTCAATTATCGATACTGAACGTCTGAATATTTGCGGAAAATCTATTACCAAAATTAATATAAATTATTCTCATCTTTGCATCGGAGACGCTTTTCAATTTGAAAGTGCAGTAGCGAAAGGGTTAACGAGCACGCGAAGGTACCATTAACCGATACAAAAATTCAACGCAATTGAATGAAATGAAATCCTTCCTACCTAAATGCGACAATGCAGCGGCGTGTTAATACATTTCGCGTAGCCAAAGTAAAAGCTTCTCGAGAAGGTGCAAATTATCCCAATTTACTTCGTCTAACCCGAAATTGCCTCTCGACGAGTGAGTCTCGATATCGACCAGGGTTTTCGCGTCTCTATCGAACTCAGCTCCGTTTCGAACCGAGTCTCGAAAGCTTTCCGCTAGCTACGCTTGAATTTTAATCGCGTAATTAGTCGCCGGTTACCAGAGACCGGCCCGCTTCTTCGGCCGTTTTGCTCACTGTTTCGTGTACGCCGATAACATCGATCAGATGATATCGCCTAAGCTAGCCAGCCCGCTTGTTAAGCCTAACTGCGCGACCCCGTCATCCGTTCACGTTAATACCGCATTATCTTCGCTCCCGGTGAATCGACGACCAGGGGAAAATCGACCTACACGTTCGATCGATAAGCAAACGATAAGGAATTTCGTTCGTTTCCGTCGTTACAGGTGCGCGCGATCCCCTCGACTAATTAGCCGATCTCTCGTTTCCAGTTTCCAGTCTCGGTCGAGAAACCCTTTGTGCTCTTCTCGCAATTGTCACGCCTTTCTCCAACGATCGACGACGAGCTTTCGGTCATTCGAAGTTACACGAAGCAGACACCGACGCGGAAAACTCGCGTTGCATTCGTTTCGAAAATTTCGGTACACGGGGTACGTGTAAAGGCTGGCGAAATGATTTTTTACTTGCGAAACTAATCGTGCTTTCGAAGTGGCACCAAATGGAGCGCTTAGTGTATAGTCTTGGCGAGTTACTGGAATTTTTTCAGAGCATTTCGTTGCGTCGTTGAGATACAGTTAATTTTTTCAGTGTCAGAGAATTTGCCGCGTCGTCGGATTTCCTTGCGATGAAAAGCTACTATTAATCCTTTCAACATTATTTTTCGCGCTACTATTAATCCTTTCAACGACAAATTTCTCGCTACTATTCACCCTTTAACTTCAAGACACGTTAGGATCGAACACTTTCTGTGGACAGAATACTTCTTCGCTACGTGTCCTTTATTCGGTTACCGATTAATTGTACAACGTGCAATTAAACCACTATCTGTATTTGTTAATTCATCTTTACTTTATCTACTTTTTACTTTATCTTTAGTTTATATATTTTTAATGTACTTATGTCCTATCATCGTTAATGTACTACTCTAATTCATTAACGCTATTTTTACCAGCCCTTTGCAAATACCCATTTTTACCAGAAAATTACCCCTTTGCATTCGAATGCAGTTAACTACTGCGCAAATAAACGTTCGAAATGATAAAAATATAATTTCCAATATTCTCATTTCCTTTACAAACGAAATAACAAAAGTTCACATTTTAAATGCGGCTATTTAACCTTCTCGGTAAAAATAGCGTCAAGTTACCAACGTTGCCTTTCGGTTCACCTGAAATACTAATATTTTTCATTCGCGTCTCGTCTCTATGATGTAATCCCGAAACACGCACACGCGTCCATACTAGCGAAAGGGTTAAATGTTGCTTTAGTCGAGTCGCAACCACTTTTTCACCCCTTTTCCTTAATTCTCCCAATTGAATAAGAACATGCTTCCTTTTGTTCGATTACTCGGTAAGATTCGCATGGGAATGGACGCAAAAGTGCGCGGAGCAGCGTTATCGGTGGCGCGCAACTCGACGCGAAGTCATACGCAGCTCGTTAGCTCGAATGCACGCTCGTTTTACGCGGTTCGAGGAGTTCCGTCGAAGAAGATTATTTTCGTTGCGAGATAACGAACAGGACAGGCCTCGAAACAGGCCAGTGCAACGGCCTCGGCCGTTATCCGGCGGTAATCTCTCCGCACTGGAAAATCGTCATTCGGACGTTCCATCGGACCGCGACATCCGCCGCGGCTAGGCTTTCCAACGCGGTTTTAATAAGCGTCGCGTCGCGAAATTTATTGCAACAGCCGATCCCAAGAATTCGACGACGCGCCGATAACAGCGGAGTTGTCGCCGACGATCTGCCCGCTTACGAATCGAGTAATTGCGTAATTCGCGGGATAATCGGCCGCGTTGACCGATTTGTATCGCGCGTAAATTGTGAACGGAAAATCCGCATTGTAAGTAATTATCGCGCTGATTACAGGGAAAGCCGCTCTTATCCTCGCGTTCGAACGCTCGAACGATCATCGTATCGCGAGGGACGGAATTTATCTGGATCCTTTAGCCCTAATTGGAGATTTTAACTCGTGCTTTTCCTTTCGCAGGTCGAGGGAAATGTTAGGAAATCGAGGACGTTAGAAATATTCCAAGGAATGCTTGACCAGATTCTCTGATTTCGACCAACGAATTGTAACCTAAAATGATCGTCGTATTCGCGCAGAGGATAGAATTTAACCTTGGTTGTTTATTCTGATACGAGATACTACAGTACTTTTTCCTTTGCAGCTTGAAAATACTAAAGATACCGTAGAATACTTTATAGAATCTTGAGTTTTCACCCCCAAATTGTATATTAAATGATGATCTTTTTATGAAGGACAGAATTTAGTTCGATTCTGCCCTATATTTTTCGCTTGCAGCTCGAAGATACCATAAATACTGTGGGATACTTAAAGGAAAATTGAAAAGTTCGATTTTCAACCCTAAATTGCACTCTGAATGATAATTATATCACGGAGGACAAGATTCAACCCAACTTTTTATTCTTACTAAAGATTCCAACACAATTTTTCCAATGCGGTTGAAGGACACCAAAAAATACAATGAAATAGTTAATGGAACCTTCGGTTTCCACTCTCAAATTGCACCCTAAATAATACTCACATCGTAGAGGACTAAATTTACCTCGACTTTTTCTCCCAATTCAAAATTCCACCCTACTTTTTCGTTCGCATCCCGAACATACCATAAATACTGTGGGATACTTAAAGGAAAATTGAAAAGTTCGATTTTCAACCCTAAATTGCACTCTGAATGATAATTATATCACGGAGGACAAGATTCAACCCAACTTTTTATTCTTACTAAAGATTCCAACACAATTTTTCCATTGCAGCCGAAGGACACCAAAAATACAATGAAATAGTTAATGGAACCTTCGGTTTCCACTCTCAAATTGCATCCTAAATGATAGTCACATCGTAGAGGACTAAATTTACCTCGACTTTTTCTCCTAATTCAAAATTCCACCCAACTTTTTCGTTCGCAGCTCGAAAATACCATTGAATATATTTTACGAAACCTTCTTTTGCGAAGACTTTCCATTCACCAACTCGTTGAGTATTTTGATTATTTCAAACAGTATTGTAGACGCGCAAAAAATATAAAGACTTTCGATACTTGCGAGACTTTCAAGGCTTCCAAGACGGCCAAGACTTTCAAGAGTTTCAAGGCTTCGAATCAGATACGAAGTGATTAGAATTTTTCGCCGGTTTACAGATTCGAAGCGATTCGAATCTGTTCGCTGCTCGTTGCAATGAAGCATCGTCTGTCGTGGAATTAAGGCGCCTGGCCAGGGAGCAGGCCTTAATGAGCGATTAAAGGCGGCGTTACGCAACGAAATTAATTATCTGCCGATAAATTCCGGGCTCCGCGAGAGGATGTATTAATGATCGCGATAAAGCGCGTGGCAGAAAACACGCGAGGATACAGATTGCTGATTATTTCGGCCATGTTCGACCTCAGCTACACCGGCGCATAACTTTTCACGCACACGCGTGAAATCTTCGCTTAATCCGTTCGCGGATAATCGAACCGATTTCGATTTACTCTACTCGTAATTCGTTGGACGCTTTACCGAACTTCGTTCATTTCTTTCGTCCGATCTTAACGCCTTTAAACGCGACACGTGTACACCATTTTATCCGCTTCATCTACTCTTACTCGTGAAATTGTACCAAAGAATTGTTGCACGGATATCGATAAATAATAGTAACGACGAACTTCTATAGGAAAATTTACGCTCGGGTGAAAGAACGAAACCGTGACTCGCGTACATCGAGAAATATTAATATTATAGTAATAGTAAACTTAGAATAGAGAAAAATTTACGCCGTGATTACAGAATAAAACTGCGACTCGCGTATATTAATAAATAATAATAATACTAACTTAGAATGCACAGAAAAATTTATTCTGGGATTAAAGAATAAAGCTACGACTCGCGTATATTAATAAATAATAATAATACTAACTTAGGATGCACAGAAAAATATATTCTGCGATTCAAGAATAAAGCTACGACTCGCGTATATCAAGAAATAATAATACACACCTAAACTTAGAGTACAGAAAAATTTACGTCGTGATTAAAGAATAAAGCTGCGACTCGCGTATATTAATAAATAATAATAATACTAACTTAGGATGCACAGAAAAATTTATTCTGCGATTCAAGAATAAAGCTTCGACTCGCGTATATCAAGAAATAATAATACACACCTAAACTTAGAATACGGAAAAATGTACGCTGCGATTAAAGAATCTAAACTTAGGATGCACAGAGAAATTAATGCTATGGTTAAGAAATAAAACTACGACTTCCTAATTGTTTATCACAGAAAGAGAATTAAATCTTAGTCTTTTCTAAAGTCTAATCTAATCGAGAATGTTGTTAACAACTGGCAAGTGTCCAATAATTTATGAACGGGAGTGTATTAATATTTTTTTCCTGGGAATGTAAATCGCAATTTAAGGAATTGGCAGCATTATGAGTTAAGGAGATTAAAGATCGCGTATACCGTTAGAGATATAAATAACAATGATTTCGTTGCAGCGGGAATTTTTGTGACGCAACAGAAATTTTAGATGAAGTAAAATTCGATTTCTTGGAAGTGAATTATTTCCCGCAAGTCGGTTAAATCTTTCACAATTGCATTATCGAGGAAAGACGGCAATGTTTGCGAGCTTTTGCGGAGTGTACGAATTTCCGCGAGTACATCGTAACTTTCCTATTCGATTTTTACACTAACAACATCTTGCATAACAATTGTAGCCGATTTGCTAATCAGAAATTGCCAAGTGTACTAAATTAATTTGAAAGAAATTAAAAAAACATTCCAGATAAGATAATTTCGACAAATTTAAAAGCTACAAGTTATATCACTGATATAAATAAATTTAGAAGAGCATTAGAATTCGTTGCGAAATTTCTGCACTCGCAACATCAATTTAATTTGCCAACCCTTCAAATTCATTATCAACGCGCTGAAATAATTCAACCTTATTAAATATTATATTAATCTCTCCAATAATACTCCACCGATATTACGTCAATTTCGCGAACAATATTAATAATACTCCAACGAACGCGTCGCTTCCCAATCTTTGCCGACTCGAATCCAACCAAGATTAACCCTTTGAGGACGGAACAAAATAATATTTAACTAATTTCCGTTCAATTATTAACATTTTGGTAGCAATATCAGGTAATGCTTGTCCAATTATTAACAGCAACGTGTATTAATCATCTTGAATCGAAGTTCTTGCTTTAAAAATTGATACACGTCCGAAGCATCGAAGAAATTGGACGACTATTTGCGACACTCGTTCGCAAAGGGTTGAAAGACTAATATTTTTTCAGGAAACCCGTGAAACGATTCGCATCGATATCCGTGAATCTATCGTCAAAATCTCCTCTTCGTTGTTTTACCGGGAGCAGCTTCGATCGATTACGCAACACCGTTCAATTGTAGTTCGCCGTAATTGGGCAGAGGTCGAAGAGGTAATTTCGCCCCGGCTGGATCGCGTCGCGTTCGCGAGAAACTCTCGCGGCGATTGCGCAACCGGCTCTGCTAATTATTATTAATTAACGACAGCGGACCGACGGTGGAGGGGGGCAAAATCACGGGCGAATAAAGCGCGAAAGGTGAATGGAGGAGTAAAAAAAATTAATTAACATTTTGATTGGCTGCGTGTCTCGATTCGCGAGGATCGACGATCGAAAAATCGCGTCTCGAAGAAGCCGGGCGGCTGCTGAAAGAAGTCGCAAAAGGAAAGAGGAGGACGAGGAGGAGGAGGATGAGATAAAAGGAGAAAAAAACAAAATTGTTTGGTGAATAACGTTCGCGCTGCTAATTCGTTATGTAACATGTGTTTTTATGCCGCTTATGACAGCCGACGATAGCGATATCAATTCGAGCTCATTTGCCGACCGCCTTGCTAATTATTCGCTTGCGTTAATTACGGTATAAACAATTTCGCTGAATAATTGCGAAACCGCCTTCTCCCCCGATTCACGGAATCGCGTTTTCTATTTAGCCGACGGCGAACAACCGCTCGAAACGAATCGAATATGCGGCGAGTTGAAACGCGGTATTGAAGATCCGCGTGTGCATACGTACGTGACACACGGACGCGCGCGCGCGCGCACACATGCGAAACGCTAAATCGAGGCTGAATTTGTACGAAAATTTATTCGCCAAACTGTGTTCGGCCGGCTCGTAACGACGCACCGGGGCCGCCTTCCTTTTAATCGGCGCTTAATGGATGCAAATTTAATTCGGACGCGAAGGTTAGTCGCTCGCGGAGCAAGGGAAACGAAGAATCGAACAGAGGAGGGAGAGAACCGAGAGGCCGATGAGAACCCGGCGCCATTAAGGCAAATTTCCGTAATACTTTTCCAGCGAAAGTGATTCTAACGAATCGTCACGCGTCCTCCGATGCCGTCGTCTCCGCTGATCGTTGAATTTAATTATAGTTCGTACCGACCGCCACCGAGAAACCCAGTTGCTCGGAAAGTTTCGTCGAATCAACCGTGAACGCGTTATCTCCATCGATTCGCTACTACTCTGCGCGTCTTTCTTTTCCCTCTCGTGGAAATGCGGTTTTAGGAAATTATCGGTCATAGTCGATTCCGAAAAATTCTTACTCACTCGCAGCTTTCGGAACCATGCGTCGATACTCGATCGGATTGCATTATAATTCGAAGAAACGACGAAATTCACTTGGATGATAATTATCTCACTCGATTCGTTTCTATTATATTTCGTTCGTGGAATTCAACTTTGAGAAATTCATGGTCACAGTCGAGTTCAAGAAACTCTTGACCAAAGTAGATTCTAAAAAATTGTTGGTCACGTGCAGCTTTACGAGAGATGCGTCGATACTCGATTGGATTGCATTATTGTTCGAAGGAACGACGAAGTTCATTTGGATGGAAATTATCTCACTCGATTCGTTTCTATTAATGTTTTGTTCGCGGGATCCAACTTTGAGAAATTCTTGGTTGCGATGAATTTTAGAGGAGATCGTATCGATGTTAAATCGTATTGTGTTATAGTTGGTGGCAGCAACGAGAAAATTTGATTCGATTGGAAAGGTTTCGTCGAATCGACTGGGAATACGTTAATTCTCTCGATTCTCTGTTACTATATCTTCTCCTGTAGAAATGGAGTTTTAGGAAATTCTTGGTCCCAGTCGATTTTAAGAAACTCTTGGCCAAACTCGATTCTAGAAAATGCTTAATCACGTGCAATGTTAGGAAAGATGCGTTGATACTCGATTGGATTGCATTATAATTCGAGGAAACGATCAGATTGATTTGGATGAAAAAATTTTAAGCAAATCAACCGTGAAGATTATTTATATATTACTCTTTTATTGCGTGTTTTTCTTTGGGTACAGTATTTTGGGAAGTTCTTGTTCGCGGTCACTTTTCACAAATTCTTGGATGCATTTAATTTTGAGTAACATTGCATCCACACTCGATTATATTGTATTATAGATCGCAGCACTAACAGGACCGATTTCGATGTCAATTTTAATTATTCACCTGTGAGCATCGTTTCTCGCAATTCGCGTTTACTGCTATATTCTTTCCCATAAGAATGGAATTTTATATCGAGGTAGAAACTCCTTTACAAGAATGCGAAAACGATTGGACGAAAAGCGACCGAAAGTAGCAGGGTTAAGCTTAATTTACCTCGACCAGCTGCTTTCGTTACGCGTCGACTGAAAACGAATCATCGAACGATGTTCGCAAAGGCAGCGAAGCGCCGAAAATATGATTACACAAAGGATGCACGCGCATGCACACGCATACACACCAAGAGAGAGAGAAAGAGAGAACATTAATGGCGCAATTAAAGAGCTGCGTAAGATCGAAATCTTGCGCAAACGAATAGGGGGAGGGGCGAGGGCAAGAAACCGGGGCGCCTCTGAAAAAGACACGCGACAACGCAATTAGCGTGCGGACGATCGGAATCTTCGGGTACGAAGAGCCGAGTATAAATAAATTCACGCTCGAAAATCGCAGATTACCCAGGCGAAATCGCGGAGCCTCGCGAGAGACATCGTTGCGAACAACGCGAGCCATTTATCAGTCGCGAACGATTCAATCGCGGCCTCTGAATTAACGTTAACTTCAACACGGCATCCGAATCGATCTGCGCGTTAATTAATATTCCTCACGAGCGGGGCCAGTGGTGTTGGAGAAAAAGAGGAAATGGAAACGGTCGAGAGAGGGGAGTGCCGAAGAGGGAAGGAGAGAGGCGAGCATCGGCAGAGCGAAAGGGAGACGATGTTAGTTAATCCTAAACCGGTTATAAAACGCGTTTGGTCATCGTGATATCGTTGACTTACTAATTGGATGGATAAAAGACAAATATATTTGGCGGAGGAAGAGAAAGAGAGAGAGAGAGAGAGAGAGAGAGGACGCGAGGCACGATTGACTTAGGGGTTAATCGTCCTGCCGGAGGTATCTCGTGAAAATCGTTTTTGCCTGAAAAGGAATCGGTCAGGGGGAGCCCTGTTCGTAGCCGATCTAATTACCGCATGTAAATAAGTTCGCGCTGCTCCCTACACGCAACCTCTATCCCTCTACCGCGTAATTAACTTTGCTCTTCGGCCGGCAAACTCGGATATTGATAATGAAACGGCTACTCGGTGAAGCTTGCGATTAAATATTTCACAGGTGAACGACTCTCGGCGATACGCTTGATCGAGAGTTAAGTAGAGGCTTCGAAGAAATTTGGGAAACAATTGCAGAACACTTTTTAGGATTTAGAAATTTGAAAGAATACTTAGTCGGGGTAGAGAAGAGGGTTCGGAGAAATTTGGGAAATAATTTGGTGGGGTTTTTGGAGAAACGAGAGAGCGTTGCAATCCTTTGTATGAGTTGCTGTTAATTTTATACGTGGGCAAAGTGCATTTGCATTGCAAACTTTGCGAGGATATTGATAATAAAATACCGAATAAGCTTGGGAGATAAAGTATACCGAAAACGGTGAGAAACTCTCGGGTAAACTTGATCACGGTCAAAGCAAAGGCTTCGAAGAAATTTAAGAAACGGTTTTACGGGATTTTTGGCAAAACACTCGAACTTGTCGCACTTCCTTGCCTGAATTGCTACGAATTTTATTCGATCCCTAGCACGGATCGAGATCGTGGAAGAGAGAAGAATCACGCGCGCCAATAAAGTGTCCGCTTGCATAAAGAATCCGTGTTCAAATCGCGGGTGAATAGATCGCTTATTGTCCGGAGTCTGAAATTTCGCGAGCCAGAGTAGGAATTCTCCGCCGCGAACGGGAGGATCTTCGATCTTCGTTAAGCCCTCGGTCGTCCAATGAATCCGTCGTCATAACGTGCAGAGTGGAACTTTCTATCGGGCCATTTACTCGACGTAACGTCGCGCCATAATTTCGTGCAATTTATTCGACGGCGAGGACGCACGGTGAATTGTTACTCGTGCACCGCCTAAGTGAGCGCAAAGTGGTAGCTCGTGTAAGCTGGCCCGTAGGTGGCCGATACGAAAGCGCGCTCGTATCGTAAAGCACGCATTATTATTGTTTCCCAGCACGGAGAACGCCGCTGTCACCCCCCTGCGCTATACCGGATTCCTTTTCAGACCCTTCCAACCGCGGCAGAGAATCGTTACACCGAGTAGAAAAATAGGAATAGCCGAGCTATGAGTAATCTGCGCAATTTTCTTTCCTGCTTCTTCTTTGGTTCTACGAATTTCGAAAGGTGCAAGAATAATTTAACTCCTTGCCCTGTCAATGTTTCCAATTGCTCCGAAGTTTAACCACTTGCCCTATTAATTCTTCAATTGCTGAGAAGTTGAACTCGACTATTTAATTCTTCAACACTCTATCGGATACAAAAAGTTGATATATCGCATGTAATTTGCATTCCATAAAACTTAATCCAAGAGTTTCTAAATATACTTAGCGTTTAGCAGAAATGCAGCGTGGATTTGCCGTATTTAGACTATAATCGGTTTCACGAGCTACACTCCGTCATTAATAATCATTAATAATCATTAATAAGCCAAGGGGTTATAATGGATATTTACTGCTTTAACACTGTATCCGATATAAAATATAGATCACTCTTGTATTAATCTGATAGTTTCATAATATATTTGGTATTAAAATTATAATTTATTAGAAATGCAGCGTACGTTTGTTGCATTTATACGTCAACACTTGATTCACGAGCCTCACTCGTCATTACAAGGCAAGGCTTTCAAGCAAGTACATCTTTAACCCTTTAGTGACAACCTTAAGCGTTGCATGGACCTCATTTTATAGTTTCAAGTAGATTAAAAGAACCCACTGATAAATTTGCTACCTTGGTTTAACATTAAGTAGAAAACAGTGATGGAAAAAATACTCTGTAGCAGCTAGACCGATCCAAGTGCATTTTTGTCAAAATTAAGCCGCGTACTCCATCTTATTGTTCTTTTCTAACTTCACCAGAGCCACAAGAATGTAAGGTAAACGTAGGTAACATGGAACTTTGTAAAGTCTCGATAATTGTTGAGCATTTTTTAGAAATCTTGTAGATGTTCCATATTACATTATATTGAAATTTGAATTGCTTCAAACTTAACTAATTAAATACGATTATATATTAGTTCCTTCGTCGCATCGCGTTGATTTTATTAAAAGGGATGAATTTCTCAATTCGTGGCAAGATTTTAAAATCAAGTTTACCTTGCACATGTTCCATGAAACATAAAGAAGATTTAATTGAGCGAACTACTGCAAATCCAACGTTGTCTTATATACTTTCAATTTGTATTTTCGCTCTATTGTAAATGCACAATACAGAACTTGGCTCGGCCCGGCATTAAGACATCGTTTAACGTTTTTCCCTCTAGAAACAGCGCCCCGGGCGCTTTTCGACAAGATTCTTCCAACGCCTCGCGGCATTCAAACGTTTAATACCGTTTAAAGTGTCGTCGATGTCCGCAAGAAAGGAGCAGCTCGCTAAATTACGACGTCACCAATGATACACGTGTCTTCCACTCGAAGGAAGCCAGTGAAAAGTCGAGTCTCAGCTTTGTGAAGTGAAAAAAAAAAAAAAAGAAGAAAAATAGAGACCGCGCTGAATGCAGCGTGAAAAGTCACCTCGATACTAAAGCCAGTTATAACCTGAAAGCCCCGCGAGTTTCGCTCCTTTTGAGCGTTACTCTGATCCCCGGCGGAGGGAAAAAGAAACGCGCGCGCGCGCGCGGCCCATTGAAGGAATTTCGAGGCACGACCCAGTTCGAATTTCTCAATGCACCTCCGAAAGGGGATGAAACGTTTTATTCCCCGGCAATGAAAGCTGCAGTCCATCCGCGCGCAGCTAATATTAACTCCCGTAGGACGACGCGATTGTTCGATGGAAAAATTGTTACCAGGCCGGGAAAAAAAAACGCGGGGGTGTAAAAAAAAAAGGAAAAGGTGAACGTTGGACGCACGTCTGGATGGAGCCGTTGTGGTGAGTTGCCGGAGCGAGATTCGTCGCGGAGTATCTTCACGCTCGATCTCGGAGCTTTTAATTTCTCCGTGGACCCGGACGACGACGGAGATTTTTCTCACGGTGGCCTGCCTCGGCTCGCGTCGCGAATATTCGCAGGGGAAACAATGCGTCGTTGAAAGAGGATCGTTGTGTCGCGAGTACGCGGCGGTTTGCTTTGCAAATACTTCCTGTGGTCGATATTAATCGCTTCCTGTGCGGGCAAGCGTAAATTCTACTCTACAGTGGTTGCCAAAAAGTTTCCAATTAAACTGAAAGCCTTCCGGGTGTTTTTCGTACGTGCAAGTTACTCGCGGAAAGATTGATTCGCCAATATTTATTCGTTTAACGCGTGAAACGCGGAGAATATTTTCAGAGTGGAGTCGTTAAAAATTCAGTGAAATAATATATCGTTTATATAGTCCGGTATTTTGTGATTATCTACGGTGTTATATTGTACCGTTCGATTCAGTACCTAACGTTTATTCATGTAAATGCAAAAAGTAATTTACGTCAACATCGCTTTGTTTTATTTTGACAAATTTTGACGGATCCAAAGTTTCCTTTTCCTCGCTTCAAAGGCTAATACACCTCGTAGAAGTGAAACGTAGAACTCGACTTGAAGAACAGCTGCTCGAAAGATGTACCTACGTCTGAATACTTTCTGTAGCCACTCCAATTCGCTGCTAACTCTAATGCTTTTGTACCAAGCATTTCGATAAATACGGGCGCGTCTAACGCGACGAAATGCGTCTCCGAATGAGACTTTCGAACGGAAGTGTACCCATTATCACCGGGAGCCCCGCGAAGCCACAAAAAGATCGTCAGATTAAGAGAGATTATTTATCGCGCGTTTCCTCGACAGCAGCGGTAGCAGCAGAAGCAGAAGCAGAAGCAGAAGCAGCAACGAGAGAGAGGAAAAACAAGCAGAGAGAAACGCGAGGGGAGGGAGAGAAAAAAAACGGTTAAATTAAAAATTTGTTAAGAAAGACTCGTAATTACCCAGGCTGCCGGCCCCGGAGGCTAGGTTCACTCGTTTTTCGCCGATAATGTCAGCGAAGCACGGTGCTCCGGCCATTTTCTCCGCGCCATCCCTTGCCGGAGGTGGTCGAAGGCGGTCGCCCGTGTACGCCGTTTATATCTGATTGTCCCTCGGGGGCTAATGTAATTAAACTCCAACCAAAATTGCCCGCCGCCACGGCGAAACTTCTGTCCTGCCCGCTTACAAACCAACCGGCCAATAATGCTTCCGTCTACCTATTACACGGCCCCGTTTCACCCTACAACGAAGAATAGCGCTAAGGCGAGCCGCATTTTCATCGATGCGCCACGAATAAGTGAACATTTCGTTTCGTGCAATTTTTGCAGCTTCAGCCGCGCGCCAAGTACGTAGATACACAGAGGATGAATAAAGTAGCGTAAAGTAGGTGAAAATTAGTACGGAAGTAGTTTCTATTAGAGGTACAGATGCGTTGAAAATAATTCGCGGCGGATTTTACCCTATTAGAGTTGATCCAAGTGGCAACGCGTTGCGATTCTGAACGATTCGAAATAGCGTAAAAGTTGGAGAGGGAATTTATCGATTCTGCGCTTCTGCGTTGAAAATTACAGGAGATTGGAATATAGAAGAACCTAAAGCGAAAGTCGCCTACTTACTTATTAGTCTATAGCTAAATCCAGCTGTGGAAACAGCTAAAGTTGGTGAGAAGATATTTCTAATTTCTACCGAAAAGAAAAGGGAAAGACGCGTGAAAAAATTGTATCCTTCGGAGAATCGTCTCGTCGAGCTAAACTTTCCCATATTTTTCCTTCGACAATTACAAGATTAACCCTTTGCGGACGAGTGTCTGCAAATAATCGCCACTTTCCTCGTTTTGTGGACGCACGTTTACTATTACAGCAGAAAGTTTAAATTAATATCGTTGATAAACGCTTCAATGTTTTGGATATTTGTTGACCTGGAATTCGTAAGCTTAGAAATTCGTAAGGTTTGGAATTCAAAGTCAAAATACTCTTTTAAGTTTTATTATTCGTCGTCCGCAAAGGATTAAAACAACATAGAGCAACGTTTGCTAAGTATCTATCCCCATACCGTTTTCGAATGAATCAAAACCACCCTTGTTTAGCAACGTTTCTACCTTAAAGTGTCGCAGTGAAAGGGTTGTGAAACAAATCAATTCCACGCTTTCTCCATTATCCTATCTCAACCCTAAATCGCTAAAACATTCGTCTAACAGTCTGCCCATGATTAATGACACGGAGTAACACCGATTCAAGTTCATCAGTCTAGGGTTAATAAAGAACTTAGACTACCCCTACAAAGAAAAAAATCTTTCCAACGACTAAAAATACGAATGGCGTTTAAAGAAAACTCGCGGAGGGATTTTATTTTTCTTGTTCGTCAAAGAAGGGAGATTTCACCCTGTTGGCGGTGAGAAATACGAGGAAGAAAGGGTAAATTACAGGGATGATTCCGGCGGGGGGACAAAATTATTCCGGGCTCGCGACGTCCTGCAATAATTAACGCCATTATAGCATTTAATTGCCGCGAGTGGCAAGACCACCCTTCGTCCACCGCCATCTTGTTTTTCCCTGTCTCCCTCCCTTTAACGACCGCGCCGCTAACGGAGGGTGGAAGCGCAAAATGGCGGTTAATCCCGTCGGGGGAGGCTATTTAAATTCCGCCTCGCTTCGAGCCTCCTACGATGCCGTTTACGCTCCCGGCCTGGGATCAAGGAACTCGCACGGAGTTGTTCCCCTTTTGCTTAATCCTTTCCCGAGACCAACGCCGAGTCCACTGAAATTCGGCGGCGGAGAATCCGCGCCACTCGCCGCGCCGCGCCGCGCCGTTACGTGAAAATCGCCCACCAGACAATTTCCACTCTCCGCGATTCGAGTATGCAAATAGAAACGCAAATAGTTGCAACCACGCGGCTTCTTAACCCTCTGCACTCGCGATTTTCTTTTCAATCACGATTCAACATTCGAGTAACGGTGAAAAGACGACGTAAAGTATCATTCTTTCACTGAGATTTCGACTAACTATACGCAACACCTTTTAATGACGATATTACGCGTAATACAATTCAAAGTATTGAATTCGATATTGTCGCATGGGACAATTTACCCGAGTCTCTCTCGCATTGAATTGTAAAAGGGTTAAAGCAGTGGATTTATCAAGTTTTTACACCGAACCCTTCATTTCTCCCATACGTTACAACTCGCCCTCGAATCGCTAGTTCCGAACCTCGTACTAAAAACCTATAGTCACCTTACTAATATTAACCTCCCCCTATCATTTTCCCATAAAACTCGCTCGACAAAATCCACTTTTCCAAATGCAACCCCAGTCCAACGACGCTCGATCGATCTTTCCAACCGTTCTCATGAAATTTCCCCAACAAATTCATCCTCCCGAAGCTGCAATATCTCGCGGAAACAAGCGTGCGTTGCTGACGCTGGTTCGCGGCAAACTTTACGGAGAGAATTCGCTTGGAAACGTGTCGATGGCCGTCGTAAATAGCCACTTTCACGGGAATATTCCGGCAAGAATATGGACGCGTATGCCTTTAGCAAGAGGGCAAGGGATCGTGCGCCAGTTTTTCTGGCCCGGTTCCCCTCGATCCTGACACTTTGACCCGCCTGCAGCCAACAACACGCTGCAACGCGCGCGTGTGCCTGGCCCATCGTGGCGCACACGTGTGCCCGCCCGTCGGTGCGCACCGGTCCCACACGGAGCACCTTCAAGAGAGAGAGCTCGTGAGATATTTATGCGTCGCATTGTCTCTCACCGATAAGTTTCGCCGCGGCAGGACGAGGCCTACGAGACGACAACTTCATTCGTGCAGACCGCGGACCCCTTCGAGTTATGAACCACCGGACCTGCATCGTATATATATATATATATATACGTATGTACGCCGCGATTCCGCTCCGCTCCGCGCCGGCTTTGTGCACGAGTGCACACGCCGATGCACACGCGTGTCCCTAGCCGACGCACCACCCGGATCCTTCTTCGTCGCACGTTTATTCCCTGAACTTGGCAAACAAAGCGTAACGGGGGAAATGATACCTGATGAAAAGCTTCCGAAACGAGGCTAGTTCACGAAAAGTTTACTAAAACCGAGGGAAAAAGAGTTTTTTTTCTCTGCTACGTTGGATTTTACTAAGGATTTTCTTCGCTACGTTGAATTCGTACGCCTCGTGTTATTAATAAAGATTGACCGAATAGTTAGTTGATAACGCGTGTTTCAATGAAACGAAATTTAATCGAGATAAGATTTTTATAACAACGATGCTTGATCGTATGCTTTCGGTAAAGAATTCGACGAAACTTATCTTGCAAACGCTATATTCAATTAATCAAATATCAGACTACTTCTTTCTATTTTCTTTACGGGTGAAATCTTTACGAAAACCAGTTGTTTTGAGTTGATTCTTTAATAGGGTAAAACAAAGAGTCAATGCTGAGGAAACGTTTTAGAGAAATAAGAACACGATTGAATCAAAAGTGATCCAAGAAACGCAGCAGAGTTAAATCCTTGAGTTTCAACTACGCTTGGCTACATTGTATTTGATGCTTGAGAAGATCTGTATGCTAAACGTTTACGCGTAATCTTCTAGCAGATTCTTCTCGAATGACGTTTCATATAATCGTAACAAAGATGATGGTATCTACATAAGGTAATGTTCTTCCAAAGACCAGCTGCAATTCTATAAAGTATAGAAATAGCGTTCCTACTCGATAAGAGATCTTCCAACTTTCTTTCAGTTTCTCCCAACAATCGAATCATTGCAGCAGCTCCGAACGATTTTTCTTTAACCCCTTGCCTTATTTATTGTTTCATTCGTTGGAAAGTTCAAGATGAATATGCGTTGCCTTAACATCGTATCGACTGTAAAATATTAATATATTACAGGCAATTTGTATTTGATAGAACTTAACGTTACAGTTCGGTAATATAATTAGCGTTGAAATTACAATCTACTTAAAATACGTTCTGCATTTGTTGCCTTTAAATCACAATCTTCGCCACGAGCTACACTCGTTATTACACGGCAAGGGGTTAATCGCATCCCAGTCCCTCAATATCCATCCCTCTCCTAGCACGACGATGCTCCACTGCCGAAAAGTACGAAGGAAGAAACGATCTAACAAAAGGGACCAGCCGCAAGCGTAATTCCATCGCGCTAGCTTGCCCACGCGATCAAACGCTATCTCGTCTCTCGTAGAATGAGAATCTGTTTGGCTGGAAGAGATCGATCGTCCCGCGCGTCATTTGTCATCGTATTCCGCCGTCGTCGTCGTCGTCGTATCTGGCCAACGTAGAAACGTGTCGGCGAAAGGGTCCCCCGATGCGACTAGCACGGTAACCGACGACTCGACGCGAAAAGCTACGAAAGCGAACACAGGGCAGAGGGTTGTTACACGTGGCGTGGACGGCGTTAAAACGATGTATCGGTGGGCGATCTAAAATCATCGGACAATGACGCGCTAACTGGATAACTAGCGGGGACCTCCTTATCTCTAGCAACGATAAGCGCCTATGCCAACCCTCCCCGACCTTCGTCATATTACATTAGCGCCCGTAGAATAATGTATCAAAGGGAAGGGGGGAGGCGGTGTCGCCCCCCATAAACGTTCCTCTCCCCTCGGCAGGCCAACGACTGTACGACTATATTCACATGGTAATGCGAGCGGAGCGCGATATCTCGCGCGACGAGGGTGAAGCGTTATTAACAATTTGGCCTATCGGGAATCGGACGGTGTTGGGGTGTTCCACTGTTCGCCGTGCCAAGCGTTTCTCTACCCCTTCCATCGTACGGGGAACCCGGGGCCCTTTCGACCCGTAAACGACTGTCGAGATCCTGTCGTCGAGATATCGCGATGCTTCTCTTTCACGTTGTCGTCGTAGCTTCTGCGTTTCAAACGAGCTCTTCTTGCGTGTGTCGCTGGCAAAGGGGACCCATACCCTTCGGGAGGAAAGCACCGAGGGAAGATTTAACGCGTTCACTACCACGCGAATTTTATATATTTATATTTTGCGGTGCACGCGGTGGCGAATTTAAGCGCGGGCTGTTTAAGTAGACTGTAGTTTAGGGCGACGGCGGTGGTTTTTAAGAAAGATTAGGTTCGAGTTAGGTTCTACGCGCGGCACGAAATCGTACTACTTTAGTTGAGTAGTTAACGTCTGGATATTTCGTTTGCTACTATGCCTAAATATCCTGGCAATAATTTACCAGTTTTTAAAGGATTGGTTGTTTGAAGGAAAAATCTGTGCAACTTTTCTTCGCCGCCGGATATTTAAATATTAATTTTACAATTGAGATCATCGCTAGTCCGCGGATTCTTATGCACTTATTGGGAGCTGAAAGGTGCAAAAAGATGCCCAAGGCACGTGACTCGCAAAGTTATACAAAATATCCAAAGTATAAAAAAAAATGACGATACTCAGAGGATGGAATCAACCCCCAATTTAAGTCCTACTTATTCAGACTCGTTTCCAAACCTACGAATTTCCATAGAAATGCAAACGTCGATGATCTCGATCACCGATACGTGAAGTATGAAAATTCGACAAACTTCTGTCGGCAGTTTTCGGCGCTGGGATTTCTCTGGAGGTGCAAATTGGCCAGCGGAAGTAACTACTAACGCGCTGACGTTTAAAGGTTTACGAAGTCATGCACAGGTTTCTCGAATCGTTCGCCGGAGGCTCGGTTTCTTACCGCGATGCCTCTAAAAAGCCGCGCTTCAACCACGGTTCTCACAAACGATCCACCGAAGGGGGCAAAGAGGAAGGAGGAGGCTGTCAATGAATTGTGCTTACTGTTCTTCCGCAGCGATGCGGCACGGAAACGGTATCGCCTGTCGGTGGTCGTCGTTAATTCTCACCTTCCGTTAACCGGCGACCGCTGCCGCGGCACCGACTTTTCTGCTCCAACATCACCGGTAATTGCTGCCTACCTTCTTCTCCTTTGCCTCTCTCGAGCTTTCACTCGACCAACGCCGTACGAAATATTCCTCGCGGCTGTTCCGCGACTAGCAATAGAAATAAAAACAGCCTATCCGGATAGGCGAGGAATTCTCCGCGCGGTAGCGGACAAGCCGGAATATCTCACCCCTAAATCATTTCCAACGGCTTAAAATAGCCAAAGAAGAAGAAGAGGAAGAAGAAGAAGAAGAAGAATCGAGCGAAGGAAACGTCGCGTCGGGACATTATCGCGACAATTACTGCCGCGTTGCTTCCCGTTTTGCCTTGGCCGGGACACAAGAGGGAAGCCGGGCTCGAAAATCGAAGCGGAGGTGTTAAACGCGCGGCGAGGCGCGCGGCAAACAGCCGCGCGGAGATAAAACGTCGACGAGGAAGAGGAGAAAAGGAAAGAAGGGAGGAGAAAGAGAGAGGGAGCTCGTTAGGATTTTTCCGCGGGTGTTAACCGGCCCGGCGACGAACAGAACGACGAACAATGCTGTCCTGTGTGCCGTGGAAGCGCAGCGCTAACGAGACGACCGAACACACCGCGGCTGGCCCCCGTCAATTGTTTCAGCAAACAACGAAACAATGGACAGTGGCCGAGCGATACTAATGGTCGGTTTATACGCTCCTTAACTCGCCGGCTCCCTCTCGAGGTCCGACAGCCAGCCGAGGCCTCTTCTCCAGGCCAACCGGAGAACCCGCAGCCATATTCGGCCACCCTCACTCTTTCCACACCGCGATCTTTCCCAGTCTCGACCCGAGTTCTTCTCTTCTACTCGTCCACCGCGTAAACCACGCGAGCGATCGATATTTCGGTAGCTTGCGAATGGTCCAGTGGATAAATAGCAAGTGCGCAGAGACGAATTTATGTATGTATGCACGTACGTTAAAACTCTAAAGCTACGAATCGCGACATCATACGTTGTCGAACCTTCCCAGCTTAGATATACATAAGTGTACGTCTGTACGTATGTAAGGTATGACTCGTTTGCCTAAATACGTTGTAATCTCTCTCTCTCTCTGTCGAGCAGACCACGAGCGTGACATACGTTTGCTTGTACGCGAAACAACCAATTGGTTAATTGTAAAGCGTGTGCAGAACTAAAGTATTGTTTTACTCTTTGTCCAAATTTACGGCATAATTCCATTAATTTAGATACAAGCTACGCGTAAGAGCGATTCGCGTGTACTCGCTTGCGTAGCGATTTCTTCGCTGTTCTCCTTCTTTTTGCGCTCGGACGCCAAAGGGCAAAAACGTAAACGATATTCCGTCGAAATATACTGCGAGTTCATTGTACCAGCGATTTCCAACGTATTTCAAATCACCGAGAAGTAAGGTTAAAGTACTACGCCGCGTGTGAAAAGCAAGTTCGACGATGAACATTTCGTCAGCTGCAAAACTGCTTACTGGCCGTTTCTATTCTCCTCGATCTATCGACCCTGAACCAGTTATCTCCACTTTCTACGATTTCAACGATGAACGTATTAAGTCGTCGTTACGACAGATGCCAAACAAAATATAATGAATTTGTAAGCAATTTGCAGGAAAAAAACGCAGATAGCGTTAATTAGAATCCAGAACTTTACCCCGTCCGATTAAAATCGCGGAAACTGTCGATTGCTCGGTGCTTCGTCCCGCGACCGATCCTTCGCGTCCACTCTTCGATAATTGCAGCCGTTCAAAATCTCATCAACCCTCGGACGCGAAGTACACGGCTATTACCGGCGATGGACGAGTTGCGAAGAGAGTAGAAGAAGGGGGTGTCGGCGAGAGGAGAAAAATGAAGAAAAGAAAAGCCGGTGGCTGACAAAGGGCGGAATAAGGGTGCGTTGATTCGGGGTTAGGGGTGGGAGAAAGAGGGAGACTAAACGCGAACGAAATAGGTAAGGGGAGGTTAGAAATAGGAGCTAACCGAGCGTGAGAGATTAACCCCTCTAACAGCGGCCGCCCAGTATATCAAGGCGCGTGATAAAACGCCGCCGGCCTCTGGCTGTGTGTTGCCACCCCTAACTGCCTCTATTGACTACCAGAATCCAATATATTCTACTCCAACGGCGGAGAAAACCGACTGGGAGGCGCCGGAATTTCATACATCTTCTTTCGACGATCCATCGCTTGGGGTGAGACCGACACCGTCCCCTTCACCGCCTTCCCCTCGGCCCTCTTCCAGCCCCCGTGTACTTTCCACCCCTCCAATACAACGGCGAGTTCTCACGGATACTACGATAAAGCCGCGATCGCTTCGGATTGAACTCGTTCACCTCCCTCCCCCGGCCGAATCGAGGAGAGATCGTCCGCCGCCTCCTGTATCGAAACGTTTATTTCGAGGGTGGCTGCGGGGGTGGAGCGCAATGGGGTGTTAAGCAAGTCGGGCAATCGATCGCATTAATTGGGATGCTGGATCCGTTCTGTTCGCGTTTCGTCGTCGCCGTTCCGCCGTCCTGCGTCTCACTCGACTCGTTTGCTCTTTAATTCAGCCGCTTTCAAATCGGATTAATTCAATATAGATCGCAGGTGGATAAAATTGTATTAATTAGACTGCGGATCGTTATGCGAATTTGTAATTTTATATATATATATATATAAATATATATGTGTGTGCGAGTTAATGGGCGAGTGGAACGTAAGCTGAGATTCGTTTCAACCCCCTGAGTAAATTAAAATGTACTTCGACTTTTATTAGCTTGCTCCGGAAAATTTGTAGCGGAGGATAACGTAAAATATATTAATTATTTTTTTTTTATTGCTTTTTAATGATTTTGAACCTGCTACGTTTTGTAGATGTACGTTTACATATGTATTGCGTAGATTTTGGTCTTTTTAGCTCGGCGAAATTTCCCGTGAATGCATAAAACTCCGCAGTCTAATCGTAATATTTTAGTAGCGTACAGCTTTTAACAATTAATAGCGAGTAATTTAAAGCATTTATACGTAGGAACGATAAATTCCTGTCGCTATTTTCATTTACAATCTACTGGTGTTCCTATTATTGAATATTCATGCGTGAACTGTGAACGTTTATGACATTTATGGGGAATCTAATCGTGCAAAAAAGCGCATAGTGCGCGTAATACGCAAAAATATACGAAACAATCGAAGCACGGCAGAAACTATAATACTTAGAGGGCGAAACGACCCCTACTTAAATCCCACTTTTTCAATTTCATTAACAAACCCGTAAATTCGCGTAATAATCCACAATCTATGAACGAATATTAAAGTCCAATATTTTTGCTGATCACTGTGCAATTGCTTTCTCCTAAATGATTGCGCGAGCAATCTCTTCTTATCAATCCGCTCTGCGCGTGAAAAATAATTATCAGCAACTACGCCATAGCAAAACAAATCCTATTTCAGATCGATCGCAAATAATCCTCCTCCCCCCCTTTACTCCGATTTAATCATCGACTAAATTACTCTCTCTCTTTATCTCGTCTCGATTGGATAGACTCGCCTACATGCCCCTCGGTTTCGCCGAGAAAAACGGAAACAATTGGAGGATGGTTGGAAGGGATCGGGTGTCGGTGATCCCGTGAAGAGTGGCAGAAGACAAATGCAATGTTCGCGGCAATGTAAACTGGAAGGTACGCGAGTAACACGGGATCCGGGGCCATGCCAGTCTAATGCCTAAACACCCTAATAGCTCCGTAAACAAAACGGGGCCGCGCTTTGAAGTCGGGCGCGATTCCGAATTTCTCGAAAAGATCCGAACGGAAACACGCCGGCGGCGAAGTTTAACTTGTAAGCGGATAACGTTGAGTCAACGGCTTATTGTTTCAGCGGGGTTCCCGAATTTCGACCACTTCGAGGGTTATCGATGGGGTTGTTTGCCCAGTTGGACCAATAAGCCCCCCCTCCCCCTTTTCCACGGCAAATGTGCTCCCATTTTTCTCGAAAAACCTCTTCGATGCCAATCCATTCGTCGAGCTTTATCGCGTGTGTAATTTTCACCGCGATTACTCTCTTCGATAAGTAAGAGAAGCTTCACGCAAATCGATATCTTTCAATGGGCGAGTTTAACGTGATCGACAGCTAGGTTATTAGCGACGTTACTATTAAATTATATATAGTATTTGAACGACAATTACTGGTTTCTTCGACGAACTCAAGGGGATGAAGAACCTTGTTGGTTTCGATGTTAACTTACGATACGATAGACGTTGAATTTAGGACGCTACACGAGTAAAACATAGCACTAATGCAGATTTTAACGTTGGTTCTTGACACGTTGAGTGACATAAGTAGAATTTTATATGTATACGCTTTCGGCGAGTAATTCGGAAGGATTTATGGAATTGACGGTGTAGGAATCGCGCGAAAGGAACGCGAAAGGTGAGCTCTGTCGGGCAACCAGCGATTACAAATTAATTTATGACGTTTCTTGCACGGCTGGCGCGCGTTTGCGTAAGGGCGCTCCGCGTTAATTTGTCATAAACAATGGCGCGCATTGTCCGTTGGTGGAAGCGCGCCGGCCTACAATTCGCATAAATACGCGGCACTCATTGTCAGCGCCGAATGGCCATTGTGCGAAGCCCTGAGACGAGCCACGGCATCTAATTGACACGCTTCGACTCGATTATCGGTCGCAGATTGCCACACTTGCCGGGCAAGTGCATTCGATTAACTCAAGGTGGTCCACTGTTGCCACCGAGAGCCATTTGCAACGATTCCGTTCGAATCAACGAGCGTGAATAAGGAAATATTTCGTTTCTCATTCGGTTCGCGTACGAAGCCGTTTAACTTGTTCGTCCATTCATCTAATTGCGCACGGTTAATCGCGATTAATCCCGTAATCAAGTTTTTACTCGCAATGAACGCGGATAATTCTTTTACACGATTGATTTCACCTGTTTCGTCGCGTTTGCGCGAACGCACTTTCTTTTCAGCGCGCGTTTTGCGGTCGAAATGTGGTAAAATTCGCATCGTCGATAGGGATTATGGTAATAGGGCAGACAGCGGAGTAACGGTGTACTAGATGTTGCGATATTATGGAGAGGCATAAAGGCGGAGCTTAGCTCGCCAACTATTAAACTCGACTCGAAGCAATATCGTGTTAATCGCGTTACGCTCTTAAACCGAAGCACCGCGCGCGGTCAGTACATTGAAATCGCTGGCGTAGAAATCGAATCACCAACGACAGAGACACCCTGTCTTTGAATACGTTGAAAAAGTACAGTCGAAAAGAGTGTACGAAAAGTGCGCAGCGAAGAAATGATCGTAGTAGGTTAACCGATAAATTTGCGGCGAATATCTATACCGCAGAGATAAACGAAGGATCTTTCGATAAGAGTTAACCGGAAGCTTTCTTGTAGATGAAACGCGGTTAAATTTTTTAAAATAATTTTTAAAACATTAAGAGGTAACGCCAACTCGGTGGTAAATACATCGCTGTTGAGTTGCTGCAATATTTCACAGCTTCTTTTCGACAAACGATATCAGATCAATCCTGTTCGAGAGCTTAATTTTTGGATCAATTAAATTCAACGATCCGTTCAAAAATACTGGATCACTCTTATTGGCGAGCGAAATGCAATATAAACATACTGCAACGACAACTTATCAGACGCCCTAACGAAAAAATCTAACAGCAGTACGTTTCATTTGATTTCCTTCGAAGAATTGCAATGTTCCCATACTCCTACCTTTACATTTTCCTCCTATACGCAAATTAACATATATCACTTACAAATATACCCCAACATAAGTCAAGCTAACGCAAATATTCCATTGCCCTTAGCATTCGCTTCAAATGAAAATGAAAATTAAAATTAACGTCCCTTTATACCAATTTACCACCAACGGAAACCAAATTTCATCATTCCGTACGATGGAATCTAGTAAATAACTTTAAGCCTGCAAAGGGAGGTTAGAAGGGAGCCTCGTTTTCGCCCTATTGGACAAAGAAAGAATCGAATTAGCCAGCGATTCGCGAGTGTAATACCCAAGAATAGGAAGCGGGGGGGGGGGGGGAAAAAAAAAGAATGAGCGAGGAAGCTCGATGCTGGAGTGAAATAAAGTCGGTTATCCAGCGGGGACGAAGAGGCGGGGAGAATGAAAGTAGTAGGACAGATAAAGGGAATTTTTATCTGGCGGAATAACCGTGAACTCTTCCTCATTTCATCCCTGTTCGTTCATCCCTTATTTCTCGCCTCTTACATCCACCCTCCGCCTTTTCTTTTCCCTCCCACTGTCCCTCTTCTCCACCTTCATCCCCACCCCTATCAGTTCGCGTTCCTTTTCCCTTTTTTTTTTATCCGGATCGTTCGCGCTATCCGCGTCGAATCTTTCAATAAAAAATTTTGTAGCCCCGCGGAGTCAGCGCCATTTTGTGAGTTTAAATGGAAATCCGGACGGGAGAGTGGCAGGGAGGCCGGCGAGCACTCTTAGCATGCAAATTAAAGTGCTGCCATTTGAATGCGAATAAAACGCCCTCGAGAGCGCGCGCCCGGCAAACCAGAAGGGGGGAGAGAGAGAGAGAGAAGAAAACACTTGGGAAACGCGGCAGGGGAAAAGAGACGTGGCTGCGAGCGGTGGAAAAAGGAGAGGTTTGCAACGAGAGACAGAAAAAGGGGAAGAGAGAGGAGACGAGGTTGACAGATCGCGCGACAGAGGTGCTTACGTGGTCGAGAGGAAATTTCGAAAAGAATCCTTCTTCCACCCTCCACGGAGTTACGCCCCTTTGGAAATATGGCGCCCTCAGGACTTCCTGCTTCTCCACGTTCAACATCGTTCCCAACATTTCCCAACCAAACGCGATACCCACTTTTATTAAATTTCTACAATTTTGCTTTCTTCTTTCGCAATATTCGAGAGCGACAGCTGATAGAAGTTGCGCAGCTGTGAGTGATTTAGCGCCCAATGAGAATAATCGACTTTACTAAGCTTTTCTCGCTTTCCAATTTTGCTCGATTCCGCTACTAAAAGACACGCGTATCTGGCGGTAAGCTGCGTTTACTTCGGGGAATTGTTAAAAAATTCTGTTCAAAGAAAAGGTGAATAGACGAATCTGAGTTTGGGATGAACCATTAGAAATTGTTTCAACCTGATTGAAATGCTGTTTGCATGGACAATTCGATTGGGCTCAGGTTAATCAACACTCGACGTTCGATGAAAATTGATCTAACGTAAACGTAACTTAACGTCACGCGTGAATTTCGGTAATGAAATTGAAACAATCGGAGATCCTTGAATTATTTGCTGAAGTTAAGTGGGCAACGTCAACTCGCGATATTTCTAATAGAGTTAGATGCACTGGAAACTTATTATATACGCGTGTACGTATATTATATATACTTGAAATTAATCGCAACTTTTGATGAAAATTTGTTTGGGGAGAAAATATGACGATATTAAATAGATGGCTATGAATCACCGAACTTAATGCCTAATAATGAATATTAATTGAATATTAATTGAATGTTAATTGAATATTAATTGAATATTAATTGAATATTAATTGAATAGTGAATATTCCTCCGACATCGCAGGAAGCTTTCCGAGCAACAACACATCGACGCTGTTTCGTACTTGTTGAAAGTGTATTTTCATTTCCATTCTTGTTGGAATTTAATAAGTAGCCTGCGGATGTTTATGCAAATTCGTACTTCTACAAATCCTAAGTTTGAAGAAGTAGGACCTAAATTGAGGGTCTCTTCGCCCTCCGATTACCATAATTTCTTCTGTCCTTTGAACGTTTCATATAATTTCGTAGACTGTATATGTTCCGCCCCTTTTATTTAAATTTCCAATGAATCCAAGAAATCCACAGAACTACCAGCAATGAAAGCATAAAAATACGCAACGCGAGTATAAGTCTCCAAAATTGTCGCTGCGAGTTTGACCAACTTTGATAAAAAAAAAAGAGAAAAAATATTCTACGCGAATCATTTCGACTTCTATCGACTACTTCGACGGTTGCAGCGTTAATAAGGAACAATGTTGCAAGTGTTGACAATAATTTGATCAGCGGCGATAAAATGAAAGACGTAACTCGCGGTTCCACAAATCACGGTTATATTCGTTGGAGCAGCCGGTTTTCCGAACGTTTCCGTATGAGAACCGCTTTTCTCGCTTTGGTTATTACCCGGAGCATCTTTTATAGCGACGCGAGCCCCCAGCCGGGCGACAGTTATGAAATTTCTTTAGAATTATTTCGCCCCCGCCTAATGCCGGCCACGCCGCCGTGCAAGTTCACTGGAATAAGAAATAATATTTTCTCGGGTCCCCGTCGACGTTTTTCCGTGCTCTTTCCCACCCGCGGAGCGCGGAGCGGGCGGATGGCGGCCAGGTCGCGGGATTTAATGCGGCTTTATGAAAACCGTCGCGAGAACTCTTAATTGCAGCCGTGGAGAGCGAAAAATTATGCGCCCTTATAAAAACTCCGCGCCCTTCTCCCTTGTCTTTTCTCATTCTCTTAGCGGGATCGTCTTGTATACGCGGATTTACGCCGGAATATTAACCGCCAGAGCTGCAATTTATTCCTCCGCGATTCTCTTCAACTCCTCGCGACTTCTTCTCGCCCCGTAATTCAACTCTGTACCTTTCATTTGGATTCGTCCGCGATCCAAAGCATTTCGAGTCGCAAAAACGAACTCAACAGTTGTTTAAAAATTGTTCATTAGGTTTGGCGGCAACTATTCCAGTTACCGGCTTCTCCAGAATTTTCCAGCTACGTCATTCGCGAAGGACGAAATTAGCGATACTGATTTTCGCTTGAGCTATTGTAGGCATTGTTCAACGTTGTCGAATTCAACGCTAGAACTGCCGATCGTTTAACCGTACTCATTTCTATTGCAGAAACTGAACCAGTGAACACTTCAAGAGATACGTCTTATCTCTTATAGAATCGTAGGAACAATTCTTTGCAAAAAATCGTGGGAATGTTGCAAACATGAATAGGTATAAATTTGTACAATTTCTACGAGCAATATAAATCAAGCTTTTGGCCAAAAGACCGCATATAGCAGAAACAAACTGTCTGCTAGCATAAAAGATAACATTGTTCATTGACGAAGACGAGGAATGCAATATAATTCCCTAATAGTCCCCAAAACATTCAAACGTACCTCTCTCTGCCGAAACACTGGGTTAATCCCGCTTCCAATAAAATTTCAACCCCCATCCACCCTTTAAGGGAATCCCATCTCGTCGCGTCTGTAAAATTCTCACCCCGCCCAGTCGCCAAAAAAAAGAAAGAAAAACGACGACGCAAACATCGTAGTATCGTCGATTCGGGTGAAATTTCGTCGCCTATACGAACGTAGGAAGCGCATCTTTGGTCTGGCTCCCGGGGGAATTGCACGGGGGCGCGTTTGAAACGATGTTCGGGGTCGCGCCGATCTCGAGGCTTGCGAGAGAACACGGCGCGCGATCTTTGGAGGCAGTTAAAGAAGCGAGAAAAATCGTTTTATAAATTCCATTCGGCAGCCAGTTGCATTTCCTTTCTGTCCTGATCCTCTCCTTTTCCCGAGCTGCCTCATTTCCCAGCGTCGTTTCTCTCTTTCGGTCGCAATCCGCAGCCTATTCGCTCGATCTCCTCCATTCCGTTTTTCGTTATCGCGTCCAATTCCGGCGCGTTCGAGATATCTGGCCGGCGATAAGGCCGAGCGGAATTTAAATAAAGCGAATCAATATTCAAATCCGCCGCCCTCGCGCTCAACCCTCCACCCTTCGTCGTCGTCGTCGTAGTCGACGACGCCGCCGCGGCGCTATCGTCCTTTCCTTCTTTCTTTCCTTATTTATTTCCACGTCTGAGCGCGCTTTCCGCGTCGCTTTATATCGACGGTCTCATTTATTCCGAGTCCCTTTGTCGGGCCATCTCTCCTCCTTCTTCCAGTTTCCTACCCTTACGCTTTCTTTCCTCCCTTCCTCCGCTTTACCCCGACGCCAACCAATAGGTCAAATGATTGGTTTCTACTTCGCCCAATCGCGTCTCTCCTCCGGAGTCCACAAACGTTTACGGGAAATCGTGCATTAGGCGCACTAATGAGTAGACTGTGGACTTTTGCGCGTCTGTTGGGGCGGGGGGGATTTAATGGGGGATACAAAGAGTAGAAGAGTAGAAAGGAGACAACAACGCCGTCGTACAAACGTATACACGGAACACGCTATAGTATAAAAGGTTTAGTCTATCAGTCTATCGCGAACCCGTACAGAAGCCACGCGCAATAATATATATATCAAACATAAATTACTCTGATAAAATGGACCGTTAATACTAATATGACTAGCAACCCTCCAGCTACTTGCCTCCCACACAAAGTAACTCGAGTATTGTAGAAACGATGATTTTGGAAGAGGAAGCAGTAATTAGTTTAGGTTCTACTTCTTCGAAGTTATTTGTAATCACGGTAATTTGCATAAAGATTCGCAGGCTACTGGAAAAGACTAGCAATCCACTGGTCTTTCAATGGATAGAAAATGTATGGAGAATTCAAACGCAGCGTCTACAGTTTGTTACGAGAATAGAATAATAATTACTTCGACAGAGCGTTGGCAAAACTTATTTTACCCAATGCATCGTATAAAGTAATGCAACGTTTGTAAATTCGTATCGACGAACAGGAATCGAATACGCTGTAAAGACTGAGCAAAATTGCTTGAAAGAATTCGTTTTCGAAGAAACTGAAAGCTTCCTCCGAATTATGAAACTTCCTAGCGGTCTTCCTTTAACCCTTTGTGGACGAGGAATAATAATACTTAAGGGATTATTTTGGTTTTGAACTCCAAGCTTTCAAATTCTAAGCCACCAAATTTCTATAACTTCGAAGCGTTTATCAACGATATTAATTGAAATTTGTTTCAGTAAAAATTAACGCGCGTTCAGAAAACTAAAAAATAATTAGGCGGCTATTTGCCGACACTCGTCCCGCAAAGGGTTAATAAACTTTCCCTCCAATTATGAAACTCCCCAAAACGCACAAGGATCACGAGAAAAAAAAGACATGCAAAATTATTCTACGAAATGATAGTTGCTTGCACAGCGACCTAATATATTTCACTTATTTATTTACCAACGAATTGCAACAGCAGTTCGCCAACCACGCTGCAAATAAACTAAAGAAACAAAGCAAGAACTCGCAACGTAAGATTACGCTGCTCGAACTCTGGCAGCAGAGAAGCCGGTCCGAATGAATTTGACCTCGATTCGAAGCACAGGGGAGCCCTCTAAGAAGGTCCCGCGATCATCGTCGATCATCGTATAAACCACCAAACCGAGCAATATTTTGGCAACCGGAGAATCCCCACGAGGGAAATAGAAATGGTCGTGGAAAAGGGATCCCCGCGCGTCCAGCCGCGATCCATCTTCCGTACAGTGGCGCGCGAGAAATCTGGCATAACCATAAAATGACGAGAAGCAGTAGTGGGCATTTAATGGGTTCCATAGAGAGGAGGCCGCCGTGAGAGGAGCGATGGTGGTAGGTGGGCAGAATTTAGCGTAATTCAGCGATTTCTGTGCAAACGGATCTCCTATTCGAATGTGCAAGAGGGTACAGGCTGGACCACGGTCATCCCGGATCCGTGGAAGCTGCTCGCTCTCTCTCTCTCTCTCTCTCTCTAGCTCAGCTTTATTCCCGAAGGCGGCGCGCGATTGAATTTTATCCGGCGATTCCGGGCGTTACGTGTGTATATCGGGAATACGCCACCGGCGCGACATGTAAATCCAGGAATACGTCGTTGGACGGCTGCCGTTGCGTTAAACAATGGCTTTTGTGTTTCAAAGACAACCCCTTGGATCTCCCTTTGCCTCTGCACGCCCAAACTCCAAATCCCCTCTCGCTGTATTTGACTTTCCGCGCTGAATATAGTTTCGCAGTCGTTGCAATTTTCAGACGCGGGATCATCCGAATCGAAGCACATTTCGATACGCTGGATCGATGAATGAAACTGCGGCTGTTCGCTTTGGTAAATTCCGGCAGGGGAAGCGGGCACGGTGAACTCGATGGAAGCAAAAGCACCCTTAAAAGTTTTGCATTCCTTGCGATTTAAGAAATCGTTCAGTGCCTACAAATCGTAGCTTCGATCGTTTACCATTTTAAACTACTTTTAAGTGATTTTCGATGCTGTGTGAATAAATTAAGCTGCAGATGTTCGTTTGGAAAATTGCAGCATTGAACTCGAAGAAAAGCAAAGCTTGCACACCGTTAAATGTGTAACCACTTGCACCTTACGAATTTTTATTTACTATTCGCTGTTAACTGGAACCACGATTGCAATTACAAAATGCTTAGACGCGATTTGAGAAGGGATGAAAAATTGCAATTTAAAGTTTATTTATGTTTACTAAAAAAGATAGTATTTTGTTTTTTATTGCGTTACGCATCGCGAGCGTGACTTATGGTTATAACGCAAAGGCTTAAGAAACTTCGTACGGTAATTGAAAGAAGTATTCGCGTACCTTGTATTTACGATCACCGGGCTGCAAATGTTTATGCATTTATGGGAAATTTAAATGCGGAAAGAAGTACATAACGCGCGTGGTACATGAAAATATAGAAAACAAGTATGATAAACTTCACGGTATGTTTAAAGAGTGAAACACGTGTCTACTTATGCACCATTCCTTTAATTACGTCTGTAAAGTTACAAATTTGCATAAACATACGCAGTCCACTGGTTCCCGTTGCCAATGTTTGCTTTTTCCATGTAATGAAAAAATTAACTCCTTGCTTCGCGATACGTAACGCGATACTTTACTTCAAATACAACAAATGACACCGTATTTGCATAAATGAGTATAACCCCTTGCCTCGCGAATCCTTCAAACGCTACTCACTGCAACGCAAACTGTCTACTATCGTTCGCACCGTGTAAAACGCGAAACATTCGAACGTTATAAATCTCAATGTTGCAAACTGAAATTGCAATTAGAATTGAGATTAAAATTCACCGATACGTACAGCACGTTTTACCGTAGTTGGACAATAAGGCAAGGGGGTTAATTCCCACGAGATATTTTCCCCAATTCACCCGTGATTGAAACAACGAATCGATACTGCAGCGAGGAAAGAAGATCGCGCGGCAAGGGTTAATGGATAGAAGACGAAGAAATTCGAAGGCGGATCAATTTGCGAAGAATTCCACGAATACGGGAGGCTTTTTGTCTTTGGAGGATTTCTGTTGGCTTGCCCCGGGATCGTATTTCCAAAGTGTAGCGGTTCCTTTGGGAAAAGAGCCTCCCTGGGTTTCGCAAAGGTGCCGCCGACGCCTCTTAAGTAGCTTTACGTTGGCCGTCCTCTCGATAAATGTTTGGTCAACGTCATCGAACGTTTCTGCACCTGGAAAGGGGTTGATAGGACGCAGGCCTTCCTGTCGTCGCCTATTTTCCCTCCGCGTACCAGAATAACCCGCCGTGCGCCCTGTTTTCATTTCAAACAGCGGAACGCTAACCCCTTTTATTTTTCATCCATCAACGGACAACTTTCGGAAGCTTTTCCCGATTGGTGAAACAATGTCTTCCAAACGCTTGGCAAGTATTTGGCTTGTGCGATAATAAGTAGAAATATGTACGTATTACTGAAATCAACTATTTACAGGAATATTGGTTTATCGTATATTTAATCAAAATCAACTTCCGTGTTTTCTATTTGCGTTTCATGCGTATAGAGTATCGTTAATAGTTATTCGAACGATATAGTTTTCGAGGCCTTTAGATTCCTAAGCGTTTGAATTTCCAAGCCTTTAGACTTCTAAGTGCCAGGATTTCTAAAGTGTACGAATTTCCAAGCTTTTGGATTTCTAAATATTTGAATTCCCAAGCGTTTGAATTTCTAAGCTTTTCAACTACTAAATACTTAAATTTCCAAGCCTTCAGATTCCTAAGCGTTCGAATTACCAAGTTTTTAGATTTCTAAGTACCAGGATTTCTAAAGTGTACGAATTTTCAAGCTTTTGGATTTCTAAACATTTGAATTCCCAAGTGTTTGAATTTCCAAGCTTTTCAACTACTAAATACTTAAATTTCCAAGCCTTCAGATTCCTAAGCGTTCGAATTACCAAGTTTTTAGATTTCTAAGTACCAGGATTTCTAAAGTGCACGAATATCCAAGCTTTTGGATTTCTAAACACTTGAATTCCCAAGTGTTTGAATTTCCAAGCTTTTGAACTACTAAATACTTAAATTTCCAAGCCTTCAGATTCCTAAGCGTTTGAATTCCCAAGTCTTTAGACTTTTAAGTATTCAGATTTCCAAGCGATTCAATCTCCAATCTTTTGAATTCACAAACACTTAAGTTTCCAAGCCTTTAGAATTCCAAGCTTTTGAACTGCTAAATACTTAAATTTCTAAGCCTTAGAATTTCCAACCTTTTGGATTCCCAAACACTTAATTCTCCAAGCCTTCAGATTTCTAAGTGCTAGGATTTCTATAGTGTAAAAATTTCCAAGCTTTTGGATTTCTAAACACTTGAATTCCCAAGCCTTAAAATTTCTAAGCTTTTCAACTACTAAATACTTAAATTTCCAAGCCTTTAGATTCCTAAGCGTTCGAATTTCCAAGCCTTTAGACTTCTAAGTGCCAGGATTTCTAAAGCGATTCAATCTCCAATCTTTTGAATTCACAAACACTTAAGTTTCCAACCCTTTAGATTTCCAAGCTTTTGAACTGCTAAATACTTGAATTCCTAAGCGTCCGAATTCCCAATTCTTTAGATTTCTAAGTGTTCAAACTTCTAAGCGTTTTTCCAATATCCAATGCTTTCGAATATCGAAGTCTGTAAATTTCCAAGCTTTCCAATACCAATCGGCATCGCGGATGTACATTTTCTTTTGTTCGCCCGTACACACCGCGGTAAATTCAGTAAACGGCGGCCGAGAGCATTTTCTGCAGCCGACTTGCATCGATGTTTAATTAAAAAGCGATAGGGAATTACAAAAACGACGACGCGAGTCGGCGATGATTCATTAAAGGGGGGGAAAAACGACGCGGGCATTTCGCTTAAATCCGGCAATCCATTTTTAGCGATCCAGGGATGGATCCAGCCGAGGCGTATCACGGTAAATTGAGAAGGCGCGCGTGTCGCAGCGCGCGAAAATTAAAGACCATAAATCATACGCGCGTTCCGCGTCGGTAGCCCATGAATATTAATGGCAATCATTGCGCCGTTTACAGGCCTATTAATCCGGGGTTAAAGTATTCCGTCTTCGACGGTGTTTTATCGGCTCGCGTAGGGACTCACCCCGCGGCGCGTTATTAATCCTATCAATCATGCGGCCCACGGGTTAATTCTCTTTCATCCCCGCCCTTTCACGCTTCCTTTTTCGCCGCGGCTTCGAAACCCGGACCGCGTTAATCGCCGACGAAGATCGATCACGGTGCACGTGGCCATCGATTCCTCGCCTTCCTAATCTCGCGTCATTAATTCAAACTTCGCAAATTAATCCAGCCCCGCCGTCGATTCCCATTTTCGACGTACATCCAATCGATTAGAATATTATTCTTCGCACTCGAGAAACCGGTCGCTTCTATCGAGTGCAATGGACACGGGTGAAATTTGGTAATGGTATAGTGTTCCATTAGGATTCAGTTTGCATTTAACACGCTTCAATCTTCCATACCGAAGCAACGGTTAAAGTTGAGATTAAACTCGATCGCAAATGCAATGCCTTCTTATCGAAGTTAGGCTGCAAAGTTATCGCGAGCCGCGACTGGTTGTTGCAAAGCAAAGGGGTTGATGTTGAGAAAGAATTGAAATACTAGATTGTTAAACCATCCCTTAACACGGAAAGAGCTCCACCTACTGTTCCGCGCGCAGCAAAAGAAAAGGTGAAACTGCCTACGTATATCGCGTTCCCCGATCAAGAATCCTCGACCGTTTCTCGTTATTCGCGGTGAATCTCGCGGCGGAAACAGCCCCCCCTCGGTGGAACGGTAGAAGGAAGAAGCGGGAGGCCTCGCGACTCGCGACGACACGGAAACATCCGCATTGCGCAGCCTCGGGCATTCTTTATCGTTTAGCATTGTAACACGCGGATGACAGAAGGGGTTGGCGAGGCGAGAAAGCGCTGAAGGGTGGGGGGGAACGAATCGGGAGGAAAGAGGGCCAAAGGGGGGTGGCAGAAAAGCGAAAGGGGCGGCGAAGGGAGGATCGGGAATTCAAATACCGGGCGCCATTAAACTGAATAACGAGGAGTGCTGCCGTTCGAAATATGAACACGGCTATGATTTGCGGCCTCGTAAACCCGTTCATAACGAATAATAATGTCACCCGGGAGCGGCGGTGCGCGATCCCGCTCCGGCCGCGGCAGGGACGCGCGGGGGCGTGTACCACGCTTGCAAATCCACCTACAATATCGCCCGAGACTTTTTTCCACGTCTCGTAACGCCTCGCCGGCTGAAATTAAATAGTAAAATATACCGATGCTGCGGGAGAAAGACACCTACGTCGTTAACTCGCACTTGCGCTCCCTTCGCGCAACCCCTTCGTCGCTTTTCGATAGGTCGGGGAATTCGGCCGCTCGGGGAAATTTCGGAATCGGGGAGATCCGTGAAAACGGACCGCGGGTGCCGTAAATTTGCGAGGAAGCAAATTTGATGGGAAACAGATTGTAAAATACTATAATTACTTCGTGATTAGACCACGGACGTTTGGGCGAATTCGTGTTTTTATAAACAGATTTAAGGGAATGGAACTTAAACAGGGATTAGTTTCATCTTCCGATTGCTATACTTTGCACCTTGCTTTGGTTATTCATTGGAATTTTACCTTTACTTTTATAGGTGTTAGGTACTTTTATTAAGTATACAATTGCGCAAACATTCGCAGTCTATTCGTAAAGAAAGAAAGATAAATCGATCGAGCTACTTTCCGAGTTACGCCATAAGTTGCCGTCAATAAACGAAAAAGAAGGTGATACTAAGTAAAGTATCTATACTTAGAGTACTAAGAGTTAACTGTATCTTTTAATTTTTCCCCCTGTCTACTTTTTCAATACCACGGATGACTATAGTCACTCATTGAAATTTTCCACCAGTTGAAACGTCTGGCTGACAACGAATATAGTAGTATAAGTTCCACGTTCCTAGCTTAGTATAGGTGGGCCTCCTACAACGCGGTAGATACGTTCGTTGAAAATACGCTATAGAATTGTGGCATTGTAGTAAACGTTCCACATTTCCAAAACCGCGTTGTAAAAGTACCGCGTTGTAGGAAACGTTCCGCATTTTTCCAATCGTGTTGTAGCGAAACCGCGTTGTAAGAAGCCCACCCGTAATTTACTTAGTATTTGTCAACTATCAACCTATTAAAAAACGAATATTTTACAAGACAGTGGACTTACGATCGAATCGTCTCGCGCAGCTTTAGCAAACTAATGGCCAACTTCGCCGTATCGAAAGGGTTAAAAGAGTAGTAGATCACCAGTTCTTGTCAACGAACAGCTAATACGCGTCCTGTTTGCATCGACACCCTCGATTCTACTATCGCAACTAATCTTCGCGATTGATATCTATCGAATACCATAGCGAGATGGAAATTTTGTAGCTCTCGACTGGCCAGTAAAACCTTGCCACGAGTAAAATTATGCTCGAGGAATTAGCAGGAATTTTATCGAACAATCGGCGAAGCAAATTTCGCCATTCCAGTGCTAATATAAATTATTCCGGGAGAAAATGCTGGTAGCTGTTCGCGAGTAATTATCGAGCCAGCACACCTGTTAACGGTTAACACGGCGACATCTTCGATTTTCGAAGCGGTTTCGCGCTAGAAATCTCATACACGCGTACGTACGCGTATCCAGTTTCCATTGGAGCCTTGGAGCGTTGGATCCCGCACCACGAGGGGTTTCGCGGATAGTTTTCGCTGCTGGTTAAACGGAGGAGACGATGATGCGTTACGGAGCAGGTTTGTCCGCTTCGCAGGTTAACGGGGAATACTTTAACCGGAAGATAAGCGAGGCAGGTGCGTCGCGACGAATTTCAATAAATACGCGTTGTTGCTCGTCGGACGTGGAGTATCGCGGGCTGATCGGAAAACACGAAGGCAATCGAACCGATAACGCGGCCATTCCGCGATCCAGGCCCTACAACGTCTTTATCTGCCGATTCCGCTCGCAAATTGCCGAGTTTAGCACACGCCCGGCCTGAATAACGTATAGTAATTACTTGGCCAGTTGACACGCGAATATGAGCGTCCGCTTATCGGTTAATTATGCCGGTTAGTCCGGAGAAAAAGACCCTCGAGGCCGACTATATCGGAGATCTACAATTTTTCAACGATGACAAGTCGCCGATAAAAGAGTTGGCAACCGTTTGGAGGCGAGCTCAAATATACTTAACTATACTAACGGGTGAGTTGCTCGGTAATACTTTGTAGCATACGAAGGTACGAGTAACCGGCGGGGAAATTATGGAAAATCTGTTTCGCGTGCGACAAGCTTCAACCCTTTTTGCACGACACTGTGACCGCGCGTGGTTGGCCAATTTTAAGTGGAATAGTCCGAGATAAATCGGATCCAAGTAAGAATTGAGTCGATCGAACACGTGATAGACTATTGGGTTAAGTGCACGAGAGGGGGACGAGATAATACGAATGATTGAAATGTTCCTTTCTACGGCAATGTAACAAATATCACCTGAATTCTTATTCGCGAACAGAGCTAGAAGAACTTTGAACCCTTCTTTCGATTATCGCGAGTACATCGACGATTAATAGAGACGTGATTTAATCCTGCTACGATCTTTGGGTCATTCTTTACGCTACCGTGAATTGGGTAATTAAAGTCTACTTATTAAATTGACCCAAGTTCTTATATTCCGATCCGGAGGATTCAATAGAAAATTGGCTAGGGAATAACGATTGTAACCAAGCGACTACTAAATATATGGATATGTAAGTTGCGAGTTGAACGATGCCACAAAGGGTTAACTGGAAGAGGAATTAAAAATAATCGCTACTTAACTCGAGTTTTCTAGTGAAGCTTTACTTCCTCCGATGTAAGAAAATATTTGCAAAGAAACGAACGTATAATTCGGCTTGCAAACTTCCAAGATCGTAGCACGATTAAATTGTGCATCGCTTTGATTCTCCTTTTCATCCAATTCTCTTAAATTCTCTTCTATTACGTGTATTGGATATCTTACACCGATTATTCAAACTAATCGATCAACAGCTGCTCTAAAACTCATCCAACCCCCTGTCGTTCCAACTTGCCAACACCGCAGAGCAAACAAGTCCCTGTACATCGTTCAGCAGTTCAGAGTTGCGATTAAAAAGCGTCTCAATTGCAACCGGTGCAATCAAGTTTGCAAATTTGCATAAACTGCTAATCAACCCAATTCAACCGCGACTCCAAGTTCCAACCCGAAACCTGAGCCCGTCGCGGCGGTAACGGCGGCCATATCTCTCGGCGATAGACGCCGTGCGCTTATATTATCACTCGCCTGCCGACCAAACCGAGAAACACTCTTAATCGCGTCGAATAAATTCTTTCGTTGCTCGGGGAGATTGAAAGCGAGTTAAGTGGCCGGATTCTAGAAGGCACGATAACGCGCCTGTAACGAGTTCGCAGCGCGCGTTTAGCGAGTTATTCTGTTTATAGACTGCGGGCAGCGGCGACTCGCGGAGAGGTTGCAAGCGTGGCTGCTGGGCCATCGGGGGCCCTCTCCTATATACACCTAATAATGAAGATGTTGTTTTAATTGCCGGCTCGCGTGAGCATCCCGCTAATTAACGCACTCGCCACCGGTGACTGCACGGTCCACTCCTCTCCTCTCCGCTTTTGCTTCTCCTTCGCTCCTCCCGGTTCTCCGCTCTCTCCTCTTCTGGCCGCAGATTAACACCGGCTCCTTTCCACGTATACATCCGCAGGACTCTCCGATTGGCGTAAACGCTCTCTTGCATAATCATCCCGAACCCTTAACCGCTTTTACTCCACTCTCGAGCGGCTTAAACGATTTTCCCTTCTTCTTTTTTTTTTCCCTCGCGCGTCGCGTCGCCTAGTCCGCGTCGCGCTCTACCCCTTCGCGCCGATACTTACGGAAGCTCGATGGAGACGGAGGAGAATAAATGGCAGACGCGGGGGTATTAGAATTTGAAATGGGAGAGAAATCCAAGCGCGATGGTAATCTAACGAAATACGAGTAGCTCGCATGGAGTAGAATCGCAAGTGGGAAAAACACGCGATAATGCGAACTCGCGATTGTATTTTTTTCCCTTTTTTTTTTTTCACCGTGCGGTTTCAAGCCGTTCGAGGTTCCGTATTCTTTTTTCTTTTTTTGCAATTACCTTGCTTTTCTTGCTTCGTCCCGTCCCCCCTGTTTTTTTTTCCTTTTCGCTTTTTTTTCTCTCTTTCTTTCTTCCTTTTTTATTCCTCGTGTTCTTAATGAATTGCAGCGGCGCCGCTTTGGAAGGTTCCGCAGGTAGAGAAGGAAAAAATAGAGAAAGGGGGAAAGAGAGAGAGAGAGAGAGGGAGAGAGAGAGAGAGAGAGAGAGAGGAAAATATCGTTAGCGCTTTCCCCGACGATGCTGAAATTGAGTGGTAATTTACGGCGACGCCGCTGTTAATGAAACGCGGCGAGCGTGATATTACGCGGGCTATTTAAAAATAAATTAATCGAATACATAATTCCGCGTTTATTACCGTCGCGTCGCTGAAAAACACGCCGCATCAAGATAGCGTGTCGCTGGTTGTATCGCCGCCCGAGCTCCGCGGAATATATCTCCATTTTTACATGCAATTACAAACTCGTGCAACATTAACGATCCCGCCGCGCTATTGTTCGATCGTTTCTGCGACAATTCCCGTTGCCACTTCTCTCACACGCGTCACTCGCGCGTTTCCTCTCCGCAACCTTTACCATTCCTTGCCATTCCCGTTTCTCGAGAAACTGCGCTGGCTACATAGAAAAGTATTCGCGCACACTCGCGTCTTTCAATTGCACTGTATATAGTGGAATTCTGCTACGTTAAATGTTTAGAATCGCGCGAGATTAGCTACTATTAATCTATTAACTGCGGTTGACGAGTTAACTCGCCTCACGTCGTGTTAATGCTTTTCTCGGCGTACCGTTTTACTGTCCCAGAGATTCCTTATTTTTGTATCTCTAACTTTTATATTCGTACCAGAAATACTTTACTTTACACTCGTATTCGCAGCAGCTAAAATTACCCCGAACAATATTAATCCGTTTATTATTCGTTTCTATTTCTGCGTATACGAATGGTTTCGACTGAACAATTCCCCGGCTGGCTGGCATGTAAATGATGCGAAATTTAATTTAGTTTGGTCTGATTAATTATAGTACCCAAGCTTAGGGATAGATACGTTGCCGGGCAAATACTTTTTGCACCCGCTGTACACACGTTACGATTTATAATACGTTGAAGTGAAGTAATGCATAGACTACTATAACTTCAGAAACAATTCAGTATATCAGATTACTATATCGGGGACTCGCTGATCTGTGCGAACAAACCACGGCAATGTTGCAATATATTTCCCGTAATTTCTTGAGAACTCGCAAGAATCGTAATCGAATTTCTCATTTCTCGAGAAACCAGGAACAACGCTGTCTACACGTGACCTTCTCTCTCTCTCTCCCCGATCCTTTGCGTTTCGTTTCGCTTCGCATTTAATTACAAGGTAGCGAACTAAAGAACGAACATGCAACTAATTGCGAGTATAAACTATCCTTAACGAGGAGCAAAACTGAAGTTTGTTCGGTTACGAGATCTCTCTTTCCCGTGGTCGCGTCGCGTCGTCGTCGGGTTAGCTCGCCGTTCTCGATTGCTTCGAAATCATCTTCTCACGGAATAAACATATCATTACTCGATGCCCTCCCGGCGGCGTTTCGCGAAACAACAGGCCGAAAGCAAGAAGAAAAGAAACCGAAGAAGGGGAAGAAAAACCGACCCGGGTGAGCTCGGTTAAAAAGAAACGAGAGAAAGACGACGACTAAGATGAAGAAGAAGAAGAAGAACGAAGAGGGAGAATAAGATCGAGCGTAATGAAACTCGCGCGCTCGCCAAAGAAACAGACGAACCGCGGTAGTGGTATCATTCGTCAAGTCTTAATTTCTCAATGAATCAGGCCCGTCTAATTAAGGAGCTTCGGCGGAGTCGAGCATGGATGGGCATTAGCATCCAGCGGGTCTGTAATTTGTGCCTCTCTTAATTAAATCATCCGTTAGCCAAACGGGCCCCACTCGCTTCCCTCTGCCTCTTCCATCCTCTTCTCCTCTTCCTCTTCTTCCTTTTTTCTCACAGAGAACTTCCTCTCTCCGCGAGACCCGGTCCTCCTCCACTTCTTCTTCTTCTTCTTCTTCTTCTTCTTCCTTGGATCCCCGTTTTCGGCCCCACCTTTGTTTTTCGCTGTTCCTCTCTCTCTCTCTCTCTCTCTCTCTGCTCTGAACAGAGGTTCAGGTCCGAGCAGAAGAGAGAAGCTTCTTCGTCGCTCTTTTTCGCCGAGCTCTTTTTTTCGGGAGAATGCAAACAAATTTTATGGGCTACGCCGACGCCGGGATGCACCGTCGCCTTCTAGTGGCTTTTCTTGTATCCTTCTTCCCTCGTCTTTGCTTCTGTTCCTTTCGTAATCTTCTTTTATCGCTGTTCCTTTAATGTTTATTACAAATTTTGCGGCCAGCCCCCCCGGCTTCTAATTTCTTCCTCCTCTTGACGCTTATTAATTTTCCAGCACTTTCTACTATTGTATCCAAAACAAAAATTCCGTTCCATTGTTCGTCGACTTCTAGCGACGTTTCTTACGTTTCTTCCTTTGCTTCTGCTCGTTCCTGCACACGATTCCCCTATCACAGTTATTAATAATTTACTACAATAACTGCACCCCTTTCAAAGTATATTCATCCCCAATATCCTCCTTCTCGTCGCTTATTAATTCCGCAACACTTCCTCCTCATTGTCTACCAAAAAAAAAAAAAAAAGAAAAGAAAAACAAAATTCTCCGCTTCGTTTATCCGTCTCGGTTTTTCATCTATCGGAGATAATTTCCTTCTCTTCTTCTAGCATTTCGATGGGCTTCTGGTCTTTTTTTTTCTCCGATGCGAAGTCCCTTCGGAGGAGGACTCCTCCGGTCGTCGTATGTTTTGGACGTTTTGCGCAATTAACCACTCAGGCCCGTTCCATTCGGGCCGCACTGAATTCGTGATCTTTAGTGTGCCGGGCATCCGTAAAATTCGGCGAATTTGCATCGACGCGAGATACGAGATCTCGTCGGCTGGTCTACGCGGCCACTGTTCGTGCCGATAATGGCGGCCGATCGCCGATTACCGGTCCCTATTACTTCATTAAGCCTGCCGACACGTAAATTCCTCGTCGCGACTTTAAATACTAACGAGCGAACCAGCCCATGCTCCCGGCCGAACAGTTGTTCCAACGATTACTTCCACCCGATCCTTCCTCCCTCCTCCTTATCCTCCTCCTCCTCCTCCTCCTCCTCCTCCTCCTCTCGTCCACGACTTTGTCTCTTCTCTGTAATTGCTTCTGGATAATTGGCATCTTGTTTTTTCAACTAATAAAAAAGTCCTCTTAAAATATATTAACCCTGCTACGAGATATCTCAGTCTTTCATCATCCCAGCGGGATACCGATTTTTTTGATTAATCAATATTACTGCTTCGCGAATATATATGTATGCGTGTGTGCGTACGTGTGCACGTAATTACAAATACGATGCTTCTTTTGCTTCTTTTTGCCAGTCTAATTTTATAGCCTCGTATTACGCATCGCGGAGTATTCCGATGAATTTTTGCCGAGTCGTTCGCGCACTTGGAACCGGCAAAGGGGGACGCGAATCTAGATCTCGAAACGACGTTTAAGTCGCTCGAAAGCCAAGCTGATCGATTATCTAAATTGCATCGTATTAATATATTTTTGGATTAAGGATTCGTCGTGTACCTCGGTAATACGATGTTTAATTTAATTTATTCTGACAGAGGAACATCTCATTTGAACTCGAAACTTTTATAATGCTAACGCACGGTAATGCGGAATAATAATTTGCCGCGGTAGTAATTCGAGAGATTAGATCCTAATTAAGAACGCTGCTAGCGATTCTAGCGTTTCGCGACGTCGAAAAAGTTACGAATCCCGATATTGGACGCTTGCCAATATCTATCGTGTCCTAGCCAACGTTTCTAAGCCGACACGTTCTAATTATCAGCGTGCAATAATTCTAATCCCGTGTCTCGTCGTCGAATATACCGTTCACGCCGAGCAATAAAAAAAAGGTTCGATAAATCGTTCGCGAACCCTTTTGCGGACGCGGGCGAAGAAGTGAAAGAAAGGGAAGCCATGGAAAGGGTCATCTTTGCGATCTTTTGCATCGATGCATAGAAGGAGGAGACCGGGATACGTTGGGGCCTTCCGCATATATCGAAGATCGGGACAAAAGTTAGCCAGGGACATGGAGGAGACAGGCGGCAACAATGCCAAGGCCCCCCGCGCTTCGGACTCTAATATATTGCCATTGGACGCCGCGAAGCAAAAGTATTGGACCTTGTTAGGCCTACCTGTATAAGGGCCTGTGTTGGGCCAGCCCTGACTGCTCGTTCCTCTACGCACAGCTCTTTCCCTGACTCGGGGAATTTTAATGCGAAAAATTGGTTCCGCCTCTGCGCCACGCGATGCTTTTTTCTTTCGTTATCTCGAACAAAGAATCATAAGTAGACCTATAGAAATACACGTGTCTCTTTTTCCCCGACGCTAATAAAGAGGGGAGAGAGGTAATTATTCTACGCGGTCTTCATCCCCTGAGCATCGTAACACAGCATTGGGCAACTCCCATTCCAAATAACGAGTAAGTTTTATATACATTCGTGAACGAGTTACGTGTTACTCGCGAACGATAAACGAATCGAAATTATTCTTTACTTACGTCCGATGAATCGACGTCCGTTTGCGGTCTATATTCCGTAAAGAGTTGCAAGCTTAAACGATGAACGCGAATAAAAAATGACGAATGGTAAATAATGGATACATGTTCTCCGAACGAATAATGAATAATCGACTAACGATTAATTACTTATTCATCGCACTTATTCGAATAAAATTTCATCCGAATGATGCCCAACGCTATTATAAAGTGCATTTTACTTTTGATATTTCGCACGCGTGACTGCCAAAAGCATTTGCGCGTGCCTGAATTTTTCACTACAAGTCGATCGGTAATTTTCCCGTAACAGTAGATTTTTACAGTCGTATAATAGCTATCGTTAACACTTCGAGTGCTGTGAATGTTTCTATTTTTTAATTTACCTATTACGCGTTGTTGTCGTTTCCACGCCGTTATCCAAATAAAATTCATAGCTCGTTGACGTTGACAATCGATAACTCGTTGCAACGCGTTGCGCGTTTCTCATAGAAAATCAAATCCGTCTACTCGAATTCTCAGTATCGCAGAATACCGCAATCCAACTGCTTTTCGTCCCTACGCTAACGGACAACGGATGGATGCAACACGTTGCTGCGTCGCATCGCCGAAACTCGAATCCGTCCACGCGTATTTTAACCCTTTGCGGACGAGCGTCGACAGATAGTCGCCTAATCATTTTTTGCCTTTCCGAACCCATGTCGACTATTAAAGCACAAAACTTAATGCAATGAATACTTAACGTAATAATAAACATTTGAAATCGTTGGAAATGAAATGGTTTCGAACTGAAAAGCGTGAAAACTGAAAGTCGTCGAATTAACAGCTAAAGTACTCTCACAAGTGTTACTACTTCTCGTCCGCAAAGGGTTGAATACGAGTCTCCATCGGGACAACGGAATTGGCGAAAGAATGATTTGCCCGGCTCGTTGTTAGGCGTTATCCGAACGAATCCCCAATCGATTAGCCACGCCTCATTATCGTATAATATCGCGCGATGTCCAGCACCCGTTGCCGTGTTCCGCGACGCGTCCCTACGCAGCATCGTCCGTCGTCGGCGCAGAGAAATTAATAATCGGACGCGGTGTAGGTGTACGCGCGGGTAACGGACACGCATATTACGCGTGTCAGGTTAATACCGGCGCACGCGTGCCAATTCCACCGCCGACGACACATTCGTATCAATATACGTTGCTCGTGCAGGGAGCACGCGTGCACGCACGGGGTGGCAATAAATTCATGACTTAACCTCCGCCCGTATGCAAATCGAGCAATGTTATTACGGGGCCGAGATTACACGCCACCGTTTCGTTGTATACGTTTCCCACCGCTGCCTCTAGGTAATGGGAATAATCGTTTTTCGAGGGTGCGCCGCTCTCTACTCGCACCCCTCGCCGCTTATTAAAAAGCCCACCCAGAAATTCGATTTCGTTTCCGAAAGTAGCGCCGCGTCGATGATCAGAGCCCCGTGCGTAGGGTTGCTTTATTAGTTTATTTATCGCCGTGTTGGCCGCAAGATTACCAGCGGATTTTTATTAGCCAGCGGATAGTAAGCCGGGGCTGAATCCCGCGGGATACGTGCCGGCTCATAAAGATTAATAGATCTAGCTGCTTGGCCGAATAATCGAGATAGCTACTGTGGATCTTCCCTGTGTAACTCTCGCCACGCCATTAGAGAATATCCGCGGGGGTAAACACACGCACACGCGCGCACACACAGAGGCAGAGACAGACAGGACACCGATAGTCGCGAGTTTTATTGACGTTAATCCGCCGGAGAAATATGAAACGATGAAATCTTGTTCGGGTAATTTACTTCCCATAATTAACTCCAGTCACGGATACCATGGCCCCCGAAGAAATATGATTCCACCTAGTATATTAATCAACCGTGTTTCGCATACTTTTCGAGAAGAATACGTATTCGTATTCGTATTCGTATTCACCGCGATGTTCTATCGTGTATTTATTTTTACATTCGAATGAATTTTCACAGCGAAAGTGGAAGATTTTGAATGGAACTCGCGAGGGATGGAACATTCAAAGACGCGATCGTTACGTCGGATTTGCGAGTCGGAGAGAACGGCGAAAGTAAATGGGAACGCAAGATTATACGTTTACGAGAAGCTGGCTACGAAAAGTACTTACTTTAGCATTTAAATGCTAGTAAACCCTTCGAGGACCAATCGTCTTGTCTCGCGAGAAACGCGTTTAACCACGTTTTACGCTAATCTTGGAAATTGTGAAATATACCGAATGGATATTCTTTTATTTTCGCGCAACGAGTCGATATTTAAACTTCCAACTACGAAACGTTTATCGTTTACGTTCGTTGAAAGAAAATACGGTATTGCATATACAGTCGGCCGCGAAAGTCTACGTACACCTTCTAACTTTTAAATATTTACGTAGCGCAGGGCAGGGAAAATAATGTAAAATAAAGTATAAAATTGCAAGTGGAAAATATTCCTAGAGAAAGATCCGTAAAAGAAGTATCAATGATCACGCGAATGAAACAGCTTCTAAAAGTGCGAAACGTGTAATTCTATTTACGTTGAATAAATTACGGAACGTCGTAGATGCGCCAAAAGATCAAACAAAGTACGGATATGTTTGTAACAATAATTTTCGCGCTACTTTGATACGCGTACGAAAATGTTCGATTCCTATACATTTTATCGTACACTATTCAACTATAATCGATCAACGAGTGGAAGTTCTTGATATTCAAAAGCGCATGTAGACTTTCGCCACTGTGTATACATGCAATCTCACCATTTTTCATCCCCATCCTGTATTATTACCCGAATAAAATTCATAGCAGCTCGAACAACAGAGGGTTGCAAACACGCGACGCGCCCTTCCCATAAAAGATTCCACTCGCCTCGTTTCCCAAATTTTCCCGACGTATTCATTTTTCTTCTTTTTTTTCTCTTCTCTTCCACCAAAATGATTGGCCACATTACCGTCGGTATCGTCGTGCGAAACGCAAACACACACGCGCAGGGCCGCCGGATTTTTACAATCGGAACACCAGCGCGACTCGTCCAAATCCGACGTTTTAATCGTGTTTACCGGGGCTTTAACTGCGGATTAACTTCTGCAGCCACTTTAGCTCCCCCGTGGTGGGAAACGGGATTCATGGTGGGCCAGCCAGCTCTTTCAACCCCTCGACAACGATATCGGAAGGGGGGGAGAGGAGCATATGCCACGAGACACGGGGATAACGATGCCATAGAAAAACTGTGCGCTATGTTACCGCTGTAACGCGTGTGCGCGCGTTTCAAGGATCCGAACGACCGCCTGGAGGGTGGATCGACAATCATATAGCTGGCCAATTGACTCCTATTGTCGAAGGCAACGTCGAGCCGCGCCGCACGCCTGGTATTTTTGACGCGAGAGAATCTATCTCTGCTTTTCTTTGCCGCTCGCGCGACGATTCCACGATAGAGGCCAGTTGTGCGGAATTCGAAGCGTCGATTATGGCGGTGGCTGGAACGGCTCGAGGAATCCGCGTGTCCATTTAAGAAGATACCTTGACTGGTGAATGGCTATTAATGGGTCCGATTCGGAGAGCCACCGTATGCTCTGTTTTCACTCTCATCTTGAGGGGTAAACTATTAATGGGCTCGATTGAAATGCTTCGATTCGGCTACTCTTTTGCTGCTCGTTGCTCTCTACTACCCCCTGGCTAAAAGTTTTCGGCCACGACACGGGGAATACGAAAGCAACTACGTAAAGCTGTTACGCGTTTCGGTTACTTTTTACGGATTTTTAGCCAACAAAGGGATGCTTATTTTAGAAACATGTTACATTGTATCTTATTTAAAATATAGAAGCTCCTTCTAAAAAATTCCAATCGTAATTCTTCGCTGGCAACGTTCAACGTTACCTCCGCGTAAAAGTAGAGGCTTCGCCATTTAAAACGAGCCCGAGTAGAATGTCGTACGACTTTTCCCAACGAAGTCGCAGCGTTTCAAATTTCGACGATTTCGCGGTCAACGTTTCCCGATCCTCCAATTCCACGAAGAATCGTGTTTTAGGATAACTGCGAGAAGTTGCTCGTGCGCCTGACGATTTCTCTTTCCCTCGTTCAAACCGGATAAATCGACACCCTCGGTAAACGGGACGAAACATCGAACGTAGGAGGAAACTCGTGAGAGCTTTCAGCAGCCTCGTACTCGGTGTTCAAGTGCGTCCTTAGCGCTCGATGATTTCTCGGCCGATTCCCTGGGAGCGTGAAGTGTTTCCGGTTGCGCGCAAGTGCGGCGATAAATCGATGAGAAATCATCGAGTGCGCCCACTTCACGCCATCGCTTTTCACCGCGATCCAGTTTTTCCGCTTCCACTCGAGTATCGCGGTGTTAACGTATCGCGTGCGCGCCGAGCGGCTTGTTAAATGTGAGCCTCTTAACCGTGAGCCGATTTCACGCTTTGTACCGCGCCGCCTCGCGAACACCGGGACCTCCTTCTAGCCCGAGACAAAAGGGAGAAATTGAAAAACGACGTCCGCCTACGTCACGAAGAACGGTTACGCGTGTATCCGCCGACGCTGCTTCGTCGCTCTCTCACTCGAGAGACACTCCAACTCACGATCTCATCTCGCCGTCGATTATATGTTGTGCTACGCGCTGTTCGACGTTCCGCGGGATAAATATTGAACGATTCGATTGCCTTAGCGCGAAATAGCAGCAGCTTCTCGAACGGGAGAAAGCAGGGGGTGAAAACACGGCTACGATGTTGGTTTCTCGAACTTCTTGAAACGGGTTCGAGAACGGGAAAAATTGTTCCAACTATTAGACTGCTGCGGATCTTTACGCATTCGTGGGAGATTTAAATTTGCGAAGAAGAACCGATTACGTGTACGATAGTCGCTCGTCAACGTTATTAACGTATGTAGCACCAACAAAGGAGAGTGTGTTAAGATTTTTTAAGATACTTTTTATACTTTTTATAATTTAAGATACTTTATAGGTAATATTAGCCCGCTGCAACCGTCATCTCCGATACAAAGACCTGACTAGCTTTAAAGTTACGTTGCTCTTCCGAAAAGGTTGGCAAACCGTGCTGCTATAGATCGTCCAAAAATTTCCCCACGTTCTACGATTCTCTTTGCATCCGCGTCTCTATTGAAATCCGATAAGCGTAATCGCTTCATCCGTCGTAATACAGCGTAATTAAGATACATATATCACCATCTGTATTCGTTGTCGCGTGCTACTTGCTCGCCTTCGGTATATTTTTTCTCGTTCCGAGCTTCGCTGCGATCAGCCTTGTTATTTCTTCAGTTTCATACACGCGTATACAGTCCCTGGCCATCGAATTAGGACCACGTACGAAAATTTCACTTTTATGCCTATAACGGTATGTTATATATGGAAAATTGCCTTAGGTCATTCAAATTATTACAAACGACGTTGATAATAATGTATATATAACAATTGATTTGTTACTATCGTGGTAATAATGAAATTGTGTGGGTGATGAGCGATTGAGGGCCGCACCAGTGTTTACGTTAGGCTCAAGTGTCGATAGCGCGTGAGGTGAGATTTGGAGAATGCAAGATTTCTTTGTACATACATGATGAGAATGTGTTGCACATATGCAGGAGAGATCTTTAGAAGTTCAAATGATGAAGAAGGGAATCAGTTGTGACTGAATCGTTGAAGCGTTCATAAGAAGTCTGCGTTTTAAAGTTTGGAAGTGCATTTTATGAAATATGGGAAAACGACAAGACATAACTTGTGAGAAATGGGCCTATATATGTGGTCTTCTGAAAAGTGGCAACCTTTCGCAGCGACAAATCGCGAAAAAAACGAATGTTTCGCATCGAACAGTGATGAGAATCGCGAAATGTGTGAAGGAGAATGTGCCGCAGATTTGTAGTGCTCCTAATTCGATGGCCAGAGACTGTATTAGTATAATCGTGAAAACTCAAGTTACAGCCTTATCGCGCTAAAATTTCCCCTGCCATTCGAAGCGTGATTTTATGTTGGATTCCGGATTGAGGAATTAAACGCAACTTCTTAGAGAGGCTCGAAGGTTTTTATTCGTAAGCGGTAAGTTCCGCACGCAAGTACGAACTACAGAGAATTGCCCCGCGCTGGTTAAAAATGGTGATATATATACTATTGGAAATGGTCGGCATAAGGGCAGAGTGCAAAAGGGGCAAGATGAGTAATCGGGTGCGGGAAGCTAGCTGGTTAGGAATTTGGAATCTATGAGTCAAGATGTTTTTCGCAGGATGATTTGTCGTGTTTGTCGCGGGGCGATACAATATCTATGGTATCGGTGGGCTAGTCATGCAACAATTAACAGCCTCGAGCATGCCCAATTCGAGACGTCATCACCGGCAATTTCCTTCCGAATCCTTCGATCTCGCACAGATCCCGTACAAATACCCAATCATCGATTAAGAACGGGAAAGGAAGAGCCTCCGGCCATTAAGCAGGCATGAAAACGCATTTTATTCGACGCGGCGAGACGGCCCCCACGAGGTGGCAAGAACACGCGGTAAAAATAAGCATCGGGCATAGAAGGGTTAAGAGAGTGACTCGTCGATGCGTTGCCGATCCTCGTCTTCTCCCTTGCGGCTGCAACAGGAGATAGAGAGAGAGAGAATGAACGAGAGACGGAGAACGCGACTGAGATACAGGTGGGGTTAATGCCGCTAATAAGAGAGAAAAGAAAAAGCGAACCGAGACGAGACCACAGAGCCGGCATGCGCGTCCGTACTAATTACGAGGAGCATTGGCGCGGGCCCTCCGAGAGAAAATTAAGTAGGCTTAATTAAACCAGGGCTAACAATATGTATTTAAATTGGCCAGAACGTCTTCAGCCCCTTTTGCCACGGCACGCAATGCGTGCTCGCGTAAATAATCCCGCCGCAGCCATTCTTGTCCCAGTGAAATATTCCGAACCCCGTTGACAATTGAAAGGATCACCGTGTGCAACCAGAAAGACATTGTCTTTGCTCGATCGTTCATCGACCTTTCCTTCCATCCATCGCCGTTCTAATCGACGATTTCGTTCCACTTTTTTTTCCTTTTTTTTCCCTTTCATTCGACTTCTGTCCTCGCGATCGTGGGAAAAAGAAAGATTAAGCTATGTGAGATTGTTTGGGAAAATTAGGAAATTGGGAAACGTTTATGCGAGTTCCAGAATTGGCGATTGGAAGACGGCTGTGTTTAACCCTTTGGCTGCGACACGTCAACGCCGATTCCAGTCAATTTAAAGAAATCTTCGTCGTCTTCTTTTTATAAATTAGTCATTAACTCATGTTTTTATGAATTGTAGATCAAGTCTACTAATTTATATACATTTATGTTTTATATTCACATTCGTTTGTATACTTCTATATTTCCATTTATATATCTCGTTCGTAAATGTTACAAAATGATGTGAAAGTACATAGATGCGTATTGGCAAGAAGTGAAAGCAGGAAACTCGACTGTTTTCATTGATACACGAATTTGGATGCTGTATGCGATGCATTATGGCGCAGCATCGTTGCAAGAGTTAAGAAAGAAAGAGTATTGTATTATGCTGCGGAGAAAATAATACGTACGCTTTTAGTAGATGATTGTACAATTTTTCAAGACGTATACGCGCATCCTTCGCGGCGAAAGGGTTAAGGAGGCCAACGATTGGAAGGAGACGAGCATGACGCATCGTTTTCGTCAGCGTTGGCACTTGTCATTTCAACCGGTTCGAATAATGTTGGAGGTAGCCAACGCCGTTGAAACTTTACGTACCGTCGATGTCTTAATTACCGCGTCGCGCATCCTCCTACCTCGTAAATCGCCGACACCGAGGCCTTAATTAAACAACGAGAATCCATTAATCGTCGACTCGATAGCGCTTCAATCTCCTTATAGTTTCGCACGATTCGTGACTCCATTATTGCGTGCCTCCAACTCAACCACCCCTTAAAATTATATCGGTGCTCGCAGGGCTAAACGACGCATAAGTCGCGTACCTTCCCGAAATTCGGGTTTACGCATTAATCGTGCTCTGCAACGTATGAAAAATAAGTGCAATTCAACTGAAATCCAATATTTAGTAGAGAACTACTCGAAGTTTGTTCGGAAAAAAACGGTTGTTTGAAATAAACCTCCCTTTCTTCTCCCCTCTTCTCTTCCCCATAATTTCTCTTCTCTTCTCTTCGTCTCTTTCTGTTATTCTACAGTCGTCAAGTGAAATCATGCGATTTCACGTGGATCTCTACTTTTATTTTCAAGTAGCGAAACTGTATCGATTGGACTGAACGTTCACAAAAGAACAAGGCCGCCTTTTGTTGACCTCCGTCATCCCCGATGAGAATCGCCGATTTAGCGAACTCCATCCAAAACTATAATCGGGCAACGTCTCGATTTCGCCTCGCACGAACGCGATGTTTACCTCAAACTTCCGCTCGCGTGCAATTAGAAACGCAGCCACGGCGAATCGCTATCTCCATAGGCGTACTTTCACGAGTTCCACGAATTCCACGACGCTGGTAAAAAAAAAAAAAGAGCCGCTTATCGGCTAGGCGTATCGGTCAACCCCCGGGGCTCATTAACGGAGCGAAAGAAGAAACGGTGGATGGAAAAAGAGAACGGAACGGTCCCGGACGGTGCAAGGTCCCGCAGGGGCGGCTTTCACCAAAGATCCCGGGCCTAATAGAGTCGTAGCCGGTACAGTCGCTGTCAGAAGTGACGGTCGACCGCCACAAATCATAAGATTAGAATTTTAAATTCGCCGCGGACGCGCTGGCCCAGGACTCCGGTTGCCTTCGGCCACGTGGTACGATCCGCGTGCTTCGATTCCCTCGAAATCTCGATCCACGATCTTTCGGAGTCGCAGGCAAGAAGAAGAGAGAGAGAGAGAGACCCGCACATCTCACGGAGGTAAACTCCGCGCTGGCGGCCGAATAAAAATCGAACGGGCCCGGCCGGAATTTGAATAACGACCATTGTACGCGGGACCCGCGAACCCGACCATTCGGAGACCATTCGGAGACCATTCGGAGACCATTCGGAGACCATCCTGGACCGGTCTGTTTCGCGAACCCCTAGATGGATTGGCGACTTTTATTCCAAACGAGTCTCTCTCGCCCTGCCATCGTAATCCTTTGATCTTCCACGTACTTTATTTCCTTCCCCTAGTCCCTCTTCTCGCTAGCATCCATGCAAATGCGCTCGACATTTGAATTTCTGGCCAATAATAATTGCCCGAACAGGAATTTCGAGAGTGCGAATAAACGCATTGTAAAACCGGTGACTTTTCTCTACTCCGATCAGCTTTAGGCGCGAATTGTCTCGCTCGTTAAGTTCCTACGATTAATACGTACTTTTCTTTGCACTCTTTAAGTACGCTATTGTCCATAAGTATATGGACACTTTTCTAGTATTCGAAGTATTCGGGTGTCCCAAATAAGTTTTCTTTTCGTTTTCTCACTAAATATCAAATGCGGAAAATTGTATGCTCCGCACAGTTTATTAAAGAGCGCGAAATAATTCGTATATCTTTTCGGAGCGGCCTCTTTGTTACTTTTACGCAGCCTCGCGACGCCGCTTTGCGTAACAAAGCCAAGAAACACCGGAAAGAACATTTAAAAAGAGCAACCTGATATTTTCGATGATATAAACGCGTCCAAGCGTTCGCGGATAGCGGTGCGCATAAATCGGAAGACGTTTTGCAAAGATTTGTATCATCTGCGAGATGCGCGAGTCACGGAAACGGTTTCTCAAGGAAGCTGGCCTTTTCCGGCGATCGTTACCGCCGCAGAATCGGGCTAATTACGATATTAACATCGACCGATCGAGCGATAGATCGCCGAGGGAATAAGATAGAGGATAAAAGGAGGCAGAGAGGCGGAGGTAGTAGACGAGCGTGGCAAAGCAAAGGAAAGCAGCGGAGAGGCTGGTGCGTGTAACGATGGCATGCCCCACGTGTCCAATCAGTGTGTTTCTTTGGCGAGGCCACCACGGGCCGCCTGTGCACCCGATCCCTTCGTGGCGATCCCACAACGAGGGATAAAAGAAAACTCTAATCAGCATGCGTCCCGTCCAGCCAATTAGAAATACTCTGTTTTACCGACTGTCACCGTGGATCGCGTATTGAGTTGTATCAGCCGAGTTATGTTCGCTTCGTTAGTCAACGATCCCCGAGCCACCGGTTCGATCCCTCCCTCGATCCTCCGTCCGCCGTTCTCCGTTCTCCGTTCTCCGTCCACCGTCTCGCGGCTTTCTTCCTCTCAACGGTGTCCGCCGTCTCTCTTTCTCCGTTCTTTGGAGAGATCCACCAACACGCGCAACTGTCGCACACCCACACAAACGCGATCAACAGGAGGCACAAGGATCTCCTCTACGTACGGTGGATTCTGTATGGGCCGGTGCTTGATTTACGGCCAACGAGACTCAGCTCTCGGGACTGAGCTCTCGGTAGTAAGAGAGGACTGCTAATAGTCCCTTCCATGGGCTGCGCTGCTGTGCCTGGCCCGCAAATATTCCGCTCTCTAATTGGAATTGATTAGGAGGGCCCCGGACTCGTTCGCGGAATAAAGACGGAATTGCTGGCCAGCCAACCACCACCACCACACAAACTTCTCTCCCTCGTTCTCTGTTCCGTTCCGTTTCGTTCCGTTCCGTTCAGTTTCTCTCCCTTATAGCGGAGAAAAAATCCGGCGAGACGAGCGCGCAAACCATCCGCCAGGTCGTTGCTACGTCCCTGTCGCGGATCAGGGTGAGCAGACCCGGGCACCCTATTAGCTACTCTCTCCGCATCCTCGCAAAAATCGCCCATTCTTTGCGGCATACGAAATTTCAACAGGGTATTCCTATTCGCGCTATGCATCACTCGGTCTTGCAATTAGGGGAAGATGTCAGCTTTTCGAAATTGTTTCGTTTCGTTGCCGAAGGACCCCTCGTAATCGTTTATGAACGGCTTGGTTATTTTATTCGCGCGGTCTACTTATTAATCCGAGTCCAGCAATGGGTCTAAGACCTGTTTCGTACTGCTAACCCATAAACCCTTTAATTGCTATGGCCGTATTTACACGGTCATCTCGAATATGACACGCGGACGAAATGTACCTTTTTCAAGTGGTAAATAATTAGCGCAAGATGTTGACTAAATATAAATCTAGAAATATCGTACCGATTAATAAAACTAAGGATATCGATACCAAAATTGCTCAGCCCTCAAAGCTGACCACCTCTTGGCTTTAAGCCTAACACCTTGTTACTTTGCCTGGTAGAATAGGTAAAAATTAATATATATATATATCGTATTCCCGTGAATTAATAAATAAACGATGCTGGGAAATCATTAACGAATACGCGGCGAAGTTGGTCCCACCCCGTGTGCAAGTCTATCGAAAGGCAATCGATATTCTTCCCCCCTTTCGAGTCGCTATTTCCCTTGGAGAAATCCTAGAGAATCGCTCGGCGTCGATGCGAAAGAGCAAGAGTATTCCGAAGAGGAGAATCAAGGGAGAGAGCGCATCGAGCCCAAAGAAATATGCAAATGACGGAGCTGGGAGCCTGATTGAGGTACTTCTCTGTTGCTGGTAGCGCGAGCGAGAGAACGTCGTAGCATCCTGTTCTCTTCGTCGGGAGCTCGGCTTTTGCCCGGAGACGACCACGTCCAAGCCCTTCTCATTTTATTTTCGCGTCCGAGGCTCGCTCGTTTGCTATCTCAGTCCAACGCTAACGAGCCTGTTAGCAGCAATTATTCTAATTAATATCTCCCCCACTCGCTTACGGGCCGAAGTCGAAGAGAGACGGATGCCAACGCTCGCGTCTCGCCTCTTTCTACCGCGTCGACAGCCCTTCGAAGGTTCCAGCCGTTCCTCTCGCGCCACGGACGCGGCCCCCTTGTTTCGAGGCGGACGCGAGGAGGACCCGGGACGAGGCGCGAGCGGAACGAGGACGAGACGAGGCGAGCATCAGCGAGCTTTACGACGCTCCTCGTCGAGGTTTTTGCGTTCGCCGCGTGATTGGCTATTACCGTCTCCTTCCTCGTCGGTTATATAGCGCGCACAGCCGCGCAGGATTGAGTCCTCTTCGCCTTCTCCTCCTCCTTTTGTCTCTTCCTACCGTGCCACTCTCTTCTCGCTGCGGAACACTCGAGAGCGCATTTCGCGTGTAACCTCTTCTCCTTCTTCTTCTTCTTTCTCCTCTTCTTCTTCTTCTTCTTACTCCGCCTGGTCCCGAAGCTTCGCGAAACGGGATATACACATTCGCGATGGAGCGAACGAGAAGAAGAAGAAGAAGAAGAAGAAGAAGAGGCAGCCCTTCCGGCTCTGCCTCTAATTGTGTTTGCTCTCGCGTTTAAGACTTTTTTCCACAGCCGCCGCCACGTTCTCTTCTTGGTCCTCGTTATATGGCCTGGCCAGGGTTCACAGCCGAAAGGTCGCGGCTCATTCGTGCCCTCCTCTCTCTTTCTTCTTCCGCCGCGCCGCGCCAAGCCGCGCGGCTCGTTCTCGATCCCTCGATCCCGCTGACGCGCAACGCGCGTCTCCATCAAACCAATCCGACGTGAAATTACTGGCTCGCGTGGAATTTATATGACCCCTCGAAGTTTCCTTCCTCTTCGACATTTTTATTGGCGTAACACCTGCGCGCTGGAGATGGGATCGAGTGTACTCGAGTATCTACGACAGAAGGCAACGCGGAGCCCGTGGCCAGTTTAGGTGGCCGTAGATCTTCAAGCGCGCGCGTCAACAGTGATCAATCTTCAAAATTACGTAGCGTTTAACCCTTTCGATACTGAAACGTAGTCGGTATTATGGTCGTCCAGCATTGAACGCTAGCCGTGTACTAAATTTTCTGTGCAGAATTATATTGTTGGGCAGTTTCGTGGGTACTATAATACTACTACAAAACGCGTTACAATATCATCTCTTTCCACGAATGCTTCACACTACAGGCAACACTTAACTGCCGTGCTCTTTCTCCGGCAAAGTGACGGTCGCGTCATTGTTGTAGAGTGGAAGTAACGTCGAGTGGAAGCGTATTTGCATCCTTACAGGCGGAGGCACAGCAGCGAAGCATAAAGCAGCATAGTAAGGGTTAGAATAAATATGCAATGAAGTTCACTTTTACCTAAGTCGACGCTAGGTATCCTATGCGTAAGCTTACAACCTCCCTCTGCCACAAAATTAATGTTAAGTACCATTCGTCACGAGCAAATCGTTCCAAGTGCTCTTACCGGTGAAAAGGTTGTCGAGTTCGACTCGACCAACCCTCTACGAGTACCTTAACGAAGAAGAAAATAGTGTATTTCCAAATGTACTCGTTTCAGAGTAAAGAAAAGAAAGGCGGCCGAGGAAGATTTCGAACGCGATCGAAGGAGACGACGTTAATGGAGGGGGAAGGGAAAAAGAGTCCCTTGCGCGGATGAACGCTACGCCAATGATCCTTATCGGAGCTGGTACTGGAAGCGCCGGCTACCCGAACGGAAGCTCAATTGCATCGTCGACGAGGCTCGTCCGCAAACGATACGACCGGCACGTAGCCAATGCGATTGAAGCTAATTTGAAATTTTAAAGCCGGCCCCTCGCCCGGCTAGGGTCGGCGAAATAAAAGAAGGGCGGGGGAGGAGAGAGAGCGGCCTGCTCGAGGATCGAAGAAACGAAAAGGAGCGCGCGGAGAGCTTGGCTGCGGACGCGGCGGAGAAGAATGGCTTCGCGAGACCACGAGTAACAGCCCAGGGAGAACGGTGAACCAGAGAGAAAGGAAGAGAGACGATGGGACGGGAAACGAAAATAGAGGACAGAAGTGGGTGTAGGTTCTGCGGTTGACCGCAGAAAGATACCCAGAAGGACGAAGAGAGGAGGACGCTGTACAAGACAGAGAGGCAGACTGAATTATCGTGATATTTAAATTAACAAATGACATTCTGCATTACCATAGCCTGTCCGCGGCTCGCCCCCCTATTGTACCTCGAATTCCCCGACCCTGGACCAAGGGACGAAGACGTCTAGCCTCGGCGACGCGACCGTCCGGCTACCTTCCGTCTAATTCCTACCGTCTCCGAATTTCTACCTTCCTCGGATTTCGCCCGTTCGATTCATTCACTGCTCCGCCGCGACGTGACTCCGACGCAGAGCGCGACAGCGGTCTGAGTCGCATAGATTATACACGCGGTAAAGTCGCAAAACTGTTCGCATAGAATCGAAAGGATAACGGGAAGATACGAAAGATAGAAAAATAACATTGGACCATTCGATATAATATTGAATTTTTAATTAATATTCGGCAATATAAGAACAAACAGTTTCATAATTTCTATTATTCTCTGGTATTCCGTCCCAATAATTTTGTCTCATCCATAAGTTAATCCTGTTGAGACGAAGTATAATGGTACTTAACGAATTTTCGATTAATTATAAACCCTTTGCGGACAGGACGCAGTAATGTTCGACGAAACTTTGCCCAGCTATTAGCGAAAGTGTTTGTCAACGATACCGGTTTAAATGTTTGATATACGCGCAGGAAATCGAAAAAACCTGCATGGAAATCTTCGGTTAAAAGTATGCGACTTTTAACTTAAACTTTTAAGCTACAGAGGGTTAAGATTAGGGTTTAATCCATACGTTAAACGTTAATTAGAGGCAACCCTTCTTTTCTTTTTGAACATATTTACTAATTAAGAGACTGGGGAGTTTTATACATTAATCGGAAATTTAAATATGCAATGAGGCACACGGTGCGCGTAATATATAACACAAAAATGTACAAGATATTCGACATACAGTGGAAATTAAAATAAACCTCGACTTCAGTTGCACTTGTTTAATCCCCTCTAATAAACGTACAAATTTGCATAAGGATCCGCAGTCTACTAATAAATATCCCGCTGCTACGAACGCAACACGGTAAAAGGCCGGTAAAATTTCCATAAAATTGCGATATTAACGATGGAGGACATAAACGTATGCACGCAACTAGGCGTAAATTTAATTTCCCAACACCCCGTTATCTCTCTCTCGTATAGATATCTCGATCGACGGCCACGATTATCAATTGTCCGTGTCCTTTATATCGGGCTATACCTCGAGAAGCGGGGCATTTACGGCCGGCCAACATCTCTCTATATATCTGTGTGCGTGCCCGCAAGATACCAGTTTTTTCGATCGAGTTTAACGAGCATTCGGCTCGCTACCGGAGCGTATCTCGGAATAACTACCCTAAACAGCTAATAATCCTCATCACGAGCCGGCCATCAAAGTCGCGGTCGGCAAGGAGGCAAGAGCAAAACGGAGGATCGTTCGAAATGAAGTAATTATAGGGCCGTGCGCGGGGCCAGTCCGCTTTTAATGCCACCGATAAAATAATTATTGGCCGCGTTGGCTACCGTTTAGTGCGAACAAGCCAACGCACGTACGCACGCACGCACGCACGCGCGCATACAAACACACGCGCGGAGCAGCGTTGTCCCTTAAAATTCGATCTATTCGCCATTAGGGGAGATTTATCGCGCGACGATGAGTAGGACAAAAATCGGCTCGTCGAAAAAGGGGAAACGGATGGCGTTATTCGCGGAGAGGATTGACGGTTCGCAGTGTGTAAGTTATCGGGCCAATTACTCCTAATAATGTCAATCGGGTTGTAAATCGAGCTCGCGTTTACGAGGAATCTAGCTGCAATCTGCCTAGACGTCGCAGACGTGTGCTGTGTAATCTTTATCGGCGCGATAGCGATCGCGATAAACGCATGCTTTAATATCCCTAGGCGAACACCAGCGGACACAGGGATCCTTTCCCTGGGAATGCCGTTTCCCTGTTGGCGAAATATTCATTAAACGTATCAACGTTTAGTAAATCGATCGGCCGACTTTATTCGTTTATCTCTTCCTTCCTTCGATAACTTGTAACTGATAAGCTCCTATTCAATTTTCTTTGCATTTTCATTGCCGCGACACGAATTATATAACGAATGAATTAGTAGGTTTAATTTTAATTGGGCTCAACTCAGGCGCTTCTTGCGTAGAATGCAAAAATACAGTAAACGATGATGTTTGCTAACGTTTGTTTTACTGTCCACGATATCTATATGACAGCTAAACGTGTATATAATATTGTAATAGATATAATTCCAATTTAAATGATTTTGCATCCACAACGATGCTTTCCTTGTCCTGTTCGAATTACATATTCAACCAATTTATTTCTTCTTCGTCTGAAACTTCGTACAGACTTTCAACGTATCGTACATTTCCCGATTTTATGCACTACTTTGGTACAATTTAAACGTGCGATGCTGTCCTTTAAGAATGTCTTATTCCGACACAAGATTTTCCGCAGCTTTGTCAACTTCAAGTATAATGCAATGAAATGTCGAGGATACGTTTAAATATTTGCCATACACGCTTTACGCGAAAAGGTCCCAAGTGCCCGGTGAAGCCGTTCTCGCGTGCAACGGTGCAACCGATAGCAGCGTCTATTCGATTTTGCTCGAACTGCGAAAAGTACAGCAGATCCGAAAGGAAGTCGTAGCGTTTCTCGGAGGAAAGAAGAAGAGGGGGCCGAAGCGGAGTGAATCTTCGGCATGGAAGAGGCATTCGACAGAAGTTTAACATACGGTTCAGCGGTGTGTCGAGGCTAGACGGCAACGAAACGAGTAAAATGGACCCATCTGCCATGCTCGTAGATTCTGCGAGGAAACGTGTCCTTGGCGTTGGTAGGTTGGCGCATAAACTCGACCGGGTTGCTCCCCGGCCGGCCGGCCGGCCGGCCGACACGGTGGCTCTTTCGCGGTTGCCCACGTTGCAGCCACGTGAACAAAGGGTGGATACACCTACATACGTTCTCATCACGGATTCGCCGGGGACAAAACAAACCCGACACCGCCACGTCCCCCGGCTCTCTTCGCTGTTCTTCACGATGTTCGAGTGGCGACCGTGCGAGCGGGAGGACGAGCAAGCCTTCCGAAGAAGACGACGACCACGAGAGAGCGACCCTGGTCGCGCAAGGACCAACACAGGATAAAGCAGAGGAACAGGAGAAGAAGCCAAGCAGAATGGAAAGTTAACCTGCACACGTGCGCACGTGTGGGAAAGAGAAGGCGACTATCCGAAGAGTCGACGAAAGAAAACAGAATCTGTAGAAGAAGAAGAAGAAGAAGAAGAGGTGGAGGAGGAGGAGGAAGAAGAAGAAGAAGAAGAGAAGAGGCAAAAGGAGCGGTGGTTACGCTGCACACCGTGGTGTATACCGAACTGAAAGATCTGGTCGCTGAGATAGCGGGGTGATCTGTGAGGCCCGGTGTGTGGTACCCCTTTCGCGAACTGCTGCACGCTTTCGCAAAGGGGGCTGCGATCGAAAGGGGCCATCGAACGTAACCGTGAACGGGGAACTGGGAGAAGGAGAGCAGAGAGACACGGCGCGCACCGGTCACATGGAGGCGGAGGTAGAGAAGAAGCCTTTCAGGAGGAGGCGGAGTGTGTGTGCTGGTTACGTAGCCTCGCGGACCCTCCAAGGAGCTCTCGGATTGAGACGTTGTGGCCTCTTTGTACCAGCCGTGATGCTTTCGGAGCACCGTATTTACGAGTAACGCCGTGTAACCGTGCGCTCAAGAACCCACCGCAACTCCCTTTATCCTTTCCTTCCTCCCTCGCTCGTTCCGTCTTACTTTCGCCCGTCTTCCAACTCCATACCCTTCGATCTTGTTGTTGCCTCTTAGGGCGAATCTCCGGACCTCTTTTCTCGGCCTCGCTCGCAACGCGGTGCATTTGAATTCGCAGAAAAATACGGGGTGGTCGGAGTAACCGGTCGGGGGCTGCATTCTACGTGGAAAAGTAAGTGGAAAATATGGAATAATACTTTTTCGTACGACTTTGGGCTTCGCGCAGTCGCAAAGCGCTCGACTATGTCTCTAGTCAGTAGATTTTGCTAAGGTTGGGTTTAGCTAGTAGTACTGAGTAATCATGAACGCGCAATGAAACAGGATATTCGGATACGATAAATTCTGTTATTAACCCTTTGAGGATGGGCTCCATGCGACTTCTGGATCCTCGTTTCTTTGTATGGGAACCAGTCAATAATTATTTAAGACAGAAGAACCGTCCACTCGTGACTATGACAACTGTCTGCATTTATGCTTGAACCTGCATCGTATTCAATTAAATTATTAGAATAATGCATCGACTTTTTCGAAGTGCAAAAATCTCCTGAAATTACGTAAGGAGAGAAGCTGATCCGTCGCCGAGGGGTTAAAGAAATTATTGCAACAATTTTACTTCGCCAACTAAATTTCTATGAACGCTTTCTAGCGTATTCCGCTGATTTAATTTATCAAACGCTGAGCTAATTTTTTCTTTCGAGTATCCAATTCATTTAACGTGGCTCCATAAAAGCTTACATTGGCCAATCTATCGTCTCCCAGCCATATTCCTTCTACGTCTTCGACTTATTACCTCGCGTAGAATTAGCGCCCCTCTATATCGAACGCGCAGCGCGAATTCCTTGCAGCTTTCGGTGCTCGAGAAGCCAAACTCCTGGCTTCTTATCTCCTTTCGAGATACCGTATCTTCGAAAAGTTTCGCTCCACTCCGATTCTAGTTTCGAGCTAGCTAAGAAACTTGAGAAGTGAAAAGAGAGAAGTGGAAGCGAAAAAGACAAGCTTGGCGCAACAAGCCCCCGGAGGAGGAGGAGTTCTCGAAGATGATCCATTTGCCGGTTTGACGTGGCGAAACACAGAAGGCCTGTGGTCGCGATACTCGGCCAATCTTCGGCCGGGGGAAAAAAATCGCGCGTGAGATATCGTGGCTCATCAGCCTACCAAAAGGCGGATATCAATCTACCTCAGCGCGCTCGGAGGGTCCGGGAAAGAAAATTGAAGATTGAGACATCGCCGGTTCGCTGTATCGGCCATGATGCCTTCCAGGCACCATATTTACGAGCACCGCTGAATAAACGAACACTCGCGAGCTCTCTCCTTCTCCCTTTTTCCCCTTTCTTCCTCTATCTTTCTTCTCCGCTCCGTTTCTCGTTGCTCCCCGGTGGATCGAGGCAGGCCTCGCCGCTAGATCGCGGCGCATTTGAATTCGAAGGAAATGTACGATCGGTTAGACGGCGAGGACCGTAAGTCGTTCCATCGTGACGAAGAAACGAGGGCCTGAACGCTGCTTGACGCCGACGCTTCCCGGGCTATGTCGGCGTTTTTAATGCGCCGTCGATCCTTGCGAATAAATCGTCCATCCACAACCGCCGTACACGCCGATATACCCGCGATATCTAACGGTTAATTAATATGTTCTGCTTGTCAGAGCCTCGATTCTCCTGTACAGCTGCTGCTCCCTCTTCCGTTCTCCCTCTCTGTCTTTCGTTAAATCCGCTGTCGGCCTCGTGTCTCCGATGCGAGAATTAATTTCGCGCATGACGGAGATGCTAATGCGTTCCGTGTTTGTTGCACTGCCGTTTACGGAAATCATCCTTTGCGCGACCGATTCAATTACACGTCGGTGTCCATTTTCCCCGAGTGCTGCTACGAATTCGTCGCACTTTTCGGCTGTTCGATGAACCGCGGCGCTGAATTTACCGGACAGGCGAATTTTTCAGGAGATCGTAGAAATTTAAAGAGGGTTACTTAGGCAGACGAGGTATCGAAGATAAAAATTGGGAGACTTTTATCGCCGGGAGGGATGCGGTTACGATGCGCTGACAGAGAGTACTTAACGATGATTTAGAATTGCTAAGGTTAACGCGGTTTCGCGGGATCCTATCAATAGAAACGCGCCACGCCCCGCGTCAGCCGCCACCTGGCAAACATTCGAATAAACTTGCCCGCCGTTTTCACTGGAATACGTTCGAGTAAATCTTCTCCAAAAATATCGAACAATATTCTCAAGAGCATTCCAAGCACCCGCGTATGATTCACGCTTAACCTTCAACCCTTTCCTTAACCCTTTGTCCTACGATTATCGTATTATCCATGATAGTATGCAAATTTATATGTTTCTAAACGAGTTTCCAGCACGAAGACATAAATTGGGGGTTGCTTCACCCTCTAAGTATCTTCATTTTTGTTATACTATGGATACTTTGTCTAATTTTATGGATCTTGTGCCTTCTGCTCTTTTTTGTACCTTTAAAAACCTAAGCGATAACTAATTCATAAAAAGTCATATAATTTTGAACCGTGTATAAGGAAAACCTGAAGCATGATTTTCTCGAAAATTCTCTCTCCAAGATTCGCCGTCCCACAAAAGCTTCCATCTCTAGTTTTATCATCCTACAACCATTTAATATGATTGCATCTACTATTCTAATGTACGCGTATAGAATATCATCTACCATTCTATTGTACCAAATGGTTGCTTCCCGGTTAATATTTGAATAAACGAGTAAAAGCTGCCGGACTAGGCTATAGCCCGCTAAACAAACGTATACCTAAATCCCTATACCTAAATGCCATAAACCATACACGACGCACCGATCGAAATATCCTTGAACCCTCCCAAAAAAAAAAAAAAAAAAAAAGCTAAACCCTTTCGCTAGCCCTGTAAACTACGCTTAATCGCCTTTCTAATCCAATTAATAACCTTCCAACGAACTCGCCCAACCCCTGCCCGTGCTAAAGAAAAATCCATTCAACAGGATCACCCTGCTGCGCATCGGAAAAATCCTTCGCAACGATCCTTCCTTAATTAACCAGCCGGTGACATAATTGGACGCAGGTTTACGTCAACGAGACGGAATCAAACGAGCATCGATATGATCGACGTGGAGCGTAAACGAACCTCGCCAGCCCCGAGGATTAATTATTCTTTCTATGCGAACCCCTTTTTGCCGGTGGAGAACAATCTGCTCAGGGGTGGGCCGAGCGGATCGCTCTGCCATCTTCGATATCGCTGGCCCATCGCAACGAGCGGTCGCCTTTGACGCGGATGACTGGCTCTAATCCGCTAACTTAGACAAACAAATGACAATGGAGATCGGTTATCTCGAGTCGAAAGCCTCGATGGCGTAGATAGGAGATCGGAGGACCCGACCGGTCCAGTTTCACCGTTCGATGTACGCCTTTCGAGACAGGTGGCACAAACGATTCGGCCAACTCTCTAATGACTGATGCTCCCTGCTAATTGGCAGCGATCCAATAGCAAGAATTTTCGGTGGGAGCCGAGGCAACTCTTCTAAAGTAGTCAGGATTCCGGGAGCCGATTTAACCCTCCCTCGCGAGGGGCTGTATTTCAATATATTTAGAACTTATCGCCCTTGTCAAAAAGTTTTCGATTGAAGACACGACGGTACGTGTGCATAACGAAAGTACGCAGGTGTACGTAATGTATAACGCGTACGTGCAAGTGGTACGAAAGTTGTTAACTGAGAATACTAAATGGTACGAAATGACCATGTTTGGCCTCAATTCCTGCAGGACTATTTGTAGAGACAGCCAAGATACAAAAGATACTTTTATCGCGTTATCGAAGAACGATGGGAAAATTGTGAAAAATGAATGCAAACATACTAGGACGATGCTGATCGGAATCATCTACATAAATGTTACGCATCATCTTCGTTTTAACTACATTTTACATTGATAATGTTACTATATATAGAGTTTTAGAACAATGAGCTCAAATTAACAATTTATTGCGACTGGTGCGCGAAGAAAATCCAGCACGAAATTCGCAGGGTGTGTTTAATAACTGGGCCAAGTTATAACTCTGTTCCTTCAACTTCTATGGCTACACAGTTCCATCTTGTTCCATCAGTTCCTTCTGCTCAATTTTCTAAAAATTCAGCACGTGCTCTTTATATTGTAATGCGTTCCCATTTAAGTTTCTGACAATTCCCGGCGAAAATCCAGGTGTCTCCGTCTCGAATTCAGAGTGGAAGGCTCGAAGACGGCCTCGGGTCGAAGGGGTTAACTCCGTAAAAGCGAGCCGACGCCGTAAAAGTGTGCCAGCGGCGGAGAAATCGATGGAAACGAGGAAACGTGCATCTCGAAGCGGATCCTCCGAGTGGCGACCGCGATATTAAATTATCCAATCGGCCGGATATCGCCGCGAAATCACGAATCGAAGCATCAAAGCTAACTTGCGCGCGTTGCACATCGTCGATTGCGATACGTGTGCAAGTATGCGCCAGCCTCGAAGCACAATCCGCTTTTAAAGAGCGTGAAACGGTGGAGAGCGAGGCGGATACCTGCTCGAGGTGCCGTAAAGTATCGTTTCGACGTCGGAGCTGAATATTTCCCCGAGTGTAGTACCTGTCCGGGTTGGCCAGCAACCGAGGAAAAAGACGGCAAACAAAGGGAATTATTTAAACGATGACAAACGACGCTCGACGGTCCGGGATGCAGCCGAAAAAATTGAATTTTCCCGCCCCACCCCCCGGTGCGAGGCAGAAAATACAAATTACCCGGTCGGGAATAAACGTCGTCGGCTTCACGTTCGACGCCGCGACGGGGAGGTCGCCGCGACCATGTTAAAAAACGATTTTTCTTCCCTCTGCCAGCCATTGTCCGTCGCGTTCTCTATTCTACCTGTTTCACGGGTTTCTCGTGAACGCGAGGAGTCGAGAACGAACGCGAAACCGGTCGCTCGGAAAATTCCTTCGGACTCCGCCGTTGGCTACTCCCACGCGAAGAAATGTCGTGGACACGATTTCATTAACCTCTCGTCCGGGGGAACTCGTACCTCGGCAGAGTTTTCCCATGAATCGGCTGCAGTTTGCCGGTCCGCTTGGTGGGGCTCACTGATTTTCGGGCGAAAGAAGAATTCAACAAAAGGGAGCTCAGGTCAAGTTGAAGAGTCACTTTGGGAGGAATCACCTGCTTCGTTGTATTCTTCGAGGACTTTTCACGGGTGCCCTTAATCGACTGTAAAAGAGAGCCACTCGAGTCTCTGAAAAGCAGCCACTTCACAGCGCCGGAGGACGTCCATTTGATTTACTGGCGAAACACGCGCGTCCATTCGTGATCCCGGTGAAATCGAAACGAGAGCGGGAAAGCGGAAATTATTAACACGGGAACTGCTAAAAGTGAACGGAATAACCCATTCGTAATTTCCCGTGAAAATAGTATACGCGTATAGCGATGCGAAATTAGAAGAATTTGTACACAGGATGAACAAAGATTTCTTTCTCACGAATTCCTGTTTCATTTATGTAGATTTGGGGAAGACTTACGCGTTCCAGAAGAATTTAATTTCATAGGGTACAATTCGAAACGCGAAGATCGACGGTCACGTTTTCATAGCCACGCATCATCTATTCTTGTAATTCTTGGCTAGTTTCAGCTATGCTTATTTATACAATTATGCAGTGCTATTATTGTTTGCGTTTCAGTCGTATCTTGCATTAGTCGACGAAGATAGGAACGAGAGGATGATGGATGAAAACTGCTGCGTTTCACGCCGTTTTCTCGCATTGAGCGATCAATAACGGGGTCCGTATGACAGGCTAACCGAGGCGAGGGCCCGTTTCCACGAGCGTGGTTTCGCGACGAGATCGTGGGGCCCTGTTGCAGGTGTTGGTACCGTGAACAGGGCACCGGTCGCAGAGACCGACAAAGGGCCCGGCAATGGGCGAGCTGCATTCGGCATTTGTTTCTGGGGATACTTAGATCGTAATCTCGCCGGGGTTCTGACTTCGGTGGTAGTTATACGCGCCGTGTCTCTCTTTCCCTACCCCCTCTTGAATTCGTGAACGCGCCCCGCCTCTCTATTCTCTCCCCGCATCGCGTCGATCCTTTTATTCGCAGCTTCTTTCTAAGAATCGCTGCGAGATCGATAACGATCGAGAATAGCCAAGGCGATGGAAATGGGGGAGCGAGGTGAAAATTTGGGGTGGTTTTATTCTCGCAACACTGTCCGCACAATTTCTCAACTATTGTTGGACCTTCGTGTTAGGCGTGTACGAATGTTTTAGTCGTCATTTTTCCGTTTTCTTCTGGTCAATAGCGCAAATTAATCTTTGAAATACTTTTACGGGGCGGCGATTTTTAAGAGAAATTTCTTTTAAGTTCTTCTATGCTACTCTATACTTTTCTGGTATTCTATATAGTATTCTATACTTTACTAGTATTCCGTACTATTGTATGGTTTACTAGTGTTCTATACTATTCTATACTTCACTAGTATCCCATACTATTGTATAGTTTACTAGTATTCCACTATTCTATGCTATGTCTAGAAATCTAACTATTCTATATTTTTCTAGTATTCCATACTATTGTATAGTTTACTAGTGTTCTATACTATTCTATACTTTACTAGTATCCCGTACTATTGTATAGTTTACTAGTATTCTATACTATTCTATACTTTACTAGTATCCCATACTATTGTGTAGTTTACTAGTATTCCACTATTCTATGCTATGTCTAGAAATCTAACTATTCTATATTTTTCTAGTATTCCATACTATTGTATAGTTTACTAGTGTTCTATACTATTCTATACTTTACTAGTATCCCGTACTATTGTATAGTTTACTAGTATTCTATACTATTCTATACTTCACTAGTATCCCGTACTATTGTATAGTTTACTAGTATTCTATACTATTCTATGCTATGTCTAGTAATCTAATATTCTATATTTTTCTAATATTCTATACCTTTCTAGTACCCTATACTATTCTATACTTCTCCAGTATTCTATGCCGTTCCATATTTCTTTACTATCACATGCTTATCCCGCAAAATTTCTATACTCCCCTACTTAAATTAATCTTACTATCACTCACCACGAATCGAGTAAATATCCATTACTTCTCGGCGTACTGTATCGTTTCCAAATAGAATGAGTCCTAGACTGCGGGGCGATGAAAACTTTAATCCACCGTTACGTCGACGATAAAAGCTGCATGCGAGCTCGTCGAATTTTTGCAATGGAAGAAGAAGAAGAAGAAGGAAGGGTCGAATTTTCACGCGACCCAAACGCGTCCCCGATCGAGTAGAGATAGAAACACGGCCGAGGTGAAATCCCCTGGCGCACCGGCCACGCGGAGATTCACGGGCGCCCTGTGCAGCGCTCATTAAGCATGGTAATGCTCGTTCACCTTGCAGATGCTGATCGGTAGGTACCTACTAATTACCCGGGGCTCGTTCTACCGACGCTGTTAGGCCGGGGCCGTACGAGAACGACGATTTCGGGCCCACCAGCGCGCGAGATCGACTAATTAATTCTTCTGCGAGTGCACACGCGGACCGGTGTTGCCCTTTCCGTGCCACGAGCGAGTCGTGTCTATCGAGAGCCTTTGATCGCTCTCCCAACTCCTGGAATCTTCTTGAATTTCGCGCGCCACCGTTAACGTTGTACTCGCGTACTCAAAGTGGCAGCAATTTTTCGCTGCTGGCATATTTGTACGTCGCAATCAGCGTGCTCGTTGCGAATGAACTTCGGTCCTTCGCAGAAGACTATTTACTCCGAAATGCGCGAGTTTCGAACATCTTATAGACAGTGTGTTTGTTTAGTGGCTAAAGTTAGATGCAATTTAATAATCTGTGACTACTTTCGTTTGCTTCTTTGCAAGGAAACGTGCAAATACTAAGAACTTGATCTCAGAAGATCGCCGTCTAAATAACGCAGTATTTTAAGAAATACACGGATACTAAGGCGAGTGAATTTATAGGATATAATCCTTCTTTAGGAGCAATTTGCATTACCGTGATCAGATATCAAAAACACGTAATCGTGCTAATAACGTCGCTAATAATATTCACTCGTTTTCCGGTTCCGCTGAATCTTTCAGACGAGTTGCTCTCGAGCTATATTTCCAGCTCCGTGTCTAACATCTTCCTTTCCCTGTATTATGACAGCACACCTGCATATCTTAGCGTTTAATCGTAAACACTGTCATCTTTATCGTTTCCTTCTGCTCCTTCGTCTCTACGACGGCTTCAACAATTACTCAACGCGCTCGTTTCTTTTCCGTACGTCTACAGGGGGCATTTTACGCCCGGTCATAAATTAATAACACTTTTCCGGGGTTAATTGCAGCACTGCGAATTACCGGCAACCCATACCTAACCCATTGCATCGAAACGCGTGCCGATCATCGACGGCCACCACCTTTAACCCTTTACGGACGAGCGTCGGCAAATAGCCGCCCAAAGCTTTCCGATTTTCCGGATAAATGTCGATTTCCAAAGCAAGAAATTCGCATTGGTGGCGCTAATAGCCACTTCTGATAATAACTGAGCGAGACTTCGCTAAGTGTTATTAAATTCCGTCCTTAAGGAACTCGTAATTGACTAGAAATTTCTCAACTGTTATTTTTTCTCGCCCGCGAAGGGTTAAACTTTCGCCGCGTTGAAAACACGCACCCCGGAAACAATCCAGCATCCTTCGCCGTCAACGTGGCACGCATAGGAGCTTCTAAACGTCGCGGAGAGTCTGTCCCACGGAGCATCAGCTCGGAGGAAGACGGACACGGTGAAAGATTCGCGTCGCGTCGGCTGCAATAATTATCCGCGGCAAAGGGTCAAGTGGCGAGTGTCGGGTTGGCGAGGAGATGCCGCGCGCGCTGATAATTGACGTGGCAGATCGTCCCTGCTGTGGCAAGGCTGAAAGCGACCGAGGCGAAAAGAGAGGAGGACACAGAAGGAGATGAAACTGACCATGAGTCGAAGACCGAGCCTCTCGGCTAAATGGCCGTGCGATGTTCGAGCGCGGCTTGAAAAGACATTCGTATCAATTATGGGAGGTAAAGTTTCAGTGCCCCGCTAAGGAGTTCGCCGCGGAGACAGAGCAGCGCCTTTCGAGCCAACTGGCCCGCTATATATTACCCAGCAGGGGTCCATTTTACCCCCTCCTTTGGTTCGCGTTGCCCTAACCTGCGCCCTCCGAGAAGAACGCAGCCTATTCTCCTTCCTCCACCTCCTTATTTCTCATCCATCCTCTTTCTCCTTCCTCTCTTTCGCTCCTCTTCCTCCTCTTCTTCTTCTTGGGACTGTGTTTCTTCTGGTCGGTTTCTAGTACAAATTAAATTAATTTTCGAGGGGCCGACATTATTCTCTTATGAATTCCACATAGGGGCCGGCCCTCGTGACCCGTCGAATGGAGATGTTTTCACGTGCCGCCACGCTCACGGGACGAGCAGCTACACCCTGGCCCAGGCCTCCCATTAGTAAAGACCGCTTTCTTTCCTCGCTTTCTTTATACCGTCTTCGTGAGCTCTATCTTCGCCACGGATCTCTCACCCTTTCCTGTCTTCGCTGCCTTGATGATTTGCGTCGTTTGTAAAATTCTACACGCCTCGCGTCTTCCGCGGCTAGCCCCAATACCGACGCGCTTCGAATCGCTATTAGCTCGGCCGAAACGTCTTCTCAGGTTTTTTCGCAACGTTCGTTCGAATTGTACGACGACGTTAAAATCGTAAAAAGGAAGCTGCGTTTATTCTGGTTAACGTAGCCTTGAAATGGCGGGGAATGAGACGCGTTTTGTCCTACTGCGGAAGTAGAAATGCAGTAGAAGCAAGAAAAAAATGGTGTGACGAATAGAATATGCTATTGTTATTGGTATCAGGACCTCGTAAGATTCTCTAATATATATTTACAAATGTTGAGCCTGAATAGGTCACGCAACCTGGTTCTTCGATGAAGAAAGTGAGAAACTTTTTAAAGAAGTATAACGCGACGAAGGATGGTCAAACCCAAGTAGACGACACGCTATTTAATAAAGCTTTGTTTCTGTCTGTCGGTAAAACGCTGAACGACATTTAGGACAACGCGACGTATGTGCGTTCGATTTTGTACATCCGTGGATCCAAAATCCATCGCAAACAATTCCCAACTCCCGATAATCCCGCCGAACCTGAACCGAGAGAAAAAGAAGAAGAAAAACTAGCGTGGAAGAATTCATTCCAGAGCTCAATTTCCGATAGCGAGAGAGGGCTCGCGGAGAAATCGTCAACAAGTCTAGCTTGAAATCTCGTGTGGAGGTGGACGACGGGGTCAAGCGTGGCGATAACACGAGCTGCCAACGCGGAGACGATAAGCAATTTGTAACGTTCGGTGGAAACAGAAAAAATAAAAAGCAAAAAAGGGCAAAGGAAGACGGCCACGGTGAGCTGGGGAGGGAAAAGGAGAAAGGGAGAAGGGTGGGAGGGGGGGTAAAAAAAAAACGAAATCGTTCGGTTGGCAGCGTCAGCGAGAAGATACGGAGCGTCACGGCCCCGTCGCGTCGGGTCTGACCGTGATGAAACATAAATGTAACTCCCGCTTGTGTAATTCATGTCTAAACTATTTAGATAAGCCGTTATCGCGTACAAACGAGCCACAAACTCGAACCTCCGCGCTCCTTGCCACCCACCCTGCCACGCTAACCCCTTTTCTGCCCTCTCTTATCCGCATTTGCGTAATCTCAACGTGTCCGTTCCCATCGTTCTTCGCACCTCCGTTAAATCGTTTCGACGATTGTTCGATCGTTGCAATGAGATTAGCCTTATTTCTTCTGATTGTTTAGCCTTTAGCGGTGGTTAAATGGGACATATTTCCCTTGAGATTAGTCTGCTTCCTCTGCTTATTCGTGCTTTAGGACACGGGGGCGGTTAAAGAGAAATATTTTGGTATGTAATGGGTGTATTGGATGCACGCAAAAGTTTTCATCGCACGTAGATAGTTAATGTTTCGGTGGGATCGAGTAATTCGAGAAGAACTATGCGATCTCTGTAATGGAAAATGGGCATATATTCAAGCGATGCTCCCTACGCGAAAAACTATAGGTCAACGGAATATAATGAAAATAGTGAGGATCAGTGGTCAGCATGGAATGAAAAGACTGTACTGCGAGAAATGGGTACTTTATAGACAATCCTAATCGCAAAAGGTAGAAAAATGTGATGGGAAAAATTCTGATTACAAGGTATTAACTCATTCGTTGAAAATTAACCCTCTGTAACGCCATGCAACTTAAAAGTTGCGTACCGCGACACAAGTTTGTTGAATATTATCCGATTTGCATATCTTTATACCACCGCACTTCATTTCTTTGCCATCGTATCGATGCAAACAATAATTACTCATTCCTGAGTAATTATTCAAGTTGAAATGAAAATTTTAACTCTACTGTAACTTCCTCTGTCGAAAAGGAAACAAAATTCTGGTTATAGAGGGTTAATTAATGAAAAAGCACTGATATAAGAAGCAGATGGAAACTTTGGTATACTCCTAGAATTAAATTCTGAATAATGGGAAGCTTTCTTCGAAAAGGGCCCACGAAACGAAATGGTGAATCGAGTGATTGCTTTGGAATTTCGCGTGCCTCGCGAGTCAACGATGAACACCGTTCTAAACTTAATCACTGCAATATTGATGCAATATATCGGTGAAACGTTGATTACGGGGGGATGACGATTAAATCGTAATTAACGTTAAAGAGGAAGAGAGCTTTGACGCGTAAATATTTCGCGATAGCTCGGCAGATAATTCAGATTTCATACGGCGGGCGAATAAGGTTATTTTGGCCGCTGCATCTGCGTACGAATGAGAGAAGCAAGAATGCCTCTTTGTCACGCTGCTGGCTACGTTGTGCAACGCGCATGAAGTTATCGCGATCGAATGAATTTAGAAGCTGTTGCCAAAGCAAGGTTATTTCCGTGCGTATGAATAGACGCTCTCAACTATCAAAGTATTCGACTGTCGACTGTAATCGACTCTTCGCTAAATACTCTTACGGCGGTCGTTATTCCGGGAAAACATTCCCCAGCTCTCCTCGCCCTCGCACTGCAACTAGCAGTTAACCCTTCCGCTGCTAAGTCCTCGGTTTACATCTCGAAAGACGTAGTTGAGGAAAAATTCGATGCATAAAAACGGCAACTGTTTTTGCACCCGTTCGATATTAGGTGTACGCGAAAGTTGTAATTCTCACATTGCATTCTCTTTTATTTACAGTGGTTATAAAATGTACTCGCACGCCATTGTATTTCTTTTGTCATTTAGGTACTATGAGATTAAGTTCAATTAAATTTCTCGCGATTTAATAGTAGTCTCAGATGAGTGTAAAAATTTGTTATAGAATGATTGAAATATAGAATCTGGTTACAAAGTGCCTAATTGAAAAATGAAGGGGTGTACAAATACACTTTTACAAATATAACAGACTGATATTCGTAGTATTTTTTCTCACTTAGTATATTAACTTTCTACCGTCTTTTTCCTAGTTTTGTCTATCGGATTTCATTGTAAAAGAATGAAATCGATTTGACTCGAAGATCTTCTGCGTACACCTAACCAATTATTCACCCCAACGTGTAATAACCAGAATTTCAATAACGTCACACAGAAACAACGGAAAAAATATGATTACTCTTGATAACAGATTAAAATAGCTACAACTAATGCAGCTTTTCAAATGATACCGTTACTCTGGTTATCTATTTTACGTCGTTTAACGCGACCGCCTAAATCGTAGTTTCGTCATCAGCATACCGGTTAACATTTTTTTTTCCTACTAAAAAGGAAGCATCGAAAAAGTCAAGCGTCATCATTGGAGGACCTTCGAGCTGGATCGTATAACATGAAAAAAAAAAAAAAAAGAAATTTCGATCGTTCTACTAACGATGAAAGTAATTAAAGTGGCCAAGTTAGGCGGTCCGTCGTATATTTGTAATGCAAATTCTTGCATTAATTGCGTGCCGAGGGAAATCGGACCCGTTAATAAACCAAATTCGATTCAAATATGATCGGACGCAGCGTAATTATTTCAGCGCCAAGTACTGCTACCACTTTCCCTTTGCGCCCGTCGATTCGTCGAAACGGCGCCCGTAAAGCGAAGAGATCGAATGTTAATTCGCAACCGATGGGACGGAAACTGAATTAACTATTTAATACGTATAGAGGGCGTGCGCGATGGATTGAAGGAAACGGTTGTGAGCTGCGGCAAAGCTGCGGGCAAGAAAACTACGAAATGATGCGAATCAAATCTTACGCCTCGGTAGACGTTAATTACATAGTACGCGGCCGAGGAACACGGCCGCAAAAACGATTTCGACCGAGGCAGCGGCGCGGCGGTTTCCAGATTACGAGCGCCAGCGAAACAAGTTTCGCCGCGATTAATCATAGATCGACTTCCTTCTGGCGCGCCAACGATCCCAATATTTAATGCGATCTAGGCGCCGCGCGCCGAGGTGTGGAAAGAAATCAGATTAGATATCAACGATCAATCGATCACGATCTCGCTCAATATGCTTGTAATTGATGTCGTACCTTCTCGCTTGATAATTCCCTTGCGAAATGCGTTTGATTAGGAAATTGCTTAATCGACGCTTGTCACGATGTAACACGTTCCGATATGTCGGATAATAATAATATTTCAAGAATGGAAATAAAAGAGGCTCGATGCGCCAAAATTCAAGTTCTCCGGAAACGTGTTTTATTCGTCCACCCTTTTCTTTGCCAAAGCGTGATTTATTAACCCTTTGTACTCGACTGACGACTGTCCCTTGCCATTTAGTTTCACGCGAAACAATCGAGACTTTTTATGAATTAAATGTGTAACGCTGAATCTGACACAAAACCTTGGGAGATTTGTGGAACTGTTAAATTGTAAATGGCAAAAGTTTCTACGTAACAAGATAGCTTTTTTAATAGCAACGAATACGAGTCGCTTGAAAACAATTTCATTGATAATGTTAGTAATGAAATACTCGAGTGCAGCGAAGAAGACTGAAAGCACGCTAGATACGAAACGTTAAAAACTCTATTGATTACTCCGATAACACTTCCCTCGTTATTTACTAATATTTCCACTTACATAAACCTAAGTAGCTTTTATGGAAGAAAATATTTGTTTGAAAAAAATGACACTTTCGACCGTTTTTATTTCCATTCTTCGTAACGCGTGGAGGTAGAAAAGTGTGCCTACAGTTTAGAGCAAGTAGTCGAGGGCAGAGAAAACGTGGGTACAGTGAAATGGTTGAAAAACGTAGAAAAGAATGAAGTATGAAGAAAGTGATCGAAGTAACCACGTTAAGTGGTCCATCCCATATTTGTTACGCGTATATATATCAATTATGCAAATCGTTGTATTAATTGTGCATCGAGGGAAATGAAACCCGAAAAGAAAAGCAGCAATAGAGAACGCGTGAAATGATACGTGTTAACCTAGTCCATTTCTTGGCTGTAAGGGCTGAAATTAACGATTCACGAACCCTAATTTCTCTTTAGAATCGGTATAAAACGATTGATGATTATTCAGAACAGAAGAAACTACTTATTGGCGATTATGGATCGCGTAGTTAATCCCCAAATTTTATAAACAGCGAACTAAATTAACAGCGTAGTCGAGTCAATTTTCTATCCGCGTGAGAAGAACAGAAAACCGCGCCGTCGCCGGTTAACGAACTATCAATCCATTTCCATTCTTGGTTTAACAAAGGCACTAAAGTTTTCCTCGCCAGCGACGACGAAAATTCTTAATTGCAGTCGAAGACATTTTTATTACAGGCGAAGCGAACGCGCCGACAAAGTGCTTTGGCTATCTAAAAAAAAAAACGTCGGGGAACGATGCCAGTCCGAGGCTGCATTATTAAAGATGAGCTCGTAACAATATCGAACCGGCAGACAAATTGGACCACCCTGGGCCTACCCCCTGGTGCACACGACGCGCTGTCCAAAACAAAAACCATCACCAAAGCTACCAGCTGAGATATCAAGATAATGACGATCCCGACAGAGGAGCCTGTCTTCCTCGCGAGGAATTCGACTACACGATATTTTCGAGGATTCGTCCGCCCGTCGATCGATACCACTCTTTAACAAACCGTTCCGCTTCTCCAGCTATCGTATTTTCTTACTCTATCATTCCACTTGGAATTTTTCCTTCCCGTTAAATTTCGATTATCGAAGATGAATTTGCGGCGTATCATTTTCGTGCGATAACATTTTGTTGCGCGTACGAATTAATTCGCTACCTTTTTTTCCAAAATACAATACGTACTCGTGGAACATCGAAGACTGATGCTCAAAGTAGTTTCGATCATCGAACCTACATCGTACGCGACTTATAAAATTCATCTGAAGATTTGGAGTGAATTAAATGTTCGAGAATTAAATACGTTCGTATTTAGTAAGCAATTTTTTGGGTATCAAACAATTACCAATTATAATTTTTGCCAATCAAATTTCGGTTATTGAAATGAAATTTTTATCGATAAAAGAGTCCCAATAAAATTGCACCAAAATTATCTACAATCGTGGTATCGTCTTACTGATATCGAGTAACCACCAATTATAATTTTTGTTTACTATAAATTTCCAGCACAGAAATTCAAATCCAATTATTGAAATTAAATTCCGACGCAAAGTTTTTATTCATAAAAGCTTCCCAATAAAAATACACCAAAATTATCTATAATCGTGGTATCATCCTACCGATATCCTCTCGTCAATCAAATCTCGATTACTGAAATTTAATTAACGATTATTAAAATTGTTATTAATAGAAGGTCCCCCAAATTGGACCAAAATTATTTACAATCGCGAAATTATCCCGCTGATATCGAATAACCGCCACGTATAATTTTTTGTCTACCTAATTTCGACTATTAAAATTCAATCCCGATGGAAAATTTTCCTACCAGAAGCTTCCCAATGAAGCAGCACTAATTTTCTAATTTCTACTCTCGATAATATTCTCCCCTAAAATCCAATTACCTAAAATGAATCGAGATACGCGAGATTACTTTCGTAAATAAAAAGAACTTGGGAACGAAAGTGGGCCAAAGTTATCCATAACTTTCTATCGTAATTTTACACGTACGCGTTCGAGTAGCAGCTAGATAGCATTAAGCAACCCTAGACGCGTATTAATCGCAATCGCTACCAATCACCTGCGCAAATTACCCAGAAGTCTCCAATTACGTTAACTAGCGCGAGCTAACGTTACAAATCTGCCTCTGCGTTCCAACTTGCAGCGCAGGCTTCATCAGAAAACTGAAGCAAGCCAGGCGCAGCGTAGCGCGCGCGCGCCTTGATTTATTCTGAAACGCGGCGTTGATCACCGCCCCCCCCCCCCTCTCTCGCACGCGAGACACCTTCGCAAATTACGGAGGATCCCTTAATGATTCTAGGTGCGCACCGGCACTTTCGCAATCTCCCTGATGACAGAAAGGCAGAACAGAAAAGAATGTTAATCTTCTATTCTCTACAGCAGCGTGGCCCGTTTTTTGCTTAGTCCCGCTTCCTCGCCCCTTCTGGGCTTATTTTTCGTGATTTATGAGGCTCGGAAACGCGGGTCCGACTTTTTCTAGGCCGGTCAGGGTCTGCAACGGTCCAGAGGTCCCGGCTAATTTCGTAATACACCGATTCCGTGGCCGCCGTTCGAAATTCATTAACGTCTGATAACCGATTGAGATATCGCCGCCAACTATTTCCTCGTTAACGATCGCTTCCCCCCCCTCCTATTCGACCCAACTGCCCCCGTCGCTGAGTCGTTTTTCTTCGCGATAATCCTCTGCTTATTGAATTTCTTCCCGTCTCGCCCGCGCCTTATTTATGGGACGCCCTTGTTGTTCCTCGAGATTTCGTGCTCGTTCACGCGTACTGTTTTCGGTTAACACCAACGGTCGTTGCGATTGAGAACGGTCATTTCTTTAACCCCTTGCCCTACGATTATTTTGCCCCCTACTCAGGCTAGCGTTAAGCCGATCGCTGCGTTCTCAACGCGTCGCTTACGAATCGCGGGGAAATTGCGGGAAATTTTATTTATTTAATAACCTCGAATCTCGCGAGATTGAAAATTGGGGTGGAAATTAACGTTCACTCTCAATGGTGTCTGTTTACGTTCGAATCTATACCATGAATCGTAAAACGAGTGCGATTCGTTGTCGTAGGGCACGGGGTTAATTGAAAGATTCTTTACGAAATAATTGGAGGGATAAAAAGAAATGACTAGAGTTTACGATCTACTAACTATCTACAAACGAATCGTTTGGAAATTTAACGAGAGAAAAGGGTTTGAACGGAACACGAAGCGGTGGGATTTTAATTGAGTTGCAATTGAAGATGAAATACTGTTGGCGCAGACAAGCTACAAGAATAGACTCATCTTATGGGACTTGAATCCAGATATTTAACAAAATCAGAATTTTCGGATGAATACGTTCCGTTTTATTATCAGATAATGAATGTGAACACTTCTAAAGTATTTTGATACTCAAAATGTAGACGCAAACGGATAAGTTATAGATATTGCGCAATCGAAAAGGTAAGAATGAAAATAGTGACGAAGGCTACGCAGTCTCTGAACCATGTGACGGAAAATTACATTGGATAATATGAATATTATTAAAATTGTTAATATTATTAATATCTATTCTGCGCCTCGTCTGTGCTGCTGATTTGTTAACCCCTTGTCCTACGATTATTTTATCACCTACGTTTCCTAACGTCACGCGATCATCGATTTCGTATCGTTTCGCATACAAATCATTTCGATATTGCAGCAGGCTTTTAACACTAGGTTTACAGAACCCATCAATTCGCGTTGAAAGTTACAAGAATCATAAGTATCACTTTCAAACTATTTATATTGATGTAGCGATGCGAATAGTTATTCTAATTTAACGTAATTTTCCCTCGACTCTACAATACCTATTTTTCTAGCAACCCGTTAAATTATACAATTAGCGTCCGTAAATCTAGCGTTAACAAGCCCCAATGTTATAACGCGAAGCTGTAATTCGAGTCCAAATTAAATTTTATCCTCAATAGTAGTTATTTGCGTTTAATCTACGCTACAATTCATAGAACGAGTGCGACTCGTTACTGCAGGGCAAGGGGTTGTTAATTAGGAAGCAGTGATTTGTTAGGGGTTGAAAGGTGGCTCGAAGGAGGCTGCGCCATCTCATAGAATAGTGAAGAATGTTTTCAGCAATGCAACTTGCATTGCTACATTCTTTTGCCATACCTAACGTCGATAAGATGGATTTCTCTATTCTATCAGCTACGTCGACCATAAATGTCGAGATAATAAAATATCCACCACCAAAAACAGCGAAACAAAACTAGGAGATTGTTTTCTACAAAAATGAAAATTTCATCTCACGAAATGTCGCATCCTACCGCTCTGAAATATCGATCGCGTTAAAAATCCCGAAGCTTTTTACGCCCTCTTCGATTTGCAACGACGAAAGTAGAAACCTACGTCCGAGTTAGTAAAGTTGGTAAAGACGATCATTTTATCGACGAAATATATATCTTTACGTGTAGAAATCTACCCCCGAACAAATCTACTAAACGCGTGAAGCACAGACGAGTTCTTAGTCAATGCGTTAACTATTAATTAATCATTTTCTACATCGATAGCTAACACCGATTTTATTGAAATAAATATCTCAAGAAAGAGCTAATTTACCCCTTAATTTATCCTACACGCAATCTTCCTACTAACTTCTTCTATATCGAAATACAACCACCCTTTCGTAAGCTAAATTTCTTCTTTCTTCTTTCTTCTTTTTATTGTGCTACTCCAGCAGCAGTCTACAATAAACTTATTTATCGGATTAGTACGTTAAGAAGAAGGCAGGGAAATACTACTCGAGACTTTACGAAAACAAAAATGACTCTACGGTAATTATTCTTCCGCGAAAGTGAAACGTTTACTTCGAAATCGAAATGGGAAAAGAAAAGGTAGAATGGTGTATGATTTATACCCGCTACTAAAGAATCGCGTATTCAAACTATTTAAAGTTTAGCGAGGAATGCAAACGTGATACCGTTTATATTTTACTGTAATTTATTCTACTGTATTTTTGCAAACAAAAGCCGAATACCAAAACAATAAATGTATCTTTCGCTGTTAACACGACGAGCCAATTAATTGTAATACCAAAATGTTTTTCTTATTAAAAATAAGCAGCTAACGCGAATGAACTTCGATTTCTTCGAAGCAGATTCCGAAAATTTGGGATAATTATGTCTACCGTTAAATAACAAATACGATCGCGAACTTTAAAGAAAGGTAATTCCAATAGCGAACGATCATAGTATAGCCATGGCCTCTACAAATCTTAAACGAATATTGATTGAAACTTTCAATAAACTAATAGTCTTCTCATCTTGCATCATTCGGTATACTTTAATTTTTATTTACAATCTGAACTGCTATCATTTTTCCCTATGGATTTTTACTCAAATTCTGTATTTTTAAAAGTCTAGATTCTTTTAAACGCGTTTACGTCAAATGGAATATATTCTTCAACATCAAAGAGATGTGTTTCGCGACAGTATTTTCCCATAACAAATGCTCGACAAACAACACGATATGAAATTGAAGCATCCACGAATGGCGCTAAAGAAACAGTGAAAAAGCAACCGTAAAAAGAACATGAAAGAGCAGCCCCACAGAGCGCTAAAAAATAACACGAAAGAGCAGCCCCAAAGAGTGCTAAAAAAAACACGAAAGAGCAGCCCCAAAGAGCGCTAAATCATCCACTCGTTGTAAACCCGATCAACCCGTGAGTGGAACATTGTCTCTTTTTCGCAACGCTAATTTACTGAACTTGTAAGTTTATTTATCAAATAGAAAATTCTGCAAATCAATCGCGAAAGGTGCTTCATCATATTGAAGTATTCTACAAAGAAAATGAAAGCAACAAACTCGCGAATGTCTCTGAGACATTTTAGTTGACCTGCAACGCAACGCTAATAAATACTAATCAATGCACCATTATTTTTTAAAACGCAACACTAATAGCGGAAGTACAGCTTCCATAGCTGCCGGTAAAGATGCATCAGGAACACAGCAACTGGTTTCCACCAACTCAGTGGAAGGCATTGGGCTTTCAATCGTAAGCGCAACACTAATTGAAAAACGCGATCATTTATCAGCGCAACGCTAATTGGAAAACTAACTTACTCGCGTTAGAAGAATGTCGCAACTCTAACTCTTAATTAATTCGGTAAAAACTAAAACTTTTATGCAAGAAAAGCTATGCTAAATAATTGCGATACTTTGGAAATGCAACGCTACAAAGTTAACTAGAAATTAATATACTTATGATACAAAATACTATTACAAATGAATAGATCGCGATCATCGTTATCGCAACGCTAGCAAATACGCTACAAGATTAATCTCAAAGAACTGTTGGAATCGATACTAAAGAATATTAAGAACAACCGCGTTATCTCATAATTCGCAACGCTAAATCAAACGCGACAATCGTTTCTTCGCAACGCTAATACAAACCCGTCTTTCCCATTCGTAACTCTAAAATCATGCTCGCAATTTCCCTTCCTCGCAACGCTAATTCAACCCGTGCGTACGTTCTCGCAACGCTACGTAAAAAAGTACGCGCAGCCCAGATGTGGAAGTTGAAAACACTACGCATGCAAATCTAATAACGAGTACAGTGACAAAGTAACAAGAGTAATGACCATCCATTCTTTCGTAAACCGAAAAAATGAACAGCCATTCGTTGCTGCCCTCTTCGTGACAGTTTGTCGGGCCTCTTCCTTTCTTCGGGCGCCATGCCCGCAGGAACATGAATTTAAGCTCGAGGTTCTCGAAAAGCAACCCAGAAAGAGACTCGGAAAAATGGAATAAAAATACATATCGAAGAAGTTAAATAGCACGCAGACGACCAACGACTCTAAGAATTCTAAGAAACTAATCTAAGAATTCTCAGCATCCTTGTTCGCGCAAACGTGTCGAACCTCGAGCTGACAATGAGTATATACGTTCGTTTCGTGCAGATCGCGACCGCGTCCGCGTGACGATTCAAGATCGCCGGATTCGAAAGATCGACATTGGCAAAGACCGGAAATGACCTGCATTCTCCAGGTCAGATCAGCTGGCCGTCGATGTTCAAATCAGATTCCCTGAAACAGGTTGACACGCGCACCCCCCGTTAGATATGAAAATCGCGACCCCGAGACCATATGTCAACCTGCCCGGCCCTACCTACTTAAACGTAACACACATTCCAGAAAGTATACTACCTACCTACCTAATGCTATATTTAAAAATGGCAAACAGGCACACAAACACACATTCCACCCCACCCCCCACCCAGCGGATCACACGCATACCACCCGGGTGCAAAATCCTAAACTAGGGAGTAACGTCCCGGGACGCCTCCGACACCCGAGTTCAACATACATCTCACACACACTCTAAAGTAAACAAAAATCCTGAAATCGGCTAACGTGGGTAGCGACCATTGCGTATTATATGATTTCAAGCGTATTCAACTAGGCATATTCGAATATACTACGAGCATTTCGCGAAGAAATGTACGTCGATAGCAAACGTGTAAATCGATATATATTTTAAGCATTTATCAAACAAGAAATTCGATAGGAAATTTGTCAGATATACTTTAAGTATTTATCAAAGTATTCAATACGAAAATCGAGAGCTGTCTTTGCAATAAATGGTTCATTGTTATTATTGCAAATATAATGGAGACTATTGGTACCATTGTATTAAAGAATAAATTGACCGAGAAGTTAATTAAGATTATGAAAAAACGACGCAAGTCCACAGCCTAATCACACACACACACACAATGTGGAAAAGACGTCGCGCACGATACGCTACCCACGATCAGCCGCCACACAAATATCAAATATCAAATATCAAATAGCAAAATAATAAAAAAAAATGATCGTGCCACGTGCTTTTCACCCGCTCAAGTAGCACCTGAGCACGTGAGCGGGATCCCGGCAAAACGACACGAACCGACGCTGAAAATCCTAGCTAAAAAACTTGTCGACATTCGTAATCGGCTAACGGACTGTGACTCTACTTTTCCAATGCGTTTAAAGCAAACAGACTCTACTCGTTACATTGAAAAGAAGCTACGTTACTTGCAAAACAAGAAAACGAGAAAACTCTAATGCAATGTGAATTTAAATACGCGAGGCTGAGAATAAGAAATGCGAACAAGTGACTCTAAATTACTGTTAAGAATATTAAATTTTAACAAGTGACTCTAAACTGAAGTTAAGAACACGATGATAAAATAGTACAAGGGACTCTAACGTGAAACTTTAAGTGCAATCCCTTGGGCGACTCCCTTATCAAAACGTCGTAACTTTAACATAACATTGCGTTCAAGTTTGCGACATCGATTTGGAAATCTACCCATCGCGAAATGTCTTCTTGCGCATTTTATTTGGCATCGTTTTTGTACGAGAAAAGAAAAATCTACTATGTTTCTGTATCTTAAATCGAATTGAAGCTACTGTGAACCGCGAAACAATATATTGCTCAATTCTTTTACGAATTACGACACAAGCAAGGAACTCTGGTAAAATATTTCGCGTACACCTGCGTGTACTCAAATAGCAATGCAAACACATTTCCTCATTACTATTGTGCAATGAATAAATCTACAAATATAACTAAAAACTATAACGTGCTCAAACATACGAGCATTCCACTTTAATAAATATCTTTTTGGAATTTCTGTTGACTCTACTTTTAAGCGCATCGATATTTAAAAAGAAATTCCTACTAAGTGACTCTACAATTGACTCGAATTCATTTATTAGCATATGAAAATATTTAAAATCGCGAGCGCAAGAAGACCTAGCCTCGTCTAATAAGTACAATACATACAAGAAATAAAAATGATACACGGGTATACGATCGTACACCCGCGGTCGCTGTACTCGTTTATGCAAAATCTACGTATACAACCAGTCACCCGTGCCGATTCGGACCTTTCGTCCTACGACATGTTTGAGTGACCGGAGGAATTCAAAATGCATGCCACTCACCGTTAGACGACTACGCTGTCATCTGCTGCAGCCAGGCGGATGAAATCCTGCTGACATCGTCATCTAGCGAAGCCGTGAAGCCGTGAAGTCGTGAAGCCTTGAAGCTATAAAATCATGAACGTGTTGCCGTGAAGTCGTAAAGCTGTGATGCCATGTCCTGTAGTCCCAAAGACAAGAAGATCTGTGGAAGACCTGTAACAGAGAAAAGAAAGGAAGAAGATTATTAATTTATCGTTCAAGATATTATTCATCGATTATTTGGCAATTTCGAGATTAAAATAATTGCAAGTTTAACAAGTTCTAAATTCTTTAATTGATTCTATTTATTCGTTCGACAAAAATTGAATAGCAGATTGGAACTGTACAAATTTTAAGTAGCTTCTAGATTTGTTAATTTACGAAAATTAATGTTAGATGCAAAGATACTTACATTGCGAGCTTCAGGAGCCCAGCAAGGTCATCTGCCAACAGCCGAAGTGTGACTCTAATACCGGTAAAGAATATTTAAAATTTAAAAAAAAAAGGAAAAATAAAAGACTACGTGAAAGTATAAATTATATTCGGCGAGCAAACACTGACTCTACTACCGCGAGTAATTACTACAGTTTAATTTAATTAGAGCAGCTGTGCTCTTAAAAAAATCAGAGATATTTTCGATACAAACACTGACTCTACAACCGCATTGCGCGCGGTCACAAATATTCTGAAAGAAAAGATTAGCAGGAAGGGTTGGATAGGTACACAATGAAACAACATTCTTGTATTACTCCTCCCCTCTTCTGATTGAGCGTTTGTTACGAAAAATACCGTATATGTATGTTATATATGTGAATCGTAAAGAAGTATCTATGTATAGATATTCTTATATTATATTCTGAGATATAATATAAGAATATCATAGATATAATGGAAGCTATGCGTACAAGGCCACGGCTCTACTGCGAATGTTATTCTCCGATCTAAACGTAAACACGGCCGCGAGTCGCGAGTTCCTGGAAGAGCAACGAAAAACTAAAGTTCAAAATGTAAACACGATCGCGTGATACGACGAGGTAGGCGACGAGCTCGCGCAACGTTTTTTGTTTACAAGTTCAACCACCGCGTGTTACCAACGAAAGTTTTTCTATAGAATTTATCAAGCTAGGAAAGAAAACACGCCCGAAATACAGCGAAATATAAATACCGTTTGAACGATTTCTCGTTCAATATAATACGTTGTAACACAATCTAATAACTCTACTGCAAAACTACCGATTGGTTGAAAACATTATATTAAAAAAACATAAAAAGAATGTTTCTATAAGTATCAGCAGATAAAGTACAAATAGACCATGAATTTTGACGAATGAATCCGATATCAAATATTAGGAAATTTACATTAACAAATTTTGATGAATATGCAAAGAAAAAAGTACGAATAGACTATGAATTTTGACGAATGAATCCGATATCAAATATTAGGAAATTTACATTAACAAATTTTGATGAATATGCAAAGAAAAAAGTACGAATAGACTATGAATTTTGACGAATGAATCCGATATCAAATATTAGGAAATTTACATTGACAAATTTTGATGAATATGCAAAGAAAAAAGTACGAATAGACTATGAATTTTGACGAATGAATCCGATATCAAATATTACCCATTAATATGTTTACCAATGTTATAACAACTTGAGTTATACCAAATTTACAGCAGATTCGTCGTAGATAATTACCAATCACCATGGCGTCCTTATTTTGTATTTTCGTAACCTTCTTCTGATTTGTCCCATCTCTCGTCTGATCAGATATCTGTAACAAAATAGAAACCATAATTTAAAGCAGATATATCAAAGGAGAATAAATTACATTAATCTATAGTAAAATAGAAACCATAATTTCAAACAAATACAGCAAAGGAGAACCAATTATGTTGAAATAAAACGCCGACTTCAATACGAAAATTTATACTAGAAAAATAAAAGAAAAAGCTAAAACGTAATTTAATGTTAATCACGATGTTTAATGTGAACTATTAATTACCTTCTGTGTTTAGGTAGACGAAGCAAAACAAAACCAAAAAGGGAGAATATAATCGCGATATTTATTCAATCTGTACTCAAAATGTCGAAGGCGTCGTCACGAAATACGATAGCAAGGATAAAACAACTTATTTTTCACGCGATTGTAACGCTACCTCGAAAAGTTATGAATTTCCGAAGAAACGGAAGTAATGCTTCCAAAAGATTGATAATTTGTAACACAAATCAACACGTTATTGCCAATAAAAAGTTAATAAAACGTACACTAACGAAAAAATGCTACCGGTACAACAAAAACGACGCCAAAATGGCAGCGGAAGTACAACGTTAGACGTAATACGCTCCCGGTGCGCAGAACACGCGCGTTCGTGACGACGTTCGGAGGGGGAATGCCGGTTCGAGGCAGCCGAAGTTCTGGAGTGGGGAGACTTCGGCTGTTTCCGTAACTCGAAGCGCGGGATTCGGCCTCACTCAACGCTCGACGCCACCGGTGCCTCGTCCTTTGCTCCGTGACGCGTAAATTATTTCTCGCTTTATTATTCGAAAATTACCAAATTCCATTGCGCAATTGCATCATTTTTCAATATATTCTATCGCGTTTCTTTCGCTTTCAACTGCGTACGAAGTAGTTCGTGAAAATAGCGAGTGTTGAGGGTGTAACAAAGCGACAACGCAAATTATTGTAACGAAGGTCTGGTGTGACGCGCCGACAACATCAAGTTTTACGTGATATTATATTCATAAATATTCGTTCTCGATATTCAGTGTGATTGAAATTTGTATAAGTATCGTGCAAGCAATAATGTTCATAAAGTGTTGCGTATTCGTGCGTGGTTTCAAAGTAAATCGAAGAAGCATAAACGTGGAAAGCACGCGACGAGAACAGAGTTAACGCGATAGGAAGCCAAATAAACGACGACTTGCTATTCGTACTACATTTTTACGTTCCCCGAGGTTAGTGTCTATAGTTTTTGTATAAATTTAGCAACAATAGTGGTTGAAAATCGTTGATTTTACCTAATTTATTCGGACAACATTTTCGAACGATGCACGTCTACGCAATAAAAATGGTTACTGCGCGCGTAAATTAAATTTCTTGCAATGGCGCCAATTTCACGTTCGTTTAACTTACAGAAGAATAATCAATTGTTAGTCCCCTCCGATTTTAATTCGTTTTCTCAGAATAACAGCATACGGGTGTATGAATATTAAGTATAGTTATTGAATAATTTAAAAGATAGAAACGAATAACGTTACGTACTTTCGATATAACTGCAAATATAAATACGGCATCGTGAAGCAATACTAACGTAGCGTTGCAAAAAATCGTCGTAAATCTTGTTGCAAAAGAAACAAGATTTATCGTTAAACTGCGGATGTTTATGCAAATTCATATTTTGATAAACAAAAGTAAAGAAACGAAGGTTAAATAGGCCTTAAATACTACAATTTTCTGTAACAATTTTGAATACTCATCGCATTCTCTATTATCTTTTTACGCATTTAAATTTGCTACAAATGCATAAAGATCCCCAATCTATTTATTAGGCATATCAATAAATAATCCGTTATTTTGAAATGGATCTTTGATTTACTCGTAGGTAAAAACTCGCAGGTCTAAAAACATCCCCTAAGCACTTATAATAACAGCAACTATATTTAAGATAAAGTAGATGTTCGATCCTATTTAAAGTGCATTATTTATTGGAACTCCGAATATTATCTTATCGTAATATCTATAAATACTTTCAGGGTGTTATTAGTAATATTTAACATTTCAATTTATTCCGTTACAACAGATTAAATATAAGGTGATGACAGGAGTGGAGGGATGAGATTTCTGAGCCTTGGGGCTGAAATTAATACAGTTATTATTATTATCATTATTATTATTATTATTCCGTTACAATTTATGTTAGTCAATGGACCCGAATCGGTCGTGGAATGTCGTCCAACTTATGGTCGATCATTGGTATATTCAAACGATGAAACACGTCCAAAATATCATTCACGAATCGATCCATCATGGATTGAGTGTGTCTCGGAGTCGGAGCTAGCCTTAATTTTTCCTCCCCTTTCGGTACAGTCGGATAATTGATCGCTTGAACGTAATGTCCCTTTTCTTTTATTAACGCATCGGCTAATTGACTACTGAGTAAAGGATCGCCGATCTGGAAAAGAATTACAGTTAAACGTAACATATATTTAAAATGCAAAAGGACGATTGAATTATTCGACGCATGCAAAAGCGTTAGTCGTTTTTTCTTTAGTTTTCTTTCAACCCCTTGCAAAATGTGTAAACTAATGCTACACGCGTAAATCGTGAATATCTCGAGAAGTGTTATTATTAGACTAGGAATCTTTATGCAAGTTTCTACTTTTATTAAGAAAATTAAAGAAACGGGACCTAAATTTGCTTTCAAAATGCAATCGTTTTCAAGCCGAAACTAAAACTTATGCGTAAACCTAACTGTTCAAGTATTAAAATAGCATACTTTTATCGGAATGATGTGCGAAGGCGACGGTTCCAGCGGAAGGTTCGCCGCGCTTAAAATCGATTTCATATAAGCTACATTTTTCTGATGATTGGCCCTTAACGTTCTCCCTTCATCCGAGGCTAAAATTTCAATGGCAGCCAAAGCGCCGTACAAAACCGTCGGTGGTAACGATGTGGTGAAAATGAAGCCCGCCGCGTAGCTTCTAATCATATCTATAAGTTTCGCGGATCCGACGATGTATCCGCCAACGTTTCCAAACGCTTTTCCCAATGTACCCGATACGATATCCATTTTATGCATCACCCAATCCCTTTCTCCGATCCCGGCGCCCGTATATCCGTACAATCCAACCGCGTGGACCTCGTCCACGAACGTTAGCGCGCCATACTTATGCGCGACGTTACATAACTCCTGTAAAGGGCATATATCGCCAGTCATAGAATGTACCGTTTCGAAGGCTACGATTTTCGGTACGCTTTTGTCTACTTTCGAAAGTAGTTCTTCTAGATGTTGCACGTCGTTATGCCTAAAAATATGCTTAGGAACGCCGCTGTTTCTTATACCCTGGATCATGGATGCATGATTGCCAGCATCAGAGAAAATATGACACCCAGGCAAAAGTTTTGCCAGTGTGTACAAAGTCGAATCATTAGCCACGAAACAAGAAGTGAATAGCAAGGCAGCCTCTTTCTGATGCAACCCTGCAAGCCTTTTCTCCAGCATTTCATGGCCCATAGAGTTTCCAGATATGTTCCTTGTCCCACCTGCACCTGCTCCAAACTTATCAAGAGCTTCTCTGACAGAACCAGTCACTGCTGGATGTCTTGACATCCCTAAATAGTCATTGGAACACCAAACAGTGATTGGTTTCTCTCCCCAAGAGTATTCCATGGCTGTTGGGAAATTCTCTGCCAAGCGATTCACCTTCTTAAAGACTCTATAGGAATGATCCTTCTTCTTCTTCATGATTTGCTCATGGAAAAATTCTTCATAAGGAAAATCATCCTTTTCCTTGGATTCAGAGGATGATACATTAATGATGTCTTCCTCAACCATGGGACTGGCCACTTTTACAGCGTTTTGCTCTTTAGCTAGGAAGGGGCATTGACTGTTTATGGCTTCCTCTATTTGCTGCACTTCGGCAGACTCAGTTTGGGTACTGAAAAATTGCGACATCACTGGGCACATCTGGCGATAGTTCATGATCACTGAACTGCCATAGTTACGAATGTAGTTTGCAGAGAGACGGGTCAAAAATGGGCAGGGCATGTTTCTCAGATTGCCTGAAATTCAAATGCATATGTTACAAACACCCCCTCGGATATATTATCTTCGATAAAAAATGAAGAATACGTCCGATGGACATATTGTAAAAATAATTATGCAATCAGCACGCGGTTTTAAACGGCAAGCGGCAATTACTCCCGTTTTAGTTCTACCCAAAAGAGGGAATCGAGGTCAGCCGTTTAGAAAGCAATGCGACTCGGTGAAAGAGAAATGAAACGACATATCACGATGACACGGCATTTAAAGAATGGGGAAATCTCTTACCTGTTAAAGCGCCGGATGAATGATACGCGTTCACGTAATGAATGCACTGTCGAACGAACTGGAAGATAAAAAATAAATGCTTTCAAGTATCAAGGTGAGACAGACTTAAGTGGTTGACAGCCAAATAAACTGAATTCTCTGCGAAACGCAAGAGGTCGAAAGGGGTAAACCTATCGCTGTGACAGCTGAGCCACGACCCCGACTAAAGCTGTCAGACGAGCGGACCTTAGAATTTCCCCTCAAAAAGTAGGAGAAAGAGGGTCGGAGTGGGAAGTCATACCATCCCAATCGTAGCGCCTCCAACGGTTGCGATTTCGATCATTCTTCCTGATTAGAGCGCGGTTTATTCGAATTTCGAAACGCTTTGCAATCGTATACACAAGTACAGATAATATTATCCAAGAATACAGGGATAGTAAGGAGAAACTGTTGCGAAAGGAGCGCAATGGCACCGTGTCGCCAGCGGTAGCGCAGACTCTGTGTCTATCGCATGTATCGGGTATGGAAGAGGTAATACTCCCATTCTTAGTCCAATTCTTGAAAAAATGTCGTAAAAGATCCTCTCGTCTGGCAACTTAAGTTTCTTTAGAAACTTGGCAGCCACAGTATATTGGACAATTATTTATTAACCCTTTCGTTACGAAGAACATATATATATATATATGTATATATATATATATATATGTATATATATATATATATGTATATATATATATATATACGTGCTGAAAAATTGGGCTATCATTTGTTAATATAGATCTATACCTTTTTTTAAGTCACAGAAATATTTCTATTATCTAAATGTCTAAACGTTTGCACGCAAATTATTCCTGCGTTAATAAAAATCACCGTCATCTTTTCATCAGAAACGCTTTTCAATTGCAAGATGCCCTTAGTGAAAGGGTTAAAACGGATCGTAGATCGTGCACGTGATCTTTTTGATCGTTCGAGATAGAAGTTGCGATAAGCTGAGGCACAATCGGAGAATAGAAGTTACATAAAATGCTTTAATAGAGTTAAGGCCATAAAGTGACTATGCAAAATATGTTTATTATATCGTAATATTCAGTCAGGCACGAAAGTCGTCTACGTACACCCCTAAGTTTTAAATACTTAAAATACTACAGGATCATTGGATCGTTTTAAAATCATTAGCATAATTATTGATCAGAATCACACGCTTTATCAAAGAATGATAATGCATATAAAACTAAAAACTCGACTGTACGAAATTATAAGACGTAGATATATCAGAAGACGTAACAAAGTATAAATACCTTTTCTAACCACTTTATATTACCGGGAATAGAATTTACTTGCATACCGAATGAGCTCGTATTTAATTTTGTTTACTCGCGAGATCCCGTTAATTGCTAATAGATGGTCGTATAATTGAACGACGCGACGTTTATTCATTTATCGCATGTGGAGCAGCACGTGTATCAATGCTACCTCTTACGTAATCCTTGTATCATGGATCCTCGAAATGACTGGCTCGTGACATATTGCTGCGAAATGCATCCAATAATGTCCCGTATCGTTTACGATAAAATACAATGACCTACCACTAATGAGAATTGCATACGTAGAGACTTAAAAATGACAACGTTTACGTAAGCGCTCCTCCATTCATGATTTAAGGTCAACGATAAGAAGCTATGAAACTCGTCCCGCGGTTTAATTATTTTAAGGAAGATGGTTTCAATGTAGAATCGATTCTATTGTCAAACATCGCCGCTAATTCATTTCCTGTGGCACGATCGCTACCGACGCACGTCAATACCGCTCGATTACTTAATTAAACGAGCAGACATGCAACATGGAACATTTAAGCGACCGTGAAAATAAAATATGAAACTCGCACACGGGGAACATTTACCGCCTAATCCAATTTATCAAAGACCCCACCGAAAACGGAATAGCAATCAAATTTACTCAGGTGCTTCGTTTCGTTTCATTTTCTTATTTGCTAATCGAACTCGTGGAAAATATTTCGTTTCGGAATAAATAGTTCATCGTTTCGAAAGCTATTTTATTCTTTCGCGACGGGATCAAAAATTTGGTAGAAAGTTGTTGAAAATGGGAAGAGAATACTTCGAAGATTAATTTGTAATACATTCAACCGCGAAAGTTTCCATACACATTCTAAATTTCGGATATTTACATATTTCGGAATAGTAATAATAATGCCGCGGAAATTCATGGAATATAAAATCACAAGTTAGGAAGATTCCCTAAAGATAAGTTTCGTAGAAGTAGTCATTGAATACATGAATAAAATTGCTACTAAAAGTACGTAAGATATAACTTCATTTATGCTATGCAAATTATAGGACGTAACAAATGCATTACAGGATCTAACGAAGTATAACTGCAACTATAACGATACGCTTTGATACGTAAATGTTCGCGAAAGCGTATTTTCAATTTACGTATAAGTCGTTGTAAACATCACTATCTTTTTGACAATCCCCCTGATTTCATTCAATAAATAAATTAGCATCGTTAAAACAATCGAAACTCCCGTATTTTTCTACATATTTGAAATTTAGAGATGTATGTAGACTTTTGCGGTTGACTGCATATTAACCCATTTAGATCTTTGTTTATCGACGAAACGTGTTTCATTTTTGCAACTATTTTATTTTATTTTAGAATAAGCTCGTAAATGAAGCCTTCTAATCGTTATGTTAGTTCATTATTAACAATATTTGTAATACTTTTGCAGATATTTCTTTACTTTGAAGTATATTTATTTCTACTTACGATTAGAAGTATTTTTATTACTTTATTTGCAAGTAAACTGCGGATTTTCACGCATTTATGGGAAATTTCCATGTGCTCTGCTTATACGTTCTTTCAGTTATGTTTATTGAATCATGAATTTGCATAATGATCCGCGGTTAGATAGTTTTACTATCTAAATTCATTATTATCAACCCTGCCGCGATTTTCAAGATCGTATCCAATTTAATCGCACTCTTCTTTCGTTAAGAATGCTCTACAATTATGAGAAAGAAGAACTTAAATTTGCGAGTATTAATAACAGCTTCTTTACGTTCGTCTCTAAACCAACAAACGCGTTTGGTTAAAAAATGAATCGAAGATCGCAGCAGAGTTAATTTTACTATTATTCGATGTACTATGTAAAATTCCACAGATTTCTGACTGAAACAGTTCCAAGTCTGAACGGGTTAAAAATATAGACTAAAACCTTTCGCATACGTCTAACATAATAAAAATACTATACTTCTAGCGAAACATTTAAATGCTTTAACGTTCAAGTATGCGTCTAAGAGTTCGTACAACAACGTTGCAATCACTCACCATAATAATAGAAGATATTAAGAATATTTCTTAATATTTGTAATGCTAATCAACGATCAAGGATAACTGAGACTCCGGTCTTTCCGTCTGCTCGTTGCAGTCGACAGCAGAGCTTCTTTGCGACTGACAAAATCGTGCTACTGTCGGATGTAATATTCAATGAATCCCCGTTCTGGTTACATTATACTTTTCCTCCATTTTTTTTCTTTTTGTTTTTTCTTTTCTGCAACCTCACGTCTACGCTAGACATAGTCGAGCGACCAATCGCGGCCGTCGAAAGGATAGTCATTGTAATTCGCTACAAGTTTAACAAGTCCGTGCGTCAGAATACGTTCGGTGTTGTCTTACACGTGAACATGCATTGTTCCACGAATCGAATTGTTTGTTAGTATTATATTCGGCAGAGACGCATGTAAACTAGCAGGTGTCGTTGCACCGTGCAAAGATAACGCTAACGTAATCGCTGAATTACTTCGACGTCGTTTTTTTTTTTTGTTTTTGTTTTTGTTTGGTCGCGTTATCTTTAAGCGTGCTCTTATTTTTAATCCCCAAAACTGCTGACAAATTGTCCCGAATCGCTTTTAGCGGAAGATATAGTGGTCCTGATCGCTGTTGGCATTCTTATTAATTTGTTGTTCACGCGCCGTTGCTATTATATAAATGATCCCGACGCTTTGTAACAGCAAAACATTCATTAACATCGTAAATACACAAGGAAATGCCACGCGATGCCATAATTTATTCTCGCGTTTGCGATCGTCACTCGGGATTGGGATTCCCTTTAAAAGCGATAACTTTCGATAACAGCGATCTATCTGCGTTAGACGTATGCAAAAGTTTTGGTATTGAATTGAAACGACTTTATTGCATTGGAAGAAATTTCAATTCTTTCTCGATGGAACCCGAAATTCGGCGGAAAGATTTATGCCAAAGGAAGGATAGTTATTTCGTATTAATTCTTACGCTACGGCAGCTTAAAACTAAAGCCCAAAAGTAGAAAGGAGGACCGCTTTTGCGTACGCTTAGTATCTATTGGAAATGTATTGGATTTTCCTTAAACGTCATCGCGGCAGGAAATTGAAAAACAATGCAATTTTACCATTGCACGCGTATTTACGCTACTTAGAATTCATATATGCGATGACGAAATCCTGCTTTCCTAATCCGAAACGTTTGTTATCAATTCTCAGTATCCGATTACCTTATCACGGCAATCGGAACTTTCCAATCGAATATTTTTCTTCCTTGTCACAGAAATTAAGTACCATTTCCTGTTACTATATATTTTAGTATGTATCCATTTCCCGTGCGGAGCGATAAGTATAATCGGACCTCGGTAACTCGAATCTCAAGGGAATGATTGAAATCTTCGAGATGTAGAAGCTTCGATTTATCAAACTTTTAATATACTAAATATAGATTTCAGCTACAGAGATAAACGTTTGATTAGGTGTACAAATTAGTTCGGTGCTTTTCTACAAAATTCAATGTGTATTTGCGGAAAATCAAATACAATTTCGATGCGATCTGGCCCCTTTACCATTTTAGTGTCACGTGCGATATTACCAGTTCAGGCTAGAACAAGATAACAGCGTTTTTAACACGTTGGGAATTGTAACTAAATCGTGCGATAATCAACCACAGACGTGGTACAGGATAGACAAAATTTCTCGGCTTTTAGTAGGCCGATTTCGATGCTCCTTGGTTTAAATTAAAGGGGAAAGTCCCGAGGATATTATCCTACAGTTTTTTGCAAGTAGCCCTTGCAGTTCATTTGTTATAAACAAATATATCTCGCCATGGTAGATTACTCAGACAGTATGTATATCCAAAGAGAAATATTAATTTCTCAGCTCATAGACGTCTGATTTCAATGCCCCTTGCCTCAAATTAAAGTGCCTCGAATCCTGGGACAAAAATATGCCTTGGGTGATACGTCTACTCCGTATCTCGTCTATGGTTGATCATCATCGCAATATTTAGTTACAATTCCCACCGTTTTAGAAGAGCTGTTGCCTTATTCTAGTCTTAACTGGTAATATCGCATGTGACACTGAAATGGTAAGGGAAGTAGATAGCCCCTTGATGATTCTATACGGGAATGGATAGTGTATTCTATACTTCGTCAATGCTTCCACTTTCCCCCACCGAGGGAATCGACAACGAAATACACCTTGTTGCCGACTCCCGTCTGGAATCTCGTTTCACGTTCCTGTGTGAGTGACCGTTAAACGTGCACAGGAACATGTTACGGACACATCTAAGAGGAATGGCCAATCAGAACACGACAGCACTGCGCGGCTCCCTGGCTAACTTCTTGCAAAAGCCACGTCTCCCTCAGCCACTGTCTTTTGGTGAAAGAATACGGCTCGAATTTGACTTGAGGATAGTACCGTGATCCACGATGCTGTCCAAGTGCTTTGCCTTCCTTTTCTTGGTCTTCGTTACCGTCCTCGCTGAAGAAAAAGACGTACTGGAGCTCAGCGACGATACATTCAACCATGAATTAGAGCGGCTCGAGAACACGCTTGTTATGTTTTACGCACCATGGTAAGATGTTCCTTTTCCGGCAATTTCAACCCTTCGCGGTAACAGATTAGTTCAATCTGTTCGTTATTTTATTGTTTATATCGCGGTTATTAACGATCACGATCGAAAGAAAGCGTTTTCGAAGCTTCGATTTTGGATGATTTTCAGTACCGGCACCGCGCGACGCGTAAATCGGAACGTGTTCCAAGAACCGGAATTGATTCTTTGTTCTGTGAAAAGAATATTGGTAGTTTGTCGTGTGCAATTTTTGGTACTGGAAATCGTCCACTATTTTTACTTTTCCAATCTGCGTATAAAATATGGCACATAAATGTATAACCTTTGCGATTAGAAACGTTTCATTTGTATTCTTGCTCGATCGAATATAAAAAATCTTGTGAAATCTTTCAAAGTAAGAAACTAGAAAGTTAATGTAAGTTAAGACACGAGAAAACGTAATAAAATTAATGTGCAATAAGGTAAAAGCCCCAATAATTATAATAGTAAGTAGAAATCTATTAACTGTTGCTTGTAAGGAAATAAAATATTGCTCGAAATATATTGTTTAAAATCAACGTTTGTTTGCTGAATAAAAACAGGGAAATAATTTTTTACCGTACCTTTTGTAATGCTTGTGTTTCATTGTTGCTCCATAAAATTTAATATGTGTAACTGATATTTTATAGTAATAAGTAATAAAACTAGTATAGTAATAAAATCAATTGTAAAAAAAAAATATTTTATTCATATCTGTATTTGGTATCATAGAGGCAAATGAATAAAAATAAGGACAATGGATGATTTTCATTGTACATAAATTGCAAATAATCATTATCCAGGTGTGGTCATTGCAAAAGATTGAAGCCAGAATACGCGAAAGCTGCTGAACTATTATTGGGTAATGATCCTCCAATCACTCTTGCCAAAGTAGACTGCACAGAGAGTGGAAAAGATAGTTGCAACAAATACTCTGTTAGTGGGTATCCAACATTGAAGATCTTCTCCAAGGGTGATTTTGTCAGTGACTACAATGGACCCAGAGATGCTAGTGGTATTGCCAAATACATGAAGGTACTTGGAATTTTAATGCAACAGAAATTATTCAAGTTACATCGCGTACAATTGACTTGAATAACCTTTAGGCACAAGTGGGCCCAGCATCAAAGGAATTAACCGGGGAAAGTTGCATAAAAGCATTCTTGGATTCGGATGAAGTAGGTGTTGTTGGTTTCTTTGAAAAGGAAGACTCACCTTTGGCAACATCCTTCCAAACTGTTGCTAAGAAGCTCAAAGAGAAAGTCAGATTTGCTCACACATCTGCCAAGTCTGTTTTGGAGAAAGAGGGATACAAGTAATTGATTTCCATTGCTGTAAGTCAGTGGTGTCAAACCTATATATGAACAGAGACTATTAAAAACAGTTTTGGGGAGTCTCTTGGGCCCCAGACAAACAAAGGTTTCCCAAAAAAAAATCCTACCAGATATCCTGATCACCATAAGAAGTGTTCCCTATAATATACCTTTATAATTTGCAATTCTATAAAAGAATTCTATTTTATTGTTTTAATTAAATCAACTTCAAGATCGATTCGAGGGCCGCGCGTTTGACACCGCTGCTGCAAATATATTCCAAGACAAATACCGAACACGCGCGGTAAAAAATATCTCGCTTATTTTTAGGAACAACGTCGTTCTGTATAGACCAAAAATATTGCAAAACAAATTCGAAGCGAACACCGTGAAATATGACGAGTCCGCGGGCGATCTTCAGGAGTTTATTAGCAAAAATTAGTAAGTGTGCAAAATATTTCTTTCGTTCGTAATTGAATTGCAAATAGGCTGGGCATATCGTCCGAATTTTGTTGATTATCCGAATAATAGTAGGAATAAGAAGTACGTATTATTAGCATTTTCTGTTAATTAATATTGATCATCGAAGAAGAAGAATATGAACGTGATGTAATGCAATTTGATATCTCCACTATTTTTCTATAATTCTTCGAATACAATTCGCTGCGGCGAAACGTGTTACGAATAATCCGTGACGTCATTAACCGGATATTCGAATAGTCGCAACCCGAATTGCAAATGGTTGCTCCAACTAAACCTTTCTTCCAGCTTCGGCATCGCCGGTGTTCGCACGCGCGACAACGCAGGAGAGTTCAAGAACCCTCTGGTCGTCGCGTATTACGCCGTGGATTACGTGAAGAACCCGAAAGGCACGAACTACTGGCGCAACCGAATCATCAAGGTCGCGAAAGACTTCCCCAAGTTGAACTTCGCCATCTCTTCCAAAGATGACTTCCAGCACGAGCTGAACGAATTCGGAATCGACTTCGTGAAGGGCGACAAGCCTGTTGTCTTGGCGAGAAACGCCAACAACCAGAAGTTCGTCATGAAAGACGAATTCTCCGTCGATGCGTTCGAAACCTTCCTCAAGGATATGGAAGCTGGTGCTTTGGAACCGTATCTGAAGTCCGAGCCAATTCCCGAAGACAACACCGGAAACGTTAAGGTTGCCGTAGCCAAGAACTTCGACGATCTCGTTACGAACAGCGGCAGAGACACGCTTGTGGAATTCTACGCTCCGTGGTGCGGACATTGCAAGAAATTGGCGCCGATTTTCGACGAGCTCGGTGAGAAGCTTGCCGACGAAGATGTGGACATCGTGAAGTTCGACGCCACTGCGAACGATGTTCCAACGCCGTTCGAAGTTCGAGGATTCCCCACGCTTTTCTGGGCACCGAAAGACGCCAAGGAGAAACCGGTGAAGTACGAAGGTGGACGAGATCTCGAAGATTTCATCAAGTACATCGCGAAACAGGCAACCGACGAACTCAAAGGATTCGATCGCAAGGGCAAACCTGTGAAAGCGAAGTCCGACGAATTGTAAATTTTTTCATAGCAGATTTGCGAGGAGATTGTTTAATACATTTTTTACACACACACACACATATATAAGATACGTCTGAACAGCAGCGAGAGAGAGCTGGGAAATTTCGCTTACCAGTGGTGAGAAAAAATATGGGTGACATATTCTATTAAGAAATTTTTCTAAGTAAAACACGGAAACAGAGAAAGAGAAAAAGAAAGGATTTGAAAGCTTTGTTCGGCAACATGCGTATCGCATTTATTTTACAGAGTATTTGGAAAAGCGAAGCGAAGTATAATTAGGATAGGATTGTCCATATGTATTATGTAACTTTATAATATTGTATATCATGTAAAATTATGCAGAACTGATTTAAAATTATCCGTACCGTCGATCCTAACTCAAGATTTTTTTTTTAAGCAGTTACTTCGTATATTAAGAATCGATTCTCTCCATTCCATTTTTTCATGTTTAATTATGTATACTAGTTTCGAGTTAACGCATTATCTCCCCTTGTTTATAAATAAATTGTTTTGTAACAAATCTTTTACACACCTCACGGCTAACAACGTTTCTCGTTAAAATAATTCTAGCTTAAAAACTCTTCCTGATATGTGATTTCTAGAAAATAGTGATACATTTTAAAACAAACGATGAATTTTGTTCAATAAAATTTGTAAATGAAAATTCATATCGTATTTTTCGAAACCTTCGTGTCAATTCCATTTTACCATTCCCAGGAATAGCGACTTTCAAGTACTAATAACTAACTTTTATTGTTAATTACAATTTATTATAGCAATCGTGGAGTAAATATCTTATATGTGTATTCATATTTATATATATTAAGATTAATTAATCGTAGGATGATCCGTTTAGAACTGAAGAAAAATTACTCTTCGCTTCATTTCCTTAATTATAAAAAATCTTTTCTTCCCCCACTCAGTTACACTGAAAAAATATTGCATACAAACACGATCGAGTTTTTACCCTTGGAAGTATTTTTCTTTAAATTTAATAGTCGCGCGACGAGTTTACAGCCGTCGTTAAACTATTCCCTTGCGGAACTGCAAAGTTGTAAAAAATTGTATTTGCTATATTCTTCTTTCGTATTCGTCTCGCGTGTACAGCAAATATACAGGATGTCGCATAACTGGTAATACAAACGAAGAAATGGTTATTCTACAAGAAGAAACAGATGGAAAATGTAGAATAAATTTCTTTCTTTCGAGACTTTATATTTTTAATGAAAGTAGAGTTGAAAATTCGTAAGATTTTTCCACATTTTAGCACTTCTGATTAATGAAATTTGCTATTCATTCCAATGGGCGTATAAATTAATTCAATTACCTGAAAAATTAACATTTTGCTCTTTTCTCTTTTGTTTGTAATTATAATTGCGTTTACAGTCATACATTATAATGGTTTCATAATCTTTGGAAAAGATTAAGTTGCTTTAAACTTCGATATCTGTTGACACTTTCTCCAGAAACGAAGAAATTTTATTTTACATTTGCAATTATTGTTTTTTTACGTAGAATCGCCAAATTGCTAATCGTACCGCCAGTTACATGACAGCATTTGTATATAAGAAAATTAAAGCGACGCGATACGCTTGCTATATATATATATTATGTAAATGTATGTATATATTTCTCGCGACGTTATCGTAAAAAAATGAGATAAAGCGGTTCGCACTTCTATTGCTGTTTCGTAGCACGGAAGAGATAAAGAAATGCTAGAAGAAAATCATCAGACACTCACGAAAGCGTAACACTTCATCTATTCCAAGAACGGCGATAGTTTTATGTACAATCTTTAATCCTATATGGACCAAACATGTACACGTGAAACAACTAAATGTTTTCTATCATTATTACTTATTCGTTTATATTATACAGCCAGCCACAAAACTCTACTTACGCATCCTACATTTTAGAATATTGAGAATGGGGTGAAAATTATGCTACTATATTTATTACAATAATATGTATTAATTCTTTACCAAAAACATTTTTCTCATATCGTGACGTTGAACCGACTTGTTAAGGAAATTTAATTTAAATATATATATGTAAAGTTAGGCATCCACCAAATGTTTTGACACCATAAAAATTTAAATAACTCAAGTAGTATAGTTAATTAGTTTTGCCTCTAAACGGCTCAATATGTTGATTGGGGAAAAAAATAGAAAAGATGTCGTGAATTTTTGATGATATCGAATTTTAATTAACAACGTAACGCGTCTAGAATGATCGAAACTCTTGTATATATTTGTTCGAATGGTTGAAATTTACAAATGTACGTAGACTTTTGCGACTGACCGTAGATTGCTATGACATACACGGAATCATTATCATTTTGATCCTCGTCGTAGAATTTCAAATTCTTCGATCACTTCGACAACTTTGTGCACTTAACGATACGCAATTTTTCTTTCATAAAAAAAACAGCGATTATATATCTTTTTATTCTTCCGCTTCATTTTCTTCTTCTTCTTCTTCTTCTTCGTTTCGGGTTTATCAATAAAGCATGGGATTAATGAAAATTCAGTCTCAATGACCTTTTGTACAATAATGTATTTGAAAGCTATATCTCTATTCTAACACAAGGATCAAGACGATAAATAAACTACCTGTCTAAGAAAACACTTGGTATACCGATCTCTCGTGATCCACAGCGTATCGTTATAAAAACTGCGGGTAGCGTTTTGTACAAACTTTTAGTGATTTATTCTCATCTGAAAACACGATCGCACTTATTACTGCAGCATTAGAGAAAGAGTCCATAAAGGATTAACCGATACAGTCAATTAATTAACAGTATATCCCTTCGGAAATTATAAAAAGAACACTTGCAAACTTTGCAACGGATTTTCATTTTTTTGCAAAGGCGACGCTTTTCGATCGTCAAATTTACTTCAATTCGATTGCTATCGGCGCGCGCAAAAGTTTTGATGTAGACTCAATTGCAATTATAAACGCCTTATGTTATTTTACTGTAAAAATTATTTATTTAAACTCGCGTGAACTCGAATGATGAAAGTTTTCAATTTCTTTTCAACAATTGTAAGTGTTACAATCTTCAAGCCTTTGAATTTTTAATGTTTCGAACTTCCACGCGTTTAAATCATCAAGTATATTTGAATTTCATAAAGCTTGAATTTTCAAGCTACTAAATTCCAAGCCTTTGAATTAGTAGAAATTTCCACTACGTTTAGACGTTCAAATAATTATGAGCAATATTGTATAATAATTATTATACTTCTTCATACGAATATTGAAAAGCCATCAAAATATTTGCACGCACCTAATATAAAAGACTCTCGATTCTAAGTATTCATTCAAACACAATTTCTCGATTAACTTTGTGCTTCGAACATATAGTTGATCAATGTTTTTCTCTGTTTATTCGTTAACGATAAAAAAAAAAAAAGTTCTATTAACACAATCGCTGCGGATGACGATATTTCACCGTTTCATTCATTTCATATCTCGTCATTAGACCGCGGATCTCTATGCAAATTCATCCTTCTATCGACAGAAACAAAGAAATTGCAATTACCAATTAAACACTGTAACGTGTATTTTACTCTAGATATTTTTCACGGTTTCGTTCATCGCGTTTATTTTGCATTTATTGGCGTACCAAATAATAGATTAACAATGAAAATAATAAAATTCCGTTTACAAATGCGTAAAGATCCGCACTCTAGTTATTATTAATATTTAAGTTCTGTACATTATTGAAAATAGTCGTATTATAAACAATTTAAGGAAAGGTTCAGAAACGGCGAAAATACAAAAGAAAGAATATTGTAGCAATTTTAGTATAATAGTCGTTTGATCGAAGAAATACACGCGCCGCCCGTTTCGAAAATTCCTTCATTGTTGTCCACAGCGAATGGATTAATCTTGCGTTAATCGTTGACAAATAAAATGTTCAGACCGTTGCAAAATTTGACTGCAACCTCACGGAGTTCCGGTTAAAAGCGTAATTGAACGGTAGTACTGCTAATCGTTAAAAAAAAGTTTGTTGAACACAATTCCACAGTCATTCATATTAAATCAATGGCCAAGACTGCATTGCAGTCGTTTAATTCGATATATAGTTCTTGCAAAAAACAACTACCTTATGAACCTTATAGATTAGTTTTTAATCATAGAAGACGCGTAAGATTTCAAGTTTAGAATAATAGAGTATGTATACAAATTGGAAACAAACAAAAAAAAAAAAAAAAAAAAAAAAAAAGAAAGAAAGAGAGAAAAAAAATATAAGAGAGACCAAAAGGAAGGAGAAATACAGGATGACTTAACAGGCTCGATAATCATTTTACAAAGGTAACTCTTTGATATACTCGGTGTAAATTAATCGGTGTTTTTGAAGAACACGCGTGTTATATACTTTCGATCGAAATAACGCGTTGAAGAGCATCGATATCGCTATGAAAATCAACATGTTCTGTGAAATTTGTTCGCCCTAAATTAACCCTTTGAGTGCTTAGCAATTTTAGTAGCGAGGGCCGCTTCTTGATTTATTTTCACATGATATTTAATATGAATATCGCGCGATCGTTATTAATCACTACGATGTTTCTACATTCGTATTAAAGTAATCTACTTTAAATTGCATTTATTTTATAGCTACTTTATTTATATTATTGTGTATTTATTTCGGATCACGTGTCTACTTTCGTTAACTTCATTTGTAAAAATCTGAATCTGCATAAAGGGGGATATTCGCAGTCTAATCGTGACGATGTTTCGAAATTTGTGTTTGGCATTATATTTTACATTAATTCTTCGTCGTTTTAAACGACTCTGTGTACCGTGTACAAAACCAACCGCACATAGCGCTCAAAGGATTAATAGTTACAGTGGACCCTTGAAATTCGAACAAAAATTTAATGGAATAGCTGCTAAATTCGAACGGAAACTCAAACAAACATTTACAGCGTAATAGTCAAGGATCCTAAAGAAGTAGCTTCTACGATAGCAAAAAAATTATCGGTAACTATGAGCCTATTTTATCGGTAGATTTCGAGGGTCTAGAACGGACTAATCGCATTTAATTGCATTCTTTCGATTGAGAAAGCTCAATTCGAAGTTCGAGCAACTTAAAGTTCGAACCATGTGTCTTGGAACGTATCATGTTGGATGTTCGAGGGTCCACCGAAGCGCGTTTTGAACGCTTCCCGATTATACACCAATCAGGTCGGATAATTTAAAAAAGAAACAAAAAAAATGAAAATAAAAGAAAAACGTCGCGTAAACGTAACGCGAAAACCAGGACATCGTTTGTGTGCTTTGTTTTAGATACAAGGGATGTGTTGTCGAAATATATAAATATAATATAGCCGCTGTTACAATCCGTAATGTTAGTGTCATCGTATTACAATAATATAATAATAAAAATAATTAATAATAATAATAATAATAATAATTAATAATAATAATAATACATTTAGCCTAGTTGGTATTCTTAAAGATCAAACTGATCCGCTGGTCTACTTACGCAATTATATAATATAATATAACGTTTGTTACTTTTTTTTTGTTTTGTTGTTGCTTGTCTGTTGTTGTTTTAAGAAATATAGAAACAATGCAATGGTTCGATAAAATAGCGACGCAACATTTAGAATTCTTTAAACGTGTCTGGTTCTGAAATTCTTACACATTGCTTTTCATCTATATATGACTTTGCATTGCATACTACGTTTCTAGTTTCCCCCACGTTTTTTTTTTTTTTATTTCCTCTTCGCGCTTTATACTCTTCTCTCTCCGTTACGAATTCCCCCAACTACTACTCCTTTTTCGCTCCCTTCATTTTCACGTTCATTTTTTTTTTATTATCAAAAATAAACAGCCACTACGATTAAAAAGAGAAAAGAAAAAGAGAAGGTATAAGAATGCGTATAATAGTAATGAGATACTAATAATAATAGTAATAATTGCTACAATGATATAAGATAATTATGTACCGTAAAATGTAAATAGTTGGTATGACAATTATTTTAATTGTTTTAAACTCGAAGCACAATTCATTACCATTAAAAAATACAATCAAGTAATCATTACAATATACATTATGGTTTTTTTTTCTCAATATATAGCACATATACTTGTAGTTGAATTTAGTCAATAGCTTCTTTTAAGTCTCCGGTTTCGTCGATGACAGTATTTAAGTTTTTTTCCTTTTTCATATATCTATATATATATTTTCATATATATACATATATATATTTATATATGTACTGCGGGCGCATTTTGTGGTTGTCTCTCATTTTTTTCATAGATTCGTTTTATTGTGTAAAATAATTGAAGATAAGTTGTTGTTGTTTGTAGTTGTTGTTGTTGCTATTATTATTATATTATGGTTTCGGCTGGGGGCCTCCGGCATATAACAACTAGCTTCATTGCCGCTAGCAATTCCATTAGTGTTATCTCGTTATCGGTGACAGTTCAAGAATTATAGGAGCCAACATCTTCCCTTCTTCTTCTTTTTTACCTACGAACTCACATAATTTTTATAATAACGTCTGCTCGGTTTAGATTCACGTTTAACCCATTAACCGGGCATACCGACTTGTAATACTCGTTAAGAGATACTTCTCAAGCGCCCGTGACGAGTTAACTCGTCGCGTGTATATTTCAAAGCAGCGCACGTAAACTTAAGCTGGACTAATTATTACTTTTATTACTGTCACTATTACTGTCGAAACCTATTATTATTAATACGGAAAAAAGGGTCGATTTAATAAAATTATGTAACATCACCTTTAAAACGTGTAATCTAAACATATTAGAATAAATAGATAGTTTTTCTCAATTTCGTAAGGCGCCTCTCTAGATACAAATTTAGTATTACAATTTTTTTAGCCTCGATTCTTCGTACATTCATTCGTTATTAAATAAACGAATTAAAGTGATGATTATAGGGACGCTGACTGAAGCAGAAATAGTGGCAAAAGAATTATTACGTGAATCCGTGAAATTCCCTTTCATAATCGCACCGTTACAAAGTAGAATTCAACAACGTGGTTTGACTGGGAAAAAGATCGAAACACGTTGATCCTTAACGGGTTAAGAAACCCTATCGAGCAACCTTATACCAGCCGTTGGTTCAGCAACAAAGTGGCGCGTGCCCTTTCGATAAACTACCAGCCCGGTTAATGGGTTAAATATACTTGTAACGAACGATACTTACTTGTAGCGCTGCCCGAGTAGCCGTCTCAAAAACTTCCCTAATACCCTCCTTACTCTTGGCGGAACATTCTAGATAAGCGAAAGCGTTGATTTTTTCGGCCATAGCTCTGCCTTCTTCTGGCTTAACTGGTTCCTGTTTCATCTTGCTAAGCTCCTTGATGGTATTAGGGTCGTTGCGCAAGTCTCTTTTGTTTCCAACAAGGATAATGGGCACGTTCGGGCAAAAGTGCTTCACCTCCGGCGTCCATTTCTCGGGAATGTTCTCCAACGAATCGGGACTATCAATGGAGAAGCACATTAGGATTACGTCTGTGTCGGGATACGACAGTGGACGCAACCTATCGTAATCTTCTTGCCCAGCTGTGTCCCAAAGAGCCAATTCCACCTTTTGCAAAATTGTTTTTTAACGTGTTTAAACCAAGTTCAAGCAATACGAAGTACAATAGTCCTCGCTTTAACGTCCGCCGCAATCTCCGCCAATTCTTATTTGTTCATTTATTTATTCATGTTACAAGTACAAATCGTCTTGAACAATAATATACATAGGATTATTTATAGAAAAGAACAACGACGCTATGGGTAGATACATATATACAATGTAGCTCAGATAGAATTGTAAGAGTTCAATTCTTGGAAATGAGACCTCTAAGTGAGCTTTGAACCCTCCAGCTTAGTAATGCTATGTCTACAATGTTGTTCGCGGACATTGTTCGTCGTCTGTGTGGATAGTTCTGTAAACAGCGAACACGGTTCGCTTAGGAGGCGGTGCATCAAAGGGCTCAGAGTTCGCAACTACTTGCAAGCTCCAGTGTGACTGCGATATTGTTTCGGATCGCGAACAGTTCTGTTCAGTGTCGATTCAGCATCTCAGAGTCCGTAACTGTTCGCGAACTCAGAGTTTGCAACTATTTGCGAACTGTTCGCGAACAGTTTCGTTCAGTATGAACCCAGTATAAGAAAAAGAAGGATGTAAGCTAAGACATTTGACGATCGAATTCTCGTTGTCTAGCTCACGTCCATTCTTCCCCTTTCTCTTAGCTAATTTCCTAGAAGTCTCCCGCCCGCATAAGTGTCCAGATTCGGTCCCAATTGCGGACGCTAAAGCGGGGACTACACCTCTTACAGTACAGTAAGAAGGAGGAATTTTTCCAAGTTCTCTCTTACCTGTTTCCCATCAACCTCAATGTCCGCGACATAGTTTTCAAACACTGTAGGTACATAGACTTCAGGAAACTGGTCTTTACTGAAGACTATGAGTAAGCATGTTTTACCACAAGCACCATCACCCACAATAACCAATTTCTTCCGAATGGCTGCCATGAATTCTAAAATATAAATCATTACATACTTCGTTTACTAATACTCCGATATATTCGGCACCGTTCAAGAAAAATTATATAACATTACGTATGTAACTCTGATCATCAAAGTACATTTATTTAATCGATACAAAAGCAAGAAATACACATCCATTTTGATATATATATATAATATGTATATAGTGATATAAGAAATTTCTTTTATTTACACGATTCGTATATTTCTTAGATTTGTTTTTTTGTTTTCTTTGGATTGCCACTTGTTGCAAGTGGGCACACACATCTCATCAGTAACTTACCTATGTACAAATTAATGCTACAATTTTGTGTCTCGTATAAGTTGTTCACGTTATACCGAATTCGTTCAATTTGTTTAACAATCGTTACACGTTCGTTAATAATGGCTAAAATATATATACATAGCACGTACACTTAATTTTGACAAATAACAAAGATGCGCAACTTCCAGTGCTTTTATCCTATGCACGCATACACGCGTAACACGAGTGTATGCAATATACACATATACATATATATGTATGTATATATATATATATATATATGTATATATATGTATGTATGTATGAGAAACTTATTTGTAAATTACAGAAACACTAATGTGGAAATCTAGGTAGCAAAAAAACTTCTAATTCGCATCTCTTTCCGTACTGCGTAGAGATGCAAAAAGGAGTACCTTAAATACTATTCAGGTGCTAGTGATAATGAATCTAAATCAACCAAAATATAACATTTGTCTGGGGAAACATGAGCTAGAATTAGTTTTAACTAAGGGCATGCAGAGAGTGAGCACATAATACGCATAAGATAATCATAACTTAGTGGGGAAACACAAGGAACTTCGAGAAGAGAAGTGAACGATATCGATGTTAAAACGGAAATTGCTTTTTCCAGCACCCTGATAATAAAAAGCATAAAAAAAAGTAAAAAAGCATAATCTTATAAACGGGTAGTAGATCCAAGTGCAAAATGTAGAGATATAAAAAAAAAAAGAAACAATGAAAGAGACCAAGAGAAAAAGCATTCTTCAGGATAGAGTTAGGAAGAAGTCAGGGTAATCTTTTGAAACTGTATATTTCGAATATCTCGATGTTTCGAACCTTTTGTATAGCGTATAAAAAATTTGCCACCTGAAAGTATCGTATCCGTCTGTAGTTTTTTTTTTTTTTTTTTTTTTTTTTTTATATATATATATAACGAAATACTAAAAAACTGGTACTAGCATTACAAATATAATAGCATACACTCCCTACAGCCCTCTGTTTACTTACATTTACATCGCTAAGAATTGCCTCTAATTTCATTACTGCCAGCTAATTGATATATATATCGGGTATATGATAGGTAAAAAAGATCTCTTTGTGTCTATAAATTCGTGTCTACTATTTAGAAAGCAACTTACGAGGGCTGAAGATTTAAAGGATATTGATTGGGTCGTACCTGATCCAGGGTACCCCGTATCGTCTGGACCGAGGCATCGGCCCATATTGCATCCCATGTTTTTAGTCTTTCTTTCAGCGTCTCTGCTTTAAGTGGACATTTTGTATGTTAGAATGGATAAGAGGCTGCGAGATAATTGCATGTACCACACAGATATTATATAAATATCATATATATGCATATATCTTGTTTCTAATGTAACTGGTATTACAATATAATAGTACTTGAGTAGCTGTAAAAGGTATTAAACACAAACTAACATGATCTTTACACTTTTTTTTCGGGTTCATAACTCTTTCCTTCCGATACATATAAAAATATATATATATATATATATATATATATTACATATATATATATATATATACTACAAGGCTTTGCAACAATGTCAAAGATTATAACATGTGGATTCAATGTTATCATAAGTGTTATCATAATGACCTCGTGTACACATTTATATCAAAGATTACAGAATTTTCAAGTGCATAAGGTAGAGCCTTACCATTTCTGTGCGCGTGAAATTACTTTTAATCATTTGCAACAAAGTTCCTTGCATGCCATTATAAATATGGTATTCGTGACAAAGACAATACCTTATGCCTCACAACAAAATAATGATATCTTCAACAGAACATGCATAAACATATAAGATCGAATACTTCTTTGTATTAATCATGCACTATCCAGAGAAGTACGTGTTGTACCCATACAAAATGATCTTTGAGAAGCACAAAATTATAAGCGTGTAATAGGCTGACACATTCCCATTGTACACAGATAATAAGATGCTTTGTTGTAAGATTTCAACAAAAGCTTATCACAGTGACCATTTAATATTTACTCAAAGACAAGGAAACACTTGTACATATATATAGTTGCAAACATACGCATGTTGCTATTGGAGAATTTAGCTTGAAATCCTATATTCAGTGGAAATCTTGATTACACGACAAATATGCATCAAGTTTGTATCTCTGTTATGTTTTATTGTTTTACACAGATTACAGATTATTGTTAATATACAAAGGAGAGTTGCTAGCTGGTGAAGTTTGTGATACAGAACCAAGAGGCACAAATACAATTCGTTTCTGGCATGTATTTAGTTCTCAGAAGTTAATTGTTTTTGTGTGTAACAGAAGTTAAAAAAGAAGCATATTAGTGAGATCCTGCACAGAAGCAAAGACTTTTAGCATCTGATAAATATAACAGTGGTCTAGTATCAAAAAGCAATGCAAATAGAAGACTGTGTGTCAATGAAGTAAAGGGAGGGGGTGGGTGGATATTACAGTGTTAAATGTTAAAGCAACAACAACACAATTCGTATTAAACTTTCGACAATCTCGTCTCGCTTTGTTATTGTTTTAAAACGTGTCGATGGTTATAATAGATATTAATAGTGTTTTTACCTTAATGTCCATTAAAGATAAGACAATTCGAGCTATGGGTTGGAATTGAAAGCAAATCGTATATCACTCCGTTCTCCTTCTTTTTTTTTCTCTCACGATTTCCATTTGCACGCGCAAAACAGATTAGATAGAAGAAAATATCCGTCGGAATGCTGCTCCTACCATCGCGATTTATCGATACACGCGTACAATTCTAAATATATTAAAACGGAACCCGCGCGTTAACCGAAAGAAAAATCGATGCACGTTTGTTTGGTATTTTTATTAGCGGAACGGAAATTCCGATGAAATCATTCTCAGAAGATAAAAAAAAAAAAAAACAAAACACAACAGAACTAAAGAGCGCAAGTGAAAACGAGATACGCGGATTGTTCCTCGTCGTAGTGGTCGTCGTCGTCGTCGTTGTCGTTGTCGTTGTCGTTGTCGTTGTCGTCGTCGTCGTCGTCGTTGTCGTCGTCGTTATTGTTACAAGACGGGTGTAGCAAGAAACGCGGACAATATCTATCGAATTTGCAGAGGAAGATTTACCGACCTTTTTTGTTTATCGTGGATCCTATAGACGGTGGAGTTCTCAGCGAGGTAAACGAAGACGCAGGAATGTCAAGTGGAGAAGCTCTGTGACACAGATATTGTCTTAGGTTCGCAGACACAAGGAGGACCGGGGAGCTTTTTGGCGAATTTTGCACAGCCGGAAGTGCATTGCCGCGTAACGGGGTAAAGGGGCAGGGGGGATAGGCCGAGAAGGGAGGATGGGGGCGCTGGGGGTGCGACAGGATAGCGACGCAGGGGTCTAGAGCCTGGGGGACGATTTACATACTGAACTAAAGGCCCAGGTCGGTTACTTGAACTGGTGCAAGCGATCCGAAGATCTGCGATCGAATCGAATCGGCGGCGGCCGACGGCGTATAGCTTCTCGTATGTTGGAATTTAAAACGGTCGTCATGCGAAGATGCTGTAGATTCGTAACGCATGGCACTCCCTTCGGCCCTCTCTCTATATTTCACGGGAGGAGGAGAGGTTTTTTTTTCCCTCCTTTGACACACAGAGTTCCCGGTTGCGCCGTTAACAAACCGATATGCGGCACGCTTAACAAACCCGGCCACACAGCACAGCACACTCTCGCACCACTCCAACCAGTATTACTTAAGAAATAATTGCGTATTTACCTGAAATGTTAAGCGACAGAAAGTCAAAAAGATGGCTGCCCTCGATGGCCACACCTCAATCTGTTGAGTGTGCGGCAATCGAGTTGCAAGGGGGGGCATTATACTCAGGCCCGTAACTGTGCTTTGAAACACCTCGGTCTTTCGATACTTCTGCGACGCCCCCGAATTTTCAACAAGTTAGTAGTCGCTCATTAGGCCGAGGAATTTTACGGCGACGGTTTGGGGAGCAACTTTTTCACCGCGTTTTGCATAATTCGGGTTTCATATTCATGAAAAATTGAAGATTACCAGAGATCATTAGAGCTGACAATAGATGGAACAAACTGAATCTAATAACAAATGGTATTTTTACTCAATTAAAGGAATATTATGGTGTTAGACTGCGCATTTTTATGTGAATTCGTAGTTTCGAAAGCACGAGAAACAAAATGGAAGCTAAACGGGAATTATTAATAATGCTTCATTTATTGCGGATGTTTTATATTAATAATTTAGTAATTTTGCATGTTACGTGCATTTTGTGCTAAATCTTCTATGAATGCATCAAAACCCGTAGTCTAATTATTATATCTATCGATCTTGGATTTATTGAATAGAATTCGTATTTTCGAAAGCAGAATCAGCATAATGGAAGCTTAACAGAAATGATTAATTTCGTCTTGCGAATTTATAATAACGCAATTGCATACTACGTGCATCCTGTAAATGCATAAAAATCCACAGTTAAATTATCATTCATTTTTAAAAGTTTTCGTGCGCACGCTTATTATAGTAATTTTTGTACTAGCTTTCTTATCTTCACTAATACTATTTTAGTATATTTGAGAAACATCGATAGAATAGAAAATGTCAAAGAATGGCACAAAAAAATTGATTACAATTGTTATATATTCAAATAAGTGCGCATTTTGTTGCACTAGTATAGTTAACGAGAAAAATGTACAAAATCTAACAAGAAAGGATTTGCATGCATTTATAGGATATTTAAGTTTGCACCTAAATAAAAAATGCACACACAGTATGTGCATATTAATATACAAAACGTATAAAACAAAGTAGAGTACAAATTATTGTATTTTGAGGATGAAACATTTCTCATTAATTAACTTTCCATTATTAAACTATTATTTTCCATTATAAACCTTCTTCATTATTAATTTTAACACTAGAACTACCAAGTCAGTCGAAATGATCGATATTAATAATTTACTATAAAAATGATACAAACTTCCAGCAATGGATTTTTGAAAATATTCCACGATTTTCTACTCAAAGGATAAATACAAAGAATTACTTCATTTGCAACTATATAATATTTTCTTCGAGCGTAATTATATTATGATTTTTATTCCATATATTATCATTTTGGATTCGAAAATACAAATATATTACATACAATTTATAATTATAATATTACGTTAATTGCATAATTACATATTTGTAATGTTCCATATATAATAAGAATGATACGTATAATTTGAATAATAAGTATGCTTTAGCGGCTGGTAGTTCTAGCGTTAAAAATACGAATTTGTCTAGCAACTATTATCGAATCGGTACGTTCCTGTGCGATACTCCGAAACGGACGAATCATGCGCCACCGCGCACGTCACGAACCTGTAGAAAGACTTTGCGCACGCATCATGTTTCTCGGATGTATTTGTGGGTGAATGACGGAAAGGGTTGGCAAATATGTAAATAATGCTGCATCGCAACTTCATCACCCAGCGCCCCTGGTATGTAACACGTGAAAATCACCGCGTTATAACTTCATAATCGCGCAACGAGCGAGAAACCGGCATTAAGCCGTTCGCATTTTCAATCGACGGCGCTAGGCGAAATAGGTTTATAACTTTTCCTCGCGATCATCGCGTTTTCGACAACGCGTACGTTATTTATGTTTTATTTTGAAAAACATAAACACAACGCAGAGGCTGTATGTACAGTTTATGCAATAGATATAGCGATATCGCGTGCACGCTGGCGCGTTTACGCGCGAGCATTGCGAACGCGCCTGAAAAATTAAATTTAGCCGTCGCGCGGCGATAAAAATGCCGATTTTAGCTGGGCACGATTATTAAATTAACAATTAAGCAATCATTTCAAATTCACATAAAGTAACGTTAAAGCTATTCATTTCTTTAAATCGTTTTATTTATTCGTTTGAAGGAAGGGAAAGTTTGGAATCATTTTCTAGATTATAGCCGCGTATATAGTAACACTTTTTCGGGCTTCCAAATTTAGTTCACAATTTGCTATTCGATTTAATTTTATTATCATGTTAATAAGTACAAATTAAACGCGTACCAATATTTAGAATTTGGCGAGATCACGCAGAATTAAACAAATTTTCAAATAATCATGTCAACAGCCATTGAAATGTGCCGAGTTTGAATTTGTGCGGGGCTTTTTCGGCCCCCGTAATCCCAAAAAGGGTTCGTTCAAAGTTAATATTATAGATATTAATAGTTATTTCTTTTATGTTCGTAAATTATCGATCGAAAATTTTTCTATGGTACTTTTTCCGTCTTTGCTAACTGGAAGTACTTAAGTACTTCGTCCAAACTTTCGGATAATAGCGTGACTTATATAAACGTGTTGCGTAGCAGACGTTTTTTGGAAAATTAAATTACTATTATAACGATTGATGTTTTTGGCTTGAATTGTTCTTTTATTTTCGAAAGAAGCCCCCCAGTTTACGCGTAATACAAACCTATTAATATACGCAACCACGTACACATTTATATACGATATTTTATTTAACAAATCACAAAATATCATAAATTTCAACTGTAAGAATATTTTTGTCGTTTTTGCCACGTTTCCGGTGATTTTGCACTGTGCCGTGCGTCGGAAGAAAGGGAAAGAAACGTAACGTTTTTATTAAAAATTCAATGTATATTGGTATTTTGCTACGGGCGAATATTTGTCTAATGGTTTAGAAACTAGATGTGGGATTAAAAATTTGACAGGGTACGACAAGGAAACTTATTGCTGAAAATATTAGGTACCGGAAATAGTTCGTGCGGTTTTATCAGAAATGCACTCAAATCGAATTTTTACAGAACTTCGGAAGACTATTAGAATAATTGGAAAGTTCGTATAAAAAGTTAACAATCTTGCTCGTCAGGTCTGCAACATAGTAATACGATGAGTGTTTCGTTAAAAAAAAAATTGCAATTTATAATAAGAAAAATTAAAAATCTTAGAGCATCCTTTTGACAAAAATTTGTCAAGGATTACTTTCGTTATTAACGATTCAATCGCAGTACTGTAAGAAAATGTTGTCTAATTTTTATATTCTTATATAAAATTACAATCGGAGAGAGTTTAGACTACTTAAACCTTGTAATATATAAATCGTCCGACAAATCCGACCAGAAATATACTAAAATTGTATTTTTTTACCATAAAGTAATTCACATTGTTAAATAAAATAACGTTTGAAGGAATTTTAGTTCGATTAAATTTCGTAGCATAAATCCGAACGAATTCTTTCCGCCACCTAATCGATTGATTACCGCTAATGCTCGTACATGGAAATCGGATAACAAAGTATGCAAGTACCCGTAAATATAAAACGACGGAAAATGTATTGAAAGAAAGAACTTAATATATATGATAAAAAATATAATTGCTCTTCTTTCGTATGGTAATTTATCGTATTTAAAACAAGTAGGAAAATGTATAGTGTACTGTACAAATCAGTTAGAATAAGAATAGATCGAAGGCGTATTGGGAAAAAAAAAAAAAAAAAAAAAAAAAAAAGCAACAAGTAATCGATGCAACGTTCAAATGCCTATCCTATTAACAAAATATTCGCCGTATTTCGATATTTATTATTATATCTAGTCTTCGCATACCAAACATCTCCGTCGCACATCCAAAAAGACAAATCGTTATGGTGTTCTTTTATTTCAATGGTAATTAAGTTATAGGAAAGTTTCTATAGTATACGGTATTGTGAATATGATTTCAAGACAGCGGTAATTGAAGTTAATCGAAATCACGGTGTGTCGTGTTTTACTCGTTCGTATATTTAAAAAAACAAAGAGAAAAAAAAAAAAAAGAAAGAAAGAAGGAAAGAAATCATAGACACTGTCCCATAACTATTATATGTTTCGATTCAATTCATGTTCTTCCATTTTGCATAGAATCTTTACGGTATAACAGAATCACAGTCCTTTTAATTTTGTTGCGGGGGATCTTGATCGTCCGGATTTCCGCCCATTTGCTGTCTTAAAATCTCAATCAATTCGGGATTGGCATTTTGCAATTGTCGCGCGAAGTGTTGGCCCCTGCAACATTGTTGCGTAGTTTAATAGCTGCGCGAATGTACTAATCGTCTTTTAACGATATTACATGAAACACGGTTGATATCCGAAAAATCCTAGTTACACTCACGCCTCTATAAGAGCATCCATGTGTCCTCCTTGGTCTACTTGCCCCATCATAAGATTGCTCACCATACTTTGGAGAGCAGGATTGGCTAACATCTGACGCGCCATATCCATAAGGGCAGGATTTCTCAGAATCGAACTGAGTTCCGTGCCGGATACCACGCCGCGGTTCAAACCCATATCATTCATTCCTGGCTGAGCCAATTTCTCCTCTGCTACTTGTAAATTATTCTTGTAACTCTCGTTATCCGGCTCCATTTCCAAAGCCTTCTGATAGCTTTCCTTGGCTTCTTTGTGTCTTTGCAAGCTAGAATACGCTAAGCCTAGTCTTCCGTACGCTTTGCTGTACGAAGGATCGATGGATAACGCGGTATGGCAATCTTTGATTGCTAGTTGATGGTTGCCGATTTTACTGTAGCCCGCGGCGCGGTTACAATAATACACCGCGTTGCGACCGTCTAATTGAATTGCCCTAAACGAACAGCATTAAGTATTGTTAAATTTAATATTCGTAAAAGTACAGAGGGGTCCAAAAAATGTATACTCTCGTTGTTCTTTAATATCTGTGGAATAAATTGCAATGGAATGTTAATTTTCGGGCAGGAGTGTAGCGTGACGTTTTTTTAATTTATCTCTCAGATGAATTTTGCTTTTCGTCTACGTACAGTAGGTACGATTTTAGAGTCATATTTTTTATGTTAAAATGCCTATTGAGTAGAGTCATATTTTCGATGTTAAAATGTATATAGGGTAGATACACTACTAAATAAACACGCACCAATGAATGGACATTAAGTAAAAAGACGCGTAAAATAAGTTATTACAAGAAATACATGTTTAAATTTCGATTATTACTAATTTCATGTTTCGCATTGAACAAATTCCAGAGTCCACACGGTGGAACGAAATTAATCGTAAAATTAAGAAAAATAGTTTTCTGATCCTTTGATATTTAATACGATGTAGTTGAGATATACATGTACTCAATACACAAATTAATCTTGGAGAGATGTAGTATAAATTGGTATGATGAATGTAAGTATAGGATAGAGTATATAAATGTTAAATTAAACTAAGTGTATGAAGAACCTGCAATGTATATAAGAAAATCAAATGGAAAAACCAAAGTCTATTTTTAAGTCTAAAGAGACTGAAAAAAAATATATTTAAAGTATATATTTAGAAATATGTTAACTAAGTATACCAATGAATAATTCGCCTTTCAGTTGAATTTAATACATACTTTTAACAAAATCAAATACCTGTATTGTCTTAAATAGAATTGCTCTTTACAGCAACTATGCTTATTGCTATAGACACTTGCTAAAAAAAGAAGCTTGATCTTTTGACAAAGTAACTGTGTCGATACATGAAAAAATAGTGCATTATTATTTATTGTACATTGGTACACTTAATATATTACAATAGCTATTGCGTATAAATTAATGTAACATAAAGTTTATTGTATTGCTATCATAGACAAACAGAAAAATACTGAATTTTATTACTGTCCATTCACTGGTGAAATCTACATTTCTGGCTTCTCAATTTTCTTAATTATACTTCCTATTTCTTTTGAGCTACTTTGTATGTCTTACAACGATATAAAAGTATAGACATTCAAGAATCTGATTATAATCATCAGAATGCTCATCAATGCTATTAATCCTTCAAGTTCAACTTAAAGAGTCAACTTAGTCCTTAAGTGTTCACTTACTAGTGTACCTATCTTATATCTTTTTGGGCCCCTCCGAAATTTTAGATGATTTTCATGCTCCAACAAAGAGTGTATGTACTTTGTGTAATTAGCCAGAGCATCGTGGTATTTCTCAGCCTTCATAAGAGCATTTCCCTCATTTTTCAATTTCTCAGCTTCGGCTTTTGCTTCTGGAGTTGCTTCAGGAGCTAAGGGAGGCTTTGCATTCTCCACAGAGGACTTGTACACCTCGTATAGATTAAAATTTGCCGGGGTGTCGGATGCTTGAACATTGTAAGCACTCTCTAAACATTGTATCGCGACTTCGAGACTTTCCCGGGAGTCCGCCGTAATATCGCCCTCCTCTAGTTGTTGGGTTAAGAATTGAACAATTGCTGCTACCAGCCCCTTGACAGCCATCACTGCCTTAAAGGAACCGTCCTGCCTGAAATAGTAATCCTAATTACGTGATAATTACGCGCTACGTTGCGACAAATAACGTTAACGTCCGCTTTTACAACGTTCCGTAATGGAAGATTCGTGATACGTGTCGTAACCTCAAAATACTTTTCCGACTACTCATAATATTTCGAAAACGCTAAACTCTTCGATCGAACGGGAAACGCGATGATTGTTTCAGTAAGATTAACCGCGACGTCGTAGCCAGTGTTCGTGAATCGTTAATCGTTCCGTCACGCGAATTCATTGCGAATTAACATAACCAAAAAGCATGCCGGATAAAAGAAGGCGTGATCGAGTTTAGTCGAGCACATTTCAATCGTTTACCGCATGAACGGAAATAATTCGGGTTTTACCGTGGCCGCGTTAAATATATTCAATTACGTACGATTACGTGTCTCAAATTGCAAATTGCTCGCGGGTTAATTAAGAAGGAACAAAAGTTGTCCTGCTACAGTGAAACGACGCACTGACAGTTTTATTTTAAGTCATCGGAGTTCGCGATGATTTCTCGTTGCTCCCGCGAACGGAAAGCTACTCTTCGCGGTTTGATATACCTTGGAAGTTTAAATGCAGTATCACGCAGCAACAATGAAGGAACTTCAATGTATTTCAATGGCTTCCAAACGTGCGAAAAAGCGGAATCTTTAACGCTTCGCGTTCCGTCGGCTGCTCAAAGCGGAGCTCAAAAAATACTATCACGCCTGTACCGAAGGTAATCGCGACTACCAGATCTAATTATTCGTAATTCCATATGATGATTTTATGCCATCTAGTTATCCCTCGAATCTCTTTCGCAAAAAAAAGCCGACGAATAAAGTCCAGTTGATCCGTGTGAATTGCGCGGGCGCAATTCGGTCACCGAATCTTATGCTTTCCAGATAAAATCATTTCGCTCGCAAAAATAAAATACCATCGCCCAGGTATTTGAATGCAATAAGTATAAATATATTAACAATCCGTCGGGCGATTACAATTTTACAGTGCAAATAAATATACATTATATTTCGATCCACTTTACGTTAACCCTTTCGCTGTTTATCTCGTATACTTGATACGGACATTTTTTTAAAGAAGTGATAGTTATAGAAATGTAACTCGTTAGTAATAGTAATTTAACACTGGGTTTACGGGCATTGATTGGATAATTTGACAGGGTTCTGAAAAAACAAGTATATTGTTTATAAATATTCGACATTGCAAGCTTGAAGAGGGAGGGAGTCATTTAGAATACATATTCCTACCATTGCGTTAATTGAAGTTAACATAAACTACCGGATAATCATTTTTATGATCTCTGTAACATTCAAGTATAACATCTGAAATATGTCGAATTCACGAGTTCCGTAAATCTAGCGTTAATTCATAACTCCGTTGATTTCTGTTATAATAAATAAGAAAAGGAACAAGTTACTACTACAAAAATTTGCAAGCGTTTAAAAGTGAAGAACAGTACTTTCTTTTGTATTAATGGGCTTTCCTGCAGCCCGCACAATAATAATAATAATAATAATAATATTTTTAGCTTCATTGTAAGTAGCATAAAGAAACGTTCGAAGCAACGGAATTTCTTTTTATCTTAAAAAAAAACAAGTTCCAAGAGTGATTCCGCTCTTCTTATTTGCAATGCAAATGTAAAGAATTTATCAACTGTTTTTTCTAAGTTTCGCATCGCTAATCAACGGCGAAAGGGTTAAATCGTATTTGACACGATACGCCGGTTTATAGCGCGAACGCGGAACATTAACAGCGATAAATAAATTGTTTATGTGCTGAGATAATTGTAAAATTTTAGTGGGGCCCGTGCTTTACGATTCGTAGTATCGTGCTGTTCGTGCTCGTGCCCGTAAAAATATAGTGATTTCCTAAGTAGTAGAACGGTACCATCGCTTGTAAATCGTCTATTCGATGCTGCATCTTCAGCTGGAATTTCTGAAAATAATACGTCAAAATGCAGGCGAAATTCATTGCATAAATTATCGAGTTGAACGAAAGAAAATTCGCGCCGTTTTTTCCCGTCAACTCGGGGAGACGATCTTTTTCTTTTTGTATTTTATTCGTGAAAATGTTCACAGCATTCAACCCAATAATTAGTTGATTAATCAATGTAAACTTACTTGGGCGTACATGTATTCGTAAACGTAAAATTGATCATTTTCCGTGGTGACGATTACAAAAGCATCGCTCCGACCAAACTCTGATATTTGGAATAAGAAGATGTTAATAGACGTTGCTACTTTGTTGTAACATTGATGTATTTTACTTACCATCCGCGTAGAAACATTCCAAGCCGTCGACTCGCGAATCGTGGAAGAGGCTTTGGTAACTAGAAAAGTTGTCGACTTCCGAATCGTAGCGGAAAATATTGATCGCATTCGTATCGAAATCGTCCAACAAAACGAAACAATATTCCTCTTGGAATAGACTCTTTACATTGCGGGTTTTACCTCCGAAACTTCTCTTCGTTACAAACTGAACGATACTAAACATTAATACAATTTTCCAAGGGCTTCGCAAAGAATTAATAAGGGAGATAATTTACCTTGGAAGTGACGGGGTCTAATTTGTACAAGAAAGACTTTTGCGAATCTCCGAAACAGCCTAGAAGTAGATACACATCGCGATGATTCATTTTGAAAATTTCTATAGCCCATGCACCATCGGTTGGTAATTTCTGCTGCAACGATAGCGCGTTCTTCTCGAGATCGATTTTATAAATCACCGAATCTGTGCGATGCGTTGCTAACGATGCGTCGTAATACATTGCTAATACCACGAAAGCTGCGTCTGAAACAAGAGTAATGTAAACAACAATTGAGGATCTTTCCGGAAAAAAGGGTTCGTAAGATAAAGTGGCGAACTGACAACGAGTAAATTCTATCGGAATGAACGAACGTGTTCTAAACTTAATTGGACAGTATATTAAAACGAAACTTTCGATTAAAGGACTATTGGTTACAGTGGTATCGCTATTAATTAACCAAAAAGGAGTTTCTAGATTTATGAGACTTTTTCTTCTCAAAGCTTCTCGATTGGATAAGAAATTCCATTAGTCAGGCAATATTTAGCAAGAGGACAAAGAAATTCTGGGACAACGCGATCGTATTTAACTTACTGTCGTGCGTCGTGAAAAGCTTCGCGTCTCTTAGAAATCCTCGAATTGCCGAGGAAGCTTCCCTCACATTAGCCAAAGTGTCTCCGGTATCGATCGTCTCAGGTTTCATCCACGAGATCGTGATAAGTTCTTTGTCGGTATTATTCGAGGTACACTCGGCACTGTACGATACCGCATTCGTTATTACGTTCACGCCAAACGTGCTTTGAGTTTCGTGATAGTTTCGTACCATTTCGGTGGCGTTGATTCTTCGAATGCGACAGTCTTCTTTGGTCAATTCGGCAACGTACTCAGTTGGACAAGAACAGTTGCTAGGAAGGCCGCAAATGGGACCTGGTTCCTCGCCAAACATATTCAGCTTCGTGACGTGTTCGTAATAAACGACGTCGACCTTTTTAATATTAGGCGCTTGGATCTTTAATTTCTCCTCCGCTTCTAAGTACGCGAAAACGTTCCTTAGGGTTTCAGCGATCGAGGATGATTCCTCGATGCTCTTCTCCATCTTCGTTTCGTTCCGCGCAAACATTTCCAGAGTTCGATTCTTCTCGTCTTGCAAATCGTTCAGGATAGCGTGCAATTTTACTCCGTTTACCAGATTCGAAACGGACACGTTTCTTGGAACTTTCAGTGTCGACTTGAAAATCTGCGAATTGATCATTTTTTAATGCACCACGTTTCGGGTAAAATTTAGAAGCTTTTACAAATTAGGAATTAATTCTTAATTTTCTTAATTCCTTCATTTTCATTTTCTTGATTCATTAATTCTTAATTCTTAATTAAAATTAGGAGATTCTTAAGACCAGATTAACTCTATATCTTTCAATAAATTATACCACCTGTTAAATATCGCGCATCTTGGATTTAAGACTTTCACAGACAAGACTGTTGCCAGTTGGGCTAGTTCTATTAGAAATGTTGTGCTCTTTATATGTGACGAAAAGGGGAAAAGGATTTTTAGAACAACCTAATAAGTTGAACCTGTAAGTAAGAACAATCTTACCAGGTCTCCGATTATTTCTACGTCTTCGTCGTTTTGTATACCGCTGGAATACTCCGAGGATATGTTCATTCCATTGATGAACGTGGTATAAATATTTCCATCTACTATCACGTCTTCCTGGAAGATCTTCGAACCGGATATCACTTGCGTTTCGTCCGTTCCGTTCAGAACCAAATCGAAAGGATCGATATCATTGATCCTCGATACATTTGCATTTCCTAAGATTTAGTATTACACAATACAACACTCGAACGTAAACTTATTTCTATCAGTAATTTTATAAATCTTTGCGCCGCAATCTTTCAACGGGGGTAATAGTTTAAAGAATTAAGACGAGTGAATTGTAGAAGAATTAAGTACGGAAAAATTTATGAAACAGTTTGATACGATTCGTTTTTCAATGGGGTCATTTTTAAACACGCGAGAAGAGCAAATGTTAGAAGGATTAAGTGGACAAAAATGTATGAAATAATTTCACGCGATTGATGCTGTAATTTACCTAATACTTCAACAATCCCGTTGAATTGCACATCGGCGAAAATTTCGTGGTCCCCATCGAGAGTAATGCGATCCTTTAAAAACTGATCAAAGTCTACCCCATCGAAATACTTCACAGCTACATCTTGCAAAACTGTAAGATCTTTGAAAACTACGGGAGATGGCAGCCTATCCGTTGCCAACACCGCTCCTTTCAATGGAATATCGTGAAGACTATCGTTGACGAGAATTTGGTCAACCACGACTTGCTCGAGGAAAGTTATCGTCCCATTTATAATTTCGTTTCGATCTCTCTTCGCCACGGAATTATTAAATTCAACGATATTAACGTTATTAATGACAGGGATATCGATGTTATCGGTCACGGACAAAGTATCGATGCGTAGATTCTCTTTGAATATCTTTTGCCCGGTTATTTCGATGTCTCCGTCATCGATCGCAGCATCGTCCACTATTTTACGTATATCTTCTATTCCTTCCCACTGCGCGAATAGTTTTGACACTGATACACCGTTATGGAAAATTATATCGCCTCGAATGGTCTGATTCGTAGTCTTAGTCACGGCGTTTTCGAATAGGAACGACAGAGATGTGCGATTTGACGAAGGAACGTCCCAAGTTACGCTTCCATCCACTTTTAAATCGGCGATTTCTCGTATCGATATGTTAAGCAAACTTTCGTACAGCTGAAACAAAATGTTTTGCGATACATCGTTCGATAGAATGCGGAGTTTTATGCGTTTATGGGAAATTAGCTATGCGAAAAAATACAGGATAATATGCGGCAAAATAACGATAAGAATTTTTTGGGACAACTAAATGCATAAAATATGCATTGCAAAGCGTACATTATTCTATTATATTTATATCATTAAATATATAAAATCCGCAATCTTGTCATACCTTTAGCACGTATCTCTTCTTTTGCTTTTCGGTATAAATCTCTTATCGTTTCCAATCGTTTCCGATATGCTTGCGTTCCGCGTATAGAAAACATTTAAACTCCCACGAACAAAATAATAGCGCGCGCGCGAAAGCTATGAAAAACGAGTAACCATATTTCGTCCAACTGTTCTCCGCGTAAACGAGACAAATTCCTAATTTCTTAATTTCGTTTGCCAAAGTATAATATTTCCATTCTAAGATCTAATTCCCGCGTGTCTCTAATTATAAATAATAATTCAACGCAGTGCAACTAACCAGTTTCGTATTTCAATCTTAAGTTCACCTCGTTGATTGGTATTTTTTTAAGTTCACCTTGTTAATTCGTATTTTTTAAATTTACCTCGTTAACATCGCGGCCATTTAAAGTCTTCGTTAAAACATCCCCATCCACGAACAAGTCTTCGAACGTAACGTTTCCCGTGAAATTTAGTGGCTTATCGATCCACATCAGCTGAGAAGTGTGTTGATCGTTAATAAATTTCGTTTCAACGTTATCGGTGGTAACTTTGTAGAATGAGAAACGTCCGGGAACAAATTGATCCCTCGTTTTCGATAGAAAACCATCGAAAAGATTCTTCACTTCGTGGCCGTGCAAAAATTTCAGCGTCGCGTTCTGCACGATTAATTCGTCGATCGTCATTTTATTATCGATCACGATATCTTCTTTAGACATGTTCTCGAAATACGTGATCGCTGGTTGACCGTCGATTTGGTTCACCTTTAAGTCCCCCTTCACGATTAAATCGCCGTTAATCACCAAATTTTTCAAGTCCTCCATTTTTATATCTTTCAACGACAATAGTTTCTCCATATCGAGATCATTGATCCTGGCAACGTTGAGATTTTCTACGCGAAACTCTGCCGTTTTCATCAACTTCGATTCTCGACGTTCGCTAACGTTCCACCGGTTCTCTACGAAGCTATCTCTGTCTTTGTTATTGAAGAGGAGAAAATGAAGTTCGCCTACGTTTAATTGCTCGGCTTTAATCGTAGAGAAACTCATGGTACGCGGAAAATTATGCGGCTGCTTTCCACTTAAAATATCATCGGTAAGGAGGCCATTGAACACGTTGGTGAATAATTGGCCTGCGCGAATATGCCTGAGATGCAATCTTTCTCGAATGGTCACCCGTTCTGGGGCGATATCCAACCAGCTATCGTTTTCACCGCCGACGAGCAGCATACCGTCCACGTGAATATTTTGAAAGTGCAAATTCTTAAAGCTCTCCGGGATATTTGTCGCCGTGGTGTACAAATATTCATCTTCGGCGAAGCCATTCAAGTATCGCACGTTCAACCGATCTATGGTCAAGCTATTCTCGAATATCGCGTCGTCTTTTATCACTTGGTCGGTCGATTTCGTCCAGAACGTATCGAAGATATCGTTCAGATTTATTTCTTCGTTGTTCAAGAAGATCTTCGCGTTTTTCGACAGATCGAGAATCCCTATTTTCAAGTTGCCACGAATAGTTACGTTGAAATACATTTGGTGAGGCGGTGCTTCCTGTAATTTGGCGGTTGAGTCCATTACGAATTTCTCCGTCACGCGTAGTCTCGCGATTGTTGTTTCACCTGGGAAATAATCCATTTTCCGCGTCGATACGTGTACTTTAATATTTAAACGGTAATATTTATCATTGATATTATTCCATATAAATATTTCACGCGAAATAAAAGACGCAACTTTCAGAAATAAAATGTACACACGTATATGTATCTTTGTAGAACAATTATAATATTGTACATAATTTATGTGAAATTAAAGAAAGCGTTAGCATTTCCCTTGTAGAAAAATTGAGATAGGAACGACTAGAATAATTAGGATAATTAATCGATATTAATCGGGGAGTAAATATTAATTTTTATATCAAATAATCGTAAATTAATATATTAATATTAATCCTTGCCCTACAATAACGAGTCACGCTCGTCTTATGAATTCAACACTATTTGAATTGGTACACTATAAACCACTATTAGTTCAACTTGGTGAACGCTATTAGTTCAACTCTAATTATTAAGGATGAATCTTAATTTGAACTCTAATTATCAGCTTCGTATTATAAGATTCAAGGTTGCTGAGTGAACAATTTTCCTACGATATTCAAACCATTTGTTCGTGACATATAAAAATAGTGATCAACTAACGCCGGCATAAGTGGGTAACAAAATAATCGTAGGGCAAGTGGCTGATACCGATTTGAATTATGTTATCCGATGTTTAAAAATGTCAAGTATATACCTTTGATTACGTTTCGAGTGGAGATCCGCGCTGCTTGCGAAACTGGAACCCCGTTTATCGTATCCGCGTGCAAATCCTCCACTCGAAGCTTTCTCACGACGAACTTGTCGAAAGTTTGATTCGTCACCGTGTTCATATAACTATCCCACGGCTTTCCATTCAACGTTTGCACGGTAAGATTATGGATTTCTAACAGATTATCATAAGTAAGGTTTCCTGAAAAGTATGATTTAAGTTTGGTCGTCGTTGTTCACTCGCGCGTGTTGCACTTCCGCCAAAATGATTTTTACAAGATCTACCTTTGATTACTTGATTGCGATTAATAATAAATAGGTCATTTAACAGTTCGGCGATATTTGTACCATTTATCGTTGTTACGTTTAGATTCGTCAACGTTAGATTCGAATTTATTTTAACGGTGTCGTTTAGGAATTCGATCTCGTCTGGTGCTACGTTTATCTCCATTTTTGACGTATCGTTTTCTAGAGACCAGTCTAAAACAACATCCTTGAATAGTGCTGCTATCCTTTCCAAATATTATTATTGGATTATAGAGATATTAGACTGCGAATCTTTATGCGAATTCTTATTTTTACGAACACCATTGAATTACAACGCGTGTGCATTCGATACTTTTGCAATTTAAATTTCATAATGCAGAAGTATATAAAAATTCGCGATGCACTTGTTATTATTGTTAGCATTATTTTATTCTCTTATCTTTAAAAGCGTAGCCAGAGAAATGGCGCCTAAATAGAGATTAATTACGTCTTCTAAATATAACAATGAGTGCTGTACTTCCTTTCGATACTTTACCTACGTATACATTTTTTAATATCACGCGTATTCTGTAATTTTGCCGCCGAGTAAAATTTCCCACATAGAGGCGTAAAAATCCGCAGTCCAATAACTATTAAATTTAGCAATCATTGCGCTTACATTCGAATGGAATCCCGCAAAGGGAATCCACTATCAAGTCATCGACGACAAGATTTTTGCCTTTCAATGCGTTCGAAGAATCTTGCGTTCGCATATCGACATCGTTGAAAAAGTCCACGTCTATTTTATCGATCCGCAATTCCTCGATAAACGCATCTCCGTCTACAATTATATCGCCATTCAAACGATTCGCGTTGTTAGGCGTTAAAAGATCCTTAGACGTCGCTAAGACATCGTCAACATCGCGAATTAGGTTTTCCAATTGACGTTGAAGTTCGCGCGGCGTCATAACGTCTTCGTCTACGGTGACGTTGATGTTTCCCACGGTTCCCGAAAGCAGCTCCAAATTTGGCACTATTAAAGGTTCGGTAATCGTTAAATCTTCGTTTGCTGGCAGCAAATATGGCCACGAAGCTTCAGCTTTTTCCACCAGCGGCTTTCTTCGTTGCAATAGCTCAACCAGCTCTGCTAAATGTCGCGACAAAATATCGCTCTCTTCGATCGAACTCTCTGAAATAGGGATTATGCCAATTATAGTGGAGAACGCTTTCAGTAGGATTTTGTCTTGACGCATTATTGACCGGAGGCGTGATTAGAAGTTTTTAGAGAGCGATACGATTAAAATCAACGTGCGAAGAGTTAGTAGAGCTAAAAGGCGATAAACTATTTATTGCGCAATTTACAATTGAGTTTACTATTCACATTTGGCACCGTTAGAATTTTTCTAACTCCTGCCTACTGTGAACGCAATTTTATCGTTGTGTAATTTTTAGAAATGGCACATCGTGAATTGCGGCTGCTATACACCGTATTACACTAAATATAGATATACCGGAAATATAAATAACGTTAAGTATAGAAATACTGGAAATATAAATAACGCTAAATATAGAAATACTGGAAATATAAATAACGCTAAATATAGAAATACTGGAAATATAAATAACGCTAACTATAGAAATACTGGAAATATAAATAACGCTAACTATAGAAATACTGGAAATATAAATAACGCTAAATATAGAAATACTGGAAATATAAATAACGCTAACTATAGAAATACTGGAAATATAAATAACGCTAACTATAGAAATACTGGAAATATAAATAACGCTAAATATAGAAATACTGGAAATATAAATAACGCTAACTATAGAAATACTGGAAATATAAATAACGCTAAATATAGAAATACTGGAAATATAAATAACGCTAAATATAGAAATACTGGAAATATAAATAACGCTAAATATAGAAATACTGGAAATATAAATAACGCTAACTATAGAAATATTATAAATACTAGTAAGTCGTGTACAAAGTTTCAACTAAAGTTTCGTTACGCGCTGAAAAATGTTTCTGATATTTACTCATTTGTGTTTAATATTGACTTGCATGAAAACGTTAGCTTTTATAAAAAAAATCCTCCGGTCGATAATGCGTTAAGCGAAATATCAGCAGAGACGAAAAACATTTGCGAGTCTTTTAAGAAGAATATTGCGTTTAACCGGAAGGGATTTCTTTAACGGGTAACTCCCACGATTCCAAGCCATAACTTCGATTCGATGTCATGGTGACCATCGCTATGATCATCGTGGACTTGTCGAATAGTGTTCGAACATCGATCAAGGTCATCTGTTCGGGCAGCGCCATGCTGCTAATTAGGGCGCAATCCGACGCGTTTTCAAACTTGTACAGTTGCAAGGTACTCTGCAACGCGATCAATATTTATAGCTGCACTTTTTAACCATTGTTCGGCGATAATGCGTTAGGCTTACGGCGTAGCCTGCGAAGAAGAACGCGTCATCGTTGAAGCTCACTACGTGCACCAAATTAGGCGACTCTATTTCCGGAACTTGCTGCCAGCTTAATAATTCGTGTCCTGAAAAAAACATTGCTCGTGTCAAGGATCGAACTTAATTACCATTAGACTATTTCTAGTATTAATATAAGTATACTTCATTTTCGTATTGAGATGAGAAAAGTGACAAGTTAATACGGTTAGATTGAAATAGTTTAAGACAAAAGTTGCAACCGGAAGTCATCGTAAGCCGAAAGGTAAAGATTATGAGCAGTAAAACAAAATGAAATAAAATATTACCATTAGACTGCGGATTTTTATACAGATTCACAGTTTCGCGAATCAAATTCAAGAATCGGAATTCAAAAGCAAGGGGTTGGTTTCACTCCCAAATAAAAGAACGCGCAATTAACTTCGAGTATATTCTATATTCTTGCGTATTATACGCGTTCTCTAATTTGTTATACATTTAACCGTTTCCTTTACAATTAAATGCAAAGCCGTGGGACCACAAAGAAACTATTTATTTCTGTTCGACGTTTCGTACACGTAATATTGAAAAATAAAACGATATGCATGGATTTCAAATTAACATGCATCTGTTGTACGTATAAAATGGTTACATTCTTGTAACATATACTCTATACGTACAACGTAATGCAAAACAATCTCAAGAGAGAGAGAGATTAAAGCTGCTTGAAATAAAGAGAAACGACATTACTCTGTTATAAAAGATAGTTACACTTAACACTCGAAACTCGTGACGTTTCGGTGACATCGTTGCAAGGTAAAAGGGTTAAATTTCCTCTAGGAATCAGAGTGCATAAGAATTCGCAGTCTGATCATTATTAGTGGGTGAAAAAAAGACGAACCGTCCCACCAATATAAAGTGCTCGGTCCACGTTCGTTCGCCAATAAAACGAAATCGTGACCCATGTGGATGTAATGGTGAACGGAAATCGGATTCGAAGTCGACAAGAACTGTACCCTGTCCAAACCAGTTTCCTTAAATTCGTACACCATGGAGCCGATCTCCGGTGAACTTGCGCTATTCTGCGCGAACACTATAATCGTCGATTGCTTGTGTTTAAACGTCGTGACCGATACCGCGGCAACGGTCATTGCTTCCGCCGACACGTCCATGTACGTTCCTCTCCAATGGTAGATTCTACGTTAATGGAAATTGTTAATCGCGAACGTGGAGCAGGATAATCTTGCGGATACAGAATTATTAACCCTTTCGGTATCGTTGGTTGGTTTGCTTCATCAACGGGCATAAATCCTGTGAACTTAGTATACACGCGAATGCATGTAACACAGTTTCAAAAGTAGCATTGATTAGAATACCACGCGCGGCGATTGTTAAATAATTTTAACAACAAGTAGCGTAAAACTTGGAATAGGAATTTCTATACTTCGTTAATGTAAATTAGGACAATATCAACGCTGATTCTTAACGCATAGGGGGTTGCAAAGTACTTTTTGGAGGTTTTTATATTATTCAATTTATTATAGGGGAGGATTTTTGGGATAGCAGGTTGCAAACTTTCTAACTATTTTCTACTTAATTATAGAAGGGAGACGCGAATCGAGGGATAAACGTAATACTGAAAGAGTTAATTGCTGTACAACGTTCACTTACAGAGAAGGGACGAAAACTTCGCAAGAGTTGTCAATCACGACGAGATAAAGTCGATTGGCACGGACAAAGAAGCTGGCGTCCATAGGACGCCCTTTATGCTGGATAATTTGTCGGTGTTTTAATTGCAAATCGTCCGTTCCCGTGTACACGCTGCACGAGCTGGTCTCGTAACAAATTAACAGATAGAGCACACCTTTCCAGACGATGCTCTGAGACAAATTAGTTGCAATCAAATTTAATGGCGAAATAATCGCGATCGTTATAAGCACACCGCGGATTTTTATGCAATTTCATATTTTTAGAAGCACGATTAAAGAAGCGTATTTTTGGGTATTTAACAGAATTTTACAAATTGCGTACATTCCGCGTCTTTTTGTTTTTTTTTCTTTCTCACAATTACATAAAAATCCGCGGCCTAGTTACGAGAATTTGCGTACTCTGACAAATTTAACAGGGCCCGTTTCAAGGGATGCAATCGTTTCCCGCGACGAAGTTCGATTAGAAGCGGAGGAAGAAGCATTAGAAGCAAATTCCACGAAACGATTCCCTTGGACCAAAAGTATCTTGTCGAACGTGTTCGCAATGAACGGTCGCTCTTCGTCGAGATCCTTCCTCCATAATAGATCCCATTTTACGTTGTACAATTTTCTTTGAACTGCGGTTAGAGCATAAATTGAATAGCTTTACATTTATACTAGCTTTAGTGTACAGCTTTATACTATAAGCAGACACCAGCTATCACGTAACTAACTATAACACTAACGTGTTAATACCACGTATCGTTACAACAATTCCATTAACCGTGCCATTATTCACATCAGCAAGTATAATTATGCTAACTACCTTAATTGAATTGACTTTTTCAAGCGTAGAATTTACAGCGTTTTAACGCGTAACTCTATAAAGTTATCTCGTACTGTATCGTGTACTAATCGTAAAGGTTTTACCTCGTTAGGAAAATTAAAAGTTCAATTAGGATAAACTTAACGTTGGTTTCAAGATATCTATAATTGCGAGATTGCTCTCGTTTGCCTTTTACCTGACGGTTCCTCTCGAAGGTGGAGCTTAGCTACTTCCACTTTCGTTTGCCTCAATCTTTCGTCCAAGTAATCGCTTATCGAAGAGTGCGCGGTGATGAAACCAATACACGCGAAAAGTAGCTGGTATAACAGGAATTGTTAATTTACAGCGTATTACGCTGTAAAAAGTATCTTCGCATTTGAGTACCACTTACGATTACTTAGATTTAACCACGCTAAATTTGTTATCATCGAATACGTTAAACAATAGTCACGTAAGCTGCCATTGAACGATAGAAAGTTTATCACAATTAAATCCGATTAAGCGGTACTTAAGTGTAAAGATATTGCGAGTATTAGCGCTTACAAAAATTCTGAAGGAGCTCATGTTCCTGGAATGATCGCGTACCGATTTAACCACGCGCGAAAGTTTAACGATCTAATTGCTCGCGAAAGACAATTACGGGTCGTCGACTGAATGTACAAACAACTGTTACTGTGTCGAATATAAACAGGCAACGACTATTATTAGACTCGAATCGTTTCAAAGTAGAAACAGATTAATTGAATTTGTTGGATAAGATAAAGGACGAGCAATTCTAATATTAACCTTTTTCATCACTTGCTTAACTTCATTTTTTATTAATGTGTTTACGAAAAGGCATTCCAAGTATTTGTGTAACAATGTTCTCATTACTGTTCTTTAGTTATTTTAAAATTTGTAAGCGGGTTTAAACGAATCTCCCCATGCAAATTGGGTATTAAAAAAAAAGAGTTGAGGAAGTTTATTAAAATTCGTTTCACTTCGTATTCGTTTATTTGCATCTTTGGTCTCCCTTCTTTTATTTTTACGCATTTTTAAGTTGTTTATTTCTATTTTCCATACACGCATACGTGTAATACATTAGCTGTGTTTTAGCAGGTCCCAAAGTACACGTTGTTGCTTTGGCCCTCTTATCTGCCAAAGAATAGAAATTAAGCGGTATACTGGTTTGGTGGGTTTCGCTTTTGGGACTTGTTTTTGCACCCTAAGTCGTTCCCCTGCCCCCTTCTCTTTCTCCGTTTCGACTCATTCGGATTCGGGACTCGGGATCATTTTATTCCGGAAGTTGAAAAGGAAAGGAGGCGTGCGATTAATCCGGTCGCCCGTTCCTTCGCGATCACGTTCGCAACCGCTATGTTGCAAATTAATTTCACGGCTATGGAAGGGGTCGCGCTCCAGTGGGTTCGTACGAATTCAAAAATTACGGAGTCCGGTGGAAACGCTGCAACGATTACCATTAGCCGACCCGTTATTAATGGAATTTATAAATAGACCCATCCAATGGACCCGGCAATTGGATGAAATTAGATCAGAGGCTACCAGCTACCACATTTCTACGCTCTCCCATTCCATTTACATTATCGTATCAAACAAATTGGGTACATCGTATTCTATACTACTAAGGATCAACGTTGAGATAGCGCAACATTTTATTTGTAGCTTTTTCAGCTTTGTAAAGTAACAATGATAAAATTATTGCAGAGAACTCTGGGATGCCGTTTTTAAAATGCACGAATGAAAAGTAGAATTCAGCGATGTGAATTGGTTGGAAAAAAATTGCTGATTAAATGCTACGTCAAAACGCGTTGGTCCTTAATGAGTTAATCGATGAAATACTTCTTTTTCCTTAAGTATTTCATTATCGGTAGTTCTAGTGTTAAATGATGCGCTTGCAACGGCAATGAATTTTAGGAGAAGGATAAAAATGCTAGGGGTGCATTAATACGCCTCAACGAATCGTACGCGTCTGCAAAAACGATTCAACTTTATTAAACGTCTTCGTTAAACAACTTGTAACCACTTATGATATGACGAAAATATCTTACACATTTGAATCGCGGACTTTTATGCATTTCGTAAAAAGGTGCACAATGCACATGCTGTGCACAAGTATTAAAAGAGAAGCAAAGTAGTTTAGAGGAATAATGACATGTTTATTAAAATACCAAATCATTATAATTGCGCTGGTAAAAATATGAATTGCATAAAAATTCGCAGCCTACTTGGAATCCATACAAATCTAAGAGTATTATCGTAATACTTTTATCCACAAATTAATTATCTAAACAAATCTTAGAATACATATGAATACACTTGCTGTTATAATCGCGAGTTTATTTACAAAATACAATGACATTATACGTACAATTTTAATCTATGATATAATACAGCAGATAAAGATATCGTATCGATAAAAATATTTATTAGACGAAAACCAAGCTTCAACATAATTTCAATTAACAACTCCGCCAATGCATAAAGCGCATCCCTATACTTCTCCAAAAGCCCGTTTATCTTTGGGCCCACCGCAGGGCCCACCTGAAATCATGGTCATAGATCGAATCAAACAACAAGACGATCCTCATCTGACTCTCTCAGGGCCCTATCATCGATTGCCCGTTTCATACATGAGATGGCGCCCGGAATTCAACCGAACTGCATTCACCCGTACCCATATTTCCATTGGCCAAAAATACCACTGGATCTCCGCATGGATTGGCCCGGTTGATCGCTGGATCCCGATCTCGGCGAATCCTAGCGCCGTGTCCTGTGCAACACACCGCGGAGGAGCGATGCGTGCAAGACGTACGCGAAACGATCGCGCCGGTATTGCAGGCTCGTGCACGCACAGTTTTGGTCCATTGTCGTCGTTTTTGACGGCAACGAGCGGCGACCATCGCACGCACGTAGCTATCACGTAGCAATAGGTCGCGCGCGCTTATGCACGCACAGGGACGATAATATAGATCGTAGCCAAGTGTGTAGCGCGGAGCTGTGCGGTTCGGATCGGTGCGTGTATGCGAGCGCAACCGCGTGCGGGCGGTTCCCACACGTCCGTGCAACAAGTGTCATCATACACGGCAGCGCGGCGGAATAACGACTGCTTGCTCGGGGAGACCAGCTAGACGCCGTGCATGGGTGCTCGTTCTTCCGTCAGAGGATAGAAAGGACCACCGGCGAGGATGGGCTGCGCGGTGAGCACCACCGGCGAGAAAGAAGCCGCGGAGAGGTCGAAGAAGATCGACAAGGATCTCAGAGCCGATGGCGAGCGGGCCGCCAGTGAGGTCAAGCTCCTCTTGCTTGGTAATTTTCTTCTTCTCTTCTCTTCTCTTCGATCACCAGTTGCTTTTTCTTCGCGAACGTTTCTTATCTACGACGCGTATGCGTAGCGTCTTCCTCGGGGGAATATGTTCCCCGGATTCAGCCGTCGTCGTATGAAAAGTAGATCGGTGCACCACTGGGCGGACTCCTAATAGATCGAGGAAATATTTCCGTCTGCTGACGATTTTCGGATTACCAGACCCGCGGATCTTTAGATTTTTATTAATCGGATTAAAGCATGTTTTCGTTCTCGATGTATAATAATTTGTACTTCGAATACCTATTTTGTACAGGTATGTTTCGCGGCTCGCACGCGTTCCATGTCGTTTTGCGCATTGAAATTTCCCGTAAATGCATCGAAATTTGCAGTCTAACGATTGTAAAGAAACGGATGCCAAATAGAGGCCTGTTTCATCCTCGAAACGTAGTAATTTATACTTCGGATACTTTGTGTATGTTCGCGATTCGCGTGCGTTACGTGCCCCGTTTTGCATATCGATATTTGTCTCAAATGCATCAAAATTCGTAATGTAGCAGTTAATTTAGCGGCATAATTAATGTTTGGGTTGGGTGGATTTTTATTTTAAACGATTCGCTCAACCACACGACTGGCGAGCGCGTTCCGATTAATTAGCGGGTTTGCGCAATCGCGGAAACGCGGCGCGGGCAATTTTCCGAAAACTTGAATCATCGCCGCGCATGAATCATTAGATAACGCGTTCGATCCTATGCTTGATTCCCTCTTACCAACTGATCTTCATTCTTTTATGTAAATTTAGTCTTCGGACTAATCGTTAAAAGAGGGGGGGAATAATTGAAAATCGATCGTTTCGATGTACATTATAATATGTTTTTAATTAACAAGCGAATGTTTGCAATTTAAGGAGCTGGAGAGTCCGGGAAGTCTACTATAGTTAAACAAATGAAAATTATCCACGAAACTGGCTATAGCAAAGAGGAATGCGAACAGTATAAACCCGTAGTGTGTAGTAACACGGTTCAAAGTCTCATGACAATAATTAGAGCCATGGGGCAGCTTAGAATTGACTTTGCAGACCCCAATAAAGCGGTAAATACATTTACTTTAAGTAAGAACATTTTATTAGGTGTACCAATGAGTCATTTTTATGACACTAGTTTTTTAACAGAAAATAAGTAAAAACTATGATTTATAGGATAAACCAGCCAGTAATTCACTGCACATCAGTGAATAAACATTAGACAAACTCGTTAAAATTGTATGCTTAAAAAGTAGTAAATGTTCACGAATAAATTTTGCTGCCATTTCCAATACAGTAGATGTGTTTTTAATTATATAACAAACGATTGCTCAATTATTCAAGTCGTATATATACGTCGTTTGTGGCGAAATAAATAATAAATAAATAAATTGGATTATTTATTGGTACACGTAATATGTATATATGTATCATATTTGACGAGTACTAGCAAGATTTAATTATGTTATAGGATATAGCACGGCAGTTCTTTACCCTAGCTTCTGCAGCAGAGGAGGGTGAGCTAACTGGGGAACTGGCGCTATTAATGAAACGATTATGGCAGGATGCCGGTGTGCAGCTCTGTTTCACTCGTAGCAGGGAATATCAGCTCAACGATTCGGCGGCGTATTACCTTAATGCTTTAGATCGCATAGCGCAACCTAATTACATTCCTACTCAACAAGATGTCCTCAGAACGCGTGTAAAAACAACCGGAATAGTAGAAACACATTTTTCTTTTAAGGGCTTACACTTTAAGTGAGTTTCTTTCGAGTTCCGTTAACTGTTCCTTTACTATGCAATATCGTTGCCACGCCGCGGATTTTTATGCGAAATCGCAATACAAATATATTTTCCCGAGCGTAATTAAATAAAAATCTACACTCCACCCGCCCACAGATTGTACTAACTTGTATTCTACTTTAATTCTCTAGCACAGTTTTATACAACGTGCGTGCATTCTACATTTCGCGAATTTATATTTCCCATAAACGCATGAAAATCCGCAGTCTATCGATTACGGTAATACCGGATTTCACCGTAATTTTTATTCTTTTGTTGTTTCACCAGAATGTTCGACGTGGGCGGTCAAAGATCGGAACGAAAAAAATGGATACACTGTTTCGAAGGGGTGACCGCGATTATTTTCTGCGTGGCGTTAAGCGGCTACGACTTGGTACTCGCCGAGGACGAAGAGATGAATAGAATGATAGAGTCGATGAAACTGTTCGACTCTATCTGCAACAGTAAGTGGTTCGTCGAAACGTCCATCATATTATTCCTAAACAAAAAGGATCTTTTCGAGGAAAAGATCACCAGGAGCCCCCTAACTATCTGCTTCCCCGAATACAAAGGCGCGAACACTTACGAGGAGTGCGCCGCTTATATTCAAACGAAATTCGAGAATCTGTACAAAAGGAACGATCAGAAACAGATATACACGCATTTCACATGTGCCACAGACACAACTAATATACAATTCGTGTTCGACGCTGTAACCGATGTCATAATCAAAAACAACTTGAGTAACTGTGGTCTGCTAAGTTAAACCACTGACGAGGTATAGGATAGACTATTCGATTCGTACATAGAATCATCATTACCATTTTTTTTTAGTGTCACGCGTGACATTACTAGTTCGGAGTAGACGAAGAAAACGATGGGAATTACAATTGAATATTGCGCGACGTAATTGTTTTAGACGTACGTGATCTTTAAAATCAAAATCTGTAATAATGTTCACACGTATACCGGTGGACAAAATTAGAAGACACTTCGAAAGTATCCGAGGTAAGGGCTTAATTTTATATTTATGTTAAAGAGCGTCGCGTTCGAAGTAAAAATCATTTATCCTTTAACAGATACTTTCGTACACTAAACAAATATCCGATTTAAATGAAAATAGTTTAAAACCAATTTAACTTCGACAAAATTACAAGACGCTATTTTTAAGTATACTTTTCTTCCGAATGTTAATAGAACGAGTAGACACTCTTTATTTTCTATTACTTCGCGTATTCGATTTGATAAACTTTCGTACAAGTATTTCTGTACAAATTTCGTCCTAGTCTTGACCAGGCGCGTACGTAATGATGTTTCCTATAAATGGATAGTTAATCCTGTACTTAGTCAATGGTTAAACATTCCAATACTCTAATTAAGTCAGAGAATAAATCCACATCCATGGTGTATGAACCTATGTGTGTACACGAAGGATACACGTGAGACTGAAAAAAAGAAAAGAAAAGAAGAAATCGTTAGGAACAGAGAAATGTTTTAAATGTGCTGACATCATTTTCGCAACATTTTGCTGTAGTATTCTTTCACGCGCATCTATTTTCGAGTCAAAATTCACTTGACACTTAGGCTAACTTTTAACTTATTATTGGCCCGTCTTTTACGTAAAATCGAGTAGCGTTCGATAACTTGGAAATTTCTACTAAAATATCGATACGAGAGCAGATACTATTTGCAAACGAACAAATATTTGGTCTCTGCTAACTGTATTTAGTATATTAACCAGAAACTAGTTAGCTATTAATTTAGTGATATCTTTTTGTATATAATTTATTCACTAAAAAAAAGAAAAGAAGAAGAATATGTTTATACCGAAATGGGAATATATTTCCATAATAGTGCTTGAAGCCATTCATTCCTCCCATAAATTGATGAAATTGTTCATACTTCGATGACGGACACAGCTTTCTCTGCGTGTTCATTACTTAGTATATAATTTATACGATCGAAATTCGATGAGAAATTAATCGTAAAACATTTTTTTATACACGTATTTTTTAGACAACGTTTAACACAAAGGGCTGTCGTTGATGCTCTATCTGCCAAACGAATGACAATGCTAGAGTTAATTACAGATTTAGAGATTTTCTTTTCATTATACCGACGAGATAAATAAAACGCAACTTTTCTTTTTTTTTTCACGTAAAGTGATATTTTTTTAAAATCCCGCGTGCTTCGCGTTGCGAAGTATAGAGCAAAGTTTTACTAGATTTAGCGAATTTTCAAGAAGCAATAAAACAGAAGATATTAGCGGTGCGTTTAGAGCAGCGTTTCTCGATTTTTATGGTTTATATTAAGTTTTTAACTACTTGCGCTGGTACAGTTTTTAATTTGCAAAATTTCACAACTTTTAATAGATCGAATAAATTACTAATCGACGTGTGTAATACGTTATTCCAGCGCGATTGATTAATGATAGTTTGCTTAAATATTATTCTTTTATTACACTTGTGAGCAAAATTTAATGTTAAAACTTGTTAAAAAATTCAGGTATGTGCAGATATTTTTTGTAGCCACTCTGTATATATAACTTTCTTCGCCAATTGGGTTTTTAATTCTTTTTTTAAATTGTAAATATTATTAAGATCGTGCTACTTGTTGCAAATAAATATTTTAGTATATACACGACGAAAGGATTGAGAAACGCTGACTTAAAAAGAACGTGCATCAATTATAAGACATTTTTCTTACTAAAGCCATCTCTATTTACAATCATTCCTGAAATACACGATTCCATTACAAAAATCTTTGTCGAATTCGTGTGTATCTCTTTTGATACTCCGTCGGATTTTTCAACATATTGCGTGGTTTGTAAATTTATTTCCCCTCCCCCACGAAATTTGACGTCTTTGGAAGAGGAACATTCTAGAAAGTAATAATCTACTCGCACATCAAGTACTTATTCCGAATCCCGCGAAATAATTAAGAATGTTTTCTTCGTTGTATAAACATAGAATCTCATTTTACTTTGTATCTTGCATCGATCTTTTTATGTTATATGTATATGTACAATACAATACAATACATGGAAACTACAAAATAAATTATCGTAATGTTTTGTGTCCTCTCTGATAGTGTATGTTCTTTTGCAATAATTGGAAGTCGACACATTTACGTTACACAATACAGCAATGGCCTTATATTTGCTATTATTTATCGTATATCGCTATTAAACTTAAAAGAAGATTGATTGGTCAACGATTGTATATATTTTATACGTACAATATATACTTATACTGAAAGTATTTTTATAAGAATACTGTTTTTACTTTGAGTATTACTTTCCTTGCTGCGTTGCAACCGCTAATAAAGATAAATCGTGTCTCCTTCTCCACTCTCGAACATCATTTTAACCCTTTCACTGTTAATTCGAAATTTAATTATGGAAAAAAATACGGAGTGCACAAGTATATAAAATATCGAAGATAAAACGCGTATTATTATGCTTAAATAGTGGTCTAATTAGGTTCCACTTTCCTAATCGTGTTCTTAAAAATATTTGCATGAAAGTCGCAATCTAATGACAATTATTTTCAACCCTTGATTTTAAGTGGTATAAAACTTGGAAAAAAAAGTTTACAGATTCTATGCGTTTCCATTACAAACGAGGTACACATAAATATTCTTGGAACCTGTGTTTTAAAATCTAATGAGATCTCAAGGTTGCGAATATATCATCGCTGATTTAATAATGTAATATTTTTTAAGATCAACAGCGAAAGGGCTAAGCATCTCTCTTTTCTATAGAAAAATATTGCAAGGTGTAACGAGAACTATACGTGGTCAATAAACGCTTTTTACTAACGTGAATCGTAAATTCGTTAATCTGTAACGAAAACGTAACTCTTGCGGCTTTCGTTTCGTTTAATCGAAATAGGTATTATGACTTAACGTTAATAATAATAATATACTACTGATTCCTTTTGTATCTTTAATCACGATAGATTTCTTAGAAAGTTATATGTCGTTTAACAGTATAGATTTTCATTAACATAATTATTATTTCATTGATCTCAACGATTACTTTAAGAAGCCTTTCGAAAACTACATATACGACTTTTGTGAATTCCTGCATATGAGTTCTAAATGATTATCTCGTATAATCAAATCTTTGAGGTATTTAACAAATTTGTTTACAGTATACAGTATTGTAGGAAAGTGCGCGAGAGGAAGCATAAGTTCTTACAATACCCGGCAAACGGAGTCTGACTAATTACAGAATAGATTTCGTCAGCTTTATTTTATTTTATTTTTTTTTTTTTTGGTAAGCTACGCAAACAGCTGTACAACGTTACGTGCAAGCGATTCTATTCCGTTCTTTAACTTCTCTCTATACGGTCTTCTTTCTCCAACGGTACCCTATTCAAGACTGGGCAAACTTTTTTAGGCGCGGGCCAAAAATAAAGTATAAAAATATTAGCGGGTCAATTTAATTGATTGAGAACTCAATAGGGACACAAGAAAATGATTATTTTAAAAATTGTACGCTCTCAAAGATCGACAATTTTTCCGTCAGAGTTCTTTCATCCTATAATTTTGCTTATCAGTGTTATAAAAATTATAATTAATGGCAGCACGAATCAATTGTCATTTCGCGGTCCGTTAAAAAGTTAAATACGGCCTATGAATGCAACACTGTTATTTTGTGTTTTATCACACAATTACAGAGAACAGTTGCGGAGTGCCGTTCAGAGAAAGAAGACAGTGCTTATAAATAATTAGCTACACAGTGACACCTAATGATTCGACTCGTATTAGAACGATTTAAGCTACCATTTAATGCGGATTTCTAGCCGGAATCGGTGGTCCGCCGGATGTTCTCGCCGGAATTGGCGGCGGAACGTTAGACGCGGGTAAACTTGGCGGCGGATGTTGAGGTGGTGGAGGAGCTTGCCTTTGAGGTAAGGGAGGCGGTTTTGAACTAGGTGGCCTGCTAGATGATTCCTGCGAAGGATCCGTGCGAGGTAACGGCGGTGGTGGACGGTTTGGTATAGGGTAACTAGGCGATCCATCTAATATCTCCTCGTAAATCGCGGACTCCGGAGAAAGCCTTTCGCTTTGCTCCGACTCTACTCTTTCCCTGGATAACTGCGTTGGGAACTGATTCGGCAGTACACTGAACACACCAGCGCGTGGTCCTTGTTTCCGGTCTTGAACTGGACTTTTAGGCGGTTGAGCGGGTCGTCCTGGTGGAGCTGGTCTCGGTGGTGGGACGACTCCATTTGGGCTGCCTCTGCTAGGAGATCCTCGTTCCCCCAATTCCAGTTGCTCCAATCGTTGCACTGGACTCCTTATCGGAGAACTCGAGACGAACTGCGCGACCGTGGTGTTGCTACACAATTCTATTTCCTTCTCGATCAACTGTACCCAGTTCGGTGACTTCAATGATAGTTTCAATGTTTGGCCGCATACTTGAGTCATGCCTTTCCTCGCGGCTGATAAGGCGCACTGGCCGTCCCTGAATGTTACCCAAATCGTTTCGCCGACGAATCTCACGAGTATTACTACGCCTATGTGAGACACGTCTTGGATCAGTGCCGCCATAAAGCTGTTGTCAAACACGCTGTCCATGTCGTCCGTTTCTTCGACCGCTTTGATCACGATTGTGCCGTCGGGTGGACCTAGATCTTGAATCACTTCTTTGAATACTTGCTCGCGTTTGTCGGGCTCCACGCAGTGGATGTCTATATCGATGATCGCGATCACCGGTCGATGATCGCTTTGCTTCAGTTCCGCTCTGCCGTAGTGAATCAATCTTCCTGGATTCCAATCCGTGGGAGAATCTGAACACGAATAAATGTATATCTTGTTAACACGTCGACCGGCGACGCTGCGATTAACAAAAGCATTCAAATCGAATAAACAATCACATTTGTAGAAATTTCACGGATTTTAATCTTACAACAGCAACATATATACTTTCGGAAGTATCGTAGAAAAGTTAAGTAACCACATTTTAAACATTCCAGTAGTATTTTCTTTTTCCAGTAATACATCACTGTTCAATTGTTGTATAAAACTAACCGATATCAGGTACTTGTTTCCGACGTTTCCATAATACTCTATCCGTCCACGCAGGCTGTCGACATTTTTCGCTGGTATCGTAATCGCCAGAGAAAAGATCGTACTTGTACGTCGGAGCAAAATTAATCGGTCCCTCCAGAAAATTCTTAAACGCATTCCCTTGCTCCTGTTGGACCTGCATTCCAAATACGCCAAGAAAATTCCTCATACAATATCTTCGACTATTCGCAAGTAATATTCATAAATCCGACGCCGCGCTTTTACCTTCAATTGATCGTACTGCAATATCTGATCAAACTCGTTCCTTTTAATCATATCTTTCATCTCGTCCTTATCCATATCGACTCTATAATTAAAGTCTCCGCACCAGAACACGTAATCGTGAGTGTTCAACGTTCTTCCCATAGGAAAGGTAATTTTTCGCGTGATCTCCGCGTAGTCCGCGTTACGCTCGTTAACTTGGCTCTGTCCAGCAGCGAAGTGAGCGCAAACGAAACAAAAGGACGTGGAATATAAGACGCATCTAATAGCTGCAGCCCCTTTGTTCCCCGTCGCACCCCCTAATCCAGTTTTAACGCAATCCACGGCTACGTCTCTTAAATAAGGCGCGTGCACAGGCCGTATGAATAAATAAAGGCAAACGCCGACTAATTGTTGATATGTGACCAGAACGTATTCGGTATCTCGGGAAAGTACTTTCTGCAGTTCCTCTGCCCAAGCTTTCGCGTTATCAGTACTAGCAGCCATTATGTTACTAGCATTTAGATCCACGATCTCCTCGAATCCTATCGCAAATATATCTACAGGAACATTGTCATATTCGACTGATACCAAGGCTACAAAAAGAAGAGAAATAATCGTTCCATAAAAGATTATTTAATCGATGTAAAGTAGTCGGTTCGTGCATATCAAATGTCGTTTCTTACTTTGAACCCAAGTGAATTTTTCGAAACACTATATACTTGATTTACATAATTTTGATGCATATTTTCTAACTATTAGTTAGTCTCATTATTATTGTATATTGATAAAAATTACTCAAATTATATTGTAGAATTATCTAATCTATCTCTCGATTCTATTATTTATATAAGCTTTTCTAAATGGCAAATTTAAATTTGCATAAAACATGACGCAAATATTTCGATCATACGTAATACGAAACATAAAAAAATTTCATGATTTTATTACAATTATTCTCAATATTCTGCACGCGTATATGCACCAACTTAATATATTCGATTGAACGAAAAGTTCGAGCCGTTTTGTAATTAAAAGGTGGGACAGCTTTGAACCAGAAAATTCAATTCTACATGGATGAGGAATAATTTCACGATTAAAATTACATCCAAAGAAAAAAATGGCCTCTCAATTTAATCGAAACAACGACCCGAACTTTCCAATCAACTTGTTTAACTTAAACTTACACGACGATTTCCGTGGAGCGTCTAACAACCAGTCGGAAAGCGACACCTCTTTATACACGACGCTCCGGAAATGCTTCCCTCCGTTAACGTTGTAAGTACCAACGCTTACTCTAAGATTCATCGTAGTTACGTACTCGTTATATCTTTTGCACATCTCTCGGAGAACGCTCGGAGGCGCGTGCAACATGTTCGACGGTAAAAGTAACCGAGCTCTGTCCGCTAGTTCCGTGTTCAAAGTCGATCCCAACAGCAAGATATCGATAGCTTCTTGCTTACTGGAGTCTAATAAATTATTTTGTATCGTTCTAGCCGCGGACCTTGCGCCGTCCATCAATTTCGAGCTCCCCTGAATCGCTCCTGTGCCGGCGTATATTTTACTTACTTCGTTACCGTTATTGATCCACATTTGCCTAAACACTTCCTCGAATCTCGAGACCATCTGCTGCTTTTCCAGCAACTTCAACAAACCTAGTTGCTTGCGAAGTATTTCGAGCGCGAAAAATGTTTGCACGCAGTTGGTTCTGTCTAAACAATCGAGACAATTCGTTCTGATCGTGCCGGTTTGCTCGAAAATCACCGTACTCCCGGTGGCGTAAAACAACGAAAACGATTCTAAGTATCTCTCTACTTTAGCTTTCAACTTCGAAAGATTTTTCACGTTTCCACCGCGGCATTCTTGATGATAGTCGAACAGGATGTGTGGCACATCCTTGTGTTCCGACATATTGTGATGAGTCTGGAATAACTGACTCAGCATTGCTTCTCCTTCTTTGCTACCGATCAGACTAGAGCCGAGAAGATTAACGATTACTTGCTGCCCGTACCTTTGTTTGATCATCTGCAAATGCCTGTCGAAGGCCGGGGCAGAAGCTTCGAAACCACGGGAGATTTTCACTTTATGGGAGCCAACCTGAATGCCAGGTTGCTCCCAAAATAATGGGACCGACCCCCTCGTTTGCACGTACGACGTCACTTCGTTATCTAAATATATCACTTGCTCTGTTTCTACAAAATTCGCTACGTGACCGTCGTCGTTAGTCCCTCTGACATTAAACCTATACAACGAATAGAAATCTGTAGGGTATCTCTAATATCTAGACCGCGGATTTTTATGCATTTACACGTAACTGTATAAATAGAATTATTATTAATGTCAACAGTACTGTTCCAGATTTCTTTAGTTCTATTTCTACTTTTTATATTTACATTCTCTATGTTTATGAGACATTTACGTAGTATATGAAAATATCTAAAATAAACCGCGCGCATCGTTGCATTTAAAGGGTGAAGCAAATATCACTGTTGATGTTCCATTTCTTTAACTATCCTTGTAGAAATACGAAGAATTTGCATAAAAATTCGCGGTCTACTAAATTTCAAATGCCGTTTTGTTTTAAATGCTTAATGCATAGTTATCATAGAGGATTGCGTTACTCTCGCAAAGCGGAGAGATAAGATTTGATAAAAATAATATTGCCATTGCAACAGTGTGAAACGATGATAAGCTACTTAATAGGGAAGCAATAAATATCGTTGATATTTCTGCAAGTAAAATACTCGTAGAATGCTTAGACAGTGGCTACAAAATGTAGTTGCATTTGGTCGAATTTATTTCGATATTAATTAGGATTCCCGAAAATTCGGATTCTTTTTTTAAACTTCGTGGGTTTATTGGGCACCTTAAGAAGTGTTGCAAACTATTTTTTTATCGACCAAAATTCGGTCCTTCAAGGTGGAAACACCCCCTCTTATATTTATTTGTTTACTGCATAATTTCTGACGCATTTTTTATTCATATTTTCAACATTTCGTAATATTCGCTAAATTAATTCACACAGAATTTACATTGAATCCTTTGTTTATTATTGGGTATTGTGTTTATTAAATGTGTTTGCAAAATTCTGGTGGTTTAAATTTTACCCAAACATGCAACAATCCAGCATTAAGTTGATTTCCTATTCACCCATGTGTCTTTAAAACTACAATAGGTAAGAGAAAATGTTTGCAATGAGAATTCTAATGGGAACTCCTGCTTGAAAAATACAGATATGTACAAGTACTTGTTGTAGCCACTGTATCTAATTATACAGCAAATTGTTTCAATGTTTTGATGCAACATTGTTAAAAATACCTTGTGCCAGCACGTTCACAACTTAATCTAGACATAAGAACAGCCCTGGCCTGTCTGTGGCCAACATACACAGTTCGAATTTCCACACTGCCACACATTGCCTTAAGTAACCAATGAGAAGTATCCACTCCGTATCTCAATAAATGTATATGCAACATTCGATTCCTGTTCAATGGAACAACAAAAAAGAGAATGAAATATATTTTTATCCTACTACAAGATCATCATTGGATATGCATGCAATGTGCAATGCTAACCAGAAGAATCTATTGTCAGTGGTGGTAGCTTTGCATCTTCTCTGCGCGCTAAGGGTAATATCCAGAGGCTCTTGATTGCCAGCAGACCAAGAAAAATAAAAGGTGCCTGAGTTAAGAACTTTCCTGACTTCAGACACCCGATCCTCGTTTCCCTGTGTAAAGTGAAGGGGCACAAAGTGAGTCTGAGTGATCCTGAACACTTCAGACTCTCCTATTTTGCCAACCGAAAAACAGCCAGTGACAAGAACAAGGTACAGAAAAATATTTTCACCGGCATTCAATTGCAAAACCCCTAAGCATCCATATGCGTCTAACAATTTCGTATATTTCCCTTTCAAGGTGTCAGTCTCCTCGGCAGCTGTAAATTAATTATCAAACAATAGCACATAACAATTTGCACAAAGTATCCACAGGTCCATTTACCGAGTTTCTGGCTTATATTGTAAAGGATTGTTTCGTGCGGAAAGAGGAAAGTACGAAACACGAACGGCAGAAGATTGTTGAAGGAAACGTTATTGTTGTTAAGAAAAACACTTACAGAGAACAGCGACGGCCTGCGATTCGAAAAGAACAGTCTCCTTTCGATTTCGTTGTTCTAATATGAATGAATGGGGATTAGGCGGGTTTAACTTTTCGTAGACGCGAAACCCTTTGCCCATCGCCATTGTTGCGCTAATGTCTTTGAAGGTTTCGGGGATAAAAGGTACACGCTTTGGTAGAATATGACAGCCTCGTCTGTCATACGGAGCAGCGTGATTACCCTACTCTCACTATGTTTCCTCTCCGCCGACTGAACTTCGTTCGTCGGCACTGACAGTATCACTCTTCTCTCTGCTGGCTAACGGAGGGGAGCTAGCGCTGTTTTGGCTAATCCGTCGATACTTCGATATTTTCGCGATATATACATCGCGGGCCCACGGAGTCTACGGTCCGCCTGTCTAACCGTAACAATCAATCGAACGCGCCATTTTGAAATTTTGAAAACTCGAACGTCCAACGAACTCGCGCCACATAACATTTTCCCGCCAATTAAAAGTTTGTTTCTTCGTGTCGGTCGCGTCCTTGCGATTAGAACAACTTGTCCCTTTTTCGCTGCGTTTCACGCGTTAATAAAATAGTATAATGAGAAAGCTTGTGGCAAACGATAGAGTAAAAGTGTAAAACGTAGCGGGGAATTGTAGAGATTCGTCGAAGGCGCGAATTTGTACCGTGAGTTGCCGATTAGGATTGTAAAAGGTACGATTCAAACGCTTCTAATGGTTGGCGTCCTTAAAGTAACTTCATTGACCAAGTACAGGATAGACCACTCATTTATAGGAAACATCATAAATTTCGAACTGAAATTCCGTGTGTGTAAAAAAGGCAAAGGTTTCGAATGGTTATTTTAAGAATTATATTCAATCCGACCATGAAAGTTGATATAGTTAACTCCTTACAATGCTATGCGACTTAAAAAATGGCATATCCATGTATCTAAATTTGTTGAACTTTATCTCATTAGCGTATCACGGTATTATTTCATTTTCTCTTCCTTTACGTACATTGATACTACGATTTAACGCAGTATTTTATTTGTTTTTCATTAACATATTTGGAAAAATCGTCCCAAGAATCTGTGTAATAATTTTTTCATAATTATTTCTCCCGCCACATAGATAACAACTTTATAAGGTTTGAAAAAGCTACAAACAAAATGTTGCGTTAACGTAACAACATAAAATGGTCTTTAATGGGTTGAGGATAAAATTCGTAGTTCGTGAAATTAACGAGTTCCGTAAATCTAACGTTAAACGTCTACGGAGAACGATATTTATTCGCGATTTAGAATTTTTGTATACTTCTTTCGCTACGACATTGTCTATCTTTCCACTACGGGGTCGACACGACCGAGGGAACGGTTAAATTCCAATTCGCCATGTTGAAGTTTAAAACATCGGGTGCGTGAGACACAGGTAAAGTTGCTCCGTCGTTTTATTAATATTTTCGCATTAATATCGCGAGTTCCAAAGTTACATCGCTAGGATTTAGTGGTACAATATCTAGTGAACGAATACAAAGTGATATGCGAAGGATTAACATCGAAACCGAAACACACGAGGAAGGAATATTTGGCTCGGAATTCGACGTCCCTTCAAACATCGGAAAAACAAAAGTTCGCCGCATCGAGAAAGCAGTCGGTGAGTTTTTCGAGACATTCATTTCAAGTAATCGTTCTTTAACATCCTTTAATTACAATATCCTAGTCGTATTCTACTATTTCGATTACGACTACTATACAGCCAGTCATAAAAGTCTAGAAACACATTTCAAACTTCAAACATTTGCATACTTGTGTAGGGCATATTTTAGAGCAATGAAAATGGCGCGAAAGTTCGTCAAATATAAGATTATTTTATTCAAATAAAATCATTCAGTAAAATAAAATTACTTCATTCAAATAAAATCATTCGATAAAATAAAATTAGTTCATTCGTATAAGAATGCTTTTTATATTTAAATTTAAAAATTAAATTAAATTTAGATTTAAAGTAAAATTAAGTTTGGATTTAAAATCGAATTAAATTTATATCTAGAGTCAAATTAAATTTAAATGTACCTTCTTATGTTAGATACTCTAACAACGTGTAAATATAATTATAATTAGACTACGGATTTTTATGCGTTGCCGATTTATGTATATCTTTTTATAAGCAAGCAAAAAAAGCGTAATTATTTTTTACAAATCTATCCAACTTTAATTAACAAATAGATTAAAGTCCTTAAAATAGTATAGAAACTCTTGTATCTCGTTAAAGATTTAAAATTCAGTGCTTCATGCAGACTTTCGCGACTGGTTGTAAATATTCTTTGGAAAAAGTACAATTTTTGCGGTAAAGTTTATTTTTCTTAGTGAGGAAAAGCAATAATTGTTACATTCACATTTTTTTTTCGCACGATGGCCATTAGATTTAAACGGGATTCTTTATTAAACGATCAATCTCGTTCGCAGAAAAATCACCTATTCTAAATATATCGTGTATAAATAGTTGAAAAAAAAGGGTTCGGATTACGGCTAGGTACTTTAATGGATGTCTTTGATCGTTGCATGCACCTTAAAATCTAATTATAGAAAACGTCACATTCTTTTACATTACCACAATATTTACACGGCGAAGGGTAACCATTCATTGGCACCCAATTAAATCATCGTTAGGCTATCTCGTTTTTTTTTGTCTATTCTTCTTTTTTTTTTTTTACTCGATCGTCGATACTAAAAAGGTTTTCTTAACAATAGCAATACTTGAAAATCAGGGGCGGATATAGTAGAATGTAGGCTTTTGGCATTGAAATTCTTTTAGACTCTTTTCCACATAGGAAAAAGCAAAAAAATAGAGATTTTACTTAACTTCTTTCTCTTCCTTTAACCCTTTCCCTACTATCGACGTATATATGCGTTTTCAAGAATTGTTCAAATCTTCAATTACTGTAAGTGTCCGTAAAATCGTCTTTGTAATTATTTTATTTAAAAAAATGGCTTAATATTTGAAATAAAGATCGTGGTCAAATAATAGCTCGTGAAAGGAAATAATAGAAGAAAACAACTAAGTTTTATTCGTTTCTAATTTCGAATATTTAGATACAGTATACCTATTTTTTCGGGAGCCAGTCAAATGATACAATCAATGTCCGTAAAACTAGCGTTAACTCTTTCGCTACAAACGGCGTATATATACGCTTTCAAAGATTGAAAAATTATTTATTAACAGTATCCATATTGTTTCTATACAGCGCTGTATTATTTCTCTTTTTATTCGCACCACAACATTACGCTATAATTAATAATATAAAGCGTCTAAATACTTATCCCATTGTTATACTAAAACGATCATTTCTTATTTGTGATTTTAGTCCTCGTTTTTAAGAAATCGTAGCGAAAGGGTTAAAGAAAACTTACAGGTTGCAAATATTAAGGTTTCAACAACAATGTTTAATATTTAAATAATTAATTTTTAATACACATTCGCCTAATCCGCCCCTGTTGAAAGGGAAAATTAAAGAATCCATCGAATAAGCGTAAATGAAATTCACATTTAAACACGTCCGAGAAAATTACACGCGTAACGATGTATTCGCAAAAATCAATGATCCTTAGTACATTTCCTGCTGAACTGTGCGGAAAGCGATCATAAAAATAATAATAATAATAATAATAATAATAATAATAATATAATCTTCTAAATATGAATTTCGAAGAAAGCGCTGCAATTATACAATTATCCATGGAAATACTCTTAGACTAGGAAATTATTATACATCCTATACCAAGTTTTCTTTTTAACAATCAGTCGATACAAGTTTAATACTTTCCTAAACGTTCTTCATCTTCTTCATACATGATCTCTTTCTTTATTTTAAGCTACTGAATTCTTTGTTTATGTACGATTACATAAATAACGTAACCGGGAAACGTATTTTAAAACATCCGAAACATAGAAGTCCGATCGCGGTTCTTCCATTACTCTCACGTGCTACTTCGAACATAAAATTCAAATGATTCTTAGCTAATAACGTGTGATCGTTTAAAAACCATTAGATCGATGGAGAACACTTTAAATCTAAAGTTACTTTTGATCAGGGATTGTAAACTGTTGTAATATTGGCTCTGGTTTTCGAAACAATTACGAAAAACCAAAACGATGTTGTAATTGTTACGAGTGGAAAAAAAGTTTCGATTAATCCTCAAGCGATCTTTTTCTTCTTAATTACACATTAAGAGCTTTTTCACACTGTCTGGTTTTCGAAAATAAATGAAATGTCATATTCCTGCTTTCGTTGTTTTAAATTAAAAGAACAAGAATCGCAATATTCATCTTCAACCGAATGATAAAAACCGGACGGCGAAAACGGAACTTATTAACTTTGTAACACAACGATGGAAATAGCTATTATTATATGCATTACAAAAATTTTAATCCGAGAAAAACGATATACATATTATTGATTCGTAACAAATTTTACACAATTTATTGGAACCTTTTTCCACTCATAACAACTATAACATCGTTTTGGTTCTTCATAATTAGACTGCGGATTTTTATACAAATTCCTATGTTTATTAACAACATTAAAGAAACGGAATCTGAATGAAGAATTGTTTCGTCTTCTAAATAAAACAATATACATTTGACTTTATGTATTCTGTATATTCTTAACTTTTTGCATATTCAAATTTCGCATAAATGCATAAAAATCCGCAGCCTGTTCACAATTGTTTCAGTTCAAAACCTTTACATAACAGTTATTAAAAGCTCTGGGACCTTTTCAATCCCTGCTTTCAACTAGATTTTCGATCCTCATAGTTATCTTCTTTCTATCCTCAACCGAAACGATTCTACGCGTTGCTCCGATTTCTCTCTCTCTCTCTCTTTTTTTTAACGGCGAATGAATAACTAATGCGTACCATATAGAAAGTAATACCTGTTGGAATATATAGAGGTATCCATTTCGAGAACTAAGCTATAGTTTTCTCATAAGTTTGGCCTGACTGTAAAAAAAAAAGACTGCGACCATACAACCGAAAGTTTTAAGTTCGCTTGGTACTTATACCTCGAGGAAGTCCTTCAGTAAAATAACTCGACGCTTCTCGGCGATATCCATTTGATTCTCTAGATCCCCGCGATTCGTGGTTTCTGCGTGCTCTATCTTCCAGGAAAGATCTTCTATTTCCGCCTCCAATTGGGCTTGCTGATACTCAAACTTTCCAAACACATCGATACGCCAATTAGTTTCGTTGCTCGTGTAAAGTTGGGAAGCGTTTTAGGGATTTAAATAGATTATTACCAATTCTTTGCGAGGTCCAGGCTCCATGTAATAAGCATAAGGATAAGTATACTGCAAAGTGTAGCGGCAACGCGTTAAAAGCGAGGCGGCCGCGAATAAATGTTGCCAATCGATCCACGTTCCACTCGAGTTCATTACTTTCTTGTTTATCTGCATCTTTATCGCTTCCAATGTTTGCTCCTCCAATTTTAACGACTTACTATGATTTTCCCACTGAAAGTTCCAAAAATTGACGGTACACGAGTTGGAGTCGTTTTATACCCACGAGCCGAACGCGATTCAAATTATTTTGTTGGCAAATAGAAACGAAACATGTATCGCCAATTAATCCCCTGATGATCATCTTCGTATCTCGTATGGACTATAAATTTTTCACGCGTGATCGCGTTAACATAGTCGATTTTTTTATACTGTCCTCCTTAACGAATCTTCGACGATTCGCGAACGAGGCTTGTTTCCTTTAATTCGTAGCGAATCGAGAAAACAGACATGAAATACCGATATACAATCGGTAATTCTTTTTGTACCACGCTAGATCTGTTTGCTACTAGCACTAATTTCGTTGAGAAACTCTTGTAAACATGCGTCTAGACAACTACTTTTTATACGTCGTTTTTACGTGATCTTTTTTCTCTCGTTTTATCGTTCATTTTGTTTCATACGTTTCTTTATTGTATTTCTATTCTCTCCTGTACACTAATGGGGATTTCTTTAATGAATGAATAATAAATAATAAATAACAAAAGCTGACGTAGTTTCACGCCGCCGCTAAGAGCCTTTAGTTGGCGATACCCACGTGTTTAGTTTCCTTCCAGCCGCGAAGCAGTTCGGTTCGCGCTCGGCTCGCGTCGGTATAAGTTTACGTTTACACGAATTCAAAGTGCGCGGAGACGTGAATTATTGTATTTACCCTTTCATAGTAATGAAGATATTTCTTAAGGGCTTCTCTCGCTTGCGCGAGAACGCTCTCGTGAGCGATGTTAGGATTCTCCTTGTAACGCGAGCATACGTAATATTCGCTTCCGTGTGCTTTCCAATCTCCAAGGCACATCCAACAGAAATCGTACTTACAATTATAGCATTGCATATGATTGCAGCCCCCATTCTTTTCTATGCAAATATGACATTTTGGACACTGAAAATCGAACGACCTCGTTGCGTTTAAGTTAGATTTGCGATAGGTGCGCGCTAAGCATGCGGAATTATTCTTAAATACTAACATCTTTGGTGTGGGCACTAATATAATTAGCTGTCTCTGAATCATCTGCACACTTTGTTAGCCACTTTTTCATAGTATTACAGTCAGTGGGTGCATGATAATCGATACCACATCGGAAGCTGAAATTATTTGCAGCTTTGAATTACGAGTACGAAAAGAGAATTTTCGGAAGTATTTGTCTTTCGGAAACTGTGCGAACGCGTACCAGAACACAGTTTTACAGGATGAACACATCACTCGTTTTGCTCTTTGCTCTTTCGAGCGCATAACCATCTGGCAATTGGGACCAGGGCAAAACCTTAGCTGCGGATGGGATTTCACGTAATCGCAAAAAGCAAATTGCTGATACCTTTCCCTCATGTTAGGCTTGGTCAGTAATGATAAAACAAAATCTTCTGGAGCTAGGACATTGCAATCCTGTGCCATGCAGCTTATTCCTATTACAAATGAAATTAGCAGAGCTCTCAGCAAACCCCTCAAACTGTTTAAGGTGTTGATGATAATAATGGTGAACTCAATATTTTTATAATACATATCCAACGCATATACTTATTCAAGTTCATTAACTTCATTAATAAATTTATCTCGTAAATTATTTATCATTAGTTTGAGAAATATTACGCATGAATATTTAACATTTATCATAAATAATAAATAGTTATTAATTATTTGTTAATAATTTATAAACATTATTTAGTAAAGATTAATCGATTTTATCCTGTTAGACAAATCTGATTTCGTTTCGAAATATTATGAATATTTATAAATATTATAAGTATCGTAAATATTTTATATAAAATATTTATACTAAATATTTAGAAGTATTATAAATAACATATACAAATATTTATTATAAACGTTTTACTCAAATATTTCGTGTAAATATTGGTACAAGAAATACTAAATATTATCTTTAGTATAATCAATGATTCTTCAATTATTTGTGCTTCTAATCAAGTTAATATAAAAAATTATTACTAAAAAATCAAAATAAAATTTGTCTAAGAGAATAAAATTTATTAGTCGTTATTAAACAATATTTATAAATTGGTATAATATTTATTATAGAATTAACATTGATATTCATATTATTATTACTCCTCCTAGTCAACAGTATCAAAAATGTTTTTTACTACATTAAATCGATCTATAGCTTTTAACTTGCATTCCTATCAATCTATTTTGTAGATTTCATTCTTCTTTCCAGGATAAATATAAAGTTTTAATAGGACAAAATTTTTTACAACATTTACAATGCTAATAGAAAGCAGTTTTCTTGAAACATGTATTAGTTGAGTTCACCCTTGCTATCCTCAATTCCTTGCTGCTCATCCTCCAACTCACCTGTAGAAATACCTTGAGTTATTTGTACTTCGAAATGCATGCACCAGCAGTCTTTACAAAACGAATGTCCGCAAGTTAGCGTGGAGAATTTGTCGGCTGGACAAAAAGTAACACAAATCGAGCATAATACACCCCTTTGAGTCTTTAATCCCAGCTGCGAGTCCAACGAAGATATCGGCTTTATTTTCGAATTAATTAGTAAACTGGAAGCATTGGTACGGTACTTTGCGATGATATCTTGTAACGCCCAATTGTGCGCGTGTAGCAAAACTTTGGCTAAGGATGGTGTTATGTGAAGACTATTACTTAACATCTCTACATCCTCGTTCAAAAGTCTCTCCACTTCCTCTATTCTCAAGCAATCGTACACCGCGTATTCCGGGTCTCTTCTGCTTTGATCGTTATCTATGTCGTTGTCCCCTTCACCGTCCCATGGTTGAACGTTGTAATAGTCTTCGTACCCTGGATCTCCGCAATCTGAGTCGGAGTAATCCATTTCCGTGTCGTATTCTTCGGCAGACATCTGTATCGCAAACATTTTCGCGTCGTTACACAAGGTCAACGTATCTTACGAGCCCTCGATTTTCATAACCTTCATTCTCGCGAGCATCGGAATACAAACACGCTACGAATAAACAATATAAACGGGAAATAAATCATATTATTGCATCACGAGTTGACCAACAGATAAGCAGTTCAAAACAAATCGTCGAATAACCATATAGGAACAATGGATTTTTTTACAGTATTTCCGATTTATATAAATCGGACAGCGTTCAAATGGGCGATTTATTCGTAAAAAAATGATACAGTTTTGGGGATTAAAGAAAAAATGGATATGAGTTTGTTGCGTTTGATTATTTTCCTCGAAAAATGCCATTCTGTGACGTTTGGTAAACATTTTTGACGATATCTCGGCTGGCGTATTACGGTAACGCGTGTCGGATTATTGAATTGGATTCGCGTAGCGACGGCAACCCACCTTTACGCTGTTGTTTATCAAGAAAAATGCATTGATACGTCTATTTTGTGAATTAAATGGAAAAGTTGTTAAAGGGCTCTATCGTAGCCGTCTAAACCAGTAACTACACTGGCGCATGAGTTATGTGTACGTTGTTCCGTGCCAAGCGTATGATGTGAACGATGTTGTAACAGATGATTTCATTTAATCTGAAAGGAAGATAAGAGTGTCAAAATCACCTGATAGAAAACAGCTGAGTTCGACAAACTATCCCTCCGATACACGAAATCGCGTTAGAATTGTTGGTAAATTTATTTCTATTCGCGATACGGAGACACATTGCAAAATTTCATTCGCGATTTCGAAATTGATTTTCATAGAAATTCTAAAGCGATTAAGCCAATACTTCCTCTTAGTATCGTAAAAATTGGGGCACTCGTTCTTATTTTGAATTATGCTAGTTTAGAAGAAACAATTCTGCGTAAATAATATTCGCTTTGCTTTATTTATTTCTTTGCAAGCTTTATTCTTCCTCGATTTTCATCTCGATTAATTAAACGTTATTTTCATTCAACTAGAAATGTTAGATATATAAAAAATTACGCTAAAATATAGTTCGATGTAGCTATAAAGTATGTAACGTTATATTAGCTATAAATTCTTCCTTTGCTATAAAAGGATCTTCATTCTTTTATATTAAGAAGCCTGATATCAAATTATAGGAATTATTCGCACGCTGTTCTTTAATTAATTTAAAAAACTGCACGTTTTCGTTCCGTAGGATTTGCTATCTGTATTATACTCCTAGTTGTAGCATAAACGATGCGCAAAGTAGATTTATCATCCACTCAATGTACTGGAATCTTCTTTACCCTTTAATATTATCGATTCAGTACAGATTCCATCTGCAGATTACGAGAAAACTCGGTAGAGGCATTTTTTCACGATCGGTATTCCAGAACACGGAACTTGAAACTTCACCAGATAATATCTAAGTAGTAGTTTGTCCATGATCATGTTTACAAGGTGACCATGCGTTTCCTAACCTCTGCTTAACCTAAAAAAAAAGTCAGATTTCGGTAGCCGTGTAGCGTTAAAATTATGTCTGTGTACCACGACGAGGTAGAAATCGAGGACTTTGAGTACGATGAAGACGAGGAGATATATTACTATCCCTGTCCTTGCGGTGATCAGTTCCAAATATCCAAAGCGGAATTAGCTGCCGGGGAGGAAGAGGCCACATGTCCTTCTTGCTCTTTGGTTATTAAAGTAATCTACGATAAAGAAGCGTTCGCGGCCAAGCAGGAAGAGCTGGTTAAAAACGAAGAGAAAGAACTGATGGTTCAAAAGGCCTGAGATAAAATAGGCATCGCTTTTGGAATACTTTTCTACTGCTCACGTTTGAAGTTAAGCTCATAGCGAAGGGTCATCAAAGAAATCGAAGACTACCGATTGCCAGCGAATTTTGGATAAATATCGCCTCGGATTTTCTATTGCTGCTGTTGGAGATTGCTATCAGAAGATACTCAAGATTTGTGATTGCTAGCAGAACTCAAATAAGTATCGCCTACAATTTTTTTATTCGCGCTATTGGAGATTGCTGTTGGAATATATCGAAGACTTGCGATTATCATAAGATCTTAAATACCACCTCGATTTTCTATTGCTGCCGTTGGAGATCGATATTGGAGTATATTGAGGACTTGTAATTGCCAGAATAGTTCAAATAAACATCACCTCGATTTTCTATTATTGCTGTGGGGGATTGTTATTAAAATATTTCAAAGGTTTGCAACTGCTTGCAGACCTTAAATATTGCCTTCAATTTTCTATTATAGCCGTGGAAAATTGCTATTAGAATATTTCGAAGACTTGCGATTATTTAATTAAATATCGTCTTCGATTTTCTATCGATTATTGGAATCGATATTACAATATACTAAGCACTTGTAATTGCCGGCAGAATATAAATAAATGTCGCCTCCGATTTTCTATCGATTGTTTGAGATCTCTATTAAAATATATCAAGGACTCGCGATTACCAGCAAAACTTAAAAAAATATCGTCTTCAATTTTCTGTCAATTGGAGATCGTTATTAAAATATATCGAGGATTCGCGATTGCTTGCGGATTTTAAATAAATACCACCCCAATTTTCAATCATCGCTGTTGGAGATTGCTATCAGAATATATCGAGAACTTGCGATTATTAGCAGTACTTCAAAAAATATCGTCTTCAATTTTCCGTCAATTGTTGGAGATCATTATTAAAATACATCGAGGATTCGCGATCGAATAAACACCTCCCGAATTTTCTATTGCTGCTATTAAAATACATTAGCAGCATGGCGGGACGCGGTAGAGGACGAGGCAAGTCCTCCATGTCCATAAATACAGAGCAACTAGGCTTCTCGAAAGGAGAAGCATTGCCGCCGCCAGTTTTGCAACCTCCTCCAAAGTATCTTCCCCTGGAATACAAACCGCTACCTCTAAACGTCACCGCAGAAATGAGCTACATGCTAGAATTGAAAAGGGAGTACGCGGAATATCTGCGAGACTCCTACAACAATGTTCTGCCCGTGGTAATTAAAAAGGATATCGAACGGTACTCGGATCGTTATCAAGATTTAATCACCGACAAGACTAGCTACGAGGCGAGATACGATTGGACTAGAATGCCACTGGAATTGAAGCCTCGGCCGCGGAAACGTAAAGGGCCGAAAGTGGAGAAGCCGAAGAAGAAAAAGAAAAATGTTGACGTGGAGTCGAAGTTGCAAGAGTTGGAGAAGAAGGAGAGTTCGCAACAAAGCGACGTGGAAGAGGAGGAGAAAGAGGAGGAGGAAACGGAAGAGAAGGAAGACGATCACGTGGAAGACGAGGAGGTCGAACCGGATGAGGAAATGGACGAGGGAACCGATTACTTGAACAATTACTTCGATAACGGGGAAGGTTACGACGACGAGGACGATAATTTAGACGATGGACCTGTTTATTAACGTAGGAGAGTTTGTAAGAATTGGAATTTTCTTTCTGCTCTCAATCATTGGATTAGAATAATTGTACATCATACGGCGATGAAATTATTTGTATATATATTTATGTATATTTGCGCGTTGACGGCGAAATATTTGCATCGCTGGGCGATTTAAGAATTGTAAAAATTAAACACCGTAAATCGTCGAAAATGTTTTAGTCGACCCTGTTTAATTTCGATGTCGATTTTCTTTGCGGTTCTTTTAGGTCTACAGCAGCTATACTCGACCTGCGTAAGTTTGTTTCGATACCAAGTATTATCCTAATTTTTAAATAAATGCTTGGTTAAATTAGGTTTTGAATTTTAATTCTTCAATTATTGTATTACAATGTATATCGTGGTCCAAGAGAAAAACGTTGCGTATAGCTGCTCTAGAGTGACTCGATATTTTTTAAGGTAGCATCCTATAACGATTTCGTATCACTTATCTTTGAGCATGATATTTTTTCTGGCAAATGATGTTAAAACGCACGAGGGAACTTTTAGTGAATAAATTAAAAAGTAAAAATAAAGGGTGCCAAGGTTGATGACCTACGAAAATAGGGAAAATTGCTTAAGAAAAATAAGGAGGGCAAAGGGTTAACGATCTATAAAAATAGGCAAAAATTTCTTAAGAAAAAGTAAAGAGTGCAAAGAGTTAACGATCTATAAAAATAGGCAAAAATTGCTTAAGAAAAATAAGAAGGGCAAAGGGTTAACGATCTATAAAAATAGGCAAAAATTTCTTAAGAAAAAGTAAAGAGTGCAAAGAGTTAACGATCTATAAAAATAGGCAAAAATTGCATAAGAAAAATAAGGAGGGCAAAGGGTGAACGATCTACGAAAATAGGCAAAATTGCTTAAGAAGAAGTAAAGAAGGCAAAGGGTTAACGATCTATAAAAATAGGCAAAAATTGCTTGAGAAAAGAAAGGAGGGCAAAGGTTTAGTGATCTACGAAAATAGGTAATATTGCTGCTAACATTCGGAATAATAATTTTGACTTAATAGGAAAATTATCGGCGGGTTTTATATTGGTACAACTTAGAAACGACTCGAAATTTTCAGCCGGCAGTGTATTTTTTTACTGACTCATGTATATATAGGCAATTAATTATTACGTAATGTTTAAACAACGACGAGATCTGTAGCGTTAGCGCGCATATTTCTTAGTACGTATTAGGTGTACCACTAAGTAATCCACTATTTTTACAACAAATATAGTTGAAATTTAAAACACGCTACCCGGTTATAAAAATAGGTGAACGAATTTCATTCGATCCTTCGATCAAGCTTTCATTTCGGTAGGAATTTGCATTTCGCGTTAAAGATAAATGCTAAATTTCGCAAACGAAGTGGATTAATCGTTCGGTACGCCTAAGAAATTATATTCTCGAAAATGAACGCAGGACATTTTGGGGATGCGGTGTGTGTAATGTGTAGTAAGAGAAAGGAAATAAATCGTTTTCGTAGAACAATTAAAACAGTCCAAGGTCACAGGAAGCGTCGGCGTGTTCTTTATTACGAGTATTTCAATTTCTAATATATAATATATATATTTATATATATAATATATATATAGCCATAATAATCTGCAATTATTGTAATAAATGATCCTCCTCTACGATGCAATCGGAGAGTAAAAACGCAACTTTTTGGACGAGAAGGGGATGCACAAAAGTACCGTAGTGTTACGTAATGCTTAACATTTACGCTTGCCGTGATAGTTAGTTTCTTCTATAACAAATCCCGCCTTAAGTAATCATCCTCTCTCCTCCTCCTCCTCCTCCTCTTCTTCTCTTTTCTTCCTCTCGCTCGCAAACAACAAATCCCTATTATTATATCGATTAATCGTCGCTCCCGGAATGTGCACATTGAGCGCGGGAAGGGAATACTATAACGAAAGAATAGTACCAAAGGAAAGAAAAATAATAAAAAGACGGTCAGTGATCGCGAAAGAAGTCGTTTCGGTCTCCTGAAATTTCCAGCCGCTCCTCATTCGCGCTCTCCTTTTACGTTCGAAATATATTTCGCGCGCAAATAAATCGACGTTACAATCGTGGAATCGGCGCCAGGAAATCGATCGAATCGTTTGCTATAACGCGGCGCGAAGGAAGTTTAGTATATTCTAGGCTTATACTCGCGATTTGGCAGTAAATCCAGCAAGCTAAAAATTTCGTTCACTGCTTCGAATCTCTTTCACGATTCTCTCTCTCTCTCTCTCTTCTCGACGCGACGTGGTCCGTGTATTTGTTTTGGTTTGTTTTGTTTCGTGGTTGAAGCAACGAGAGAGGGGCCACGTCATTGCAGCAAACGATTCGCGTTCGATGTTTCGTCGAATTTATGGGCTGCTTGTGTATCGTTCGTCGATCGAAGAAACGCGCGACATAGTGTTTACGTTTGTAATAAAATAGAAACTGAGAAACGTGTGTCGCCCTTCGCATAGTTCTCGGCCACCCTCGATCACGATCGTTCAACTTCGCAGTGTTACTCGTTCGATTTTCCTTACTGTCCGTCGATCTGTTTTGCAAAAATACGAGAAATTTCATTGCCTCTTACCCCACCGGTTTTCGTACAACGGCTGCGAAAAGTATTCGCGCATCGCTGCGTTTAATTATATTGTAAGTATTGTACTGATGTATTTCATTACGTACCAATTAATCGAGTTAGTTAAATGTTTCTTCGTACACGGAGTTGAAACGCAGTAGAAAGGAATTAGCATTATTCAAGGGAAATGTAATTATCGTGGATGCAAGTATAAAGTAACGTGATTTTGGTGTAATTATAATGATGCTTTAGAATGTTAGGAACTTCTGTGAAGATAAAGTATTGCGTCTAAAAGATTGACAATTCGTAAGACGAGTTAACTCGTAATCAGTTAAAGGGTTAAGCTTCGAATAGTAGTTTAATGGTATTTTAATATTTGTTGGCATTAAACAGTACTTTAATAGCAGTATGCGACCATAAAAGTCGATTACTGAGCAAGTAAATTCAAGTATCTTGTTATATACGAATCTTAGAAAGCGAAACGAAACTAATGAAATTTTGCTCAACTTTTTATACTCGTACATTTAATTTACTTATGTTAGGTAGAATCTGATTAAAATTCTTCAATGAAAAATTCAAGTATACGCGAATACTTTTTGCAGCGGCAGTACGCGTTTTGCGTTCGTTTCGATTGGAGAAATTAAAAGGAAAATTTGTTATCGTTTCTGGTTCAACGTTATCAACGTTCGAAAGAATTGAAAAATCGATCCAATTGGTACCAGAAAACCTACGAGACGATCGTGTTCACGTCATTCGTTGTATAGTAAAGCATACTCAATATCTCGGCGTTGATTAACCCTTCCTCGGACTCGCAATTTTATTTCCATAGTTCTCTGCCGAATCGATAAAGTTGTCTGATATAAACGCAACTTAAACGTAAGCCAATTCAGTTTCGTATAATTTCAAAACTCCACGAGATAGTAGACGATTACAATCATTTAGAGTCTTATAAGACGGTGATAAAATTCGAGTTCGAATGAAATTTCACTGTCGCGAATTTTTGGCGAATTTACATCAGAATTTATGGAACGAACGTGACTCGTTATTTTAGGGCAAGGAGTTAACAACGTAACGCGAAACGAGCCGTTGATCGATGAACGAGTTGCGAGAATGCGTTAAATTCTGTTGAGTTGAAATTTGTTCGGGAGCCATTTTTGGTGGCGATAATTCGAAGAAGGGTTAATCGGTTCACGCGATTCTCTTATTCTGACAAAACAGCCTCCCTGCTTCGGTCCATCTCCTCGATTCTTTTCGTTTAAATACCATCGTTGTTCAAACATCAACTTCTTTCCGCCCGCATCATCTCTTTCTCTTTAATAATATACTATATAATGTATATAGATATATTTATATATATATATACTTTGTATATAATCGTCGCATTTTAATATAGTACGACCTATCTATGTATAAGTAGGCATAAAGACTGAGGCGAGAATACAGGCGAAACCCCGAACAGTAGTCGCTCGCGTTTTAATCGTGTGTGTATTACATTTCTTTTTGTTCCATTTTTCTGCTTCTTCTTTTTTTCTTTTTTTTCTTCTCGAAAGAAAACGATTCTCTTCGTCGATTGTCCTCCGGTTCTAAAAACGTTTCAACTTTTGAACGAAAAGAAAATTTTTCTTCGATTCACCTTTTCTTTTTTCTTTTGTTCTTTTCTTTCTTCTCTTTTTTTTTTCTATCTCTTTTTGTCGTCCGAAATTTGTTCTTTGGATCCAAAGCTCTGCCGTGAGTCGAATTTCAACCTTTAGAAAACGGTGAAAATCGCGAAATGAAGTCGAATTTTAAAGCTCTCGTCTTAACCCTTTCAGTGTTGCGAGAATTCTATGCTGACCTTGCAAATTCTAGCGTTCGCAAAGAATTTTTTACGGGACGTGAAATAAATGCGAGTTTGGAATCATTAAAATAATTACTGGAGGTTGCAATATTAATATTAATCTATAAGTTCTAAAACTTTGTCACAAATTATTCACCATTGGATTGTGGATTTTTATGCAAATTAATAGCTTTACAAACACGATGAAACGAATATTAGTTTGGAAGCATTGCAATCATTATTAGAGATCGCAATATTAACATTATCGATACCTCCTAAAATTACTCGTCATTGGACTGTGAATTTTTGACGCAAATTAATACTTTAACCGAATGCAAGCTAAATAAAAATTCGATTCAGCGATGCAAGTTAAATATTACAACTAGGCTGCAGATCTTCAACTTAAATATGCAAAAAGCTACAGAATGCATAGATATGATGTGCAAAAGTGCGTAAAACATCCAATGCAAAATTGCACTTGCAAACATATACGTATACTTACGAACATATAATATTTAATAGCTAAAACCATTTTGTACTTCAATTTCATTTCTCTACGTTCAATAATAAATAATTGAATTTGCATAAAGATCCGAGGTCTAGTCGTAACGCATACTTTACCTTGATTATTTTGTAAATTTCAGTGCACATAAAATTTGTCATAAACGCGTGAAGATCCGCACTGTCTGCGCAACACCGAAACGGTTAAATCCAGAAAATCATCGATCCGAATGGGTTAAGACTTCGCGATCGTAGTCCCTGCTATCAGAGTTTCCACCCAGCCAAATCTTCCCTGAATCGTAGCAAAAAGGTCTCCCTTTTTTATTCTGTTCCTCCTCGTGTCTCCTTCTCAATCCGTATCTCGAATCGTCGAATAGAAAAACGCGCGTGTTCGGAACGTGGCCAGCACGTTCACGCTGCCGCATCTATTAAGGCCCGTTCGTCGATGGTTTTTTTCTTTTTAGCAATTTCATCTCCAACAGGGTGGTAGAATCATCCAGAGATTCGTCTACCGGTTGTACGCGAGAGAAAGGCTTAACAATAATAGAACTCGTTACTCTCGAATTTTCAAGCCTTTCTCTCATATACTCATCTCTCTCTCTCTCTCTCTCTCTCTCTCTCTACAATGACTAGAAAACAAAACAAAAAAAAGAAACATCTTCCGTGTTGAGCCTCGCGCCAAATCGAATCTTCGAATCTCGCCGGAAATCCCACGAACGGTTAATCAATCGCACGATTAAATCGACGTCCTATCGATCGATCATAATAAATACCATCGATACGCGTAAATCGATAAAAATAAATTACAATGGTCTTGTTTCGCCCTGCAAACGTTATCGTTTTACCCCTAACGGTGTACGGCGCCACGTGTTTCAAGCGCCACGGTTTTCGGGGAAAACAGGAACCACAGTCTTTGAATCCGCGGCGACAAAGTGACGGCGATGATGATTACGATTTGCCCGCTGGTAAAAACAAAAATAATTCCGTTTCGCTCTTCTATGTTGAGACCGCGTTGCGTGTGTTTCGCGATTCTTGCTTCGAGTCGAGGTCGAGGGTAGTAGCCCCGCGATGCTTGGTGTTTTCAATGCGTGTAACGTTCTGGAAATCACAGGACAAATCAGCGTTTTAAATTCGGATGGGCAGTGTAAGCTTCTGCTGCGAGGTGCTTCTCCGACGTGTGTTTAATAGCGGCTGCGAGCCCTCTTCGTCAACGTTTTGCTTTTCCTGCTCCCGTTTCCGTTGCGACGTGCTTACACCAAACTGTTCAACGTTTCTTCCATTGCGAGTTCCTTTCTTCCCCGTTTCTCGCGTCTAACCCTTGCCCGAGCAACCAAAATATTCGCACACCCTTCGAACATTTTCGTACTTAACCCTTTTTGCGTTAGGAATCCTTCAGAGGCTGTATCTCGTAACATTAGAAAGTTATTACTTTAACTTCAGAAGGATTTCCGCAAACTCGCGGATATTTCACAATTTTCATGTACTTAAATTTGACTTCGAACAGAGCGCACTGGTATAAATGTTATGCACAGCGTACAGGCCACGTTTAACTGACTCGGTATGAATTTAGCATTCATTGTTCATGGATCCATAAATTGTGGACGTTAAAAATTGCGGTAAACAAAAAATAATTCAACGGATAATCGTGTTAACCTTTTCGCTAACTCAGCATTGAAATCAACGCGATTTTCTCATACGAACGATGCGCGCTACGCGTTCCGAAATTTCCCTTAAAATCTTTCTTCGCAAAGGAATCGTACATTCCAAATTGCACCTTTCACAATGTATTAAAACGCAATTATCATTTACCATTAATCTCTCAACGTTTAAGTTATCGTGTCCCTTTAAAATCAAAGCCAGCAAATTTCACGGCGTAAATAACTAATTAATAATTTGAGAATGTTGAATGCGATATTTTCTGCGATTTTAATGGCATCCGACTAAAATAGAGAAGAAAAGTCGTAAGAAAAAGAGAGAAACGCAAGCTATTTAACCGTTCGATTGCTGTGGGCGTTACCGAATTGTTTATATTTCATAAACGCGACACGAATAAAAATGATCAATATTCGAAATAAACAATTACATTCTATTCTTCTTTTAACGATTATGATATTATATGGATTCGTATCCATGAACAATATTCTGTTTAACGGTGCGTAACAGGAACTTTAGTCAGCGCTTTACGTGAAAAATATTACTTTACACATCGGAAGAGCTTCGCACTGAAAGGGTTAATAATAGTAGTAGTAGAATACAGAGTTGTATTCATTGTACGGCGAAGTTGTATAAATTAGTATCCGATTCGGTTGCCCAGGCAAGGGTTAATTAGAAAAGAAAGGAACAACACGAAATTCGTCGAGTTAGTGGTGTGTTTTACAAGAGATCTCCTGGTGCACTTCTAGTAGAGGCAACAAGTAAATATTACATGCATATTATCACAATCATCACACTGACGCAATTAGAATAATTATCGTAGTAACGTATCGTAGTTGCAAAGACTACTGCGCGCGCAAAATGGAATAATCGAACGCTTATCACTAGACTGCGAATATTTATGCAAATTCATACGGTTTGCGAATCATAAACTTAAGAAACGAAACTCGAGTAGATTTCCTGTTGATCCTCTGAACGTTTTTAACGCGCAATTTGCTTCGAATATTTCGCGTACCTCGCGTTCTTTTAGGTATGCAACCCTTCGCACTCGAGAGCTTTGAAAATTAGTTCATTTCTTCGGACTCGAGTGCAGAGGATTAAATTTCGCGTAAATGCATAAACAAGCGCAGTCTACTTATCACAATTGATCGCGATCGCCAAGATGGCGAGCGCGTTGAATACAGCCTTCAACACCTGGCACGGGATTAAATTTAAACGAAAGCCACTATCTTCAGCTGATCGTGGACAACAGCAGCGAAATCGAACGTCCAAGCTGAGGCGGATAATTTGAAGCGTAGAAAATTTTATCCGCAATTATTGCGAGACAATTCTCCGAGACATCGAATGACGGAAAAATTTCGTGCTCACTTGCGAATGGAATTTTATTCGGTAAAGTAATAGTGGACAGCATTTTTTAATCTCTAAAAGAGATCTTATAAGTGGACGGCGGATCTTTGTGCATTTACACGAGGCTCGAATGTAGAAAAAGATACCGAATGCGAATGGTATTGAGAAATACGAAGAATATCGAAAGGAAAATACAAATTGCAGCATTATATTTTTATTAATTATATAATTGAATTAAATATATATATTAATTTTATATAATTTATATTTAGGGTGCAAAGGAACCTTCTATTTTGATCTCGTTGCTTTAATTTTATCGTTAAAGATTTGAATTTGCACAAATATCCTCAGTCTACTTGTAAGAAATTTCAATTTATATTTGATAGCTCGCACAAATTTTTTGCGGTGTTTGCGGAATGTTATTCAATGCAGTAACAAATGGGCAATATCTCCTAATAATTTCAGCACTGTTACTTTACGTTTGCGAAATTTTACAAGCAAATTCCATTTGAATTCCATGTCTGAAAACCCGCGCGAATTTTTCGCGATACTTAAACCTTTACAGACGGATGTTAGCACATAGCTAGATTAAATTAAATCGAGAATATAAATTAATCTCGTTAATAAACGCTTACTTATGTTTATAATTTGGGGAAAATATTTCCCCGTATTCCTGTAACGCACGCATTGATATTCGAGCTGCAAAACTAATACGCGTTAAATGTTTCCGTCCGCAAAGGGTTAATAACAGAAAACCTGAAACTCCTTTAACCCTTTGCACTCGAGGAACGTAAAATTCCTCTTGAAACTCGAGCTTGAAATATTCAGTTCGCAACGTAAGGACAAAAACAAGTCCCAATAAACAAAAACAATTCCCTTGTCCTTTAATCAATTTCAAATCGTTCGCGCAACTGTAAAAGGAAGCTTACTCTTCGCTTGAAATAGCTCCGAGTGCAAAGGGTTAATAATCCGCCGCCTCATCGAAGATCCCGAGATCCTCGATGAAAAGCAACCAAAATTTCCATGCATCGCTTATCCGTCGCATTCCATCCAACATTATTCGCCTCCGTCGCGAATGAAACAGATCGGTGTAAGCAGAGGTAACGTTTCGCGTTTCTAAACACAATCGAGGGTAAAGGGAAAGGGGATGGGAGAATTGAAGGGAAGAAGGGAAACAGGATATAGTGAATCTCTCGTAGAAAAGAAAGAAGAAAGCTCCGGATGCAGCCAGTTCTGTCTAATCGTACGAACGATCTTCAAATGCGTTTCCAACGATAGCTCGATCGACCACCGTATTTAACGCTAACCGTACTTTATTCATTTATTATTCGCGAGCGGTAAAACTCTTTGGATTACAATAACGGAGAGATTATAGAGATTATTATTATTCTTCGACGAAAAGAAGGCAGACGAGTGTTTGCATCCGCGCTGGAGATACGGTTTACTGTTTTCCCTGTCATCACACGTCGTCTTAGTTATTAAACCAACACTGTTGATCTTTAACGTGTTTGGTTAACTCTTTGGCTACGGTAGACTTTGATACACTCTGCGCGTAATCAGGAGATATAAGAAAATGATTTGTTGCCATTTTATACGATTGTAAAGCGTTGAGAAAAGAAAAAGAAAGGACAAATTGCGTTGCAGTCAAATGGGTTTTAAAATATTTGATTTAGGATTCTTTCGTTCATTCAACTTTGCGACGATTCTTGTATTGTCCGACTAATATGTTTGGATTCCTTTTTGCTTCCATCTTCACTGAGGAAAATTGATCGAATACGCGTGTACGTAAAATACATTACATTTACATGAAATGTAAAATGCCGGTACGGTTAGCGTTAATTTTAACAGTGTCACTTTTAATACTTTTCCCCTTTACGCCGTCGAGATTAATCGCGATCGTTCGGTTCCGTGCGAAGAAATCGAACGCTATAGGCCGCATCGTTATAAATTTCGAGCAAAGATCACGGGAAAGTATCAAATACGAAATGAATGATCCAGTGAAAGATTTTCGAAGATGTTACGTCGATGCTCGATGCAATCGGGATTGTTTTGATTACTTTTTTATCGTGACTCGATTAACCTTCGGTGAACCAGGTGAGGCTAACTTAACCCCGACGATTTTAAAATTGTTGCAATATTTTTGAAAGAATTCTGGGTTTTCGTGCGGCTGGGAAAACAATGAAACGAATTAAAGAGGAATTAAAAGAATTCGGAAAGTTCGTAGCGATTCGTGAATCATTTAATGTCGCTATGTAAACGATTATCATTTCATTGAATAATTTTGCCTGCTTTTTGGTTATTCTTGGCTGCTGTTGGCTATTAAATATTATAGTTGCATTGTATAATGTACTAAACGTTGTAGCATTATAATTGAAAGAAGTTTTATAATTGGAAGTAAGTTTTCATCTTATTAAACACAAATTCTTTCAAGTCATTTTTCTCAGCCACTAGTGTACACAATTTCTGGTCACTAATACGACTCTACAATCATTGCAATAAATTACAATAGTTTATTATCGAAAGTAATAAGATTGACTACTTCTAATCAAATTTTACCAATATTAATTACTGTAGTTTTTTCCCTTTAATCAACTCTAGAAACTGTTTCTTAGTTATCGCATTTAAGTGGCCCAACTGTGAACGGCATTTGTTTAAATTAATAAAGGCTCGTTAAAATAATTCCCTTTGAATTCCATCGACTTCGTAACGGAACTTAATGCTATCAAACACGCTACGAACTTTCCGAGCAACCCAATATTATTATATAAAATAATAGTTTTATATAGATTCCCCTCCCCTTTCGATCAACTCGAAAACACATTGTATTTTTCTTGTAAGTAGATAATTTTCTGGCTAAAATTAACCCCACACGGTTCATCGTCTGATTTTTATCCACCCGTTTCCGGAAGGTTTAAAGAAGGAATTAGAACGGCGATCGATCGGCTATCGTTCAGTCAATCATTTCTAAAAAGATCAACCATAATCTTCCGGTGTGTCGATATCATCCTGATTTTCTACTATGCTTCATCGAGTCCGTTGTCAGTCGTGTTCGTATTTCGAAATCCTCTTTCTTTACCGTACGTGTTCATTTCTTTCTTTATCTTCTTTTTTTTTTTTTGTTCATTTTTTATTCCTTAGCGGATTTTGTTTATTATTAGAGTATCGTTTATCATATTAATCATTATCATTATACTGCTTCACTACGGTTGGTTGACTCTTGGACGTGGATCTGGATGGAGTGTGGTGTACCGGTGTACCAAATGCGCGTGAAAGAGAGAAAAAGCTCCGTCGCTTGATTCTTTTTTTCTTTTTTCATCTTTTTTTTTTTTCTTTCTTTATCTTTCTTTTCCTTCCGTTAATCCTCGAAGCGAGAACAAGGGTCTCCTATTGTAATTCTCTCCCCACCCCCTTCTTCGCAAGAATGCCTCTTCCGGTTTTCCATCTCTGTTTCTCTTTGCTTCTCGAGTTGCAGTCTTGTTTCTTTTTTTTTTTTTGTAAGAAAAGGCAAAACGGTTAACCCTTTGAGTACGGCGAATTAGTTTACACTTCAGTTCATACTGTTAACGTGTAAGAATAGCTGTAAGTTGTAATCTTAGTTCCAAACGCGTCGCGAAACTATAAGATTAACGTTCGTGGAACGCAAATATATCAACGTTTCATATCCGCAGTAAATACCGAAATTAAATGTTTCAGCAAGAGTTTAACCGAATACCGAATATGAACCCTTTATAGCCAGAGTTTTATTTTAACTTTTGGAAACATAAATTATAATTGATTATGGTTTCTCAGGTTACACAGGTGAAAGATAAGAATTCATAATTAGCGTTTTTGGTACAATGATGGACAGGAATAAAATTAAGTAGTAGAGTATAACGAATAATAATAATCAAAACAAAATTGTTAAAACATAGCAGATTACTCGTAAATCGTACAGCGTTATAGAGAGTTAATAACATGATACAGAAATAAAATTAAACAGTAGAGTATAACGAATTGAAACGTAGAAAGTTACTTATAAATCGTAAAGCGTTACAGAGATTCAATGACCGACTATCGAATAATAATACAGCTGGCCAAATAGCTGGTTAACCAATCTGACATTCTTAATTTCGCATACCGATCGCTATCGCAAACCACGCGTCGTCTGTATAAATTGTATTCGAATCAGAAGAGGTTCGCGTACTCGAAGAGTTAACATCGTCTCGCCTCTTTCTAAGGTATCTAATCGTGACTCTTCCGCTTCGTCGACGTTCCTTTTATCTCTAGGACGACCCTCGTTATCGTGCCTCGAGCGTATCCAACCCCTTCTCTTCTCTATCTTTTTTATTATTCGCCTTCGATTCGCTCGAAAGAGGAACGTACGAATGAGTTTAGTCGTATAATAAATCAGACGGAATGCAGCATGCAACGGGAAGGTAGGCGTCGTGCGTCCACCCTTCCATCTTCTCGTTCCTTTTTTTTTTTTGTTCCCCCGATTTATAACAGCTCCCCGATTTCGTAGCTCCGTGCCATCGTTCGATGCATCATTCGACTAGCACCAAGTTTCTCAAGTCGTAAGTCCAAGCGACGCGTGAAAGCGTGATTCTCGCGCGAAACTCGAAGGAATTCGCAGATTCTTCGCGTCCCGCTCCGCTCGTTCCTTTATCTTTTTTCCTCTCTCTCTCTCCTCTCTCTCTCTCTCTCTCCCGATTGCCGGATTCTCGAGCGGACTCGGGCGATCTGCGCGCGTACAATTCCTCGCTCGCCGTTACTTTTTTTCGGTTATCCTCGGTTCCATCGAGCGGTCTAAATCCGTGAACCCTCGAGAAGTCGTGTCACGTGTGAAAAAAACACTACGCCTCACTACAGTAATTCGTTCCGCTTGTTTTTTTTCTTTTTTTTTCTTTTTCTTTTATTATTATTATTCATTATTTTGCTGGTGGTAGTTTATTTTATTTCCGTTTGCCGGCCATTCGGGAAGTTCCTCGTGTTCGATGCAATCTCAACCGTTCGTCGATTTAATAAAGGAAATTTTTTTGTTTTCCGAGAAAGTCCGCGCTATGCCTTGATCGTGATTCCTCTTCAGTCGCTCGGAGTACGCGATACGATTAATGGTAATAGGAATTAAAAACACCACTTCGCTATCTCTGAACATCTAAAATCGAGGACTGTTTTCTCTTTTTCTTTTTTTTTTTTAATGGTATTCGTTCAAGTTCATTGTGCAGTGAAATCGTGTAATCCGGAACGGTCGAGACTTGTACGCGCAAATGGAATTGGATCTCTCTCTCTCTCTGTATATTTGCGGATCGGCAAACGCACGGAGAAACCTCGTCTCCGTGTATTTTAAAAGAAACTAATCTCTCCCCGCGGTACCATCGATAATTCCACAGATCTATCGTTTCGATCTAAAATACGTGCGTATCTCTTTTGCTCCGTGAAAAAATTTCCGTTTCAAATCCGGAGCGGTTGATCGAAGAGACGAACGATCATGGGGGATAAATCTGCTCAATCGTTGCCCGGTACCACGATTACGCGCGTCTCCGCGAGTGCGATACCCATTAATTGTATACATTCATATTCGTGTATACGTACATAATTGTTTTCCGTATATAGACTTATATAAAACGCACGAAGCGGCTGAAGGCTATTGTATCCTTCCCTCCATTATTTATAGCGACAAGCCGTACCCTTGTGTTTCCTCGCGATTCGCGTCGCGTCGTCACCACTTTAGTTTTATCCTCCTTCTCCCTCTCCTCCTCTTCTCTTCTCCTCCTTTATCAATGGAAAAAGAATTCGGGCTTAACTACGGCGGATCCCTCGCGAGATCACTTGAAATATCCTAGAAACTTACTGACTCGCGTGTGTTCGTCTAGGTGCGTGTCTTTCTATCTGTGGCCTCGTGTATCTGTTCCGTGTGTCCGCGTGTTTACGTTTACGTTTACGTGATCGACATCAATCCGTGCGTGTACTCTTTTCCGATCTTTTCCTCCCGATGTTTGCTCGCGCTCGGAAGAATGGACCGAGATCTCTCTCCGAAGTCGAAGCGGTTTCCTCTTTGCAATTTAAGAATCTTTTACCTATGCGCGTGTATACGTGTACGCGTGTTTATGTCGTATCGTCGTGTGTGGGTTGTGTGTGTATCTATCGAATGCATCCTCCGAACCATTCCTCGAGTCTCAACGGGACTGACGCGTTGCCTGCACGCACCGTCTTCGTTCTCCTCGAACGTCTTACGGATCAGGTGTGTTACGATTCTTCGTCTCTCTGCTCTGCTCTTCTCTTCTCTCTCTCCTTTCGGGAAATTCTCTAATACTGAAAGCCTTGCTCTTCGTACGCAACAAACGCTTCTCCTCTTCCTAGGCGATTAAGTTTAAAAGCATCACAACACGCGGACCTCGCATCCGTGCCGAGCTGGACAACGTTCCAACTCTATTCTCTCTCTTTCGGCTATAATACTGCGGTAGACGTCGAACGGGAACAACACCGTAGATTTCTCTCTCTCTCTCTCTCTCTCTCTCTTGTCTCGGAGGCATTTTAAGTATGCAACGAAGAACCCTGGACACGTGATTAGTAAGACGGAAAGGAACACCAGCTTATAGATCTCGTTCCCGATGACAAAGCAACAGGGACGAGCAGACGAACCACGAAAGGAGCTTCCACAGGAACCTCGTACAATATTGTTATCATCTCCCGTATCTCTTCTACCTTCTTTACCTTTCGTCTCTCTGCGTTGCTCCTCCGTTTATCGAGGACGTCGCTACTACGTTTTCTCTCCCACATCGAACGCTCTAATTCTCCGGGCCGCTGCCCTTGCCCCAGAACTTGTCGAAACGATTTCGCGCCTTTTCCAACACTTCGCTTGCCGCGGAACGTTGCGCCGTGCCCGGGACCACCGTCGGTGCTTCTAACACGTGGTAACCACCGCCGCTGCTGCTTCCTACGCCGCCGATTCCGCCGCCGCCGCCGCCGCCGCCGGTGCTACCGCCTTGGGGCGATTCAGCTTCTAGGATACGGTAACCGGCTTGTGGAGCCGTCGACGATGACGGCGTAGTTATGGTCGCCGTCGTTGTCGGCTGGCTGCTGTCCTTCTTCCTGTCGTACTCGAAACCCGGATCGTCTAGGCATCTTAGATTCGTCCCTGCCACTGGCTTTATCGATGGCTCCGACGGTCTTTGTTGGTCTTTTTCTTCCTCCTCTCCGCCACCCGATGTTTCCTGCAAAGAAAACAGTTGCGGATTTTTGCGTTGCGGTTCACGAATAATTATTATTAGTCGAGGCTTCCAGTATCTTAGCTTCTTGGATATTTTGTAACAAATTACTAATTCCTTCTAAAACCTCGATGTAGCATACATTGAAATATACATACATATCAAGGGTGGTATATTTCAAGTTATATTAATTATATTTTAGTTATATTATAAGTTACTACGAAATACAATGCTGTAATCGTTCTCGCTCCAAACGTAAGAACCACGAGCGAGACTCGTAGGGCAGTTGCCACGCCGAATAACATAAACAAAACACGAGACGAACGCGTGGTCTTTGAACTCTTGCTTCGACTGTGTCGATATACGCATTGCCTCGGGTTAAATCGTAAAGCAAGGGCAGAACGGAACGAGACGAATTTAGTAGGAAATAAGAAGCGCGAGTAAAAATATACGGTTAGTTGCGCATTCTCTATATTCTCATAATTTAACGAAAACATATCTACCTATTTGCCGTAGCGTTCGTTATTAGAACGGATATAGAATACAGAATACGCGCAGCTATAGAATAGAATAAGTAATGGAATATGAAAAATTATACGCGTAATGTAAGTTTACTCTTACTTTTTCTCCCTGCGTGGGGGTGCTGCCAGTCTGAATGCCAGTAGGCAACGGACTATCCCTCTCCGAGTCCATATCCTTGTGTCCATTCAAGCCGCTAAAACTACCTATAGAAACGCTTTCGCTTTCCGGCGATTTGTATCCGGAATGCTGAGAGTGTTGCGATTTATGCTGGGCCGCCAATTCCGGTGGTGCAGATTGCGGGGCCGACGGTACCGACGAGGCTGCCCAGCTCTTTGCCTCGCTATGCGGACGCGTCAGGGGTTCTTAAATAATTCGTAATACACAGTTTAGACAAGTATACCCTAACCATATACACTGCGGATCTTTATGCATTTGTTGGCAGTACGTACAGTAGTAAATTGGCAACTATTTTTGCTGTGGTTCGATTAAGAAGCCTATTATATTATTTATATTCGCAAAATATATATCTTACTTTGTTCTCTCATAAACTGCGTATATTTTCTAATTAATCTACAACAGTATTTATGGAAAATTTAATAAGCGAATCGGATCGTTGGAAGAGAATGGAAAACATGTGCGATTAATGTGGTTGGATTAAGAAGCCTGTTATATTATTTATATTTGCAGAATATACGTCTTATTTTGTTCTTTCCTAAACTGCGTATAACGCTATTTATGGGAAATTTAAATGTGCAAAAAGATATGGAATACAAATAGTATACAAAATTACGCAACTTCCTTTGTTGCCTTCTAACGATGAACAAGTTACACGGTAGTAAGTGTTCAAAAATGTATATAACTTAATAGCCAAAATCAAATGGAATACAGCGATATATAAGCCCTTAACCATTTATGTAAATTGAGAATAAGTAATCGTTCTATGATCGGCAAATTCAATTATTCAAATACTTCCATCTTCTCATTGGTTTAAGTATACCGTCTTGCTTAGCTCAATTGTCCTAATCGAAGTTTCAAAAATACACAATGGTACTTCTGTAAACCAAAGTACAAATTACAATATTCAGAGAGTGAAATGAATCTTTATATAATAGATTCTCGTATAACGCGATTAACGTGTACAGTGTTGCAAGAATTCGCGTTCCACGAGAGTCTGTATAAGTTTCTGTCATTTAATTTCCCCCGTAAAAGTATGAATTTGCATAAACGGCCGCAGTCCACTAGAGAGATATACTATTATTATACTAATCCATGCTTAATTGGCTTAGGATGGCCGCTGGAGAGATATATTGCATAAATAGAGGAAATATTCAAAGAAAGCAGCAACGTTAAATAATGTGAGCTACCTTCTCTGACGTTTTGCGTGACAGTGAACGTTTTCCCGGTGTCCAACGGCACTGTCCAATTGACGGGCTCCGGGGAACGCATGATCATTTGTTCCGGTGACTTTACCCTTGTGGGTTCCGGCGGGCTTTTCACCACCGGCTCGTCGTCTATCCACGGGCTTGCAGCGGTTGCCGAGACCGGCTGCGTCTGCGACGGAGGCGTCGACGCGACGCTCGACTCTCCACCGGTCACGTCCCCGTTTACTTGAGGCTCCGCCGTCACTGCAACGTTTCATCCACGCTTTTAGCGACGAGGTATACGCCGCTCCGTTTAATGCCCGTGATCGGGCGGGATTGCACTCGATGCTTCGAGTTTCCGCGGATCTTTCGAATCGACGTCGAACATCGTTCCGCGATACATTCGACGAGAAGGACTTACATTCGACTCTTCGGGCAAGTAGTCGATGTTACAAGTTAATAGCGATACATTCGCAGCGGAGATTAGAAGCGGGTTGCAAGGTTCTTTTCAGCGCTTAAGGCTGCGTTCGTAATCGCGCGTCGTACAGCGACGAATTCGACTGAACGATCAACACGCGACGAAAGATAAACAAGGGCTGATCTATGGCCGTGTCCAAATTGGCAATGCATAGGATGCAGTGACGTCACGTTTGTTTACTAGATTGGTTGAAACGAAAGTCGTATTTGTTGTTATACGACACGCAATTAGAACGCAGCCTGAATCTTGTCCAGTGTTTTAGTTGTTTGACTAGCGGCATGTTATATACACGCTTAGTTTAGTTTAGTTTATTTAACGGGTCGACGACGTTTAGTTTAGCAGTGTAAAAGAGTATTTACAAGTACAGCGTACGATTAGAAGAACGTAAACAGAGACGTAAGATAACGAGTATAATATGTATAAATAAATTGATATTGTTCGAGTAGCAGGAAATTTTGTAAACATTAGCGTTACGTAGTGGCGAAAAAATGCGCTTGTTCATAATTCATTGGGACGATTGATAGATTCGGAATAGGGGAAATTAATGCTACGATTTTGAAACGAAGCTAATGTTTAGATATTTACGACAGGGAAAGCATTAATTAGTAGTGTATTTTAAAGGTGTTCCTAAAAGTCGTGTTCGTTGGAAGGTAAACAAGTTTCCAACGATTTACGATTATCAATTTTATGCTGAATTGCAGAGAATTATGTAAATACAGGAGTAAAATGTGTATGCGTTCTATAGTCTAACATGAATAACAATTTACTCTAAGCGACTGAATATTCATCTTATTTATTTATTTACTAGGTACCGGAAGCAGTTCGTCGAATTTTCTATAACATTTGACAAAGCCACTGTAACAACGGTAGTCCATTCGAACGTTTATCTATCTCTTACATCGTTAAATAAAATGACGTTGGTTCGCTTCAATTTCGTAATCCAAATCCGCGCGAATCTTCTTCCGCCGCCTAATAACACGTATCCATTAACCGCGAAGAGTTGCACGGGTTGAAATGAACCCAAACTTGCAGGCCGCTAATAAATCGGATCGCGGTCCGATGTTCAACCACCGGTGCGAATGTATTCAAATCGCGATAATTGAAAGGTGGAAAAAGAAAGCGTTGGTCGAGCCATCGAGCGCAGATGCATCGGAAACCGGTTGGTTCGCGGTTACGCGAGAGTTCTACACAAATAGAGAGAAAGAGAGAGCGAGCGAGCATCCCAGAAACAAGTACACTAGCGTACCGAGAATGCAGGAATAGTTACATACATGGTATATACAGACAGACAGTTAGAGATAGATAGAGAGAAAGAGAGAGAGAGAGAGAGAGAGGGAGAGATAGAGAAAGAAAGAAAGACACACAAGTGAAGGTAGAGAACACAGTACTAGATCTGGTGTGACGGTATATACCGAATGTGTGTAAATGTGCGGCGGTGTTGCACGGCCACGCAACAGGTTTACAAAGGGCTCTAACATACAGAGGCTATTGTTCTCTCTCTACCGCAGAAACATTTACCCGATTGCACGCCCGAACGGCTGGGGGTGAAAACATCGCGGATAATCGTTACCCTCTTTTCCCCGCTTCCCAGCGCGCGTCGGCTCGTGTGATTCGCGAAAAGCTAGAAATCCTGCGAGCCAGCGCCGCGATCAAAGAAAGCAGGAACGCGCGAACGCGAAAAAAGAGAAATCTCGCGTCGCGTCTGTATGCATACGTACGAGTATCGCGAGCTGGCAAATAATCGTCTCTTCCATTTAACCCTTTGGTGATACCTACTGTTCCACTCGAGCGTTCGCAGATCGATCGGTTTTCGCTGCGGATTTTTGTGCATCCGGGGAAACAATTTAGATGTGCGAAACGCTACGAAATACGAAGGGTAGAAATTATTGTACTTTGGGAGTAAAGTAAGTAAACCTTTATTTTGGTTTTATTTTGTATTAACTTTGGCAATAATGGTATGGATTTGCGTCAGAAATCCGCAGTTTATTAATTAGGGTATTCGGCACCGGATGCAGACTCGATAATCGTTGATTTAACCCCTTGCACTACAAAACTTTTTAATAGCACGATTTTTCGGCTACTTCCACGTCTTTTGAGACTCTTGTGAATACTTAACTCGTTTCCATTGTAGAATTAAATACCGCGAACAACTTTACAAATCGGAGACTTTAGGTTTTCCTCTGTTCAGTTAGAAATTGCGTGTAATAATTAAAACAAAGGATAGCGTTATACGTATGCAGGTACAGTAAGTAAAGTTAGAATAGATATTAGACCTTTTACGAATCGGTACGCTAATCTACGAAATGATAAATCGTGGTACATTACAAATACGGGTAATATCAATATTAGCCATCGCATGCGGACTAATCCTAATATAAAATATGTATATAAAATTTGCCTTAATTTGCCTAGCTTCGAAAGAAATGCAAATCGAATTATTACACCTGAAACTTTTGACGAACTTTGCGCGCCTCGTCGCGCAACTCTACTTAGCAACTCTACCGAAGTGCAAAGGGTTAAAACGCGTTTACTGTGGCTAGAAAATTGCAACCCTTCCCAAAGTACAAACTACACTTGCGCAAAACGGAATTCGCACTTTTCGAGCCACAGTTCGTTTTCGTTTTTCCATTTCCCTTGGATCGATGATCGCCATTGCTGCGAGTACACTTACGTTCAACAGACGCCGGACTACTTCTGGTCCTTCTACCCGCTTTATCTTTTCCCTTCGGCTCCCTTTTAACGCGACAGTTCGCACTTTCGAGTATCCGTGCGCGGCTTCTTTGTACGCGCTGACGCGTGGTGCGGGTAGCTGGATCTAACACGCGCGCGCAGTTGCTCCAGCGCCGGCTAGACGCACAAAGGCACGAAATTCAGCGAGACGCGTGATGAGAAAATACGAATGGATGCGAGCGAAGAAGAAGCTTCCTCGAATCCCTTGGCCGGAGCGACACGCGACCACACACGCACACGCACACACAGTGGGCACAGTGAATGCAGCCGAGTGGATGTTACAACAGAAAGACGTTTCTCTTCGGTGACGAGAGGCGCGTGAGTCTAGTGAAAACACGACTGAAGGCGTTCGAAACGTACACAATGTAATCCGTACGATGAAAGCGTGACGAGAAAGGAGGAACGCACAGAGAGAGAGAGAGAGAGAGAAGCTGGCGCTCTATTTCGCGCGCGAAATAGAGACTCGTATGAAAAAAAAAAAAAAACGTAGACATGGAATATACCGGCGATAGTCTCGCCGGGGGGCCATCCAGAACATTCTCAATAGAGCCACGGAACAGGCGTAGAAAAGTAAAGAGTAGAGAGGTGCGTTTACACCACCCTGAGCAAATGCTCCTTTTTCCTTCGTGTTCGAGGAAACCTCAAGTGGAAAACTACGGTCGCGCGTGAATATTAAATACCCGCGCACGTTACGAGGAACGTTGGAGTCGAAGAACATTGCGGCTGCAATTGGTGGCATATTTGACACGTTCGTTATCAGTGTTGCATATTTGCGATGCACGTATTTCGTTGCAACGCATTGGGGAATTATTCTATTAGATTTTTCACCCGTAGGGTGAAAGTAATCATTGGTATATCGGATGCGACAAAAGGTTACAATATTATAAGGGTGAAATAAAGTATGATGTTAGATAATGAGAAGTTACAAATGCATTGTAACTATTGCAAATACTTATGGTGTATATTTACTATTGTAAATGCCTATGAATTATTTAAAACGTTTCGAGTTCGACGTACAAGCGATTCAATCGAGATATAAGAAAAGTCTAGTAGCGTCTAAACGATCGTATCCCTGTCTCGCTCAATTCAAGTTTAGTTTAGACGAGTTTACCTCAGTTTAATTGATCCATTTACTCGTCTGCACTTTGCGGCTTATGGGGAAGGAAGTGGTTCCCTTGCAATATTTTATGCAAACAACCTTGTACAGTTAGTATCACGTAATATCTCTATCTTCTTACTCGTCTGGTGTAAACGCACCCGAGCGGAGAAAATAATCACACGAGTCGGCGAAGAGACACTAGTAGCCAGGTGAGAGAAACACAGAAAGAAAGACACGCAGGGATTCGAGCAATTGGAGACACGGCGGCGCGACAAAGAATAATGGCCGGAACACGAGCGAAGATAAAAAAGACGAAGAAGAAGGATTTTATAGAGAAGACAGACAGAGAAAAAGATATTGTGTGTTACGTGTGTGACAGTAAGATTATAACAACAGCAATCAATCAACATCGACAACGACAACAACGAACACACACACCGAAAGCGTTGTTTTTCTTTTTAGTTGTGTGCGCGTGTGTGTTTGTGTGTGTGTGTGTGTGTCGGAGGCAAACAAGAAGTTCGGACAAAAGTAGGCAAACGGAGAAGAATACAGGCCATTTTGTTTTGTTTCTGTTCTGGCAGAGAGCATGCTACTTACTAGGTTGGACGACGATAGCGGCTTGGTTTGACGCGTATCGACTATCGGAGGATGATTTGGATGGATCAGCGGCGGCGGCTGCGGCCGCAGCTGCAGTTGTCTGGTCGCGGGCTGTTTTTGCCTGAGGCTCGTTCGGGCCTTGCTGGGACCAGCTTATATCTTTAACACGGTCCGGCCTGGCCGCAGCGGCAGCGCTCGGCGTAGGTGGGTGATGGACACTCGTATGAATCGAATGCTTTACCGGGGCTTTTACGCTTGTACTTGTCGTGTTTGTAGTGGCGGTTGTGGTCGTGGTTGTTGTGGTTGTGGTGGTGGTACTTGTGGTAGTGGTTGAGGGTTTGGTGTGATGAAGAGGGCGATGGGGGGGAGCGGTGGTTGCGAGGAAGGCTAGAACATACCGTACACAAAGTACAATGATGAATAATGCCCGCCGGTCCTTGTTAAGGGATCTTTTAACGGGGCGCAAAGCAACCTTCTTAAAATGTGTTGGATTTTTACAACATTTGCGCGTACGTAATTTCGCGTGGAATTAATTAGGATACAAGTGACACTTGCGAAAGAAAGATTCTAGGTTGCAGAGTTTTGGGTTGCGTAATTGTTTTAAATAAAATATGCGTACGAAGCGATGAATTCTAAAATGATAAACGGCACCGATACCAAGCGACGTTTTGTCTTTTCTCCTTGTCAAGTTTTCGTTTAACCCTCTGACGTTCTTTTCCTTTTATTCGAGTTCATATTTTTCTCAAGATAAATAAAAAAAATGGAACGTAAATACAGATTGATTTCACTATTCGCATATTGTAGGATGCACTTTGCTTCGAATATTTTGTGTGCGCTTTTGTATAACGTATGCATCTTTTATAATTGCACAAAGATCCGTGTTTTAGTAGTTAATGTGTACAATTTCAAATTCCGACGTCAATGTTGAACATTTTCTTTCCGCGAAATTATAAAAGATTTCTAAAGAAAACGAGCTACGATTCGATTGAATAAATCCACGAATACTGATATAGATTTAATTCTTCATTAATTTTCCTCGTTCCTATGAGTATTTTTAGAGAAGTTCTTAGAGATGAAATGTTACCGGATAGATATGAATGAATAGAAAACAATTACGTTGGTAACTTATATAATACGAAAAAGTGGACTTGCGCAGTTTTCGAATTCATAGCTTCGTATACTTTATCCATTAAACTGACAAAAGAAATACCATCTACGATTAATTAATGGATACTAGGAGCTACCCACGATTGTGCTGGCAATTATCAAAAAATAGCGTAACTCCGAAAACCAACGAGTTTCAGCTTCCCACTTATTTTCTATTGCATCGCTTCGTCGTATAGCGAAAATATGTGGAAGCATATTTCTTTTAACTTACACCACTCTCGTTAACCTAATCCAAAAAATGACAAACGGCGCAATGGATATAAGGATAGAAAAGATCGCGGAAAGCTTGCAAAAATTAAACATCGGTTTGATTTCGCCCGAGAGGCTTGCGAATTCGTTGGTAATTCGTTCGAATGTAATCATCGCACATTTTAAGCAAGGCTGCGTCGCTTCATTGAGGTTCATTCTTATTGGAGAGGTTATTGAGGGCTGAAGGGTCACCCGGTGTTATCGAGCCCGCTCAGAATTACGTCCACACTCGAATATAGTGGTTTTCCTTTGCAATTGCGTTCGCAGTAGTCGCGGCGCGCACAATCGTGCCGCGTCACAATAGACGAGAGAGAGAAAGAGAGACAAAGAGAGAGAAAGAGGGGGGGAGAGAGAGAGAGTGTGACAGTTGGACCGCGGAATTTCGTTGCGGCACACGTACCTAGCATACGTGCGTACTCTAATCCAACGTCATTGTTACACGGAAATTATTTCGAAGCCGTTGGTGGTGTTGGATTTCAAACCAAGTACAACTAAAAAAAAAAAAAAAACGATCGCGTGCAATCTTGAAGAATAATTCGAGCATAGATGAATTTGTTAGATAGTTTGCGAATAAAGGGGATGCAAAAATATAATCGATCGAGCTTCGACTGCTATTGCTGCAAAAACGATTTCTCGCGAGTTTACGGACGTTGCACCGAAACGCGGAACATCCCGATTACTGTGCGTCAGAGATTCATCGTAGATTCGTTTGATACTTGCTTTTAATCCTAACATCGATTATTATCGTATAGGTGGGGCCGAGAGTTTAACTTTTAGAGTTTAGAATTTAGAGTTTAACTTTCAACTCAACCCTTTAACAGTTTAACGAGTTAACCTTCAACCGGTGACGTACTCAAATTGACTTCTTGTTGCCAGCGGCGACGCGATGCATCGAATTGACTCCGAATGATTACTGTAAACTAATAACACGTATATAATAATTATCAATTAATAATAAATACTGTAAATCCTCTCCAGTAAGTAGGTCTTCAGTTCTTAATTGACTGTGAATATCAAACGTGTTTTACGTACGTACGTATATTTGTCTTACTTCTGTAGTTGAATTGGTTATCCGATTTGTCGAAATTTGTCCGCTTATCTGCGATCGACATTTCGATTATAGGATACTTACAAGTCTCCAGTCTTTCGTTTATTAAATGTTACAGGTAAATATAATAAAATCATTTGGAGAGTAAAAAATGTTACTGTATCGATATAAGTAATCTAAGGGTACGTCAAATTGACGTCACGTCATCGCTGGTGATATTAAAAAGATAATTACCCTTTGAAGGTTAAACGAGAAAGGGTTAACGCAAAGTTACAGGAAATCAAGCATTGCGGTAATCGTTTCCAAACTGGATAATCTCTATTCGATCCTATGTACAGGATAATCATTCACCCTTAGGGATGGCAATCGATGCTTTTAGAATATCGATGCTTCCTTTCGATACATCGATGCTTTTACCATCGATGTTAGACGATAGATAGTATCGAAGCTACAAACGGTGATTCATCTTAAATACCGAAAGTTTAACTTGAAACGCAAAGCTAGTCTACTAAATATTAGGATAAACAAGGGAAGTATTAAAGTTAAGCCGTAGAATCAATTTTATCGGAGGCTTACTGATCTCATTTGCATCACGACCTCTCCTTAATAACGATGATAAAAAATACGATTAAATGAATAGGAAATTCTTAGTAGGAATAAGATAATTGTACACTGTATCTGCGTATTCATTTGATGTACATTACTCCTAGCTATTAAGATAGATCTTAATAATGTCTAGCTAATGATACAAGTACCTTAGTTACTTTCATTTTGTACGATATTGTTTAGAATGATCTATACGTAGTGGTACATTGTACATTGTAGTATAGCTGTACAGTTGCACAATGTATATAGCTGGGATATACTTGTACATTGAATGCATTGTACGTTAAAAATACATGGTATATTAACACTAGGTTTACGGGCGTTACGTGCACACATTGGCAGGCTTCCGGAAAAATACGTATACTGCACATAAATATTCGAACGTAGAAGCGTGAGGGTGGAGAGAATAACGTAGAATACATATTCGCACCATCGTATTACGTAAAGTTAACATAAAGTACTGAAAAATAAGATTTATGGTCTCTATACTTTTAAGCATGAAATCTGAACGGCGTTAACGTGACGAGTAAACCTAGTTCCGTAAATCTAGTGTTAAAAGCCTGCACCAAATTCATGGTACATTAAAAATCTGTATCAAATGCATGGTACATTAAAAACCTGTACCAAATGCATGGTATATTAAAAACCTGTTTCGTTTCTGAGCGATTCTGCTAAACGTACGCTACGATCTTTAATCATTGACCAGTTATCGTTGATAGATTATTCCGCGTTTGGTGATACGATCCAAAAATGAATCTTCAAATAATCCGCATCGCGATACAAATGAATTAAAACTCCCCTGCTTTAACCGTTAATAGAAAGAAACCGCAAACATCGATGGTAGTTGAAGCCAATGGTACTTTTACGTATCCGTTCTTTGCCATCCCTAATTCAGCCTCGTGTGACCATATCTAAACTGTTGAAGGGTTCAAGAGATATAAAGGCAGAGAAGGGTGAGGGGGGGGTGGGTGGGTTACAAGGGTTTCGTAACGGTGAATGATGGTAAGTGGTTGGGTGGGTGCAGGATGAAGGGTTTTAGTTAAAAGAGATATATATATCTGAAAATACGTGAGAGTTTGGGCTAGCGGGCAGAGCACGGGTACGTGGTACAGAGAACGTACATTTTCGATGGACCTGCGGGGACCTCCTGTAGAACGGAGTAGGCCCTGGGCCCGAGGGTGGTGGCGGTAATGGCGGCACGCTGGTCGACGAACAACCCGTCGAGGAAACCGTGGACGGTTCCCGTATGCTCCAACGCACGCGGCCAGGGCCCGTGACTGAAACACCCGCTACCACTCCTGATCAATCCGATCACGATGCTCGATCACGGACGATCGCCGATCTGATCGCGATCGATCTCGCGCGAGCAACTATTCTTATAGCCTGATTAATGACTGAACAGATCGTATAGACAGAGAGAGAGAGAGAGAGAGAGAGAGAGATAGAGATAGAGAGAGTGAGAGAGAAATAGACAGAGAGAAATAGAGAGAGAAAAAAAAAAGAAAGGGAGGATTGGAGTACGATGAATGGATTAAGATGCAAAGGATCGTTTCTCGCTTTAGGATTCAATCTAGGTACCTGATATATATGCACAATCCACGGTGATTTCAACACGATAGAGATCGAATGATTTTCTTTTTTTCCTCTCGTCGGAGAAGCGAATGATTTCGAATGAACAGACACACATACACACACAGAGGTATATATACATGTATATATATATACATATATATATATATACGTGAGAGGTGAGAGTTTTCTTTTTTGAGGACTGAGATTTGCGACTACGACTGATATACGAATTTGCTTGTTGCTCACCGCCTCGGCGTTAGATGAATGGATGGATGAGTCGAAATGACGATGACTACATTGGCTCACTACACGACCATGACACCGTGACGATGAGAGGCGATGGTAGATCGAAGAGATGCGACTGTGGTGATGGTTACGAGTGAACGAGAGTCGTCGCGTAGGATGAAAAGTCATGGTGCTAGGGGTGCAGATATATGAAAACAATAGATATTATTGAACATGGCAGAGATCAGCTTTTCTTTTTATCACGACGAATAACTTTTCCATTACTTGGATCGAGCATACGTCCGACTGTGTTGTCAATTCTCGTACAAAGATGTCGGGATTTCTTCGCTAATGGTTTGGCGTTCGTAAGAAAAAGAAAAAGAAAAAAAGAAAAATATATATATAATAAATATATTGATGAATTTGACACGATATTTCAGTCTCTACTCGATGACGAACGTTCTACTATAGAAAGAGGCAACCACGGTGAGACGCGTTCGTTTAAGCTACTTTCTCTCGCGGTTTACGGAGGCCGTTTTGAGGAACACAGGGGGAGAACAACGTGTCGCAAAACTTTCTGCACGATACAATCAATAATAAGGGCTACTGGTTACTATAGATGTGGACTTCAAAGGCAGAGACAGAGAGATAGAAACGATTAAACAGGATTGTCATGCATCTGCCTAAACATTAACGACCATTTGGCAGTTAACGTGTTCGACATGCACCGCTCAACCCTTTACCAGTCTGATATCAAAGATACGGAACACGGCTAATTAGCAGTCGTAGAATTGATGCGAATATCTTTGGATATGCCATATTTGAGAGCGGTGAATGTCTGTTTGCAAACACGCGTCGAACAGGGTTAAATACGGTGAGGTATGACGGAACGGTTTGGCTTTCGGGACCCACAAGAGCAAACAGCAGACCAAACTCGCAATAATAATAATAATATATATATATATATATATAAAAGACTTTCTATCCAATCAAAATTCAATGATATATGCACGAAAAATGCAGAACGGAACTCGTGACAGTATATTACGAGCGCCAATCGATTTGGGGTACGATCTCTTGGATACTAAATCGATCGACTTTTGTATCGATACAAAGAGATGACGGAGGATGTATCGATGCTCGTTCGTGCTACTTACTCGGTCGTGGATGCCTTTCAGGCTCACCGCTCTTCTCCCTTTGCTCTTTCTCCTTGTCCTTCGGCTCTTTCTCTTTCTCCTAGACAAAAGAGAATCGGATCGATAACGTCGGATCGGATAAGCCTTCGGCGATTAACTTTGCACCTCGCACGCTTGCTGAATTTCAAACACCCAACTTTTTAGTCCAAAGACAGCGAGAGTGACCACGAAAATGATTGGCAACGGATTAGGTATTCATTTGACTCGTGTTCACGATCGGGTTGCATTTTATTCGGGGCAGATTTCAATTTTGCCACTTGGGCAAAGGTATAGAAATACTAGGGGCCAAAAGTTTGGAATTGCTGTGCATCGCATGGAATGAAAGAGTTAAGTAATAAGGGAAGCTTAGAAGTCTGCTAACTTGGAAGATTCTTCGGTTAGAAATACAGGAGATTATTATTAACTTCGAATAGATAAGAAATTGTTATCAATATCTAGAGTATTAACGTCGAACGGACAAAAATATTATTGCAAGGTGCTGTAAAGGAATAATTCAGAAAGGGGTTGCAAACTTATGGTCTTCGTAATAACTTTCTCAGTTGCAATCAAATCCAGCCCTCGAATAGTTTCGTCTCTAATGTAAAATACAGAATAATAGTCTAGAATAATAATCTGATTTCCTTTATTTGTCCGAACCTAAGAGATTTCCAAGTTCTTTTCTTCTTCGTAACTCGTCCTGTCTTCTTTGCGATGTAAAATAATTTCTCTGCGTTCAGTGATCCCAATTTTTTTTTGGCCTCTAGTTGTATTTACTGATATTTTTCATAGCTACGTAACTTCGAGGGATTCTTCTAAAAAAGAAAAGAAAAAAGAGAAATACCTTAGCATCTTTGGTGACGGACGGCGCACGTGGTGGTTGACGTTTAGGTGATCGACGTTCGGTGACGCTAGGGCCAAGACTTTGGGAACGTCCGGTTCTCGGACTGTTCTTAGGACTGGACTTGGTTTTAGGCTGAATCTCCTCGCGATGTTCCTTCGTATCTTCTCGACGTCGTGGTATTACAGGCTCCAACTTCTCTCTCGTTGGAGAGGGAAGCAGTGCACCGTCGCCTACGTTAGATTCCCGACAAATTCATTTTCATTGTTTCGATTTGACGGTGGCGGATTGAATCGATACACTCACCCACGCCAGTAGTACGATCCAGATGATGGCGGATCAAGAAATCCTTTCTTGCGCGAGCAATGGCTCTTTCGGTGTCCTGTTAACGAACGTGATTATATAGTTGAATTCCTGTAGCGAATAAAACTGCGGATCTTTATGTAAATTCGTTATTTCGTAGGCAGAGATAGCGATGTGAAATTCAAGTACGGATTCCTTTTTACCTCTTAACATTTACAATTCTGTTGAATTTAATCGCCCTTCTTTTTCTTTAGACAAGATTTGTAACGTAGAAAGTGAAACATAAATTTACGAATATCAATAGCAATTTCTTTAGATTTGCCTCAAAACTAGGAAATGTTTCACACTAAATGTTTAACACTTTTGGGCGAAAGATTATCCGATGCTTACAGCAGGGTTAAACGATACAAAGTGCATTTTACTTTGGATATTTTGTATACTTTTGCGTAGGATATTCATTTAGAATCTCTCTGTGTACATTTCCCATAAATGCATAAAGATCCACATTCTATTACATTGGCTACAAAAAGTATTTGCACCCATTCGCGTTCTCAATTCAGACATTCTTCGTTCGTGTCTAACATTTCATTTCGACGATCCTAAATTTCTCCATATTTCTAAGGGAACTATTAAACAATTCGAAGCTTAATATAGTTAAGTCTAATTAAGCAATAAATCGAGTAGATTGCTCGAATGGAATAGTTGAAGAATGCCACAGTTTTTGTACGCGTGTCTTTGCTTTGCTTTTTGGTAGGAGTGTTTTACAATCTTCGATCATCCAACATGGTTTCCAATAAGTTTGCGTCGCACGCAGAAAATATTTCCACCGTCATCGATAAAATAATAGCCCGCAAAAAGCCATAGAATTGAATACCCCATTTTTTCAAACCACTCTAATTTGTCCAACTCTACTTTATTACGTGGCCACCAAAATGAATACGGCAAGCTCGCAAATACTTCTCGTTGCCCGCGGCAAGCGTTAGACTCACCGCTTTAGAATCGTCCTGCAAAATTCCATGAATAGGTCTAGCTTGAACCGAAGATGGCCGGCCAGCAGGAGGCATAGTCATCGTGGCGGTAACCGGGGCGACCTTCCTCGTGTTCTCCTTCTCCTTCTCTTCTTTCGTCACCGACCTAAATACGCAATCATTCGTCACTGACGTTTTCTTCTTTTCTCCCTCCGAGCTGAAGGCAACAATCGCGTGGAAGAAATAAAAGGCAGCTACGACAAAACCCGTGTGAACATCCGAACACAATTCGTCGTCCCTGTACAACTACGCTTGACTCTTTTTTTTTTCGTTATCTTTAGCTTCGGTGGAACGTGTGCGAGACGTGCGTGAAATGGTAGCGTCCGTTTCTGACGTTAATAATCAGAGCAGCTGACGTTCAACGGTAAACGATGCGATTCGTTGTCAAATCATCGACGCGTCGCCCGTGCAGTTCGGCGACAGTGGAATAGGTCCGTCGTTTGTCAGACGCTGTTAGTTGGCGCGATTCGTGCGCCTGTACTTTATACTTTCTTGCATTGTTCCTAGCAGCGATTGGCCAAACGAAACTTGTATTTGTACCCGAGCTTTCGTCGATTATTTATGGAATTCGTATGCAGATCGCAAAGTGGTCGCGATACCTGAATTAATCCTTGGGGAAATTAAATAAGTGGTGATTTTGTGAGCCAAGATAAGATCATTCTAGACCCTTGCTTTTTAATGGAAATGCAACTTTAATCTACTAGGGATGGAATCTGTACACGGTACCGATCCTTCGTATCGTTCCTCAAGTTCTAGGTTGCTTTACGAATCCATTTTATACGAGGCGCGCCAATAAATAATTCGCTACTTGTAAATGAGTGAATGAATTTATTCGATCAAGCTACCGCTCGAATCGAAACTGTAGCTTGTTCAAACAATGTAGCAAATAGCAGTAATTATTTATTTAGTAACGGGCCAACAGCCCAATGTGTAAACCGTATAATATACCATAGTTGATGTAATGTACAATTGAACAAATAGGATTATGTTTACGATCAAGGGAGGGCATAATTCGGTCGAAAATTAATGCCAAATTAAACCTGTTAATTTCACGGGTTTCAGACTTCATGCTGAAAGTTACCGGAAATTATAAAGGTTATTTTTAAGCAACTTGTGTTGACTTTAATTGGTATACCGATAAGAATAGTCATCCTAATTCGAGATATTTTCTCTCTGGACACTGTCACAATCTATTTTCTCAACAATCCAGAAAATTATACAATCGTTGTCCGAGAAATGTACAGTTCTTTCGACGAGAGAAATTTAATCTCTCTTGTTACAAGAAATGGGGGAAAATACTTCGAAGATTAATTTATACCTAATAGCTGTCTTCTATACGAATGAAAGAAGATTACAAAATTTCGTTCGAAATGCAATTACGTTCCTCTTATTTTACTAATATTATTATTATCCATTTACTAACGGGTCTATTGAACATTGTGATACTAAAGCAGAACGACAAAGATGAAAATACCACTCGCTTTATTTGGCTCGTAAAATCATCCCTTAAAAGTTCCCCAAGGAATAGTCGAGTGTCTTGTACGCATCAGAAATCGTTTGATCGAAATTGTTTCGACGTTTAACATCTCCTCTACATCTATATATATATATACTACACTGGCGTAACCAAACGAATTCCGTTTACTTTGCTCGACTTTGGTCGACGTCAAGTGACACGGAAAAAGAGATTGATGTTTTGAGAGTGGAGTAGTGTACTGGCCTGGCAAGGGACAGCGCGTTGAGAGCGTGGTTACTGGAGACTCGTTTCCACAGCGAAGCCTCGTCCTCGGCTGCCAGACCGCAACCCCAGTCGCGATGCTAATGTAAATCAGAACGAATCATTCCCGTTGCTTCTTTTACACCTAATCGCTAATCTACAGCGCTCTGGCTGCGCCGCTAAAACGCACAACACACACGCGCGCATAAACAGAGCATGCTTTGGAAGACACAGAATCACGCCACGAATGATCTATGATCTATAAGGCTCGATGCTGACGAGTGATTTTTCATCGTGTAGAAGCCAATCAGCCGACAACATCTTTATGCAAATACAATTATAATTGTCCGTGATATAGTTAGAGATTTATTAGGGTAAAGAAACATCAATGTTGCGGTTAAGAAATGAAGCTGGTTGTTTCGTTGGTTGTTTATTTGTTTCAGGAAGAACATTGCATTGAATAATTGAACATTGTATTTTTAAGATACCACTGTTAAAAGTTAACAAGTGTTCGGTGATTCATGGACAGCACCGTGTATCATGCATTTATTTCCAATTCTACATTTTCCACAAATACATAAACATCCGTGGTTTATTCATCGTTTGCCACGTCATTCGATTAAGGTAGGAATTGTAATTCCTTAATTGGGTACAATTAGTCTACGATGTAATTAGAGATAGACAAAGTGTATCCAATTAAGTCGCGATCTTGTTTCTCTTACAATTAACCCTTTGAACGGTTGTGACGTATACACTCGTCGCATAATTAAGGTTAATGCGTAGCAACAGTGACGTATACGCATTATGAAAATTGTTGTTGCGAACGTGACGTTCTATAGTTCTCTGTCTCTGCGCGTAACTTTGTTAGTCTGCATATCTACTTAATTATGTGGTCAATATACAAACCATTGTCTCTTATTGAAACTTTAATACACTGGTCATGCTGGATTGTTATGCTGCATAAAAGTTTTGCTGCTGAAAAGGTAGGAACCTAGAGCATCTAGTTCATTCTATACTTAATATTAGACTGATTGGCTTCCGAGTCTCCATGTACATCTCTCTTCGTTGTTTTCGATGGAAAACGTAGAAAAAGAAACACACGATAGCGCGTCAAAAAATCTCCCATCCGCATCATCAGGTTCCAAACTATAGAAATTCTATGGTGTCGAATTGAAACGTGTACAGCCGTTCGTTCGGAATCGATAAAGAAGGAGAAGGGCGTCCCATTACGTTTCCGATTTCAACGCGTCGGAACACGCGAATCTATTAATCAAACAGCACGATTTGCATTGATCGTTTCATGTCCGAGGGATGTCTCTTCGCATGCACGTGTATCATGAATAATTGAGCGCGAAAGTCGATCGGATAAATATTCCCCCGCGATCGTGTCGCGACGATGGAGAATTCCCGATCGATGGGAGTGGAAATTATGCCTACGGAAATCCGCGCGAATGTTTTTTTCTTCTTCTTTCTCTATATATGTACATACATAGCTCTAAACGTTCTTAAACGGTTGCGGGAAATGGCGAGTAAACGAACGCATGCAAAGTGGAACAACGAACTCTGCCGTGGGCCGGAACAAACGTTCGCCTCTCTGCATTCGGAGTATTTACAAAAAAAAGGAACGCGAAACGACGTGTACGCTAAAGAAGGTACTACGCGCGACGAAAGACACGGTGAAAAATGAAGGAGAGGAAAGGGTGAAAGATCGTTTCCAACCGGAAACTCGAAGAAACGGACGAGATCGGCGGATAGAAAAGATGTTTGTACCCGGAATTACCTTGTACTCGTCAGCGAGTCGCCTAAGCTCGATGACTTCGGAGGTAGGATACGGTTTCTCCTTCGGTTTGCTCAGCCCTTTATCATCCGCTATCCTTACGGTCCTACCTGACTTTTTACCCCTGCAAAGAATCAATCGTGGTTGTAGGGCGGCGAATTCTACTCCCCTCGCTTCTCTCTCTTTTTTTCCAATCACCGTCACAATTCACGATCGACTTAATAGGATCGTCGTAGGTGCTTTCTCGTTTCTTCCCTTTTTCTCTCTCTCTCTCTCTCTCTCTCTACGAACGCGCGCGCGCGGCTATCTAATAATTCTAGGCCGAATTTTATATGCCGTCTGGTGGAGTCTCTGACCTGAAAGCTATTTTCAAGTCCGTCATGTCCTCCTCGCGTTCGTCGCCCTCCGGCACCACTCCGTCGATGGTGTCCGTTCCGGGTCCTCCGACCAGCGGCTCCAGCTCCGATGCCTGCATCCCTGTTCAACGTGTAAACCAATGCCAGTGTTAACGGGCAAATATCGTGAACGGAGAAAGAAGTCTTAGAGGTTTTAGAGGACTTTAGAGGAAAGAAGTTTTACAAGACTTCTGGCACTCTTTAACCCCTTGTCATACAAATATTTCGTATACCATTCGTTGAAACGTCTGATATTTCTTTATTTAACACTTGTGACGAATGCGAAACGTAATTTGTACTATGCAGAGATGACTTGTTGGCGAGGGTCCGGCAAGCTGAACGGCACAGAGGCAAGGGGAGCAGTTCGCTCGCTCTGCCCATTAGCCAGTAGAAAATCTTTCTTCCCGATTCTTAGATGCTACATGCATAGTAGTGGGTCCTTCATATTCGCTAAGGATTCGCGAGTGCGGACCCTCCCAGGTATCTTCTTCAAGATTTCCCCACATCATCGCGAGAAATACAAATTAGCTTTACGCGAATGCGATTCAGTCGTAGTTCCAAGTCATTCTATCTCACTCTACCTCCACGTGTTTTGTTTCGCGTTCTTTGTCACGCAGTAGACTTGTAGTCGTGACCGATTCAGCCAATGACGATAATACGTGTGACTTAAGGTGTCGCTAATATGCGACAGCTAATCGGTTTGCCTCGCCAACAAGTCATCTCTGCACAGTACTTGGTAGTCCTCCATATTACGTAATTAAGTTGCAGTTGGAATTGAAACTGAGGTTCGTTAAAAAAGTGCAGGGTGTTTTTCTGGTGTAATTAGTTAATTCGTCGTTATGTGCAAGGGGTTAAGAATCGAACGTCTGTGGTTGCAAGGCAACTACGTACAAACTACATGCATGGTAAACTACGTACACTATTGTTCATAAGTATTTGGACGCTTCTACATTATTTCTTCGTATCAATTGACTATTAATTAGGTATCGGTTTCATCCGCCGTTACTAGCTTTACAGAAACGTGCGAAATAAGAATGAGATCTTGGTATCAATTGGTACGAATAAAGAAGCACGAAGTTCGACGTATCCTGCATAAACCGTGCGCGCTAATGGCTCGAAACTTAACCCGTCATTGTTAGACCAACGCTGATGTTTCCGAACGATCGAATCGTGCGTTTCTACTGTACATTCTAAAAGTTTCCATAACCACGCACTCTACGAATATGATGTTAAATAAGATATTATAGAATTGGAATAGTTAGAACGTTTCGTCGCTTCGGTTTAAATTTAATCGAGTTCCATTGTTCGCCTATTTCTTACGATTGGTCAGATTTCGAGATAGGTGGAAATAATTAGGCGAAACTATTTACCGTCACGCTTATGATCGACGTCGCCGGGTCGTTTCTTGTGAACCGGGGCTGGTCCTGTAGGAGCGATACCTTGCTTAAGAGCTCCCATGCTGAGAGATTTTCTAGGGGGCCCTGTCGTACCTGCAGGAACTCCAGCGGCCGGGACTCCCGGTGCCACTGTCTCGCCATTCGTCAGCTGCGGTCTCCTAGGCCAGGCGAACTGCAGCCGATACTCGGTGCTGATCCGTGAGATCGCTTTGCTCAGTTGACTCGGCGGCAGACCCGATTGCGCTGTAACTTCCTGCAATCGTAATTAACGTTCGTAATTAACTTCTAGTTCAACCATCGCGATTCCTCTTCGACCCTCTTAACCCGTTAACCGCGGATTGGACGAGTTAACTCGTCTTATGAGTTGCTAACGTTTCGGGTATACCATTTTACTTCCTCGGAAATTCTTCATTTTCTAAAGCTTCGTTTATATTTGTATCGAAGACGCGTTATTTTACGTTTACATTCACGGCAATTAAACGTACTCTAAACGATATCGATTCCTGTTTATTCATTTATATTTCTGCGCACGAAAAAGATTCCGATTGAGAAATTCCGCAGCTAACAGGTTAATCCTTTGCCATGCTACGATAGAATTCGAAGCGCGTCGAATTGACGCGTTCCGCAGAACCCAGTGTTAATTTACGCGCAAATTGCCGCGCGGAAAACGGGGATATCTCTATCGGGAAGCTTTCGCCTGTCGAAACGTACCCGAACTTTGTCAGCTACAACGTTGGAATCGACGGCGTCGATGCCACCTCCATCGGCCGCCGTGATGAATTCGTGCGTCTTGTACGCGAGTTCCGGGCATTTCTTTCGCCTCGGCAATGGCGGCTCCAAAGTGGGCCCTGAAACGGAATCATCGTGACTGGTTGAGATCTTTCTCTCGTTCTTCGTCTCCGTACCGCGGACTGCATGCTCCACGTTCTCGACCGCTTTTCCTTACCGGAACAACGACAACGACAACAACAACAACAACTTCACGATGGAACAGGGGGAGAGAGAGAGAGAGAGAGAGAGAGAAAAAAAACATTCTTCGATTTACCGCGAATCGTTGATTCGATTTTACCCCAGTCAGGTTTTTGTTCGGCGCCTTTTTGGCGCGTTCGTATTTCCTCGTTTCTTTCTTTTTTTTTCTCTCCCTTGCCAAAGCAATTTCACCACGGCTGGAGGAAGTTTCGAGTGGCCCCGGAGAGACGCTCGAGGCTTGGTTCGAAGGCGGAAATCGATTTCGGATAATGGAGGTAATTAAGCAGCGGTCGAGAGTGTGCACGATGTCACCGGGAAACGAACTTACAAAACGAGGCGAACACATCTCGAGGCGAGAAGCGTGTTGGAACATAAAAGCGGAAAGCTGCTACAATCTTTCACGCATGTGCATACGGCAGCAGCGGGTGTTAACCCTTCTTCGGATAGTTTTACGGTAGCCTTTAGTCCTTTAACCCTTCGAGTGCTAATTCATTTTGGCATATCTTTAAGCGCGTTGCTGGATTTATTCTCACGGATCGCGAGTATAATACGTGATGTTTAACCATTTGCACTGCAGTAACGAGTCGCGTTAGTTCTGTGAATTGTGCTGCAACTTCGATAATAATGCACGATGTTAACAATGAAACTGAATTCGAACTTTGATGCTAACTTTGTATTATAATATTCGCAATTGTTCCATTGAACATTACCCACAATTTTATTCTAGGTTTCATTAAAATTACCCACGAAATTCAGTTAATTTGTACGGAACACGACGCGAAAATAAGTGATTAATTAACGGCAGCGTGCTCAAGTAATAAAATAATCGTAGCGCAAGGGGTTAATATGAATATCGCGATCTTTATTAACCCTTTGCGCCACGATTAGTTTATTATCTACGCATGCTAGCGTTAGATGTTTTTCGCGTCGCTTTACGTGCAAATTAATCGAATATCATTGACAATTTTCATTCTACAATTTCGATTATTATAATATAGAGTTAGAATTTGAATTTCACCGTCTATGGTAGGCATTTCTGTCAAATCTACGCCATAATTCGTGGAACGAGTGCGACTCGTTATCGTGGTGCAAATGGTTAACCCTTTGCACTCGAAATGCGCCAAAATTAATTACACAGCTTCGAAACCTCTGGTGCAATATTGAATTTTTAACTAGCGCTGCTATTTTTGCCGCGATTCGGGGACTAATTATATCGCCAAAAATTTAGAACTAAAATTAACCCTTCGCATTCGAGGGACGACTTTAAGTTAACTAGCTTTAAAAACTTTCGAGTGCAAGAAGTAGTCAATCGTTACGATGCTTTTAAATTCATATCTGGCGAACATATTACGGTTAATTATTCGTTGCGTTGAAAGACTGGAATTTTTAAACTTTGTGTATTATGTGTTTAAAATTAGCCGCATAATGTAGCACTCGAACGGTTAACCCTTTCGCTACAGTAAAGTTGGCCATCAACATTTGCTAAGGTTGTTATACAGGACAATTCGGCCGCGAGTTTACAATGTAACATCTACTTGCAAATTGTTAAGTTTCTAATCAATTAATATTTAACGAAACTACATTAACTACAAACCTAGGGATGTCAAACTACTAGATTTAGCCAGATTTCTTAACCGGTGTGAAATTTCAACGACGGACTACAGTCGCTTTTAGCATCTGAAAGAGTTAATCTCGGTTTTCAATCCTTCGCTATATTTATATTCATATTCGTACTTTATTGTTCGAATGGAACAGCGTTTTCTCATTTACAGTTGTGCCAATAAATAATCCACTTCTCTTATTCAAATCAGCGTCTATTTTGTATGTAAACAAAATCAAGTAATCGTTCTATTTTACGCGTGCCTAATATTTATTCATTCGAGGAAATTACAGGTGACTATGATAAAACAATATTCTTAATTTCTTAAGTTCATAATATCTTAACTTCGTAAATTCTTATAAATAGTGGATTACTTATTGGTACGCTTAACGCGTTTAACCCTTTGCGGACGAGCGTCGACAAATAGTCGCCTAATCATTTTTTGGCTTTCTGAACCTATGTCGACTTTTAAGGCAGAAAACTGAACGCAATGAATACTTAACGCAATAATAAACATTTGAAATCGTTAGGAATGATATGGTTTGGAACTCGAAAGCCTGAAAATTCAAAGACGTAGAATTCAAAACTAAAGTACTCCCATAGGTGTTATTACTTCTCGTCCGCAAAGGGTTAATATAGATCTCGTAAAATTCCGAACGATTCGCACCCCTTTAATTTAAACCCCGCAATAAATAAGAAAAAGCCACGCGTGTCAAATACGTTTAGAAATCTGGCGTATCTCGAACTCTTACCAAAACTCCTACTCTAATTAAAGATTACGCCACGGTAATCGGCGCGATTCGAAGAAGGGTTAAAACTGAAAAGCGTATCTCTATTAAGAAGCAGAAAACAAGGGAAGAAAAGTAGGGTCTGTTTGTTGTTTCTTTTTTCTTTTTTCTCTCCTCTTTGAAACTCTTTTCTTTTCGTTGTTTCACGAGCAACACGTCCAAACGTAGAATCCAGCAGGCGCCAGTTGGGCTTCCTTACCAACACGCTCGGTAATTAGCTCTCTATATTTTCGCTAGCCGCCTTAGCTAAGCAGTAGCTGCAAGAGGTGCGGCTCTCTCCTCTCGAGGCTCGAACGCGGGCCGCGTTGCTGAAAGACGATTATAAGCGAGAAAAAAAAAGCGGGGAAAGCGTCTCGAGTGGCTCATAGTTTCGCAAACGTTGCCTTTTGTGAGCGAAGAAAATAATGGGAGGAACGGGGCGGAGAACCGACGCGTCGGGGGTTGCGTTGGTCGGGAATCGTCGCGTAGGAACATTTTGCCACCTCTCCACCATCTCCAGTCGCTTCCGTCACAATTTCCACGTCGCGTTTAACAATTTCCTTTGCTATCGATCATCTACTGTGCATCTCCGTTGTCTCGCGCTTCGATAATCACGTTTTAGATAGCGAATTAATACATTTTGCTGCGGATGAAGCCGTTCAGAGGCTTCCCTCGCCTAGGCGGTCTTTTATAGTTCTACGCCGATGCAACTTCCAACAGATTGCAAACTTGTCGTCTTCGAATTCCACGGATGGGGAATTTGAAATCGGCGGAAGTTTGAACGCTTAGAAATTTTAATGATTGGAAATTTGAACGCTTGGAATTTGAATGCTTAGAAATTTGAACCATTGGAAATTTAAACGCTTGGAAATTTGAGGGCTTGGAATTTGAATACTTAGAAATTTGAACGCTTGGGAATTCAAAGGCTTGGAATTCGATCTCTTGGAAATTTGAACGCTTTGAAATTCAAAGGCTTGGAATTTAAACGCTTGCAAAATTCAACGGCTTGGAATTTGAATGCTTGGCAATTTGAACGCTTAAAATTTGAACCCTTGGAAATTTAAACGCTTGGAAATTTAAACGCTTGGAAATTTGAGGGTTTGGAATTTGAATTCTTAGAAATTTGAACGCTTGGGAATTCAAAGGCTTGGAATTCGATCTCTTGGAAATTTGAACGCTTTGAAATTCAAAGGCTTGGAATTTAAACGCTTGCAAATTCAAGGACTTGGAATTTGAACGCTTAGAAATTTGAACGCTTAGAAATTTAAACGCTTGGAAATTTGAGGGCTTGGAATTTGAATACTTAGAAATTTGAACGCTTGGGAATTCAAAGGCTTGGAATTCGATCTCTTGGAAATTTGAACGCTTTGAAATTCAAAGGCTTGGAATTTAAACGCTTGCAAATTCAAGGACTTGGAATTTGAACGCTTAGAAATTTGAACGCTTAGAAATTTAAACGCTTGGAAATTTGAGGGCTTGGAATTTGAATACTTAGAAATTTGAACGCTTGGGAATTCAAAGGCTTGGAATTCGATCTCTTGGAAATTTGAACGCTTTGAAATTCAAAGGCTTGGAATTTAAACGCTTGCAAATTCAAGGACTTGGAATTTGAATGCTTAGAAATTTGAACCCTTGGAAATTTAAACGCTTGGAAATTTGAGGGCCTGGAATTTGAATACTTAGAAATTTGAACGCTTGGGAATTCAAAGGCTTGGAATTCGATCTCTTGGAAATTTGAACGCTTTGAAATTCAAAGGCATGGAATTTAAACGCTTGCAAATTCAAGGACTTGGAATTTGAATGCTTGGCAATTTGAACGCTTAAAGTTTGAACCCTTGGAAATTTAAACGCTTGGAAATTTAAACGCTTGGAAATTTGAGGGTTTGGAATTTGAATTCTTAGAAATTTGAACGCTTGGGAATTCAAAGGCTTGGAATTCGATCTCTTGGAAATTTGAACGCTTTGAAATTCAAAGGCTTGGAATTTAAACGCTTGCAAATTCAAGGACTTGGAATTTGAACGCTTAGAAATTTGAACGCTTAGAAATTTAAACGCTTGGAAATTTGAGGGCTTGGAATTTGAATTCTTAGAAATTTGAACGCTTGGGAATTCAAAGGCTTGGAATTCGATCTCTTGGAAATTTGAACGCTTAGAAATTTAAACGCTTGGAAATTTGAGGGCTTGGAATTTGAATACTTAGAAATTTGAACGCCTGGGAATTCAAAGGCTTGGAATTCGATCTCTTGGAAATTTGAACGATTAGAAGTTTAAACGCTTGGAAATTAATAGGCTTGGAATTCGAACTCTTGGAAATTTGAACGCTTCGAAGTTTAAACGCTTTGAAATTAAAGGACTTGGAATTTGAATGCTTAGAAATTCAAAGGCTTGGATTTCGAATTATTGGTAATTTGAACGATTGGAAATTCGAGGGCTTGGAATTGGAATGCTTAGAAATTTAAACGGTTGGAAATTCAAGGGCTTGGAATTTGAATACTTGGCAATTTGAACGCTTCGTAATTTAAACGCTTGCAAATTCGAGGACTTGGAATTTGAATGCTTAATAATTTGGACGCTTCGTGATTTAAACGCTTGCAAATTCAAGTACTTGTAATTTGAATGCTTAGAAATTTGAACGCTTGAAAATTCAAACGCCTATAAATTCAAAAGCTTAGAATTTGATCGCTTGGAAATTCAAGAGCTCGGAATTCAAACGCTTGGAAATTCGAACGCTTAAAAATGTAAGCACTTCGAATATCAAAGGCTTGGAATTCAAAAGCTTCGAAATTCGTCGATTTTAGAAATTAAAATACTTGAAAATTTGAGCGCTTAGAAGTTTAAACGTACGCAAATACAAATCCTTGTAATTCAATTGCTTAGCAATTCAAGAGTTTCTTCTAATTCGAATGCTTAGAAATCGAAACCCATAAAATCCGACAAGCCTGCAAATGTCGATTCCCCGTACAAATCCAAACCACTGAAAACCAACTCGACTCATTTCGACGCCGAACTTTGTAACGCATCGTTTCGTCATCCGAGGCGTTCGCACGAATGTTTCCATATCTCTGTCGGAACTTTTGCCTCGGCGCGTAATTCCAGAAGCACATCCGCGCCGAACGTATGCACGTTAATTTGAATAGAAATGGTATTCCAAAGAGAGAGAGAGAGAGAGGCGCGGGTCGTGAAGTTTGCATTGAGAAAAGTTCTCTGTTGTTCCGCGTGTGGTTGGAGATCGTGTAGAGAGTTGATGGCGGGCGACTTAGTGGTACGATTACAAGTTTCCAACTCTGTCTCGCGGCTTGAATAGAGGCAGAAAAGAGTAGAGGGGGACACGTTGGAGGAGAGACAGGTCGATTCTTCGCGGTTGTATCCGTTGCATTCCGTTATTTCCGCTAGCGGTGTGACCGATTTGCCGCGACGGTTCTACTTTTAGAACCGGCCATTCTTCGCTGGACGATGGACTACTAGGAGAGGCAACAACAATGCGCACGTGAAAGAAGATCGATGCGACGCCGAGAGCAGCCTATGCACTCGGCGTCTCTTCGTCTGTGACTGTGTAATGCGGCTGATTCATCCGGCAATTGTCACTGAAATTGCACCATTTCTTAACGAGTAGGTCATATGTACCGCGTAACGCCGCTTCAACTTTATTTAACTATTTTGGAACGTATTTAACGCTAAAATTACCGGCGATTAAAGTATACTTATTTGCATCTATACATTGATTATTCAAATGATAGAATATTTGCGAAACACACGCAACGCGAGGAAAATAAATCTTCGTTTCTGGTGTCTACGAATAATCTGTGAAAATCTTCGAAAGTGTTCTGCTGTATGTTTATAGGATTTTTATAAGACGATACTAATAGGTCGTTTTGACCACCTTTGTTGTTTTAGTGTTAATTTAACCCTTTGCCCTGCGATTATTTTAGTACTAACGTATGTCGTCGATAGCTGATTGCTATTTTTATATCGTTTCACGTACAAATAAGTGAAATATTCGTGGCTATTTTTATTTAACAATCCCCGATCTTGTAAAACAAAGTTAAGATTACAGTTCAACTTGCATATTACCATCGTTAATATTTGTTTTCGTTGAGTCCGAGTCTTTAATTAAATTTAAAAACATTGGTGCTGCATTATATGAAGTCACATGTTTCCTAATAAATTATATTAACCGAATGAAACAATCCTGATGAACTTACACCATGAGAAATTATTATTGGGTAACTTCCTAATATTCCGGAACGAATAAACGTTATTATTCCAATTAATATTAATCCTATACGGATTGCGGAGAAAAATAGCTACAACCATTTTTATATCAATTCGTCGTAAACAATAGAAACTTAATATAACGACTACTTAAAATTCAAATTCAATTTTGGTATTTTCAAGTGTTTAAAGTATACTGTAAAGTATAGCAATTCTTTCTACGAATGTATGCGGTCAGTTTTTCTATTTGCTTGTACGGATTTCGGCTATTTCTCGCATCACTGATTATTTTACGAAGCAAAACTGAAAATATCGATACGTTTATTTTGGTGCAATTTCAATGGCGATTGCTGTATACGTGAAGATAAATAGTTTTGCGGTTCGTCTGTATTTGTGTGTGTTTGTGTGTGCCGGGTGCGTGGAATATTAACTCGACTATATATACACAAGTGTCGTCAAAATTTGAATGCGACAATCATCGTGCTCTGTGGTATTTATCTGTGTATGATACTTAACCCTCTGATCGTGTTCGGGTCGCTATGACCCGACAGTTACCATGGCCACGAAAAGTATTGGCAAACCACTGTATTTTATGTACATTCAAGTACCACTTAATTAGATTCTATTATTCCTCCTAATCAATGCGCAGCAACAATATCTCGATCATTAAAAGCAAACCCGTTAGTTAAAGATCGATCATCCGAGCAATGCTGTTTTAACAATGGAATAAGTATCTGTAGGCTAGTATTCTTTTTCATCGGTATAATGTAATAGTGTCTCAATCGTTAGAAGTAAATCTATTGGGTGCAACTTGATCACCCATTTAATAGTCGTTTATTAATGGAACAAATATCTGTGGTCTAATAGTTCTTTTTATAGATACGATGCAATAGTATCTCAATCATTAAGAGTAAATTTGTAAGGTAAAGATCAATCCTCCAAATAATAATGTTTTAATAATGGATTATTTTTTTCTATAGATACAATGCAATAGTATCTCAATCATTAAAAGTAAATTTGTAAGGTAAAGATCAATCCTCCAAATAATAATGTTTTAATAATGGATTATTTTTTTCTATAGATACAATGCAATAGTATCTCAATCATTAAAAGTAAATTTGTAAGGTAAAGATCAATCCTCCAAATAATAATGTTTTAATAATGGATTATTTTTTTCTATAGATACAATGCAATAGTATCTCAATCATTAAAAGTAAATCTGTTAGGTAAAGATCAATCCCCCAAATAATAATGTTTTAATAATGGAATATTAGTAGGCTAATATTTTTTTTCTATAGATACAATGCAACAGTATCTCAATCATTAAAAGTAAATCTGTTAGGTAAAGATCAATCCCCCAAATAATAATGTTTTAATAATGGAATATTAGTAGGCTAATATTTTTTTCTATAGATACAATGCAACAGTATCTCAATCATTAAAAGTAAATCTGTTAGGTAAAGATCAATCCCCCAAATAATAATGTTTTAATAATGGAATATTAGTAGGCTAATATTTTTTTCTATAGATACAATGCAACAGTATCTCAATCATTAAAAGTAAATCTGTTAGGTAAAGATCAATCCCCCAAATAATAATGTTTTAATAATGGAATATTAGTAGCCTAATATTTTTTTCTATAAATACAATGCAACAGTATCTCAATCATTAAAAGTAAATCTGTTAGGTAAAGATCGATCCTCCAAGTAATAATGTTTTAATAGAGGAATAAATATCTGTAATCTAATATTTTTGTTAATCGGTACGTGATAATAATATCTGAATCGTTAAAAATAGATTTGATGGTTAAATATCGATTCCCAAGCAATATTATGCAGATAAAGAAATGATTTTAAATTCTATTGTGTTCCCCTAAGCAATAGTATTTGAACAATCTACTATTTATGCTAATGGATATACGTCAATAATATCTTAATCATTAAAAGTAAATCTGTTATTAGTTAAATATCGATTCCCCATGCAATATTCGTCTGATAAATAAATAATCTTAGATTCTATCGCGTTCCCCAAATAAATACTGTTTTAACAAATAAATAATTATACGTAATCCAATATTTTTGTTGATCATATTAACAGTAAATCTATTAGCTAAATATCGTTTGATAGATAAATAATTTTAGATTCTATCGCGTTTCCCCCAAGAAATAATGTTTCAATAAATAACGATCTGTCATCTAATATTATTCCGACAAATAATTCTACATACATTCTATCGGGTCTCGCAACGTTTCGCTTTCCCAATTTACTCTAATTTCCTTGACGATTTACAAGCTTCGTAATAATCGTCGTACGACATTAAGAGCCGGCGCAATGTGGAAACACAATCGTATCTTTTCCATCTCAAACGAACGAGACGATCGCCCCGAAAGATCAATCGAGAAAAAGATCGTGCGATATTTATCGGTTACAAAAGACATGCGCTTTTTCATCAGTTCCATGCCGCAAACGGGATTCCCTTCTACCTTAACCTACAGTTTAATTTCAAACCGGGGTTCGCAGGCACAATCCAAACGGTAAAACGTAACGAACGTAATATAACGTATAACGGAGAACACGTACGAACAAAGTGAAATAGAAAGAAAAAAAAGGGGGGAAGGAGACAAATACGTAGATAGCGAAGATTACGATCGCTCGGGGGGGAAAAATAGGAAAGATCGTGCAACGTGCAGATTATTTTGTTCGATCGACGAACGAAGGTGCGCGCAACAATGGAAATTCAATTCTCGGGGATAAAATAAAACCATCGACGAAGCATAGGATAGATCAGTGTTTGCCAACGTGGGGCCCACGTTCCACAAGGGGACACGTTGATTATTAAGGGGGGCAACTCATTTTCTTTCCTTTTTTTTTCAATTTTCACTTAGACCACTTAACAATTATCGAGCGCAATTATTACCGCGAGTGCAACTCGTTATTGTAGGGCAAATAGTTAATCAGCTTCTCTCGGTCGTCTTCCACGCTTTTACAACGACAGTTCAGCCGAGAAAAGAAACCGTTAGGAAAATTTCCTTTGCATAAGAGAATGGGAGCTTCTCATTCTCTCGCTAATTCCTACTTTTACTCCTTCTTGTTTCTTTGAAGCGCCACTCGACTCGTTCGCTATGAATCAATTATGTATCTCCGCGGGGCTAACTCGTTTTCATTTCTGCCATTGGCAGAGATAACTCGCGTTCCGTTGAATACGGATGCACCGAGAGAAGTCTGGGAGAGGGGGGGAAAGTAAAAGTTGCCGCGGCGAAAGAAAAAGGAGGCGAGAAGCAGATGAGAGGTTGGGAATAAAGAGAGGATTCTCCTCTGTTTCACGGTTCCTTTGCTCTTTTTTTCGTTTCCTCTCCGCGCCGCGACTCGATGATTCCCGGCGCGGGCTGCAAATAAATTAGTTACATCAGAGCGACTGTTCGGGCGCTTGGAAAACTACAACCGATATTTTCTTTTAACCCTTTCGCCCGGTTATTTCAATAATGTCCTCGAATTCTCGAGTTTCAACCGCTGCTGATCGATTGGAAATAATTGTAGGGCCATTCCACGCCGTATCGATTCGCTATTTCTCCCCCTCGACGACTGCGATTTTCTTCCACACGAAACGCGTTCTCCGTGGTCTACGCGAAATTACGAACGCTTTTAAGTCATCGTTTTGCCAATAACGTACGCGTTTAAAGATTGCAGGACATTGAAGTTTGCGAATTTCACCGCGTTTCGCGAAAAGTACCTTCGTAAAAGTGTTCTTATCTCCGAAACTATCGAGGATACGAGCCTCATTTTTTCTCTTCGTTTTTCGATCGTAAAGGTACGCGATTTTTTAATTCGGAGAAGCTTGTTTTTAACCATGCGAATTGTAAACAAACTACTATGTCGCGAATTGAGGTTCGACGTGACGATTTTAAAAATCCGAAAAAAATACTATCGCGTTCGTTGAAGTTTCCTCTATAAAATAAACTTTCCTCTACTTCGATACGATTCTCTATTAACGTATACTATAATAATTAGCATATCCGTGTTGCACTCGTTGAGGGATAGTTGATCCTGTGTTGGATACCCACCCGATTACTTTACTGTAAATATGTACAAGTTGACAACTAGATATCATTCAGCGCAATGTCCCTTCACAGATACCCTTACTCATCCTATGCATCATCCTACGACCCTTAGTCATCCAGTGCATCATCCTACGAACCTTAGACTCTTACCTAGTTCCACTCTATCCCTTCCCCGGCTCCCTTGCAAAATACTCCTGCTTTATATATATTTCCGGAGCAGGCCACAAAAATTCAGTTTTTAAGCAACCACGCGTAACTGTAAACCGTCTCGAGGACACTCTGTCCAGCGATCATATACCTCGAATAAACCTCTTCGCGGCTAATAGTTGAACTCGATTCATTTACACGGAATCCAACACCTGTACCTCGTCTGTGTTGCATCATCTCCTACAACAAAATTTCTCGGCCTTTAGTGGGCCGATTTCGTCGCCCCTTGGCTTAAATCAAAGGTGAAAGTGCCGAAAATATTATCCTACGGTCTTTTGCAACTAGCTCTTGCAGTTCCAAAGGTTCGCAAACACGACAAACAACTCGCGTTACAAAACGACCAGCTTGAAAACGAATCGAACGAATAAATGATTCCGATCGAACGAAAGAAATTTCCCCCACCGGAAACAACAATCTCGTACGCGTACATACTCACGTGTACACGCGAATCTAATAATTGCCAACTAATTCGCGGATCGTCCGTCGGATTTCGGACGCGAAAGTTTGCACACTGTTTGCTCGTCAAATTATTCGAAGTTTATAATCGCGACGCACGGCTAATTGAAATCGAACGCGATGGAAAGTATATCTCTGTGTACAGCGGAAGCGAATCACCCGGTACCGGTTAATCGGTGTCGCGAATTACAATTTCGATCGTGTACTCTCGGATGGATTTGGCCGTATACGAGAAGTACACGTATGTAGGATCGTATGATTACGCGCGTGGCTTGGCCCGTTCAAACAGAGATAACGAGTCACGCAGCGCTAATTCATCAGCGTGATCGAATCGAGCCAATAATCATCGAGGACACCGTTATAAAAGGTACATACACTCCATGTTATTGCGACTACGATAGTCATCGAACTATCCGCTGATCACCTGCGCTCGTTTCTCATACGCGATGCGCACACGCGTGCTCCACATTTATTCGTACCGATCGAACACCGCGATAAATTCGCGGCTCGCCGTAGCGCATCTCAACGCGTCGCGCCTCAACAGAATCTACGTTCATGTAAACAAATAACAACGGTTAGACTTCTTTGGTTCTTTTTATATTGTAGGGCTACTAAAATAAAAACTAATTCCGTAGTCAGGTTAAATACGTTTATTATCTAGGCGATGTGACTCTAACGAGGAACGGCAACTAACTGCCTTCTCAATTGCTTTCCGAAAAGGAAAGCTCCTCGCTTGAGGACATGCGTGACGCAGGTCAGGGTGGTCCGTTAGTCACGCGTCCATAAACTTGTCAGCAGATCTCAAAGTATAAGGGCAGGCAAAAGGGCCGACCGTCTACAATATCTTGGTTTATCGTTGGATTCCGGGTAAAGGAATCGAGTACGACTATTAGCCGCGAAGAAGTTTATTCGAGATTTCTACAACGGTTTCGTTGATCGCTGGACGGAGTGTCGTCGAGGCGGTTTTTACTCGACGTAGTTGCTAACTAGGCTACCTTGTGGGCTGTTGGGGAAATATATATAAGTGTGGCGGCTCTCCTGCACCTACTACTAGAAGGACATACGAAATAGGACTTTCTCGAAAGCATAAGCTCCAACTACCTCGTCCATATATATACCGCCTTTAATCTTCCTTCCAATATCCCAACGTCTAAGTTTCCTCATGCCTATCCATTGACCCCCGACTCACTCTACAAAACCTGTCTACGCCCTGTTCTCACCTATGGCGCCCATGCTTGGGCGAATGCCAGCCACTCCTCCCTTAAATTACTGCGGCGCACCCAAAATCGGCTTCTCGAAATTATCACCGCTAGACCCACTCGATATCGCACCAAACACCTCCACGAGGAAACTCACATTCCCCTCATCGCTGATCTCCTCCATCATCTACTCTCCAAATACGTGGTTTCTAATCATCCAAACTCACTGATAAGATCTACCGGTCTCTACGATCGCAACAGGATCCCCTATAGAATCAACGTCCCATTCCCCATCTCCGGTTAAGTTTTTCAACACAACCTAATATTTCCACTACTGTCTTATTGTCTCCGCAACTCAATATCCCATATGACCATTGCTTTCTTGCTCTTCTACCCTCTACTCTCTTGCTCATGCTCTAGGTTTTCTTGAAACTTTTTCCTAGCTTTTAGTCATCGCTATTTACTATAGACCTCTTGCAGGTAATTCCACTCCTAATTTCCTATGTTTCTCCGGTAAAGCGGCGCGTCGCCGCTAGGTACGGGACACCCCAACTCATTTGACACAACAAAGAAAAAAAAACTTCCAATATCCCAACGTCTAAAGCAGGGCCTGCTAGGTAGCCGCACTGATGAGTCCCCTAGCAGGCCCACCACGAAACGCAACACCCTTCCTTTTTCCTATCCTATCCCCTCTGCACAGCTCCACATAAGGTAGGAGTATTTGCAAGGGAGCCGGAGTAGTGATCCTGCTGCCTAAATCCGCCTCTGCTTTTCTAACACGGTTCTTCGAAGACGCGTCGTTAAATATAACGCGGTAGGAAAATTGCGACACTCCCTTCTTTAACGTGAAACTCTTCTGAAACAATGTTCGTATAAGTACCAGATCATAATTTTGGATAACTCTAGTGTAGCGCGAACGTTTCAAGTATATCTACAATTCACCCTGCGCTGTTTGCAATTTTACACCGGTAAAATTGTCAAGCCTGTTGAGGCGACCAGTTGGCAATTCGCCATAGAAGTTGTGTACAAATTTGCGGCAGAGCATTATTTCAGAATAATCTCACGATTCTCGCGCAACGAAACTTATAAAACGTCACCGGATTTCCCTGATTTCTAGTAGCCTTTCGTTCGGATGATCGGCTGTACTTTTGATTGGAACTGCGAATGTATCATCGGCCACTTGGAACAGCGGCGTTCGAATACGCCGGAAGCGAACGCGTCGAAGAAGTTTCGAGCGTGCAATACGCAGCAGTGTAGGTGCATTGATTAGTCGCGTTGTGTTGGCAGCGGGAAAACAGGTCAGATGGGAATAATTTTCAGACCAAATAGAGTGCAGTAAACTGGTAATCGTAGCGAAAATGTGGGTCGCCGTTGGTCTTCCGAAACGCTCGCTTCTTCGTTGAAATTTCGCCGTACAAAAGAGATTTTACGCGTCGATTGTTCCACGCACGCAGCCAATTGTAGCCTTGGCAAAAAAAAAGTCGACATTATTTTAACTTTGATCGTGAACGAGTCGCTTCGATGGTATTCAACCATTTCAGATATTATCGGCGCGCAACGTTCGCGAAAGTAAACGGAAAATAACTTGCCACTGTAAGGGTTGAAAAGCGAACGATAGAAAATCTCGCGGCGACTGCGTTAGCTAACGGCAAACAACGATCGTAATGGAAAGAAACAACAACCGCGGTGCACGTAACACGTTAATTAATCTGTTAGGTAAGTTAGTGGTTTCGCGTGGGCGTAATCTGCCACAAATTCATCTAATATTCGCGTAGACTAGCGTTCCCCGGGCGATAATTAAATTCGTCGCTCATTAGCCGATGACGCTATTAGTTTACCACCACCTGGTCTGGCCTCGATTAATAATTGTCTCGAGCGATTGTCCCACCCGATCGCAGCGATGATTAATCGTCGCAATTTCACGATCGAGAGTTTTCCAAACCTCCGCACGCGCGCCCGTCGTATCATCCTCGCTCAAAAGTTTCACCGCGTAACGCGTACCCTTCCTTTTTGCACCCTTTGCGCTCGAGAGCTACCGAAGCTGGCTCATTTTCACGTTTGAAGGCCGCCCATCCAGGCCAAAGGGGTTAACTCTACGCCGAACACTTTCGCACTTTCGTACCAGGCATGGTGGAATGGGGAAATGTTTGTCGAATAAGGGACAGAGTAAGGATAAGAATTTATTCGACTAGGAAAATATTAGAATAGGGAATTATTAGAATAGGGAATTATTAGAATAGGGAAATATTCGAATTTGGAATTATTAGCATAGGGAATTATTAGAATAGAAAATTATTAGAATAGGAAAGTATTGGAGTAAGTAGTTATTAGAATGGGAAATTATTGGAATAGGAAATTATTCGAATAGGAAAATATTTGAATAGGAAATTATTCGAATAGGGAATTATTAGCATAGAGAATTATTAAAATAGGGAATTATTAGAATAGGAAAATATTTGAATTGGGAATTATTCAAATAGGAAATTATTAGAATTGAAAATTATTAGAATAGGAAAGTATTAGAATAGAAAAGTATTGGAATAAGAAGTTATTAGAATGGGAAATTATTGGAATAGGAAATTATTCGAATAGGGAATTATTAGCATAGAGAATTATTAGAATAGGGAATTATTAGAATAGGAAAATATTTGAATTGGGAATTATTAGAATAGGGAATTATTCAAATAGGAAATTATTAGAATTGAAAATTATTAGAATAGGAAAGTATTAGAATAGAAAAGTATTGGAATAAGAAGTTATTAGAATGGGAAATTATTGGAATAGGAAATTATTAGAATAGGGAATTATTCGAATAGGAAAATATTTGAATAGGAAATTATTCGATTAGGGAATTATTAGCATAGAGAATTATTAGAATAGGGAATTATTAGAATAGCAAATTATTAGAATAAGAAAGTATTGGAATAAGTAGTTATTAGAATGGGAAATTATTAGAATAGGAAATTATTCGAATAGGGAATTATTCGAATAGGAAATTATTAGAATAGGGAATTATTAGAATAGAAAATTATTAGAATAGAAAAGTATTGGAATAAGAAGTTATTAGAATGGGAAATTATTGGAATAGGAAATTATTAGAATAGGGAATTATTCGAATAGGAAAATATTTAAATAGGAAATTATTCGAATAGGGAATTATTAGCATAGAGAATTATTAGAATAGGGAATTATTAGAATAGCAAATTATTAGAATAAGAAAGTATTGGAATAAGTAGTTATTAGAATGGGAAATTATTAGAATAGGAAATTATTCGAATAGGGAATTATTCGAATAGGAAATTATTAGAATAGGGAATTATTAGAATAGAAAATTATTAGAATAGGAAAGTATTGGAATAAGTAGTTATTAAAATGGGAAATTATTAGAATAGGAAATTATTCGAATAGGGAATTATTCGAATAGGAAATTATTCGAATAGGGAATCATTCAAATAGAAAACTATTAGAATAGGACATAATTCGAATAGCAAACTATTAGTATAGGAAATAATTCGCATAGCAAACTATTAGAATAGGAAATAATTCGAATAGCAAACTATTAGTATAGGAAATAATTCGAATAGCAAACTATTAGAATAGGAAATAATTCGAATAGCAAACTATTAAAATAGGAAATAATTCCAATAGGGAATTATTTGAATGCGAAATCAAACAACCTTTAAAATATCTATATTGTAAAATTACCAAAATTGCACATATACACGTTTTGCTATCCGACCACAGGTATGCCCATTCACTGTAAAACCAAACGTGAACCAAACTTACATTTACGTTTACCAATAATACATCCACATCTTTGCAACAATGTGCAAGTGTCCGACTAAAGTATTCGTCATCGTATTCGTGAAGTGCATAAGTTGCACAAATAATGTATCCAATAGCAAGCTAAATTCGCCTGCCGCGCTTCAGCGGTTCGATCGTTTCCTAATTCGGATCAAACACGATACTTTTGAGCGGGAGTACACGTCACACACGCGCAACTAATAATACACGCTTCCACGTGTATTAAACGTAGAAACGGTGTGTGAGATCCAATCAGAGGAGTGGGGTAGGGCAACGGGATCGAAAATTAATTTGCTGCGGTCTAATTGCAACGATTAATCGCTACAATCGGCCTGAAGTCCAAGGGGAGGGCATATATCATCCACTCGCTGTAGAATAGAACAGCCAAGCGCTATTTTAAATACCTCTTTACCTATTTCCTTTCGTTAACTATTATCGTGCAGGCGAGAGCAAATCTGCCCTCCTTAATTTCTCCTCCTTTACAAATATCTCGAACTCCGCCGCTTTTTAATCCCTTCTTCTCGTCGGATCATGGCGGCTGCCAAAGGTCCCGCGGACATTTAAACTAAGCGTGCTTTTTAACCCTTCGCGCTCGAGGTTTTTTGAAGCTGGCTCACTTTGCCGAACCCGAGTGCCGACCCTCGAGCGCAAACGGGTTAACGGGCGACGATTTACGCGAAGTGTATTTAAATATTTAAATACTCGGCGTTTGAAACACGTTATAACTTTTATTCATCCAGAATGCGGTTTCAACGTGGACGCCGATTTTGAAAGCTTCGACGGAGTTAAAAAGGGGGGGCAGAAGTGCGGCGAGCGGACAAAAATCTAAAGAAAACGCATATGTATGCACGTGGAACGCGGCGATGTTCGATTAAAAGGCACTCGAATCAGATGTAAGGTAAATATTGGCAACGTGAAACGCAGCGTGTAACAACGAAGCTTCGTCAAATATCGATAATTAAATATCGAATTTTACTCAGCGACCACGTGTATGTATACAATGTGTTCGTTGTAAACAATAACGGAACATATTGATAATTAAGCGTCGGTGGAATATCCATGATTGAAAAACAAAGGTTTGCGATTCGCAACGTGATACGTCGTTAACTATGACTATTCGAGAATAGTTTAAATAAATATCCATTTCTCGTAACGCGAATACAATTTCGCGAGCTTTCTTTCGAAATTTTGTAGACGTCGAATTGTTTCACGATTAACTAATTAACTCTGTAAGCTACGTCAAAAACTATTCTTTCGTTCTATCTTATATTCGAAGCAATATTCATTTTTCATAATAAACATACGGATATTAATTAAGATTAGCAATTAGGTACGAGGAGAATTTATGTATAAAGAATGAGAAGGGGCGGAACCTTTGTAATCCAAGAGGAAAACAATAAATGTAGGAAATGTATCATAATAAACATACAGTTTTTTTTAGTTTTCTTTATAAACATTACAGGCGTTGCTTTTCGAACTATGATTGCTTTACTATGATATCGAATCATTCGAATCGTTCCGCGGTTAATAAATTAACTACGATTATCTATTCATTTCTTCTCTGTTTCTGGCAAGCTTTCGAAATCACGCGTTCCGCGTTACCAACGTTTCACCTTACGCGCAAATGAAACTTCTACTGCAACTAGATCGGAGAAAAGGAAAAGAAAATACCATCGACCGAAACGAAACAATAAGATACAACTAGGGAGAAGCTTCCTCTCGCGTTGTCTCTTGGGGGAGGGGGGGGGGGGGGGAGTAATTACAGCGACGAGATTTTGTTTTCAACTCGCAGTTAGATAAGTGGTCCGCTGAAAAAGTTCAGGCGAGCTGCGCGGGACGACGATATTATTCATCACCGGACTGTGAGAAGAACACGTAAACACCTCGTTGTCATCGATTTACCGCGAACAAGCATAATACAACAGTCGATTCGCCGAGCAACGATACGCCAAACACTTGTTACGCGGTGGCCGTTTGCAAAATAACGCAATTATCCCCCCCTCCTAATTCCCATCTCTTTTTACAACTTTTTTGTCGGAACGAGATTGTTCGGCGAAGACCGGAGGCCTCGTTATTTTTAGCGCGGATCGCGAAGCTGATAGTTGAAGAGTTCTGGAACAAGTTGTTACAAGTTGTACAGAGTTCAATGTTGCGTATATATATATATATATATATATATATATATATATATATATATGTATATGTATATATGTATGTACATACATACAGCGATGCACGTAAAGGCGAAACGCTGTGCAAACTTTTTCGTGCAAGTAAATGCGGAGCGGCATCGTGCTGTATCTAGGCTATATCTACTCGGACCGGAAAGAGAGAGAGAGATAAAGGTTGTCGGTATAAATTTTCAAGCGGACCATGATAACACGGCCAGTTGCCTGGCGCACAGACGAGATACAGAATAGACCTATCATCCGATGTATTTTTTCTGTCACGTGATTTTCGGGACGTAGAAATTACCCTATTAGTTTCATTTCTAACCTTTCGATTGTTTTTTTTAGATTATCTCACGTAAGGTAGATAGGATGATTTACGAGTGGTTAAATCAGAAAACTAAACGGGGCGTTTTAACCCTTTGCGGACGAATGTCTACAAATAGCCGCCTGATCATTTTTTAGGTTCAGTGGACGCACATTGATGTTGAAGCAGAAAAATTCAATTAGTATCGTTAATAAACGTTTTGTAGGCTAAAAGCAGGAAAGGGAGATAAACCTTACGGGAGTTTATAACAGCCGGCATGGGTAACGGTCGAGCCGACCGGAACGGTGACCAGGTTTATGAGGGGGTCGAATCGTTAGCGACTTGAGGAAGGAAATTTTGGCCACCTCATAGATCCTGGCACCTACGGAAAATTACGGGGGAACGGCTCCTAGGGGAGGGTGCCCCACCATAGTTCGAGGCCGTAGGCGGGTTAAGAAAATCCACTGATTGGTGGAGAGGAAGAACGTCCACCTTGCGAAGGACGTTTTAAAAAGCCGGATACGTAATAATTAAGTTAGTGCTAAGACAGAGAGACTGTGTAGATCTGGCTTATGAAAAACCCACGATCATCTCCGAATCCTACACGCCTATCCGCATCCTTTGGCCATTATCTTCCTACAGTTTCACAGTTTTGGGAATGGAACAGTCTGGAATTCAAAAGCTTGGAAAGTTTAAAGGCTTGGAATTGAAAATCAAAATACTCTCTTAAGTGTTACTATTCATCGTCCGCAAAGGGTTAAAACTCGATTTACTCTGTTAACTGCTCGCTGCGACAGATCGTAGAAGAGTGGATCTCCTCTGGACTATTCGTTAATTCTCAGGACGCCTTCGACAGCATGGATTGTTTATAATTTACGGTACTCTTTGCCTGAAGAAACTTCCCTTAAGAGAGGGAAGCTTATTGACAAAATACACGTGGCCTGTTACAGCCGCTTGCTTACTTAGATTTGCTAACATTCATTCGCTATACTCGTGGTCAGAGGTGGGAAAGAGATTGTTTAACCCTTTTTATCTACTTCGTTATTCCGTTGGTTTTCCTGTAGAAGGAATAAGAAACGGAGAAAGGCGTGAGAAAGATTTGGAAGCGAGTGAAAGCGAGGAATAATTTGGTTTCGAATTGTGTAAGGGTGATCTTCGAACTTCCCTTCAAATTTATACTTGGGGCTATTAGTAGGCGGTGTAAAATATTTTCGGAGTGTGAAGGGTTAACAAGTGATAATAGAAGGTAATAAAGGGTTTTTCGCTTGTACATAATAATAAGATAATAAATAAATAATATTCTGTACATCGTCTGTGCGTGCCAAAATAACGTCGATTTATAAAATGTCCCAAGAATCATCATTATGGAGAACCCCAAAAGGAACAAATAAAATCCGTAGCAATGCGTGTCCCATCGAAGATTAATCCTTTTTTGAAAAAATAGAATCCTAAAAGAAAATCGTAGAATAAAGGAAAGGCAAATTTGGAAGCTCGCAAGCTTTTAAATTTGCAAGCTTGGAAATTTGCTAGCTTGGAAATTCGCAAGCTTAGAAATTTACAAGCTTGGAAATTCGCAAGCTGAGAAATTTACAAGTTTGGAAATTCGCAAGTTTGGAAATTTATAAGCTTGGAAATTTGCAAGTTTGGAAATTCGCAAGTTTGGAAGCTCACAAGCTTGTAAGTTTGCAAATTTCGAAGCTCATAAGTTTGTAACTTGGCAAGCTTGGAAATTCGCAAGTTTTGAAATTTATAAGCTTGGAAATTTGCAAGTTTGGAAATTCGCAAACTTAGAAATTTGTTAACATTGAAATTCGCGAGCTTGAAAATTCGCAAGTTTGGAAATTCGCAAGTTTGGAAATTCGCAAGTTTGGAAGCTCACAAGTTTGTAACTTGGCAAGCTTGGAAATTCGCAAGTTTGGAAATTTATAAGCTTGGAAATTTGCAAGTTTGGAAATTCGCAAACTTAGAAATTTGTTAACATTGAAATTCGCGAGCTTGAAAATTCGCAAGTTTGGAAATTCGCAAGTTTGGAAGCTCACAAGTTTGTAACTTGGCAAGCTTGGAAATTCGCAAGTTTGGAAATTTATAAGCTTGGAAATTTGCAAGTTTGGAAATTCGCAAACATAGAAATTTGTTAACATTGAAATTCGCGAGCTTGAAAATTCGCAAGTTTGGAAATTCGCAAGTTTGGAAGCTCACAAGCTTGTAAGTTTGCAAATTTCGAAGCTCACAAGTTTGTAACTTGGCAAGCTTGGAAATTCGCAAGCGTGGAAATTTGTTAACTTAGAAATTCGCAAACTTCGAAGCTCACACAATTTTCTAAAAGAAAATCGTAAAATAAAGGGAAAGCAAAAATGCACCTTTGTTCGAGTTCGTTTCAACTCGCGTTTCTCGACGAGATACGTTGCTCTGTTTCTTTTCTTTTTTTTTTTCCTTTTTATATATATATATATATATTCTCTGCGCAATTGTTGGCAGTGACAGTACCTTTGTGCGTCTCCTCGAGAAGTATCTCGATCGGTTTTACAGCAGCTAGAGAAACCAGCGCACAAAAGTCTTGTGTTACAAGGTCTTAGGGGGGGAAGAGTGAAAAAATAATAGGGATGGAGGAGGAAAAGAAATATGCCTAAGGACAGTCGATGCAACCTAAACACAGCCTGCACAATGGGATGCATTCGCACAACGACGTGAGAGAGATGAGAAAGTTCACGCCGAGATTTCGTGGCGAAACTCGGGCCCAAGCAGAGAGGGGATCGAAACGTTTAGACCTGGTTCGCAGTAGTCACAGTAATTAAGGGAATCGTAAATTTACCGGTGATTCGGTAAAACCTTCAATCATAACCGGTTTACCGGTATTTTTCACGGCGTTGCAATGTATAAGAGTAAACATTGCAAAGAAAATGTTTCTACGAGATTGCGACGTTGCGAAATTACGAATCGCGATGCTTCAGTTTCGAAGGAAAAGAGAAGATAAACGATCCGTCTTGTCTTTTTTATTTGAAACGACAATTTTGTCGTTGCGAGGTCGCATTGACGAGACACCAGGGTTGTAAAAAAATAAATTTTTAACCCTTTCGGTGCGGAAGACAAATATATATATATATATATATATATATATATATATATATATATATATGTTGTAAATGTTTAAGAATATTTACGAAAGGCGTCTATACACGTCTGGTAGATTTTATGTAATATAACATGCATTCATTTCTTAATTTACCAGTATAAAACAATGTTTGGATGTTTATTTTAACAGCAATGTAAGATTCTACTATTTTTCGCATCGATTTAATTTATTCACGTGCAACTATTTCGCAAACGTAAACTATGTGCATATTTCCGATTATAGCAATGCTCCTCAATAGTAGTAAAGTGATTATCGCGTCGTAGTTAGATAAAATGAAATATTTGTATTAATTCGAGCGATACACAGGAGTTGGCAAATAGACCTTTCGTTCGAATAGTAGTATATGTATCTTAATACTAACTCTTGTAGTGTTCCACTCGAACACGTAAGAAAATAGTGCTTTAAATAACAATGGTTCGAACAATGATAGCAAGTAAAACAACAGTATGGCAAGTAAGCAGTTTTTCACGAGTAAACTTGATGAACCTTTATGCATTTATCGGCAACTTTAATACGCGAAATAGTACACAGGGCATACGATGAAATCAGTCTGCGTTTAAATTCCATTTACAGCAAGCTGAATTTGCATAAAGATATTCGCAGTCCGCTGTTAAAGCGACCGTAAATTTCCTGCCATTGTTCGAACTCCTATTATTTGCAGCGCTTATTTTCTTACGCGGTTTCGCGAACGTGCAACTCGTGTTCCCAATCGTGAGCAATTTTTTAATCTCGCGACTCGACTGCAACACAGCGCGAAGGTCACTCGGGAAGCTTGGTAAAAGTTTCCGTATTAAACATAGTTTCGCCCTGCAGCCATTAATACGTGTAGACGTACACACGTAAGTAACACGCGCGGAGCAGTGAAAACGGTCTCCGAACACGAGAGAACGCGAACGTCTGCTAGTCTGCCGTCGTACGGTATTATTCTACGTATTATAGTTCTATCGCACGCTCGGCCGGCCCACAACACTCCGCAGTTCTGTTTCTCTTCGCTCGAATTCGGGTTACTTCGCCTGAAAGCCACGTTTCGTTTGCTCGGAGTTAGCAACGGTTAACTTCAATTGAACGTCGCGTTTAATCTAGGCAAATTTAGTAAATATGGAATTCCGTGGGCCGACTCGAAACACGACGAGATTCAGACTGGTCAATGATTACTTCGATTCAAGCAACTCGTTCACGCGGATTTAATTAACTTAAATTTGAGCCCCGATGCGTGGCTATTTTACACGTTTCATCGAAACCCGTCGCTACAATTTAAATTACGCCGTCGAACGACTGGACAAAATAGTTACCGCGAACCAAGTCTAACGAGCGATCGACGAACCGCAGATAAATAAGCAAGCATGCCTTGTTTAACCCTTAACCCTTTGAATACCGTTGGCGTTTATAGGCGCTCGTTTCGCGTTTAAAATAAATCGTTAGCGACGATAAACGCTCGGCAAATCTTGTTACGATTATTGCAAAGCTCCTCGCGTCCGAGTGAGTCACGACTTAACGCGTGTTCGCGATCTATGTACACCGTTCTAAACGAATGCATACCGACGAGAAACGTTGCTCGCGGTGTCGGTCGCGTTGCGCATCGACGTCCACCGTAGCCAAAGGGTTAAACGGCGAGACTGGCGAAACGAAACTCGGGCGAAGTCGCGTCGCAGAGCACGGCGAAAAGGTGAGTCTTCGCGACGTTCTCGAAAGCGAAAGTTACTTCGGGAAGGGTTAATTACTTCGAACAGTCTGCTCGCGGCTGGAGGAGAGCGCGGCAGTGGGGTTGATTAAGAGAGAAGAAAGAAAGGGGGAGCGGCGGGTATAGAAAAGAAAACGGAGCAAGGCCGGAGCGGAATAATTTCCACTCCCGAAGGGTGTTAAAAAAGAAAGGGGAAAGGGGGGGGGGGCTAAAACGAGCGAAATAAAACGGTAACAATTTTCTAGGATGTTTTTGCGTAGCTCCGATCGTTCGTCTTACCTTCGTTGTTCTCATCCTCGGTTGACTTGGCCGATTGTAGCTTCGCGGTCGGTTGCTTCGCTGCAATCAAAATTCGCAGCTGCCAACGTATTCGATTTTTTTTTGTTTACCCCCTCGTTTCTTTCGTTACCTCTCTCTTGTT